>CM038141.1:178532756-179132756 GCA_021437245.1 Aegilops speltoides
CCCCAACATCATCAGGTGACATCTTTCAAGTTTCATTTCCAGCTGGGAGCGCCCTCAGGGCCGCATTATTGATAGAGGCAGAGGTGTCCCGTCTTTCGATGAGATGGTGGATTTCGCTTTGGTGGAAGTCGACTTTTACGATCCGACTACGAACGTGCGAGGACGTCGCGCCTTAGCAATCGCTAAACCAACTCCGAGAGGTTATTGACCACGCCGGAGCACGATCAACCTGACCACGAGGGTCTATTTCCTGCGAGCAAACGAAGAACAAGCAAGAAACTGAGATTGCAATCTGGATATTGCGAATATAAGATGAAAGCTTTATTGATCAAGGTGGGGTTCTGTGGCGCCTTTGTCCAGTCGTTGAACACAAACGGCACGCAGTTGCAGCTATGGCGAACTTTTGATCTAAACAAAACCCAAGGAAAAAGCTACTAGATGGATCTACTTATATAGGAGCAAGGGTGGCGGCCAAGGAGGTGGGAGAACGTCCCAAGGCAGCCTAAAACTAACCCTAGGTCGTACAAGGCCAATGGGCCCAAGTGGAGGTGACGTAACACCTTTGGACTTGTAGTTTGACTCGGATTCAGTGCAAATCAGATTGTTTCGTCCATAACTCAACGCTCCGGACGGCTTTTAAGGTGATTCCAACTGTGCTGGAAAGAGCATGAAATCTACTTTCCAACAAAAAAAAATCACCCAATTCGGAGTCCGTATGAAAAAGTTGTTGACGTTTTGTGTTAGGTATGTCTGTGCAGTCCGAATCTGAATCCAGAACGTGAGAGACTTGGACTCTATCTTCTCTTGGCCCAAAAGTGACGTGACAAGACTTTTTGAACAGCACCTAAAGTTCTCCTTTTCCCTTATCTTCATGTGTGGATTGTACAAATGTCCCATACACCTGCAATTAGACAAAACACAAAAGTATGTGAAGTATTTTTGTTCTGGATAACATAAATATATTATTGAATAGTTTGCACTAGAAATCACCTGACAAATATGCATGTATGCAATATTTTTGGTCTTATCCAAGGTAGTCATGTCCTCATCATCCTCCCCTTCTTGAAAACAAAGCCGTCCTCGGCGTTGCTTAATCTGAAATGTGGCTAACAAAAGAGACAAGGTGTACATATTGTATATGTATACGTCATCCATTTTTACTTCCCTTGATTTTTGCATATATGACACATGAATAGATGAGTAACTTGCATAGTTCATAAAATCTAAAGCCAACAAATTAGCACAAGAATTAGAAGGTATGAAAATATTGCAACTCAGTTTGCACATATAAGTGAAGCTCTTATTTATTTCAAAAGTTTGACAATGTTCATCATTAAACCATCCAACATTGGTGAATAAACCTTATTTGAATCAAATTTACATGCTACAACATGCTTAGATAAGCAAACATGCAATGAGTCATTCGACACAGAATCATCACCAAGATTAGAGGTCATATCAAAATGATTAAACATTGATTCTTTTGCATCAACAGTTAATTCAATGGGTGCACTCAAAATTGTTGGTATTTCAGTTGTTTGATCACATGACGCATTCATGACAGTTTCAAGATTCTCTAAAATAGGTGATGTGCTCAAATCACCGTGTAACTCAACACATGATGCATTCAAGTTAACTACGGATGCATCATTCTCATGTAAAGTTATATCATCAATACCTTTACTGTTACCTTGTCGCAAAGACGTAGCTGATGTAGGTACAGACGTAGACAATGCAACATGCTCTTGAGATGATGCTGCGCTCACAATCCGAGGTGGGGCTGCTCTAGTAGGTGCAACGGTGGAGGAACCAACCGGTGGTGGTGAGCATGAACTGGAATAGTAGTTGTTGTAGTCACCCAATGCATCCTCCTCAGATCTGCTCTCTCAAAGGTACAAGCACGAACATACATACCAAGAATGGAACGAGGAATATATGAAATCTTTCCGAATATCATGGTTCAAACCACCAAAAAATCTATTCATTGTATCATCCTTAGATTCTTCTATGTCATAATGATGCATATAAGATTTGAACTCTTTGTAGTAAGCATGAACAGTGTTGTTGCCTTGTTTAAATTTTTCGAATTTGTGAAGCAATTCACGACGATAGTAAGGAGGGAAAAAATGTTGTCTCATTACATCTTTCAAATCTTTCCAAGTTGTGGGTTGGTTATCAATATTTTTCTTACAATGCACACTCCACCAAACTGAAGCAAAACCAAGAATGCTCTAGTGGCAGCTCGTACTCGCTCAAGTTCGTAAAAGTCATGGTTACTAAAAACTTGTTCTACTTCAAACTCCCAAGCAAGATAAATAGCAGGATTAAATCTACCCTCAAATGACGGTAAAGAGATAACCCGACCATGTGGTTGTGTGTGATGTCCCAACTCTCGTGATGGTGAAGATGTGTCCATCGTGCAAGAACTTCTATCTCCGGAACTGTCATGATTAGTAGAAACAAGAAACAAAATTCCAGAATAATGTTCCTATGAACTACTAGGATGTGGTTGTAAAGTGCTCACAAGAAAGCAAATATCAATATCTTACAAGTTCTTACCATGCGGCGGTGGTGACAGCAACCAGCGATGTCAAATAACTCAAGATTGTGTAAGGCGATTTCGGTGAACATACGATACACGGTGTAGAAATATGTGGAGCTGGGTTGGCTATATATGGTAGCAAAAGATTAGCAATAATCAATTCAGAGATGCAATGTTGAATAGACGCCATCGACGGTCTCTGTCTGGTCCTAAGCTAGACCGGACTAGAGACGCGAGCCTAGAACACTAATGAGGTCACGACGTAGCACAACTAGCATCAATCAAGGATACTAAGTAGCTCGACAGCAAGATATAAGTGAAGATCACAATGGCAAGTAAAGATAATGATGAAAAACAAGCGCCAAGCGGGATATACAACAACTCTCTCTCCAACTTTCCTCTTGAAAAGTTTGAGCCAATTTTATGATAAATTCTTTCAAAAAATGCTACTAACTCAAGCTTTCCAATGCAAAAAGAATAACTCAATTCCAAGTTGATATGAGGAGTCAAAGAATTCTAAAACTAGCCTGAAAAATTGGAACAAGCTGTGTTCACAAACTTTAGAGGGCAAAAAGACCTATTTAGAAGCCGATTTTGAGATGTCAAATATAGAACTTGCTTCTGCAACTATTTAGATGCGGCTCGTCTCTAGCTTCAATTTGAGTACTCACGGAGCCAAAACGGACTTTGTATGAGGAAGATACACCTGTTTTACCGAACAGTGCGCAAAACAGATTCCAATCCGAATTCACGTACGAGATTGATTCTAGATAGATCCAATTTTTTCCTCTCTCTTTTTTTTTCTCACGCTTTTTTCCCTTTTCTTCTCTCTTTTTCTTTTTTCTTTCTTTTTTCTCTTTTTCTCTCTTTTTTCTCCCTCTTTCCAAGACAAACTAGATAAGATGCAGATTGGATCGAGACGAAGATGTGAATGACCTCAACTATGATTATGACAATGAACAGTAGAGTACGTGGTGGAAATTGATGGATGGGATGGTGGACAGTGGAAGGGATAATGATGCAGTGGTGGCGTGACTAATGTGAACAGAACTCAAACTCTAAAGGAACTAGACACTAAGACCAGCAACCCACACGACGATGCAACCGATAATTCAACTATGCAAGCAATGAATAGAAAATTGCAAAGGCTCGGATCGGCTTGGATAAAGGATGAACAGATCTAAATTTTTTATGGCTTTTTGATGGACTGTAGGTATGAATGATGATGCGATCTAAACTATGAAAAACTGTAAAATCTCACCGAGCAACTGGAAAATCGATACCACTTGATAGGCGGGGTGTCCCGATCTTTCGATGAGATGATAACCTCTCGGAGTTGGTTTAGCGATTGCTAAGGCGCAACGTCGTGCACGTTTGTAGTCGGATCGTCAAAGTCGTCTCCACCAAATCGATAGTTATCATCTCATCGAAAGATCGGGACACCCCCGCCTCTATCAAGGATGCATATAAGATTTGAACTCTTGGTAGTAAGTATGAACAATGTTATTGCCTTGTTTAAATTGTTCAAATTTGCGAAGCAATTCACGATTTATAGTAAGGAGGAAAAACTGTTTTCTCATTACATCTTTCAAATCTTTCCAAGTTGTGGGTTGGTTATCAATGTTTTTCTTACAATGCACACTCCACCAAATGTAAGCAAAACCATAAATGCTCTAGTGGCAGCTCGTACTCGCTCAAGTTCAGAAAAGTCATGGTTACTAAAAACTTGTTCTACTTCAAACTCCCAAGCTAGATAAATAGCAGGATTAAATCTACCCTCAAATGACGGTAAAGAGATAACCTGACCATGTGGTTGTGTGTGTTGTCCCAACTCTCGTGATGGTGAAGATGTGTTCGTCGTCCAAGAACTTCTATCTCTGAAACCTGTCATGATTAGTAGAAACAAGAAACAAAATTCGAGAATAATGTTCCTATGAACTACTAGGATGTGGTTGTAAAGTGCTCACAGTAAAGCAAATATCAATATCTTACAAGTTCTTACCATGCGGCGGTGGTGACAAGCAACCAGCGTGTCAAGTAACTCAAGATTGTGTAAAGCGCTTGCTGGGGAACGATATATATACGGTGTAGAAATATGTGGAGCTGGGTTGGCTATATATGGTAGTAAAAGATTAGCAATAATCAATTCAGAGATGCAATGTTGAATAAACGCTCAACGACGGTTCTGTGCTGGTCCTAGGCTAGACCGGACTAGAGACGCGAGCCTAGAACACTAATGAGGTCACGGCGTAGCACAACTAGCATCAATGAAGGTTACTAAGTAGCTCTTGACAGCAAGATATAAGTGAAGATCACAACGGTAGTGAAGATAATGATGAAAAACAACTACCAAGCAGGACATACAACAACTCTCTCTCCAACTTTCCTCTTGAAAAGTTTGAGTCAATTTTTCTAATAAATTCTTTCAAAGAATGCTACTAACTCAAGCTTTCCAATGCAAAAATAATCACTCAATTCCGAGTTGATATGAGGAGTCAAAGAATTCTAAAACTGGCCTGAAAAATTGGAACAAGCTGTGTTCATGAACTTCAGAGGGCAAAAAGACCTATTTAGAAGCCGATTTTGAGGTGTCAAATATTGAACTAGTTTCTGAAACTATTTAGATGCGGCTCGTCTCTAGCTTCAATTTGAGTACTTACGGAGCCAAAACGGACATCGTATGAGGAAGATACACCTGTTTTACTGAACAGTGCGCAAAACAGATTCCACTCCGAATTCAGGTACGAGATTGATTCTAGATAGATCCGATTTTTTTTTTCTTCTCTCTTTTTTCCTCACGCTTTTTTTTCTTTTTCTTCTCTCTCTTTTTCTTTTTTTTCTTTCCTTTTTTCTCTCTTTTTTTTTCTCCCTCTTTCCAAGACAAACTAGATAAGATGCAGATTGGATCAAGCGAAGATGTGAATGACCTCAACTATGATTATGACAATGAACAGCGTGTAGCACGTGGTGGAAATTAATAGATGGGATGGTGGACAGCGGAAGGGATAATGATGCAGCGGTGGCGTGACTAATGTGAACAGAACTCGAAACTCTAAAGGAACTAGACACTAAGACCAGCAACTGACACGACGATGCAACCGATAATTCAACTATGCAAGCAATGAATAGAAAATTGCAAAGGCTCGGATCGGCTTGGATAAAGGATGAACAGATCTAAATTTTTTATGGCTTTTGATGGACTGTAGGTATGAATGATGATGCGATCTAAACTATGAAAATCTGTAAAATCTCACCGAGCAACCTGAAAACTGATACCACTTGATAGAGGCAGAGGTGTCCCGCCTTTCGATGAGATGGTGGATTTCGCTTTGGTGGAAGTCGACTTTGACGATCCGACTACTGAACGTCTCGAGGACGCCGCGCCTTAGCAATCGCTAAACCAACTCCGAGAGATTATTGACCACGCCGAGCACGATCAACCGACCACGAGGGTCTATTTCGCAAGCAAACGAAGAACAAGCAAGAAACTGAGATTGCAATCTGGATATTGCGAATATAAGATGAAAGCTTTATTGATCAAGGTGGGGTTCGTGGCGCCTTTGTCCGGTCGTTGAACACAAACGGCACGCTGTGAAGTTGCAGCTATGGCGAACTTTTGATCTAAACAAAACCCAAGGAAAAAGCTACTAGATGGATCTACTTATATAGGAGCAAGGGGTGGCGGCCAAGGAGGTGGGAGAACGTCCCAAGGCAGCCTAAAACTAACCCTAGGTCGTACAAGGCCAATGGGCCCAAGTGGAGGTGACGTAACACCTTTGGACTTGTAGTTTGACTCGGATTCTCGTGCAGCGTCAGATTGTTTCGTCCAGAACTCAACGCTCCGGACGGCTTTTAAGGTGATTCAACTGTGCTGGAAAGAGCATGAAATCTACTTTCCAACAAAAAGAATCACCCAATTCGAGTCCGTATGAAAAAGTTGTTGACGTTTTGAGTCAGGTATGTCTGCAGTCCGAATCTGAATCCGAACGTGAGAGACTTGGACTCTATCTTCTCTTGGCCCAAAAGTGACGTGAGAAGACTTTTTGAACAGCACCTAAACTTCTCCTTTTCCCTTATCTTCATGTGTGGATTGTACAAATGTCCCATACACCTGCAATTAGACAAAACACAAAAGTATGTGAAGTATTTTTGTTCTGGATAACATAAATATATTATTGAATAGTTTGCACTAGAAATCACCTGACAAATATGCATGTATGCAATATTTTTGGTCTTATCCAAGGTAGTCATGTCCTCATCAATTATTCCCAGGCCGCGTGGGTCCGTCCCTACGACGTGTATCCCTTTTATTTCATGATTCTTAGCTTACCTTATTGGGGGCACCCCTCGGGCTGCATCGTCCCCAAGTCGCTCGGGTCAGACCCAGCGGCGTGTACCCTTCTTGTGTTTATCTTAGGGCCATGCTTTCGACCCATCATGCTTGTTATTTGGTTCCTGTCCGTGGCACCTTTTCTTCCTGGATGTCGGAAGCTTGCGCGTTAAAGGGGGGGTAGCTGAGCATCGCGACTCAGGGCTCCTACCGGCTCTCCAGCCCTCACCCTCTGGTCTTGTCCATGGCATACCAGCGACGGCTGAGACCAGCTCGAGGGCCGGGACCCGAGGACGTAGAGTTTCGACATCTAACCCAGCTTACGCGTTAAAGGGGGGGGGGGTACCTGAGCATCACGACTCAGGGCTCCTACCGGCTCTCCAGCCCTCACCCTCTGGTCTTGTCCATGGCATCGCGACCTGGCATACCAGCGACGGCTGAGACTAGCTCGAGGGCTGGGACCCGAGGACGTAGAGCACCGGCATCTAACCAAATTTGCAGGAACACGCTCCAAGATAAGGCCCAGTGCCAGGCGCAACCCGCCTTGGGGTAGGGCCCCGTGAGTCCCGCGCTGGCTCACGGGTGCCCAAATACACCTCGCCCGGCCTTCCGTGCCTCGTCGCCTCTCCAAAGCAACTAACGGCTAACTGTCGATTGTCACGGCGAACTCTCGTTCCTTCTATGATAAGCCTGCAGGGTCCCTCCAAGGAGCATCGTCAGGCGAGGCCCTCACGGTGTCTTCTTCATTCTCGTCCGCGCAAACCGCTTGCACGTTGAAGGGGGGGGGTACCTGAGCATCGCGACTCAGGGCTCCTACTGGATCTCCAGCCCTCACCCTCTGGCCTTGTTTACGGCATCGCGACCTGGCATACCAACGACGGCTGAGACTCGCTCGAGGGCCGGGACCCGAGGACGTAGAACAGAAAGGGGAGTGAAGGCGAGAAGGGAGAAGCACGCGAGGACCTCACCAAGCAACCCCTCGCCGGTCAAGGCACGGACCTAGCGCTGCACCAGGGAGCGTTTCCTGACCCTCGAGATAAGTCACTCTCCGGGAACACTAGCTATCGCAGCACCATCCCCGCACCTAATGCAATCCCGTGTTAGCAACGTCGCTCTCCTTTCTCACCGAATGATGGCTGCTTGAGCGCTAAGGGGGACCTCCTGAGCATCACGACTCAGGGGCTCTTACCGGACCTCGGGCCGCTCACCTCCTGGCCTTGACCACGGCATCGCGACCTGGCATACCAGCGACGGCTGAATCCGCCTTGGGACTGGGACCCGTCGGCGCAGAGCGTCAAGCCCTCACGAGGTCTGAAAGGAAGAAAAAAGCTAAGACGGAATAAGCATCTCGCACTGCTTCACAATGAGGATCATATTCACGAACGGAGCTACAAACATCTTACAAGCCCCCACGGGGTATATTCTTGGTTCCTCACAGGAACAAAAGACGCGAATCCTAAGGAGTCCTAACTATAGGGACCATCGGGGCAGACGCCATCATCAACAGTGGGCCGTCCAGCACCGGCGCCAACCCCATCCAGATCAGGGGCGGCGACGGCCTAACGAGCCCGCCCTGCTCCGGGAGCGGCGCAGGCTCGGGGGCTCGTAGCTATCGTCGCTTGTCTCTAGAGTCGCGAAGAGCTCGGTGGAGTCGCTGGATCCTCCGGCGCCTCCATCGCCTGAGGAGCTGCCAAGGGAGCGGTTGGCCGGCCTCTATCTCGCTGCAGCAGGGTCCCGACCGCCTCTCCCAGGGCAGCACTCCAGCCGGCGACCCTCCGCGTCGAAGACCCTGAAGGACATCACCGAAACACCGTCGTACTCCAGATGGATCGCGAGGGCGCCCCTTGTCCTGCAGACCCAGGCAATCTCGCCCCAGCCTCGAGTCATGAAGACCTCGCCCGGGGCAACGACCGCGACCTCTGCCCCGGTCACGAGGGTGCTGCAGCCGGCGTGCTGCAGCCAAAGCCCCAGGGGTTCCCCCTGTGGGATGACGGAGGCGAAGAAAGGGGGAAGGCGAATCCAAGACTTAGGAGGCGTGGCGGCGTGAAGCACGAACTCTCGGGAGGAGCCTTCGGCGTGGACTCCAGGGGGAAATACGCACACCTTCGTGACCCGCCGACGCCAACGGCGGCGCCGCCCGTGGCGTTCGGCATCGACTACTTCAGAGCCCTCGATATGGGCGTACAAGGGAAGTGGGAACCCTGGTGGTGGCCGCTCACACCAGGGCCTCGGCACTTCCTGGCGGGCGCCCTCACCCCGATGGCAGAGGGCAAGCCGTTTCTTTGGTGGAAGCGGGTCAGGATCCTCTTGGGGAGCCTTTCCATTCTCTGTCGCGGAGAACCGGCGGATCGGAGCCATTGCAGCAAGACAGAGCAAGGACCAGGAAGAAGGAGAAGCGAGGAGAGATAGACTGGAAGGGCGCGCGCCGTTCCGTACTTATAGCCGGCGAAGGCCAACCGTCGACCTCCACGATCGCAGGTAATCATGACCCGCTTTGCATGCAGGGACTAGTCAAATCCGTGCAGTTGCCGAGGCGTCGTGGGGAAGCAGAGACGCCCACGTCCAATCAACCACCACGCGGCACCCAAAGCCGCAGGCTGTTAGGGCCCGCGATGCTTCGCACTTGCCCTTTCGCCTCTCTGCTCGGCCAAGTCCGGGCGCGCCTTGGGCCCGGGGGCTACTGTCGGCGTTCTGGGAACGGGGGTCCCCAGACTTGCCTGCCTGCGGCCTGCGGTGTGTCTCAAAGGGGGCCCAGCGCGGCCCATCTTCATCAACACAAGCTCAAGACCCTCGCGAGGGGGCCAAGCCTCGCGGGGCGGACGACAAGGAGCTTCCTCAGGCACGGCCTCATCAGGCTAGCTCACGAGGAGGCGGAGAGTTCAAGGCGGGGTACCTTGCGAGGTGCCCATGATGCAAGCCATGACGACCAAGGGCGACAGTCAGGCGCCAGCCCGCGCAATGTCCTCCTTTCCTCTTTGGTGCAAAGGGAGCAAGCGCAGGCGAGAGCATCAAGCAAAGGCATCCACTTCGGTGCAACAAGACCAAGACCAGCCCAACGGCGGGGAGGAAGTCATTGTGGAGCCCAAGCAGGCGTCACCACCAGAGCCTTTGACAGGCGAGGACCAACTTTAGTCAGGATAAGTGTACTGGTTGTTCCCCTTCAAAATGGCCAATCTTTGGCGCCCTTCCCGCTCAATATTTGGGAAGAGGCCCAGGGCCTTTGCCTATAAATAGGACTAGCCACCCCCAGGGTAGAGGCATCTAGTATCTAGCATACATCTAGAATCGAGAGAGAGATAGAGCGACTGAACTCCTCCTAGCAGTTCATCGCACCAGCCAAGAATAGACCCGCGCGAGGCTGTTCTTCCTTGTATTGTTCATCATCATCCCAAGAGGCAATCCACCACACCACACACTGGAGTAGGGTATTACACCACAATGGTGGCCTGAACCAGTATAAACCCTGTGTCTCTTGTGTTGTTCTTTTCGTAGTTTAGATCCTAGCGATTCGGCAAGGAGCAGGTAGGTAGAGGGTGAATCTCCGCGCGCACCCCAGTGTTCGAACCTCAAGGGTCTGCCGGAACCCGAAATCCGACAGCTACTGTTCTTGATCATATGATCTCATATTGTATATGTGCAAATCAAGCCTTTAGTCTACTGGAATGTCACTATTGTTTAATTTAGGAAGATTAGATTGATCCATTATCAAGGGCAGCATGTATTATATGCGGTTCAACACCTTTATTAAGTTCCCCTTCTTTTAGCTTATTAGTTGCTACCTAAGATAGTACCAAGCATGATCTTTGGTTTGCCATGTAGGACACCACGGAGTCATTTTATTAAGCTGGCATTAGTATTTTTGCATTTTACATGGTTCATGTGCAAGTTAAACGTCTGTCCAATAATACTAATATTAAGTTTATAATGTTGGCATAGTTTGTTATTGCCGTTGTCTTTTGGGAGTACTTGAGAAGGCGTGGCTGGGAATGTGGGGACACACCATGGTAGAGGTGCGTGGTCGGCAGGAGGAGTCAGGGAGGCATGAAGGTGGAAATGTGGACGTTATCATGGCATTGATACATTTCTCCATCGATGCTGCATACCAAGGCGAGTGAATGCTATCGTGGCCTTAGATGCCCTATCTAATTCTTGCTTGAATATTAGGTTTTGTATGCTCAGAAGTATGTTTAGTTCCCACATTGTTTTTCTCATGTGGAGTTGAAACCACATTTGGTTGGTAAAATAGCAAATAATGGCATGTGTCACTCTGAAATCATATTGCATATAGAGAGATGTTCATTGTTAGTCATTGGGTTATGGTATGAAATGACGGCTTTTATAGTCAGTTTACCGTGTCATCTATTCAGAATCAAGAAATTTGGGCCTCTAAAAAACAATCAGGTCGACACAGTAATTTTGACAAGACGAGAGACGATAATTTTCCTGTGTTTTCCTCTCGGTAATTTTGAAATACCATTGACAGGAAAATGTTTCCTGTTTTTTGTCTAACCTGTCGTAGTTTTGTCTCGTGGGTCCATCTATATGAGAACCTTCTAAGTGGAAGTCAAATGGTCGAGTCTCACTATGTTTTTTAAGTTAACTTGAAAAGTTTTTAAGTGATATTTGAGATGAAACTTAACTATGGCATGACTGGTACTCCATCCGTAAAGAAATATAAGAGCATTTCGACCACTACATACAGACTTCATTTGAGATACCTCGCTGAGTATAGATAGTATGACCAAACCTTCTTCGTCTTGATTCTTAAGGCCTTCTTCATTTTAGTCTCAATCCACATGTGCAATCAATAATTTTGCTAGAGATGTCTATATAATTGTATTATGCATTGTTTTTCTGCTACATAAATAACACTTGCCTTGGCTTTGGTGGTGGTAGTGCAGGATTCGTTGGAAGCCAAACAAGGCACCCGAGAAGGAGAAAAGGAGAATGCTCTGAAGAAAGGAAATGATAAGTTTTATTGTTTTGTTTTAAGAGCGAGATAGGATTTGATATGTAGTCCCCTGGCTTCTTTGTATTCTACTATGTGTATGGCCAAATCACTCATGATTTTATAGACATATATATTTTTAAACAAAAGCCTATGTATTTTCTTTTGCTCAAACAATCACTGGAAAATGCACATATTTTCAATGCATACATGATTTCAAATGGGTCTCTGTGAAGATGGTAGCAAATATTTTATGTTGTCAAGCTGAAATGTGTATATACATCTCATTGTAGACAACAATCAACCATGTTTCCTACTTAAGGCGATTGAACCATGGATATTTTTTCCTCGCGCACATGGATTTAGGGTGCCTTTGCACCATTTGGCGCAACAAGCCCTTGTTTTCCCCAACAAAATGACATTAAATTTGTTGTCATATGTGCTTGCCTGTAACAAAATCAACTAAATCATGGATTTCTTTTCATCACTAACATGGAATCAACAGGTCTTATTGCTATTTGGCGCAACGGGTTTCGCAGCGTGATAACCATATTTTCAATATAGTATTCTACTATAAACATTGAATTGGTCCTTGCAAAGTGAAACTATTTTCATCGACAACATGGCTTTAGTGGGTCTCTGGGCCATTTGGCGCAACGGGTCAACTAGTTTATCATATAGATAATTGTCAACAATAATAATTCATTGATCAAATATATTTGAATGGCCATATATGCTTGGATATTTCCCCACCACATGATACTTGCCAACTAGAGAATAATTGAGGTTGAAATGAAAAGGAATACTATTGACCCTTGCATAAAAGTAAACACATAAAAGTAAAAGATAGGCCCTTCGCAGAGGGAAGCAGAGGTTGTCATGCACTTTTTATCTTTGGATGTGCAAGCCCTTAATGCAAAGGAACTTCCCATTGTATTGCCCTTTGTGATAGCAACCTTTATTAAGCAGCCCGTCGCTTTTATTTCTTTACCAACACAAGTTCACACAATACTTATTTTCCCTTATAATAAAAGATGATAAATATTTAGGAGCAATTTTTATTGCTTTTTGCATCGATGACAACTTACTTGAAGGATCTTATTCAATCCATAGGTAGATATGGTGGACACTTATGTCAAGAAACTGGGTTTAAGGGTTTTTGGATGCACAAGTAGTATCTCTATTTAGTATGAATTTTTGGCTAGCAAAAATATCCTAAGCAAGCACCACATGTTGGAGGATCCATAACAATATAACTTCTATACAAATATAACCAAACATAACTCATTACGTTCCATAACAATATAACTTCTATACAAATATACCCAAACATAACTCATTACGTTGTCTTCTTTGTCCAACTTCAACTTATTTGCTCAAGTTTGAAAATAATTAATGGGGCTCACAATCATAGAAGATGTCCAAGATAGTATATTTATATGTGGAATCTCTCTTCCTTCAATATTCTTTCATGAATTGTTCAAGTGACCAATGTTGTGTTTGCTAACTTTCAATAAATTTTACCACCTATACTTCTTATATGTGAAGTCATTACTCCCCATGGGATAAGCATATGAAACATACATAATTTCAGATTTATGATATTCAATTTATTCAACCGTTTACTCATAGGATATAAGTGAAGCATGAGGGTAAATGACAAACTACTTCAAAAAGATATAAGTGAAGATCATTGAGTAGTCAAATAATTAAGTAGCTATGTGAAGGCTCTCTCTCTCATTTAAGAATTTCAGATCTTAAGTATTTTATTCAAACGGCAAGCAAAACAAAATAAAATGACATTCCAAGGATATCACATATCATATGAAGAAGCAAAAATTTAGGCTCAACCAAAACTGACCAATCATTATTGAAGAAGAAAGGTGGGATGCCAACCGGGACATCCCCAATATTAGATGCTTGAGACTTCTTGAAATATTAACTTGGGATGCCTTGGGCATCCCCAAGCTTGAGCTTTTGTGTTTCCTTAATTCTTCTCGTATCACGGTTTCCCTAAATCTCAAAAACTTCATCCATGCAAAACTAAACAATAACTCGTGAGATAAGTTAGTATGAATGAATGCAAAACCTTATCATTCTCTACTGTAGCAAATCACTAAAATTATTTTTTAAGACTGCATACTAAATGCCTCTGCATATTTAATACTCCTATCCTCAAATAGAATCATTAAACAAGCAAACATATGCAAACATAACAACAATCTGTCTAAATAGGACAATCTGTAAAGAATGAAAGAAGATTCATACTTCTCTAACTCCAAAATTTCAGAAAAATTACCACACTGTAGAAATTTTATTGTAGCTTATTGTGTAAAAATTTCAAGATTTTATCATGTTCTGACTATTCAGAAATATTCAAAACATAACAACAAACTTTCAATTTTCAAACAACAACATATAGACTTACAAAATGAGCATGGTAAAGGCTATACTTGACATTTTTATTAAAATGAAAGATGAAAAACATTACTCTAAATAACAAAAAGCAAATACAACTAAAAGAAAATTACATTCTGATGACCCACAAGTATAGGGGATCTATCGTAGTCCTTTCGATAAGTAAGAGTGTCGAACCCAACGAGGAGCAGAAGGAAATGATAAGCGGTTTTCAGCAAGGTATTCTCTGCAAGTACTAAAATAAGTGATAACAGATAGTTTTGTGATAAGATAAATTGTAATGAGCAACAAGTAACAAAAGTAAATAAAGTGCAGCAAGGTGGCCCAATCCTTTTTGTAGCAAAGGACAAGCCAGAACAAACTCTTATAATAGGAAAAGCGCTCCCGAGGACACATGGGAATATCGTCAAGCTAGTTTTCATCACGCTCATATGATTCGCGTTCGGTACTTTGATAATTTGATATGTCGGTGGACCGGTGCTTGGGTACTACCCTTACTTGGACAAGCATCCCACTTATGATTAACCTCCATTGCAAGCATCCGCAACTACAACAAAAGTATTAAGGTAAACCTAACCATAGCATGAAACATGTGGATCCAAATCAGCCCCTTACGAAGCAACGCATAAACTAGGGTTTAAGCTTCTGTCACTCTAGCAACCCATCATCTACTTATTACTTCCCAATGCCTTCCTCTAGGCCAAATAATGGTGAAGTGTTATGTAGTTGACGTTCACATAACACCACTAGAGGTTAGACAACATACATCTTATCAAAATATCGAACGAATACCAAATTCACATGACTACTAATAGCAAGACTTCTCCCTTGTCCTCAAGAACAAATGTAACTACTCACAAAGCATATTCATGTTCATAATCATAGGGGTAATAATATGCATAAAGGATCTGAACATATGATCTTCCACCAAATAAACCAAATAGCATCAACTACAAGGAGTAATCAACACTACTAGCAACCTACTAGCACCAATCCCGGACTTGGAGACAAGAATTGGATACAAGAGATGAACTAGGGTTTGGAGATGAGATGGTGCTGGTGAAGATGTTGATGGAGATTGCCCTCTCCCGATGAGAGGAGCGTTGGTGATGACGATGACTATGATTTCCCCCTCCCGGAGGGAAGTGTCCCCGGCAGAACAGCTCTGCCGGAGCCCTAGATTGGTTCCGCCAAGGTTCCGCCTCATGGCGGCGGAGTCTCGTCCCGAAAGGTTGCTTATGATTTTTTTCTCATCAAAAGACTTCATATAGGAGAAGATGGGCGTCGGAGAGCCACCAGGGGGCCCACGAGGTAGGGGGGCGTGCCCAGGGGGGAGGGCGCACCCCCACCCTCATGAGCAGGGTGTGGGCCCCCTGGCCTTCATCTTTGGCGATGATTTTTCTTTATTTATTTTAAGATATTCCGTGGAGTTTCAGGACTTTTGGAGTTGCGCAGAATAGGTCTCCAATATTTGCAACTTTTCTAGCCAGAATTCCAGCTGCCGGCATTCCCCCTCTTCATGGTAAACCTTGTAAAATGAGAGAGAATAGCCATAAGTATTGTGACATATCGTGAAATAACAGCCCATAATGTGATAAATATCGATATAAAAGCATGATGCAAAATGGACGTATCAACTCCCCCAAGCTTAGACCTCGCTTGTCCTCAAGCAAAAAGCCGATAACAATAAATATGTCCTCATGTTTAGAAGTAGAGGCGTCGAAAAAATAAAATACGGATGTGAAGGCATCATGATTATTTTCATAACAGCAACATATATATATTTGTCATATGATTACTTATGTTCAAGTGATGATCTTTTCACAAAGCCAAAGTATGAATCATAAACCTTATTGAGCACCAACAAATTATACCCTCAGTCATTGAAGCAATTGCAATTTATCATAACATCGGAAAGAGTCTATGTCAGAGCTTAGAAGCAAGTCCACATACTCAACTATCACTTAGTCCTTCATAATTGCTAACACTCACGCAATACTTGTGGTTACGGAGTTTTAACCGGACACAGGGAAAGATAGGGGCTTGTAGTTTTGCCCCACGACCTTTTACCTCAAGGGTAATGTCAACAATAATAATTCATGCTCCCCACATCCAATTAGATATATATATATATATATATATATATATATATATATATATATATATATATATATATAATGTTCTTTCCAACATGCTGAGCTTGCCAAAGGATAAAATGAAAAAGGAAAGGTGAAGATCACCGTGACTCTTGCTTAAAGTAGAGGATAATAATCAAAGATAGGCCCTTCGCAGAGGGAACCAGAGGTTGCCATGCACTTTTATGGTTGGATGCACGAAATCTTAATGCAAAAGAACGTCACTTTATATTGCCCCTTGTATGTGAACCTTTATTATGCAGTCCATCGCTTTTATTGCATCCACAATAAGTTCGTACAAAGCTTATTTCTCTGCACTAATAAGTCATGCATATTTAAAGAGCAATTTTTATTGATTGCACCGATGACAACTTACTTGAAGGATCTTACTCAATCCATAGGTAGATATGGTGGACTCTCATGGCTAAACTGGTTTAAGGGTATTTGGAAGCACAAGTAATATCTCTACTTGGTGCTGAGAATTTAGCTAGCATGAGGGGGAAAGGCAAGCTCCACATGTTAGAGGAACCATGACAACATACTTTATCTCAGATGTAAGAAAACATAACTCATTATGTTGTCTTCCTTGTCCAACATCAACTCTTTAGCATGTCATATTTTAATGAGTGCTCCCAATCATAAAAGATGTCAATGATAATATATCTATATGTGAAATCTCTCTCTCCTTATTACTTCCTATTAATTACAACGATGACCAATGCTATATTTGCCAACTCCCAACAACTTTTAATCATCATACTCTTTTTATGTGAAGTCATTACTCTCAATAAGATCAATATGAACTCTTTGTTTCTTTTTATTCTTTTCTTTATTCACCCAAGATCATGGCAAAGTAATCAAGCCCTTGACTCAACACTAATCTTTATTATATATAGCTCACGGACTCGATTGCATAGAGGGATCATAAAGCAAAACTCAAAACTAGATCATGCCATGACTTTATTCTACTAAATCAAGATACTACTAATAGGATCGAACTAAGAAAAACGGTAAAGATATGAGTTGTGATGGTGATACGAAACCGGGGCACCTCCCCCAAGCTTGGCAGTTGCCAAGGGGAGTGCCCATACCCATGTGATTATATCTCCTTCTTTGTTGTTGGCGGTGGAGGTGTTGTTGATGATGGAAGCTTGTCATCCACCTTCCATGGCATAGGCCCATTCTCATAGAAGGATGATTGAGTCTCCGGAATCCTCAAATCTGCAACGGAAACAGTTCGAAACGAAAACAGAGGATATTTGCGTGATACGGTCGTCAAAACCTTCGGGAGAATATATAATGAATTTTTACCGACCAAAATACGTTTCGTGCAAGAAAACGGAGTCCGGAGGGCACACGAGGTGCTCACGAGATAGGGGGGCGCGCCCAGGGGGTAGGGCGCGCCCTCCACCCTCGTGGAGGCCTCGTGTCCTCCCCTGACTGCTACTTATTTTTCTATTTTTCTAAATATTCCAAAACGGAGAAATATTTCTTTTAAAAATTGTTTTGGGGTCGGTTTACTTACTGTACCACATACCTATTCATTTTCGGAGTCTGGAACATTCTGAAAAGTGTCCCTTATGTATTCCTCCATGGTTACAGTTTCAATAATATTGGTTTCAACATTTATGGGATTACCTGAGATATAATGTTTGATTCTTTGACCGTTTACCACCTTTGGATTTGTGCCTGCGAAGTTGTTGATTTTTATGGCACCGGAACAATAGACCTCCTCGATAACGTAAGGACCTTCCCATTTGGAGAGAAATTTTCCTGCAAAAAATCTTAAACGAGAGTTGTATAGCAATACATAGTCACCTACATTAAACTCCTGCTTTTGTATCCTTTTATCATGCCACCTTTTAACTTTTTCTTTAAACAGCTTGGCATTTTCATAAGCTTGGGTTCTCCATTCATCAAGTGAGCTAATATCAAACAACCTCTTCTCACCGAAAAGTTTGAAGTCATAATTGAGCTCTTTGATAGCCCAATATGCCTTATGTTCTAGTTCAAGAGGTAAATGACATTCTTTTTCATAAACCATTTTATACGGAGACATACCCATATGATTTTTGTACGCAGTTATATAGGCCCATAATGCATCATTCAGTTTTTTGGACCAATTCTTTCTAGACCTATTGGCAGTCTTTTGCAAAATTAATTTGAGCTCTCTATTGCTCAATTCTACGTGACCACTAGACTGCGGGTGATAAGGATATGCAATTCTATGATTAACATCGTATTTGGCAAGCATCTTACGGAAGGCACCATGAATAAAGTGTGAACCACCATCAGTCATTAAGTATCTAGGGACTCCAAACCTCGGAAAAATAACTTCCTTAAGCATTTTAATAGAAGTGTTATGATCAGCACTACTAGTTGGAATAGCTTCTACCCACTTAGTAACGTAATCAACAGCAACTAGAATATGAGTGTAACCATTAGAGGCAGGAAAAGGTCCCATATAATCAAAGCCCCAAACATCAAATGGCTCAATAACAAGTGAATAATTCATAGGCATTTCTTGACGTCTACTGATATTACCAATTCTTTGACATTCATCGCAAGACAACACAAACTTACGGGCATCCTTGAAGAGAGTAGGCCAATAAGAACCGGATTGCAATACCTTATGTGCAGTTCTATCTCCAGCGTGGTGTCCTCCATAAGCTTCGGAGTGACACTTGCGTAGGATCTGTTCCTGTTCATGCTCAGGTACACAACATCTAATAACACCATCTACTCCTTCTTTATAAAGATGTGGGTCATCCCAAAAGTAATGTCGCAAGTCATACAAAAACTTTTTCTTTTGTTGGTATGTGAAGCTAGGTGGTATAAATTTAGCAACAATATAATTAGCATAATCAGCATACCAAGGAGTGCTACGAGAAGTGCTTATGACATTTAATTGTTCATCAGGAAAGCTATCATCAATAGGTAGTGGGTCATCAAGAACATTCTCTAACCTAGATAAGTTGTCTGCAACGGGGTTCTCAACTCCTTTTCTATCAACAATATGCAAATCAAATTCTTGGAGCAAGAGAACCCATCTAATGAGTCTAGGTTTTGCATCTTTCTTTTCCATAAGATATTTAATAGCAGCATGATCTGTATGAATAGTTACTCTAGAATCAACAATATAGGGTCTGAATTTATCACAAGCAAATACAACCGCTAAAAGTTCCTTTTCGGTAGTAGCATAATTTCTTTGAGCATTGTCTAGAGTCTTACTAGCATAATGGATAACATTTAATTTCTTATCAACTCTTTGCCCTAGAACAACAACTACAGCATAATCACTAGCATCACACATAATTTCAAAGGGTAAATTCCAATCAGGTGGCTGAACAATAGGTGCAGAGACTAATGCTTTCTTAAGTATTTCAAATGCTTCTACACAATAATCATCAAAGACAAATGGTACATCTTTTTTGTAATAAATTAGTCAGAGGACGAGAGATTTTTGAGAAGTCCTTAATGAACCTCCTATAAAATCCAGCGTGACCAAGGAAACTTCTTATACCTTTGATGTCCTTGGGACATGGCATCTTTTCAACAGCATCAACCTTGGCTTTATCAACTTCAATACCTCTTTCAGAAACTTTGTGCCCCAATACAATACCTTCATTAACCATAAAGTGGCACTTTTCCCCATTTAAGACAAGATTAGTTTCTTCACATCTCTGCAAAACTTGAGCAAGATTGCTCAAGCAATCATCAAAAGAGGAACCATAGACGGAAAAGTCGTCCATGAAAACCTCAAAAATTTTCTCACAGAAGTCAGAAAATATAGCCATCGTGCATCTTTGAAAGGTAGCAAGTGCATTACATAAACCAAAAGGCATACGTCTATAAGCAAAAGTACCAAAAGGGCATGTAAAAGTAGTCTTTGATTGATCTTTAGCCGACACAGGTATTTGAGAGAAACCAGAATAACCATCTAGAAAGCAATAATGTGTATGTTTGCATAATCTTTCTAGCATTTGATCAATAAAAGGTAAGGGGTAATGATCTTTCTTAGTAGCTTTATTTAATTTGCGGAAATCAATTACCATCCTATAACCTGTGATAATTCTTTGCGGGATCAATTCATCTTTATCATTAGGGACAACAGTAATACCTCCCTTCTTAGGGACACAATGGACAGGACTTACCCACTGACTATCAGCAACGGGATAAATTATACCTGCCTCCAGAAGCTTGAGTATTTCTTTTCTTACCACTTCTTTCATTTTAGGATTCAAACGTCGTTGAGGATCACGAACTGGTTTGGCATCCGCTTCCAAATTTATTTTATGTTGGCATAGAGTGGGACTAATGCCCTTAAGATCATCAAGAGTATATCCAATAGCGGCACAGTGCTTCTTCAGAGTTTTCAATAATCTTTCTTCTTCATGCTCTGAAAGGTTAGCACTAATAATAACAGGATATATTTTCTTTTCATCAAGATAAGCATATTTAAGATTATCTGGCAATGGTTTGAGCTCAAACACGGGATCACCCTTGGGTGGAGGAGGATCCCCTAGGATTTCAACAGGCAAATTGTGTTGCAGAATAGGTTCCTGTTTAAAGAATACTTCATCTATTTCCCTTCTTTCATTCATGAACATCTCATTTTCATGGTCTAGCAAATAGTGTTCTAAAGGATCACTAGGAGGTACGGCAATAGAAGCGAGACCAATAATTTCATCCTTACTAGGCAATTCTTCCTCACGATGTTGTTTACTAAATTTAGAGAACTTAAACTCATGAACCATATCATCCAAGCCAATAGTAACAACATTCTTTTCGCATCCTATCTTACCATTAATAGTATTCAAGAAGGGTCTACCAAATATAATGGGACAAAAGCTATCTTGTGGAGAACCAAGAACAAGAAAATCAGCGGGATATTTGGTTTTCCCACACAAGACTTCAACATCTCTAACAATTCCCATTGCAGATATAGTATCTCTATTGGCCAGTTTAATTGTAACATCAATATCTTCTAACTCAGCAGGTGCGATATCATGCATAACTTCTTTACATAAGTCAATGGGTATAACACTAGCACTAGAACCCATATCACATAAGCCATGATAACAATGATCTCCTATTTTAACAGAAATAACAGGCACGCCTACCATGGGTCTATGTTTATCTCTATCATAGGGTTTAGCAATTCTAGCAGTTTCACGAGAGAATTCAATGACATGCCCATCAATACTATCGGACAAGATATCTTTAACAATAGCAATATTAGGTTCTATTTTGACTTGCTCAGGAGGTGTATAAGTTCTAGTATTGCTTTTACGAACAACAGTTGAAGCTTTAGCATGATCCTTTACTCTAGCAGGGAAAGGTGGTTTCTCAACATAAGAGGTGGGAACAACAGGATCATTATAAGTGATGGTCTTTTCTTCAACTTTAATAGGTGCAGTTACTTTTACTTCTATGGGAGGATGATATTTAAACCACTTCTCCTTGGGGAGATCAACATAAGTAGCAAAAGATTCACAGAAAGAAGCTACTATCTCAGAGTCAAGTCCATATTTAGTGCTAAACTTACGGAAAATATCGATATCCATAAAAGATTTAACACAATCAAACTTAGGTGTTATACCTGACTCCTTACCTTCGTCGAGGTCCCAACCTTCAGAGTTGCATTTAATTCTATCCAATAAATTCCATCTGAATTCAATAGTCTTCATCATAAAAGAGCCAGCACAAGTAATATCGAGCATGGTTTGATTATTATGAGAAAGTCGAGCATACAAACTTTGCATAATTATTTCTCTTGAGAGATCATGATTGGGGCATGAATATAACATTGATTTAAGCCTCCCCCAAGCTTGAGCGATGCTTTCTCCTACGCGAGGCCAAAAATTATATATATAATTGCGATCACGATGAACAAGATGCATAGGGTAATACTTTTGATGAAATTCCAATATCACTCTTTTATAGTTCCGTGATCTGGTATCATCACATAGCCTATACCATGTCAATGTGTCTCCCTCCAAAGATAAAGGAAAACCTTCTTCTTAACAACATCATCGGGTATACCTGCAAGCTTAAATAATCCACAAATATCATCCACATAGCGTAGATGCTCGTCGGGATGCTTTGTTCCATCTCCTATAAAAGTATTAGCCAGCAGTTTTTCCATAATACCCGAAAGAAATTCAAAAGGAGTTTAATTTTCAATAGGTTCATTAGGTTGAGAAGAAACCCTTTGCTCTACTGGACGGGGTGAAGATACCCTTAACAAGCCCCTCAGAGATTCACTTCCATAGTAACAAGGGACAGAAAATTTCAGCACACTATATAAATTTTTCCTTACCAAATTCCACTTACCAAAGGCGCTACACTCCCCGGCAACGGCGACAGAAAAGAGTCTTGATGACCCACAAGTATAGGGGATCTATCGTAGTCCTTTCGATAAGTAAGAGTGTTGAACCCAACGAGGAGCAGAAGGAAATGATAAGCGGTTTTCAGCAAGGTATTCTCTGCAAGTACTGAAATAAGTGATAACAGATAGTTTTGTGATAAGATAAATTGTAACAAGCAGTAAGTAACAAAAGTAAATAAAGTGCAGCAAGGTGGCCCAATCATTTTTGTAGCAAATGACAAGCCGGAACAAACTCTTATAATAGGAAAAGCGCTCCCGAGGACACATGGGAATATCGTCAAGCTAGTTTTAATCACGCTCATATGATTCGCGTTCGGTACTTTGATAATTTGATATGTGGGTGGACCGGTGCTTGGGTACTGCCCTTACTTGGACAAGCATCCCACTTATTATTAACCTCTATTGCAAGCATCCGCAACTACAACAAAAGTATTAAGGTAAACCTAACCATAGCATGAAACATGTGGATCCAAATCAGCCCCTTACGAAGCAACGCATAAACTAGGGTTTAAGCTTCTGTCACTCTAGCAACCCATCATCTACTTATTACTTCCCAATGCCTTCCTCTAGGCCCAAATAATGGTGAAGTGTTATGTAGTCGACGTTCACATAACACCACTAGAGGTTAGACAACATACATCTTATCAAAATATCGAACGAATGCCAAATTCACATGACTACTAATAGCAAGACTTCTCCCTTGTCCTCAGGAACAAAGGTAACTACTCACAAAGCATATTCATGTTCATAATCAGAGGGGTAATAATATGATTAAAGGATCTGAACATATGATCTTCCACCAAATAAACCAAATAGCATCAACTACAAGGAGTAATCAACACTACTAGCAACCTACTAGCACCAATCCCGGACTTGGAGACAAGAATTGGATACAAGAGATGAACTAGGATTTGGAGATGAGATGGTGCTGGTGAAGATGTTGATGGAGATTGCCCTCTCCCGATGAGAGGAGCGTTGGTGATGATGATGACGATGATTTCCCCCTCCCGGAGGGAAGTGTCCCCGGCACTACAGCTCTGCTGGAGCCCTAGATTGGTTCCGCCTCGTGGTGGCGGAGTCTCGTCCCGAAAGGTTGCTTATGATTTTTTTCTCATCAAAGACTTCATATAGGAGAAGATGGGCGTCGGAGAGCCACCGGGGCCCACGAGGTGAGGGCGCGCCCGGGGGGGCGCCCCCCACCTCGTGAGCGTGTGTGGGCCCCGGCCGTCATCTTTGGTGACAATTTTTCTTTATTTATTTTAAGATATTCCGTGGAGTTTGGGACTTTTGGAGTTCTTGAAATAGGTCTCAATATTTGCAACTTTTCCGACCACTTGAGCATTCCCCCTCTTCATGGTAAACCTTGTAAAATAAGAGAGAATAGCCATAAGTATTGTGACATATCGTGAAATAACAGCCCATAATGCGATAAATATCAATATAAAAGCATGATGCAAAATGGACGTATCGCGTTCCAAGCAAAACTTATATCATGTGGCGAATAAAAATATAGCTCCAAGTGAGGTTACCGATAATGTTGAAGACGAAAGAGGGGATGCCTTTTGGGGCATTCGCAAGCTTAGTTGCTCAAAACTTACTTTTATATTACCTTGGGTGCCTTCGAAATCCCCAAGCTTAGGGTCTTGCCACTCCTGATACATCTCCAACGTATCTATAATTTTTGCTTGTTCCATGCTGTTATATTATCATTTTTGGATGTTTATATTCATTTTATAACAACTTTATATCATTTTTTGTGACTAACCTGACATAGTCCCCTGAGCCAATTGCTGTTTTTTGCTTGTTTTTTACTTCAAAGAATATCAATACCAAACGGATTCCAAACGCAGTGAAACTTTGTGGAGATTTTTTCTGGACCAGAAGACACCTAGTGGGCCAAGAAAGTACTAAAGGGGAGGCCCGTGGGGAGCACTGTTGGGGAACGTAGTAATTTCAAAAAAATTCCTACGCACACGCAAGATCATGGTGATGGCATAGCAATGAGAGGGGAGAGTATTGTCCACATACCCTCGTAGACCGTAAGTGGAAGCGTTATGACAACGCGGTTGATGTAGTCGTACGTCTTCACGATCCGACCAATCCAAGCACCGAACATATGGCACCTCCGTGTTCAGCACATGTTCAGCTCGATGACGTTCCCCGGGCTCCGATCCAGCAAAGCGTCAGGGATGAGTTCCGTCAGCACGACGGCGTGGTGACGATGATGATGTTCTACCGGCGCAGGGCTTCGCCTAAACTCTGCGACGATATGACCGAGGTGGAATATGGTGTAGGGGGGCACTGCACACGGCTAAGGAACGATCCGTAGATCAACTTGTGTGTTCTAGGGTGCCCCCCGCCCTCGTATATAAAGGAGCCAGGGGGGAGGAGGCGGCCGGCCAAGGAGGCGCCCACTTGCTAATATTTTCAAAATATCCAATTATGATGAACCAATTGATAGTGAACTGAGTTCACTAGACTATCTTTATGAAGTTTTGGTTGAGATTCATTGTTCTAAAAATTGTGGTGAAGTGTTAAATGAAGAGATTTATAAAGTGATTCACGATAACTCCTTGAATGAAAAGCATGATTGCAATTATATTGTTATAAATTCTATTAATGTCAATTGTATTAGTGATATGCAAAACCCCTATCTTGGGGATGCTTATTTTGCTATCTCCACTACTTATTGCAATGATCATGATTGGGGTGATAATCATTATTATGATCTTGAAAATTTATTTAAACCTCATGATGAATATGCTTGTGATAATATTAAAGGTGGGTTTTGAATTGTGTCAACTTTAGCTAAAAATAATCCCACTTATTTGGAGAGTGTTCAATCTTATGATTTTTTTTATAAAAGTGGGCTTGGAGAGGTCATGACTTTATTTGATGATAATCCCACTATTTTGGAAGAGTGTCAACTTTGCATGCATGTGGATCATGAAGAGAATATTTTATGTGATAGTTATATTGTTGAATTTGATTATGATCCTACATGTAATTATTATGAGAGAGAGGAAAATATGGTTGTAGAAATTTTCATGTTACTAAATTACCTGTCGTTATGTTGAGATCGTCAACATTTTATTCCTCTTCTTTGCATATGTTAGATGTTTCTTGTCTTGATACTTTGTTTGTTTATAAAATTCCTATGCATAGGATCTATGGTAGACTTAAATGTGTTTGTCATATGCTTCATGATGCTCTCTTTGTGTTTCAGTTATTATCTTTTGTGTGAGCATCGTTGAAATCTTAAGCTTATCTTAATGGCTATAAAGAAATAGCTTGTTGGGAGGCAACCCAATGAATATTTTTTTTGCCTTTTTCTTTCTGTTCTTGAGTGTTTGCACAATTATTCTACTATTATAATTGTGTTTTTATGTTTTAGTTAGTGTTTGTTCCAAGTAAAGCCTTTGTGATCATGTTTGGTGTTAGTTGATTCGATCTGTTGAAGAACAAAAACTTTTGCGTCCAGTAGCAGAATTTTGTAAAATCACAGAAGCGAGATAAAATCCTGATTTTCGTACACAAGATTGATATAAAAATTTCCTACATTGTTCTAAGTTTTCAGAATTTTTGGAGTTATAGAAGTATGGACAAAGTCGAGATTACTACATACTGTTCTGTTTTTGAAAAATTCTGTTTTCTTTGAATTATGTGCTTATTTTGATGAATCTATGGATTGTATTGGAGGGTATAAACCATGAAAAAGTTAGAATACAATAGATATAATGCAAGAATAAAATATGAATGGATTTGCAACAATACTTAGAGTAGTGATTTGCTTTATTATACTAACGGATCTCACGAGGGTTTTGTTAAGTTTTGTGTGATTGAGGATTTCAAGTTTTGGGTGAGATCACGATGGACGAAGGAATAAGGTGCTTTGTACAAAACTATGGACACTTCTGTACCCCTTACTAGTGCATGGGAAGATGCAGCCACGGGCAGTCGTGACCACACCTACGGCAGGGCCTGGCGAAGCAAAGGAAGGCAAAGCCCGAAGACCATCAAAACAGGCACTCGAAGCACGAGGGGCGAGGGGCAAGCTGGACCGCCACTGGCAAGGGCCATGCCAGTGCAACCTACACCAACACCAACAAGTCCATCACCCTTGGGGCAGAGAGCTCTGACACCATCAACAACGTTAAGAGCAAGATCTGGAGAGCGCATGCTCGATAGCATGCAAATCCTCATAAAGACTGATGGCCCACAGATCCACATGGGACCAGAAGAAGAAGAACTCCGGCGAGACCCACTGCAAAAAAAGACACATCCGTGACATTTTGGGCCGAACGAATTTTTTTCTGTCATACATATGACACTTCTATGACGATAATTGTGACAAAACCCGGTATCATCATAGATGTGGTGGGCTCCTACTTCTATGACAAAAATCATGATGAAAAATGGGCTTTTCGTCTGGCGGGCGGAGACGCAGCTACATGACATTCTTTGGGCCGTCCATGACGGAAAAACCATGGTAGAAGCAAGGGGAGGAAAATTTTGGGGAGTTCCGATTACGGTGGGAGGTCGGGGCGGCGATCGCGCTTTCTCGTACACGTCTGCGGCGTGTGTGCGGCGTTAGCTTTTAATCGAACCCGGCGGGCGTTGGGCTCTAATCAACCCGGCGATTGCCTTTGTAGGCTACGCATTACTGAACCTGAGCGATCGATTGATGGCTATTGACTGAACCCGATCGATCGATTCCTTCGCTACTGCTGCTAACTGAAGCCGATCGATTGGATGAACAGTGAGTGTTGTGGGGGGTGGATGAACAGTGAGCGGTGGCGTTGCCTCTGGATGAACAGGACCCCGTGGTGTGGTGGAGGGCTGGATGAACAGGAGACGGTGGAGGGTTGCCCGTGGAGGGGTGGTTGAACAGGATCCCTTGGTGTGGAGGGCTGGATGAGCGATGAAGCGGTGGAGGGTGGTTGAGCAAGAGGCGGTGGAGTAGCGCGCGGTGGAGGCTGGATGAACAGGAGCCCATGGAGGCTGGAGGAGGTCGACGGTGGAGATGAACAGTATCCCGTGGAGTCCCGTTTTGCGGTACGCCACACCCCTCCCGATGAACAGGACCCCCGTTTCGACCGTAGTGCTCCAACACAAGTCCGTTTCGTCCGTTTTGCGGTATGCCACACCCCTCCCGATCAACAGGACCCCCGTTTCGACCGTAGCGCTCCAACACAAGTTCATTTCGTCCGTTTTGCGGTACGCCACACCCCTCCCGATCAACAAGATCCCCGTTTCGACCGTAGGAGGTCCGTTTCCTCCATTTTGCGATATGCCACACCCCTCCCGATCAACAGGACCCCGTTCTGAACGTAGTAGGTCTGTTTCCTCCGTTGTGCGGTACACCAGGCCTCATTTCCATCGCCTGTTCCGTCCAAGCCCTCCTGATGAACACAACCACACATTCTGTTCCGACCCAGCCGGTTGGCTCCCACGCGTTCCATTGCCTCCCGATGAACACGACGCATTCCGTTGCCTCCCCATGAACACGATGCATTCCATTGCCTCCCCACGAACACGACGCATTCCATTGCCTCCCCATGAACACGACGATGACGCTGTTTCTCCGTTCCGACCCAGCCATGTACACGAGCCCTCGCAGTACGTATGCGCGGAGTAGGCGTTCGAGACCCCGTCCGTATGTACACATACATGGCCGTATTTTCTTTCTTGCACCCTGGCCGCTGTACGTATGTGTACATGCTACATGCGTGCCTCTACTACGACACATACGCGCCTCTACTACGACACGTGCGCGCCTCTACATCGACCAGTTGTAAGGGCATATTTATCCCCAAGTGGTTTTGGTGATTGATGAAAATGCTTTTGCGGACTAATCGTGTGCGTTAAGTTCTTTCGGAGATTCATCCATTGGCACGAGATGATTTCCTTCCCTCGGTGTTTTATTCAAGACGGTGTAGCTCCTTCGTTTCGTTGTTGGTGGACTAGTTTTGTAGGAGTCACCGTACTATCAAGAGGGGATCCGCTTTGGTAAGACTAGGGTGGAATCAACACGTACACATCCCTATCACACCCGTCGTCTTCCTTTCGCATCTTTGGAGCTGCCCCTTCTCTTCCGTACCTGCTCCGTTTTGTGCCAGCGGTAGTACCGTGAACACCGCCAAAGCTCTCCAGCGGTAGTACCACTCCGCAGGGCGGTAGTACCGCTCTCAGCGGTAGTACCGCTCCTCAGGGCGGTAGTACCGCTTGCGGGCTTCGGCCGTAGTACCGCAGCTGTTCCCCGCTACTACCGCCTCGATTCGAGACCGGTGTTTTCTCGTGTCGGGTTTTGCGGTACTAGAAGTGGTAGTAGAAGCGGTAGTACCGCTTCTAGCGGTAGTACCGCTCTTCTCCCGCGATAGTACCGCTCTGGGGCCAGTGCCCTGTCTTCCTCGCCAATGCGGTAGTACCGCTAGGTAGGGAGCGGTAGTACCGCTCTCAGCGGTAGTACCACCCTGCCCTAGCGGTAGTACCGCTCTGTGCGGGGATGTACAGTGAGGTAACGGTTGGAATTGTTCCCCCACTATATAAAGGTGTCTTCTTCCTCCAAGTTGACCTACCTCTTTCCCCCAAAGCTCCATTGTTGCTCCAAGCTCCATTTTCGCCCGATCTCTCTCCCTAGCCAATCAAACTTGTTGATTTGCTCGGGATTTGTTGAGAAGGCCCAGATCTACACTTCCACCAAGAGAAATTTGATTCCCCCCACTTATCCCTAGCGGATCTTGTTACTCTTGGGTGTTGAGCACCCTAGGCGGTTGAGGTCACCTCGAAGCCATACTCCATTGTGGTGAAGCTTCGTGGTGTTGTTGGGAGCCTCCAATTGTTGTGGAGATTGCCCCAACCTTGTTTGTAAAGGTTCGGTCACCGCCTTCAAGGGCACCAATAGTGGAATCACGGCATCTCGCATTGGGTGAGGGTGTGAGGAGAATACGGTGGCCCTAGTGGCTTCTTGGGGAGCATTGTGCCTCCGCACCGCTCTAACGGAGACGTACTTCCGCTTAAAAGGAAGGAACTCCGGTAACACATCCTCGTCTCCACTGGCTCCACTCTTGGTTATTTCTTGCCTTTACTTTTGCAAGCCTACTTGTTTCACATCCTTGCTTTCTTGTGTGCTAGTTGTTATTGCATCATATAGGTTGCTCACTTAGTTGCACATCTAGACAACCTATTTTGTTGCAAAGTTTATTTTGGTAAAGAAAAGCTTAAAAATTGTTGGTTGCCTATTCACCCCCCCTCTAGTCAACCATATTGATCCTTTCAATTGGTATCAGAGCCTCGTCTCTTTTAAGGGCTTTACCGTCCGAAGAGTATGGTTGATGTCGTAGATGAGGTGGGAGAGCACTCCGGTGCGAATCCGATCTCATCTATGGGAGATGGGGGTAACTCGATCTCACGTGAGGAATTCAATGTGGCATTGGAAACATTGAAAACCTCCATGACCACCGAGGTCACGGACATGTTTAAGGAATTCCTAGAAGGACTTAAACAATCTTCCTCGCCGATGAAAGTGGGTAATCCCACCAACAAGGTGACGGATGCTACCTCCGACAAGGGGGAAGCTAACATTGAAAAGAGTCCTTCTATTAGTGGTATAAATGGTACCGGCATCTTTGCCCATGTGGAACCTCCAATTTATGGAGGGCCAATCCCCTCCACTCATTTGAATCATGCCGGTCCTCCTCCTAAATATGAGAAACATGAAGATTTTGATTCTTGGGTCTATCGCTTTAAGCGTCATTTAAAACATGTGAACACTAACCTTTGGAGAATCATTGAAGAAGGTTTTTATCCTCATGACCCAGGCAGCTTCACCCCTCGAGAAGCCGTGGACAATCAATTCAATGAGAGTGCTCTCTTCATCATCCAAGATGCAATCCTTCCCGAAGATCTCCCTCATCTTCGACCCCATGCCATGGCTAAAGAAGCATGGAAATGTGCCGAGGGTCTCTATCGAGGAAGTGCTAGCATTCAACGCTCCAACTATGAAGTGGTGCAAGATGAAGCCGATGAGTTTGCAATGAAAGAAGATGAAGAACCTCGTGAGCTCTTTCGAAGAGTGACCAAACTTCATGATCGCACTCGAGATCATGGAAGCAAGGACACAGATGACAATTGGATCAAGCAAAAGTTCCTCAAGGCCATGATGCCCTACAACAAGGCCATGTCCTCCGTCATTCGTCAACGACCAGACTTCCACTCCATGACCTCAAGTGAAGTGTTGGATGAGTTCATTGCAATGAGCATCTTGGACAAGACCGCCGACAATGCGGTGCTCCGTTCTCAAAGGGCAAAGAAGCCCAACCTTGCTTTGAAGGCCAAGGTTATTATGGAAGAAGAAGAAGAAGTAGTGGAAGATGAGGAAAGCAACCCCAAAGACACCAAATTTGATTACCATGAGCACATGTCCCTTGCTTCAAGACAATTTTGGAGCAAGAAGAGTTCAAGACCCAACTTCAACAAGAACAACTCAAGTGGTGTCAAGGGCAAGCAACGAGTTAGAACTTGCTTCAACTGTGGCAATGTGAGCCATTTCGTTGCGGATTGTCCTTACGAGAAGCGGGAAGACGATGGTGGCAAGTTCATCCGAAAAGACAAAGCCAAGTCCTTCCCCAACAAGAACAACTTCGCCAAGAAGACTCCCACTCGTGGGTTGGTGGTTCAAGAAGAATACCAAGAGGATGACGATGATGACGAAAATGAAGAAGCTATGGCCATGGCATCCGTTGCCATTGCTACTACTCCCCGGGTGTCTCTCTTTGATTCACCCAACGAAAACATCACCACCAAATGCCTCATGGCTAAAGCTTCAAACAAGGTAACCCCCAACATCACAACCACCATCATTACTAATCCCTCCTTGGAGGATTGCATTGATGAACATGTTGAGTCTAATGAGGAAGTGAATGAATTTGAGTCTTTTATGAATAAGCTCAAGGGTAAGTCCAAGAAGCACTTTGTTGCTCTCTTGGAACAACTTGGTGAGGCCAATGACATGATCGAGGCTCACGAAGAAAGCATCTCCAAGATGGAAGGTCATAGTCGTGACTATGCCGATGAGATATCGGATCTCTCTAATGCTCTTGAGGAAGAGCGTGTGCATCGTTTGACTCTTGAGGAGTCACACAATGATGACCATGCTAAGTTAAAGAAAGATCTTGATCATGCTCTTGTCGTGTCTCGTGTGTTAACCTCCGAGAAGGCTAAACTTGGGGTTGATCATGCTAGACTCAAAGAGGAGTTTGAGATACTTGACAAGGCCCACAAGGTCTTGAAGGGTACTCATGCTAACCTCAAAGAGTCTCATGCTCAACTCCAAGTTAAGCTAATCAAGGAAAAGGCCACCTTTCCTCATATGGTATTAATTGATAATGCATGTGCTACTAACCCGTGTTGTGACCATGTGCATCTTGTGGAGGAGAATGCCAAGTTGAAGGATCAACTTGAGAAAGGCCTTGTGACTTGCATTCAAGGTGAGAAGAACCTCAACAACCTTTTGAGCAATCAAAAGGAAGTTGTGGCCAAAGAAGGAATTGGGTTTGCACCCAAGTCCAAGAGCAAGAAGAAGAAGAACAACAAGACCAAACGTCCTCCTCCTTTCAAACAAATGTTTGTGAAAGAGGGAGAGGGTGCTCCTAAGGAGAAGAAGGCAAAAGTGAAGGGAGTTGATGCCCAAAAGGGCAAAAGCATTTCTCAAACAAAGCCGACGACTTTAACCCGTCATATGTGTTGTGCCGTGCTAGTGATGGACATGTCTTTGCTAAATTTGTTGGTTCTCCTTATGAGTAAATTGAATGGTCTATTTGGGTTCCCAAGACCCTTGTTGCTAACATCAAAGGACCCATTACTAAATGGGTAGCTAAAACCAAGAATTGATCTCTTGTAGGTGTTTGCTTCCGGTGGGGGATCATGGTTGCTCGATAGTGGAGCAACAAATCATATGACCGGGAGCAAGAACTTGGTGGTGGACGTGCAAGAGATTCCATCTATGCCCACCAATGTCGACTGGGGTGACGCATCACATTCTAAGGCATTGGGTCTCGGCAAGGTTGTAATTTCTCATGATCTAACTGTCGAGAAAGTCATGCTTGTTGAGTCCCTTGCATACAATTTGCTTTCCATTCGTCAACTTGCACTCATGGGTTTTGCTACATTCCTTGACATTGATACCGTGGCCCTCTTGTGGAGCAAGACTCTTAAAGTAGCCTTTGTTGGGCATGTCGAGAATGGTCTCTATGTGATTAAATTTTCGGAGCGACCCACTAAGACCGCGACATGCCTAATGGCTAAAGTTGACGTGGGATGGCTTTGGCATCGCCGTTTAGCCCACGTCAATATGAGATCTTTGCAAAGTCTTCTCAAGGGGGACCATGTCCGTGGACTAACAAATGTTAGTTTTGCCAAAGATCGTGCTTGCAGTGCTTGTATCGAAGGAAAGCTTCGTGAAAAGGCTCACCCTCCATCAACCATCATCTACTCGAAGAGACCCTTGGAGCTCCTTCACATGGATCTCTTTGGGCCTCCATCTTTTGATAGTCTTGGAGGAAGAAAGTATTGCTTGGTGATTGTTGATGACTATTCAAGATACACTTGGGTGTACTTCTTCAAGAGGAAGAGTGAGACTCAACAAACCGTCATCGACTTTGCAAATGAAGCTCAACGTCAACACAATGCAAAGATCCTGACTATAAGAAGTGACAATGGCACCGAGTTCAAGAACTACACCTTGGATGAGTTTCTTAGTGATGAGGGGATCAAGCACCAATATGCTGCTCCATACACCCCTCAACAAAATGGTGTTGCGGAGAGGAAGAACCGGACGTTGATGGATGCGGCTAGGACCATGATGGCGGAGTTCAAGTCTCCATACAACTTTTGGGCCGAAGCCATCAACACCGCATGTCATGCATCCAATCGGCTCTATCTTCGCAAAGGCTTGAACACGACTCCTTATGAGATACTCACCGGCAACAAGCCCAACCTCAAGTACTTCCAGGTGTTCGGTTGTAAGTGTTTCATTCTCAAGAAAGGTGTCCGTTTGTCTAAATTTGAGGCTAGAGCTCATGAGGGCATATTTGTTGGTTATGCTACAAACTCTCATGCTTACCGTGTCCTCAACAAGTCCACCGGACTCATTGAGGAGACGATGTAACATGGAGTTTGATTTAAAATAACGGCTCCCAAGTGGAGCAAAGTGGTACTTGTGATGTAGGTGATGAAATTCCTCCCCAAGCCATAAGAAGAATGGGTATTGGTCAAATTCTACCCATTGAGGAACCCCTTGTGGCCGAAGGAGAAGGACAATGCTCTACTCAAGTAGAGCCATCACCTCATCAAGACCCACACGCTTCCGAAGAACAAAGTGACGGCCCTCAACCTCATGAACAAGACCGAGGGCATGATCAACCTCAAGATGGTGGTGAACCTCTAAATGATGCCCAAGGTCAAGTTCTCCCCCTCGAGCAAGTTCAAGATCAAGAGCAAGCTCAAGATCAAGAACAAGCTCAAGATGACGCTCAAGATGATCAAGTCAACCCTCCTCCTTCCACATCCGAGGAGGAATTAGAGCGTTGTGCCGTGAAGATTGCTTCCAAGCTCACCACCCAAGGCCATCTCATGGAAAATGTGGTTGGAAGCCTAAGAAAGGGGGTAAGCACTCGCAGACAATTAGCAAACTATTGTGAACATCACGCGTTTGTCTCTTGTGTTGAACCCCAAAAGGTCTATGAGGCGCTCGAAGACTCGGATTGGCTCAATGCCATGCATGAAGAACTCAACAACTTCGAGTACAACAAAGTATGGAGATTGGTGCCAAGGCCATCGGGAGACCACAACGTCATTGGGACCAAATGGATCTTCAAGAACAAGCAAGATGCTCATGGGAACATTCTTCGCAACAAGGCAAGATTGGTAGCACAAGGCTACTCCCAAGTCGAGGGTATCGACTACGGTGAAACCTTTGCTCCCGTCGCTCGTCTTGAATCCATTCGTTTGTTGATTGCTTATGCTTCCCATCACAACTTTAAGTTGCAACAAATGTATGTGAAAAGTGCTTTTCTTAATGGTCCTATTAATGAGTTGGTCTATGTCAAGCAACCCCCGGGGTTCGAGGACCCCTACTTCCCGGATCATGTGTATCAACTCGATAAGGCACTCTATGGCCTTAAACAAGCCCCACGTGCGTGGTATGACCACCTTACCGAGTTACTACAAGATCGTGGATTTGAAGTAGGACAAATCGATCCCACTCTTTTACTAAGAAGGTCAAAGGAGTTGTTTGTATGCCAACTATATGTTGATGATATTATCTTTGGTTCTCCTAACAAAGCTTTCAATGAGGAATTTGCCGCTCTCATGACCTCCAAGTTCAAGATGTCTTCGATGGGAGAGTTGAAGTTCTTCCTTGGTTTTGACATCAAACAAAGAAGAGAAGGAACCTTCATCAACCAAGCCAAATACACTCAAGACATGCTTAAAAGATTCAAGCTAAGTGATGTCAAGCCGGCTACTACACCAATAGCTACCAAGTGCCAACTTGACATCGATCCCAATGGTAAAGCGGTGGATCAAAAGGTATATCGCTCCATGATTGGCTCCTTGCTTTACCTTTGTGCATCTAGACCGGATATCATGTTGAGTGTGGGGATGTGTGCACGTTTTCAAGCCACACCAAAGGAAAGTCACTATGTGGCGGTCAAGAGAATCTTTTGATATTTGGCTCATACCCCAAACTTTGTCTTATGGTACCCAAGAGGAGCAAACTTCAAGCTTGAAGGTTTCACGGATTCCGATTGGGCGGGAGACAAAGTGGATAGGAAGTCCACTTCGGGAGGGTGCCAATTTCTTGGTTGCTCTTTGGCAAGTTGGTCTTCCAAGAAGCAAAGTTGTGTGTCTCTCTCGTCCACCGAAGCGGAGTATGTGGCGGCCGGTAGTTGTTGTGCTCAACTCCTATGGATGAGGCAAACTTTAAAGGAGTACGGTGTCATTTGTGACAAAGTGCCTCTTTGGTGTGATAATGAAAGTGCCATCAAGATTTCTCTCAACCCGGTGCAACACTTGCAAGGCGAAGCACATTGAGATTCGGTATCACTTCATCCGGGATCACATTAGGCGAGGGAGATCGAGCTCAAGTATGTCAACACTCATGATAACCTTGTAGATATTTTCACGAAGCCCTTGGATGAAGCAAGATTTGTGAGTTAAGGCATGAGCTAAATATCATTGATTTGAGCAATGTGACTTGAACCTGCACCCCCAAAGACACTCAACGTGTTGTCTAGTTTAGGTGTAGGCATGGACATAGGGGGAGTGTTGTTCTCTCAATGAACTCTCCCTCCCCCCATTATGCATAAATCGATCAACTCTTTCACATTAGCCATTTTTTATGGTACTTGTGCTTCAAAGACGAGTTTTGGTCATGGGCCCAAGGATAATTCTTTGCGGTGCCATATCAATTGACTCAAACATAGGTGGCTCCGGCCACCACCCTCTCTTGAGAGAGGACAGAGCTCGCTCTGTTTCGTGTGGTTGTTTTTGTTTGAGTGGTTTCTGGTCCGTTGCGTGTGTGTGTATTGCCTGGTTGGTCTTCTATGTCCCTTAGCTTTCCTTTCCGTCTTCTTGGAGTTTTAGCCGTTGGTCTAGAAGTCGTGCGGTTGCTGAAGCGGTACTACCGCTGGTGACGAGTGGTACTACCGCTTCGAGCGGTACTACCGCCCTCCAGCGCGGTACTACCGCTGTGAGGTGCGGGCAGGGGGTTATATCGGGAGCAGGGGGAGTTTCTTCTCCCCCATACCCATTCGCTCGCATCCCCTCGCTCTGTTCCTCTCTCTTCAGCACCGGCGCCGCGGGAGGGCTCCGGCGGATCTCCCTCTCCGGGGCGCTCCTCTCTATTCCCTTCGGTGGAGTCGATCCCCACCTTGTCCTCTTTCCATGGATGCCGGTATTGCCCCCGTTCCCTGTTTCTTTTTGTCTAGATTTCCAATGTAGCGTCTTAGGGGCAATAGCAGTTGCATCTCTAGATTTTTGGCCAGATCTAGGCTTGAGTAGGATGGAGAATGCTTCTAGACCTTGTGGATTAGTGTTTGGTTGGAGTATTTTTGAATTTGGTAGGACGGTAGTGCCGGATCTGATCACGGCAGTTGGAACCGGCTGTTTCCCCGCCTCGAGCGGTACTACCGCTCCCCCAGAGCGGTACTACCGCCCTCTACCAATTTCCACCATATTCCTACCTTTCAGTGATCCTTTTGCTCGTGTTTTGTGGCTTATGCTCGTTCTTTCTGGTTGTTTGCGTGTTCTTGTGTGTGGTTCCAGGTGATGAGGTCCCTAAGCATCAGGCTCGTCGTGTCAACCCCGGTCGTGCCATGTCCAAGCGCTACCGCACCACCGAGCCTGCCGGAGGTTCTTCAAGTGCTCCACCTCCACCTCAACTCCAGAAGAAGCCTGGGGTCAAGCCAAAGCCAGGAAAAATTGTGCCAGAAATGCAGCCAAAGGAGTTCTGGGCAAGGCGCCGCCGCAACCCGTATGAGGTAGAACAAGATCCCACTTTGGTCAACCGTCCGTTCTGGAACAGGTTCCAGTTTGCCATCTTCTTCGATGTTCTCAAAGCCAAGAAGAACCTCTATGTCAACGTGCACTCCATCGACACTGACCATATGGAGCAAGATCCTGAATACTTTGGTGAAGCTCTTGAGATGTGCACTCAACTGAACATTCTTGGGATCATGAAATTCAACAAGGACTATGATGCTGATATTGTGGCCCAATTCTATGCCATGGTTCACCTTGGGACTGATGAGGACAGGACACTGACCTGGATGACCAATGGCAAGTTGCTTTCATCCGATGGAAAGCGTTCATGGAGTTGATTGGGGTGCAAGATCTAGGTCTTGAGTCTTTGTCGGCTTTAGCCCTCACGGCCGCCCCAATGCCACTCACAAGCAAGCTCTCCGCCCTCTCGCACTCGAGGATCAACCATGAGACAAAGAAGGAAACCTATGAGCTTCACGCCTATCTGGATATTCTTCACGCATCTTCAAAGAGACTCTTTTCCTCGTATCGGGAATCAAACAGTTCACTCTTATCTCGTGGACATGCTTCTCTTACGCCAGCGTGAGAAGGACAGACACCGGAGAGTCCTTGGATATCTCTCATGTTATGTGGTCTGAGCTGTTGTCTGCTATCTCCGAGCGCAAGTGCCCGATTTATGGTCCGTTCATCATGCTGCTCATTGAGAAGGCCTGGGATCGTGTCTATCCCAAGGTGATACTGGAGACTAGAGAGTTGATCTCTCACGATGTCAAGCGTCTGAGGAAGAAGGATAACTGGGGCACTCAGGCCCCTAGGACTGGAGTTCCTTCATCTGCTATTGCCATGGAGACCGAGGAGGAGACTAGGGCTGATGATGATGATGATGACTACATGCCTTCTGAGGCAGAGCCCTCTTGGGCAAAGAAGCTCAAGCTCAAGATGAAGAAGTTGTTCTGCATGGAGTCTCACGGTCAGTACATGACTCATGTGGCTGAGAAGAAGGCCCGAGGTCGCCACAAGAAGCTCATGCGTCGGTTGGGTGCTCTGATTAACAGATGGGTCCGAGGACCAGCTTACCGAGGAGGAGGAGTGGATTCAGCTGCACTGCCCGTGGACCGATTCTGATGCCGAGCACTTCCAGTCTGAGGATGGTGGCGCCGATGATCCTGATGGGCTCTCATGTGTGTGTCCCTCGTTTGCACTCACCTGGAGCCGTAGCAACACTCCCTCTCCTTTTTGGTGTCTCGATGCCAAAGGGGGAGAGAGTTTAGGGATTTGTGATTTGTGTCTTCCATTCTTTTGTTCGTGTTTTCCTCGCATTTGCTTTGGTTGGTTTGTCTGTGAGACCTAAGTTCGAGTCATATGGTGTGAGACATATGCTACCTTATCTTTCCAGTATCATTATCTATGTCACTATCTAGCTTATGAGTTGCTTGCTTTTCTTGTTATATCATCTATGCTGCTCTCATATACCTTGCTTAGATTGTTGGTCTCTAAAATGTAGGGGGGGCGTTGATCCTAGTATGTGTGCCGTACAGTCCAAAGCACTTATCTAGATAGCACACATCTAGGGGGATCCCATCTACATTTTAGGACGGTGGGGTTTGTACGCTTACTCTATATCATGCTTGTGCAAATCCCTTATTGTCATCAATCCACCAAAAAGGGGGAGATTGTAAGGGCATATTTATCCCCAAGTGGTTTTGGTGATTGATGACAATGCTTTTGCGGACTAATCGTGTGCGTTAAGTTCTTTCAGAGATTCATCCATTGGCACGAGACGATTTCCTTCCCTCGGTGTTTTATTCAAGACGGTGTAGCTCCTTCGTTTCATTGTTGGTGGACTAGTTTCGTAGGAGTCACCGTACTATCAAGAGGGGATCCGCTTTGGTAAGACTAGGGTGGAATTAACACGTACACATCCCTATCACACCCATCGTCTTCCTTTCGCATCTTTGGAGCTGCCCCTTCTCTTCCGTACCTGCTCCGTTCTGTGCCAGCGGTAGTACCGCCGAAGCTCTCCAACGGTAGTACCGCTCTGCAGGGCGGTAGTACCGCTCTCAACGGTAGTACCGCTCCTCAGGGCGGTAGTACCGCTTGCGGGCTTCGGCCGTAGTACCGCAGCTGTTCCGCAATACTACCGCCTCGATTCAAGACCGGTGTTTTCTCGTGTCGGGTTTTGCGGTACTAGAAGCGGTAGTAGAAGCGGTAGTACCACTTCTAGCGGTAGTACCGCTCTTCTCCCGCGGTAGTACCGCTCTGGGGCTAGTGCCCTGTCTTCCTCACCAGCGCGGTAGTACCGCTGGGTAGGGAGCGGTAGTACCGCTCTCAGCGGTAGTACCGCCCTGCCCTAGCGGTAGTACCGCTCTGTGCGGGGATGTACAGTGAGGTAACAGTTGGAATTGTTCCCCCACTATATAAAGGTGTCTTCTTCCTCCAAGTTGACCTACCTCTTTCCCCCAAAGCTCCATTGTTGCTCCAAGCTCCATTTTCGCCCGATCTCTCTCCCTATCCAATCAAAGTTGTTGATTTGCTCGGGATTGGTTGAGAAGGCCCAGATCTACACTTCCACCCAGAGAAATTTGATTCCCCCCACTTATCCCTAGCGGATCTTGTTACTCTTGGGTGTGGAGCACCCTAGATGGTTGAGGTCACCTCGAAGCCATACTCCATTGTGGTGAAGCTTCGTGTTGTTGTTGGGAGCCTCCAATTGTTGTGGAGATTGCCCCAACCTTGTATGTAAAGGTTCGGTCGCCGCCTTCAAGGGCACCAATAGTGGAATCACGGCATCTCGCATTGTGTGAGGGCGCGAGGAGAATACGGTGGCCCTAGTGGCTTCTTGGGGAGCATTGTGCCTCCACACCGCTCTAACGGAGACGTACTTCCCCTTAAAAGGAAGGAACTCCGGTAACACATCCTCGTCTCCACCGGCTCCACTCTTGGTTATTTCGTGCCTTTACTTTTGCAAGCCTACTTGTTTCACATCCTTGCTTGCTTGTGTGCTACTTGTTATTGCATCATATAGGTTGCTCACTTAGTTGCACATCTAGACAACCTATTTTGTTGCAAAGTTTATTTTGGTAAAGAAAAGCTTAAAAATTGTTAGTTGCCTATTCACCCCCCCTCTAGTCAACCATATCGATCCTTTCACCAGTATATATGTACGTACACGTTCGCGACCAGAATGACAACGCTACGTACGCTTCAACCAGGTGGGTCCCTACTGTCAGGCACTTCCTTGCGTGCGAAGATGTAGCTCGACTTTCTCGACGCTGCTCGCGGTCGACCCAGCTCCGCCCGGTTAGGGAATCCGTCGTATTGAGTGTTTTTTCTCGTGGACAACAAGGTAACTAATTTAATGAGATATTATCTCATCTCTTATCCCAGTTCATCTGCCTCCTTTAATAACCCGGCCGAAATCGCACTGAATTCATTTTTATTCGAGCTGATTTGAGGATTTTTTTTCATTCATAGAGTGTACAGTGCACGGACACATTAGGACCTTGCGGCCTCGGCCAGACATCCATGTAGTTCCAGCTCACCGTACCAGATGACTTGAGCATGCGCGTGGTATGTTCAGTCTCACCTTAAATCGTTTGGCATGGCCTACTTTCCTAAGCATATACCATATATTGCTGCATTTGGGTAAAAGGTGCCACATGACGCATATACGTCAAAGGGGATTTGTTTCCTCTTCTTTCTATATTTGGCAAATTAATGATGTATTGTTCTTTCGATTACTCTTATATCTCCATGACATCATGGTTACCCTATCTAATTAATTATAGATTTTTGTCCTTTGATTTCAACTGTTGTACAGTTCTTTTAGTTTCGCCCATACTTGCATGTTCTTTAACAATCCTACCATTTTCTGCAGCGCGTCCCTTGCTATGCAATAGAATCTGTAGTACACAATCTTTCCCTTTACATAAATCAAGACTGCAGGGATGTCATACTGAACATAAACCATGGATTTACAACCGTTGCTTCTTTAGGACTTGATGAACGTGGTCACTCCTATTTTACCAAGGGCCTTTGGACAAAAATTTCTAAATTTTATGTACTGAAAGCTGGCACTAAAATTGCACTGCACATAAAAGACCCTAGACATGAGATGTATACTAACTTCCCCGACGATACCATCAGTCCGGACTTTGTTCGAAGTAAGTGTTATTTTCAAGTATCTGCATGTTGACTTACCCAACTATATCAAAGGAATTTTATAGTATTTAAGCAACCAATTGTTATTCCATTTTCTTACTCTATTCCTACCTACTAACTTCTAATTACCAATCAACTTTTCTACTGCCCTATTTTAACTAAAAATTCCCTTTACTCCCACTTCTATCAGAAAGTGTCGCTGATGAGGAGACTCCAGAGGTGGAGAACGGGGCTGCCAACAAGCGGAGGTGGGTAGCAAGATTCGCAAGAGACTCCAGCAGGCCTTGACTTCATCAGCAGCCTCCCTGGTGATATGTTGATAGTCAACATCTCCCTCCTCCCAATAAAATATGGGGCACGGACAACCGTCCTTTCCCGGCAGTGGAACCCCCTATGGAACTCCACCCCTCTCGATCACATCAACACCCACGAGCTCTGCCATGGCTATCGCAAAAGCTTGAATTCGTTCTCCAAGATCCTCGACAGTCACCCTGGCCCAACTAGAGGCCTTAGCATGGGCAATTTATGTTCCAACGGCAAGGACCGAGCCAAGCTTGACGGCTGGTTTCGATCCCTCGCCGTAGATCATCTCGAGGAGCTCACTTTTGATGATGAGCATATGCACTCGCTGCCAACGTACGCGCTTTGCCTCGTGCCCACGCCGCACATCGCCAAGTTCAGGAACTGCCATCCCCCCTTAATGACGCACCCACTCTTATTCTACCACGACTAAAGCACCTCCAGCACGTCGTCGTCTGCCTCCCAAACGGTGACATGGAGCGCCTGCTCTATGGCTGTACTGCACTCGAGTACCTTTGTCTTCAGGCGATCAATGGGTTTAGTAGCTTCCACGTCACCTCCATGACTCTTTGGACTATTTATGTGTGTTGCTCGTGCTGCAAGAAGACATCACAAGATGTGTACCATGGTATGGTCACTGAGGACACACCTTCACTTGAGAGATTACTTGTAGTTGACCAAGAAGGTCCAACAAGAATCAATGTCATTTCTGCACCAGAATTGACAGTGGTGGGCTACTCATCTGACAAATACTCTGAACTTGTTATTGGATCCACACCTGTTCAGGTACAACAGCCACCTTCTACCTTTCCTTCTAGAAATTAACATTATTTCTAATTTTGAAGATGTATGTTCGTCTGTCAACCAGAAAATGATTCCGACAAGCTTGACCCCAAAACAGCGCACAGTGAAGGTCTTGGAACTAGAATCTGTCGGCCCCAACCTGGAACAAGTTGTTAGTTTCCTGAGATGCTTTCCGTGCCTGGAGAAGCTATATATCGAGGTGATGTTCCTTTCCGATTAAATCTTAACCATAAGGTAGTTGAATTTGTGACACCTTTTTCCAAGTTTACAATGGCAATGTACTACAATGTCTGAAGGATTTTTGGAGGATTTCAGTACGTACAAGTCTCCCCCCATATTGGTTGCTTGATGCATATGGTTACAATCCATAAGCATTTCTCCTTTGGATTCATCTGTACTAGTTTTCTTAGGGAACCTTTCATCCACTCCAACCTCTTCTGAAGAAGGCTACATTTTTCTAGATTGTAATCAAATGCCCATGTTAATCATGTCGGATCGAAGATGGCACGTTAGTGCATTTTACAAATCCTGCCAACCAAATAGGCTTGTAGTAGTGTTCAAAACTGCATGTCGGCACTAACACCTTTTTTTCTTTTGCAGATAAGATTAGGCCTGGTGGTGAATAATGTGATACAATATAACTATCACATAGAATGCCTAGATCTGCATCTCTCAGAAATTATTTTGAACTCCCACCGAGGGAATTTACCAAAGATTATATTCGCCAGGTTCTTTGTTGTCAGAGAAAGGGTTCTGAAGGTAATGAGGTTTTCCCTACATTTATTTCAAAAAAATGAATGGTTTGTCGATCACCGCCCGCGGCTGCGGCAGAATAGAATAGGCTCCAGAAATGCTGAATTTCATTTTAGAACTTCAGATGACAGAGTAATCGGAAGTCATCGTGTCAACCCCATACATGACTTCTCAGTGGCTGACCCTTTGCAAAAATTATGAGGTTTTGAACCAGCCTTACAAGTGGTAATATTAGTTTGAACCTCACTTATATCCATGTTCAGCGGATCAGCGCGAGCGTTTGCAGCTGATGAGATGAATTTCATTTCTAATATCAGCTTGAACCTTGTAATCTTCGAATTTGAGCCATATAACTCTAGAGTTTGAACCTTGTAATATTTTGAACTTTTGTGGTACAATCGTTGAAATGGCATAGTATGAGACTCGTATATTGGTAGCACTATTTTGACCTTACACTACTAGGGAAAAGGCTAGCAGTAGCACCGGTTTTAGGTATAGCGATGGCCTTGGTGGTATCGCGCTCTTGTCTGGCCTTCTGACTAAAGTGTATCGATGGCGTGTGTTAGCCAGCCATCTTGCTATACACTTAGCGATGGCGCTTTTGGTGGACAGCGCTTCTGGTAGTTACTAGCAGCGCGCCTCTCTACCCACGCTACTACTATTGTTACGTATTTCTTTTTTGTTTTATGTCGTATTCATATGCCATTATACTAGTTTTCATACAGTAGCAATTTAGAGATTGTTTTTACATCAGAATGAATTATTACATCATTGGGTGAAAGAACCGTGGATTAGTTTCAAGTGCATCCACTTGAAACTAAACCGAGGTTCTTTCACCCAATGACATAATACCTCATCATCATCATCATCATATCATTAACAACTTATCATCATAATACATCATTGTCATATAACAAATCCTCATGATCATCATTTCGTGACCTCATATAGCAAGTTGGTCACTAGTCATAATTACAACTCCTCCTCAACATCATCATCAACTCTAACACATTGTACCACATAATAACACATTGTACCTAGGACCTACTACACTCTCTTAGGTAAAATTGCATAAAACAAGATAGGCCCTGACTCTCCATTACGGAAAATGGAGATTATCCTGTATCCAATTCTTGCGCATCGCACAATGTTGCTTCCAAGTACCTCCCTACAGCTGACCATACATTTTTTCCAATCTTTGATTGTCATGTCTTCATCGGTTTTAGAAATCCCGTATGAACAACAGTGGTGCGTAGGATGACCTGGTCGTAAGCTCATAACATCAAGGCGACCTTTCGGAAACATCAGATGGGGCACACAATCCTTCGGGATTTTTTGTTGAAAGACATAGTAATAACTTCATAGTTATAAATGTAGTTTAGTTTTAGAACAATTTACACAAAAGATGCACGGATGTCGTAATAGTAAAAAATCTTACCATGCCATATCCATGGATGTTACCTAGTTCAACACGTGCACTAGTGGCACCTATTAACCATAATGTGCAGGAGTTTGATAATAGATATTGTAATTCTCAAGATCATTAATAAATGAGATCAGATGATTTGTCTCCTGATAAGTTAATTCTGCGCCATCGGTGTAGTAGGTTCTGTCTACCATCTTCCACACATTCTTTGAAGAATGAAAATAAGCTATCAATGGAAATAAGTTGTCAACTATTTTGAAATAAATAATATAAATTACTTAATAACTATGTTTGAGAAACTCACATAGCGGTAGAACTGGAAGCGTATCAACAAGGACCCAAATGTCCATATTGTCTTTCTCGATGTCAGGATCACCAAGATCCATGGTGACAAGCATACCCTCACGGAAATCATATTCCTTGCAAAGTGCTTCCCAATTCAGGCAACCAAAATGGGATATGCTCTCAGAATTGTATAGATTTACAGCAAAATCAAAACCATGATGGGTCCTTAGGTGAACTATCTTTGTTTCCATATTTTCAAGATCTTCAAAATCCATACTCTCCAAGACATAGCGTCTTGCATGGCATGGGATAAGCTAGTCGAACTTTAAAAGACGAAAATTACACGTTGAAGAAAAAGATTACGAAAAAACACTTTGCATCGTTGTGTACCGTTTCAACATCGAAGGTCTCCTAGAGCTTAATGCTGAAGCGCCGATCTTCTACCAAGTGAGGCCTGTCGCCGAAACCCTGGTCATCGCCGCACCAGGAGCACTCCGTGAGACTTTCGTCGTCCGACGACATTTCCTATGTTCATAATTCAAAGATTAAACTTCTAAAATTCAATATATGTATTACAAAAACTAAATTAGATCATTATTATTCAGCACGGGTTGACTATCGGTCCGTCGAGTCTTCTGTTGAAAACTCTCAGCTCACGTGGTGAATATATTTGACCATTGGTGATGGTCGCTCCTCCCTTCGTCCCCAAGTGCATTAAACCAAAATGTCTAGCGCACAGAAACAAAGAAGAAGTGACCCCCACGACAACAGTCGGCATTCTTCTTCTCTCATATATGGTGGACACACTCCCTCACTGATTATTCGACCGTCGGTGATGGTCGTCACTCCTCCTTCCCCTAGTGCATAACAAAGGTCTAGCACAAGGAGGAGAAGGAGAAACGACCCCCATGACAACAGTCGGGATTCCTCCTCTGTCATGTATGGAGCCTCGATAGACTTAAAGTCAACCCGAAATGTCATTTATTTATCTTTCTAGAAAATCCAGGACACTCAATATTTCCTACATATTCTAGCACAAGTCATGCCAAAATTCACGGAAAAATCCGGCATGACCTTTGCTAAAAAAGGACCGAGCGCCTAAAATTTGTTGGAATGGAAATTAATCAACACTCTAGAAAAACATAGGCCACTCGGAGGTGTTACCTGCAAACATGGCCACTTGGGCAAGCACATATCCTATTTGCATTCAAACTTGATGGTCATTGCATTCAAACTTGATGGTCGTTGCATTTCAATGGTTGAAAATATGAACAAAAAAATTTCTTATAGGACTCGTATTGACATGGTGATTTGGCTGGTCTCACCTCGAGGTCAAAGGGGGCCGGTCACGGGGACGGCGGCGGCGACGACATGGATATTTGGTTGCAAAAACAAAATATAAATAAAAACATTATTATACTCATCTTAGGACTTAGTGAAACCCTATAAGCTATCAACTAATCAAAAGCATACGCCTCGCATAGTGCTCTCCAATTTGAGCATTCAAAATAGGAGTAGTTCTCCAATTTGAGCATTCAATAAGCAAAACAAACTCATAAAATAAATTAGTATTCAAATTAGCATGCATTCAATAAGCAAAACTAAATCAGCTCTTGCGTCCGTACATCGTCGAATATTATCACTAATACATCTCGAATAGTATCATACATATAACATCACTAATACAGCTACAACCCTAGCGAACAACGGGTATCGGCGCTAGCGGTGGACACCCAAAGAGAAGGAATCATCACAGGATCATAGCTCCAGTGAGATCCCTGAAGAACTTGCCAGGTATTATCGAACATAATCTCCAACACAACCATGTAGCGATGGACGTGCGCGTCCTCCTCGCTGACACGGTGACGTGTCACCTCCGTGGGGGACGCAAGCCTCCGCATCGTTAGTGGCCCACACGACCGCCACCAAAGAAGGTTTGGGTCAACGACGGGCTGGCTCCTCACCAAGCTGCGCCCCTGTACTAGCCCGGCGGAGCCCGGTCCCGGACATGGACCCTCTGATCAAGCGGGCCTCCTCCGCCGAGTCGACGAAGAGGATACGAGATAGGCATCGTCGATGTCGATGTGGGAATAAATGCTTTAACTAAAAAATAGCAACAAATGTGACATGTTCAAAATATGGCATGTCCACTTCAAACGAATCAATCTAGAATTCTGTTTAACACACCTAAAAATAAACTAGTTCTATTGATTTTCTTACTAAAAATAAACTAGTTCTATTAATTCAACTAGTTCAACTAAGCACTTACTATAAATAAAAATAAACTAGTTCCTACTAAAAATAAACTAGTTCAACTAGTTCTAATAATTTTCTTACTAATTCTATCAAACACTTACTAAAAAAGAGTAAAAAAAACTCCATTATACAAGAACAGTAAAAAAGAGTTTAGGGTTTAGGAGAGATGGGGAGAGGAGGGGTTAGGAGGAGGGAGGAGAGAGGAGGTGGAGGGCGGTGGGATCGGAGGAGGGAGGAGGAGGGGTGGGAGGAGGGAGGAGAAAGGAGGAGGGGGGCGGCGGGAGGAGGGTTGCCGGCGGAGGGCTTGGCCGGAGGAGGAGGGAGGAGGGGGAGGCCGGAGGAGGAGGGAGGACGGGGCGGCCGGAGGAGGAGAAAGGAGGGCACGGTGGGAGGAGAAGGGAGGGGAGGAGGGAGGGACTACCTCAGTTCCAGAGGAGCAGCAGCGTCCAGCGACGGTGCTCGGGCGACGGCGGCGGTGGCGGACGACAGCGTGGGTGCGGGGAGAGTGAATGAGAGGGAGAGTGAGAGGGTCGGACGCGCAGGGACGATAAGTTAGGGTTAGTAGCAGCACGGGTTGAAGAAAAGTGCTACTACTATGGAGAGTAGCAGTAGCGCTGGATAAGGATACGCGCTGCTGCTAAGTGGGGCTAGGCGGCTAGCCATGTGCGCCCAGTTCAAACTTAGTAGTAGCGCGTTTTTCTAACAAGCGCTACTGCTAAATGGATAGCAGTAGCGCCTTCTACAGCCACGCGCTACTACTAAGTTGCAGCAACGCTTTATTTTATCCAGTGCTACTACTAAGATTCTGTGTATAAGGGTTTCCCTAGTAGTGTTAATATGCAATGGACTTGATTTTATTAACCATTCTCAAATTTGTTTACCTTGTCGATCTCATAGCACATGATCTGTAGAGCTAAATTGACTGTGATCTTCGACATTATTGCACATAGTTGGATTCTTCAACCATGCACCCTGTAGAGCGCATAACTAATTATCGCACTCGAGTGTCCATTATCACCCTTCTATGTAACTTTAACCTCATCACCCATGGGTAAACTTATGACCGAAGTATTCCACACACTTTGTTTTTACAAAGCTTTTTGCCAATAAACGCCCACGATTTGTCCCTCTTCTAGCCGACGTGTGGCCAAACTAGCCGGATGAGAAGCTTACATGGTAAACTGCGTGGTAGCACGGGAACAGGCTCACCGACGATACATTTGGCGCCTCTTAGAGCCCACACGTAGTCAAACGAAATGCGTGCAATGTTGTCAAGCGTGCACTGGAATCCTCCGCTATAAACGCGGTGACGAGACGTGACGATTACAGGCCGGCCGACCCCCATTTATTACAGCGGCCATTTAACCCTTGTGTCTCTTCAACCTTTCGATTGCGCCCCACCATTGCAAGAAGCACACCCACCACAACAAATTCTTAGAGGGTATCCTGCGCGGCTCCAATGGCGCTCTGAGTGGCTGCCGACGACGAGCAGTAGTTCACCATGCATGCTGTGGTGGACACGCGCAGAAGGTTCATGGAGCTCTCGGTGGTGTACACCAACAACCCGGTCTAGGTGGAGCACTCCATCCACATCATGGAGTTGTTGCTTGCTGAGGAGAACTACAAGGTGGTTGGGTTCGACCTCGAGTACACCCACACTCGTGTCTGGTCTCGTCCCAAGGTCGCTGTCGCCCAGATGTGCGTGCACAATCACGTCCTCGTCTACCACTACTTCCTGGGCACAAGGCCTTGTGAGCGTTTTGCCAGGTTTGTCAACAGCCCCCACTACATGTTCGCTATGGTGGACATCACCAATGATGTAAAGGTGCTCAAGATTCGGGCATCGCCTGCCAGAATCTTGTCGACATCCAGGGCCAATACAAGATCTGGTGCAGCAACGAGCATGAGAATGACTCACTGGTTCACCTCGCCGAGGCCATCATCGATCCCTACTACATAGACATGAAGGATTCCTGCAACAAGGACATGCGTGCCTGGCACTCGCCCTGGATGGAGAAACTCGACAAAGCTCATGTCGTGTACGCGGCCAAGGAGGCGTACATGAGCTACGTGATGTACAAGCGGATCATTGACATGAGGAAGTGCCTCCTTCCCCAAAACATCCAGGGATCCAGCCAGAAGCAGAGCAATGGCAAGCGTCATCTCAACAAGTAGATGATTAGATCCTCGTTTCTCCTAGTTTAGTATTCATGTAATTGTTACTTTGGTGTGTGGAAATGTTATGTGTGTAGTCACTTGTCTAGTTTTATGCTTAATTTGGTTATGCAATGTTATGCTTTTAAGTATATATGTTGATGCTCTGTAGACAGAGCAAATCACATTGCACACGGACTAAACAATGGAACCCGTCGGTGATGATTTCCTCAATCACTGACAATTGTATACCAACAATCTTTTGCTCACAACACACACAGCTTATTAACAGGAATCGTCTATGTTTTTATCGATCTTCCCACACATTTCCGATTACATACCTGTTTGTCGCGTATCACACACATCTTGTTAAGTTCAACCATTTTTGTTCTCTTGGCTCAACGCAAACAGTTCATCCGAGTGAACTATATGTCGTATGTCGCACAGACCTTCATCTGGCTGCCCGTTTCTGTTGTTCCGCCTCATCACAAATAGTTTATCCGAGTGAACTATATGCCATATATTGCACATGCCTTCATCTGGCTACCCGTTTCTTTTGTTCTGCCTCATCGCAAATAGTTCATTGAACTGATCTATATGCCCCGCATCACACACGCAACTAAAATCTGAACCGTGTTTGATGTATCCTTCATCACAAATGTTTTGCATCATTTTGACAGGTTTTTTACATCACCAGTTGCGATTAATGCACCACACACAGTTTCTTCAAAGGGTCTTTAATCGTAGTGTCGCGTTAGCAGCATCCTGCAGTAGTGATATGTCAGTTAATGGAAGAGAGAGGTGCATAGGCATATTTGCGGAAGCGTTCTCCACTGGCAAACATGATGGATGTATAGGGTAAGGCTGATTTACTAAGACCAACATGCTAGCTCAGGTTATTAATTAAGTGTCCCATTTGCTGCAACGTGTATTATCACTTCACTATGAAGACTAGTTGAATAGTTCTCTCTGACCGAGATGGGGAATAATGGATCGCCAAGACTTCCTATTAACAGTATCCCTATGCCTCTACTCTCATCCTGTCCAACAACAAGAAACATTGGCCAAGGCACCCAGCGCCAATAATGTAGGAGTACTACTAGTATTTTGTGTCAAACTTTGACCACCTATGTAACTAATAAATGCTAATGCGTGTCACCAAAAATCATATCATTGGATTCGTATTTGAACATAGTTTTTAATATTATAGTTTTTATGACATGCATTGACATTTTGTTAGTTAAATTTACGGTCAAAATTTTACACTTAGTACGAAGCAGACCAATAAACCAGGATGGAGGTTTATATACAGGTCAATAAAAAATCATCAACCAAGGTAGTAGTAAATGATGAGTGCCCAAAGTTTTTTTTTCCAAAAGTACTCAATAATGGGCTCGTTTTCCTCAAGAAAATTGTGTTTACGAACATATATGCATGTGTGAGGAACAAAATACCTACACGCATTGGTGAGTTTTCTCTTAATTCTTGCATGCAACGTTTTAATGAAGCTTGAAATATGAACATGTCAATGGGAGGGAGTAAAAGCCTCATGCATGCATGCAACACTCACACGTACACATGCACGCACGCAACACTCACGCATCCATGCGGCACACAGCACACGACGCAACACACACGCTCATGCTCAAGTGCTCAACCTACTCCCTCCATTCGTGAAAGACTGTACATATAGAGATTTACACATTGACCAAGAGGAACCAGAACTTCATGGCATAATTAACACCCAAAAGTATAGCAGTCTTATGTGTCCATGCGACCATTGAGAGAAGAAGACAAAATGAAGGTTGTTGCATGCTGTAATTAAGGATAGACATGCAGCCTATAGCTAGAGCACAAGTTGGTGCATTAGTCAATCAATGCCCATTAGATTAAAGGCTAAGTGCATTGGAAGTGTAGATGTACACTCTTTGTTGGAAAAATTTCTAATGCTACATGTATAGTTTTTCACGGACCGAGGGAGTACACGTGCATGCACTCACATACGCAGCTAGGGTGGTTCACGCGCAAGGTTTGGACTCCTGTCGCGCATGCGTAAAGTTTTGTTTAACTGATTTCTTTGCTCTGCCAACTGACAGGTGGGACCCAGAAACAAGGTGTCAATTTAACCAGTCAACAAAGTGCCACATCGACTATGTGGCCGGTCAGCAGGGTGCAATACGGTGCTCTACGGTGAGCTACTGACCGTATAATCACCACAAAACTATATAGTGATCGCAATGAGCGTATTGTTATATACATTTACCGCCACTGTATTTTCTCGTTTCAAATTTAGCCATATTAACCAGAAAGGACGCAGTATGGACTAGTACTACTTTGATGTGTCCCGTCAACTCGCCGAACGAGGAGAAGCATCTTACTACGCCCTCTCCCTCGCCCATGCGCGGTGGCTCATAGGATGAGGAGAAGCTTGCTTGCTATGTATGCCTACAGCCTCTCCCTCGCTCACGTGTGTGGTGGCTTGCGGGACAAGGAGAGGGTTTTGACTACAGTGCCCTATCCCTCTCCCTCGCCCTCACGATGGACGTGCAGCAGTTCATTCGGTGTCGGATTGCCAAAAGCATATTGTACTGTAGTATCATCATTGTTGGACCTTCTGAAGAGGGGAAGAGCCAAGTGCGAGCTACACAGGAGTACAAACTTTTGAACCTCCCGAAGAGGCGAAGAGCCAAGTGCAAGGTTTATAGGAGTTGTTGTCCTAGTACTACAACTATGGCGAACGATCGCTACTGTATGATGCCGCCACAACACCTTTAGCCAAAGTTGTGCCACCTTTTTTCTCACAGAGCTTGTTGGAGCCCGCGCAACAGCCACACAAGTTGCATGTACACATAACTCATTTACTAGTAATAAATTCTAAAGGACAAATGCCAGCATGCCACACAAGTTCATCTCCACTTCATGTGATAAATTTGTCTGCGACTACTCTACATATATTTACAGCGCTACCATTCACAATTTACCATACTCCACTTACACACTATAGATGGGCTCCATGTCCATGTCCTCCTCCAGGTTCCAGTCCCAGGTGTTCTTCATAGATGGCATGATCCATAGCGGTGGGCAACAGGAATCATTGTCGCAGCTTTCTAGTCCGGTTCCACACGATGGAGACTCATCCAAGCTGAAGTGGCATAAATCAGGGATAGCATGTCCCGGCATGTCGTTCATCCAGCGGTGCGCACTGAAGAGACAACCATGCTTCATGAACGGCAGGCCTTCGGTGTCGTGCACGGAAGGTGGCATCTGCTTCACAATGGGGTAATTGTCCACAATGAAAAGCGAGTACTCTTGAAGAGTGTTCAATGGCACCCACATAGAATCACGGGGGTGGAACTCGGCGGTGTTCATCTGGTACACGTGGCATCTCAAATCTAGACACATGGTGATGTACATGGTCATGGTCCATGCATGATAATGTTGTGCTCAAATATGGTGGTCAGTAATATTGTGCAGCAAGTAGTACTACTCCAGTATATCGGAAGTAAAATAACCGGCTTACTATATATAGCCACTCTTGGCTACATGAATGAGATAGTAAGACATGGAAAAATAAAAATGGTGGGAGCTAGTGTGTTCAAGTCTTCAAGGGCCTAGCTAGCTATACGCGTCCTCCGAGGTAAAAAGTACTAGTACTCCTTACTACTACAATGAAGGAGAAGGTGAGAGGGTTAAAAAAATTAATACCAAATTGTAGTACTAGTACTAGTAAACATGTCCCAGTCAAGAAAAGAAAAGAACTAACAAGTACACTACTCTAACACACATCAATGAGAAAATGGAATACATGGGTAGATGGTGACGGTCTGATCGTGGTAGATCGTGTGACCATGTTGCATATCAGTGGTACCATGGCCAACGACTTCTAAGATAGTTGATCCTAATATGCCAAAGTCAGCTACAAGGTTCCAGGTTAGACCAAATCGTGGATGCAAATGCACATCCAGGATCAGTGATCTAATTTTGATCAAGGGATAACTGGTCCCTGCAAAATAATGGACTACCATTAGGGATGCAACTGATCGTTGTGCATTCCGTTTGTAATCTCCAATACCGTAGGATGGCAACCAGATGAAACAAGCCCCCTGGCTTGTCACCGCAAAGATGCGGCCTACAAGGCACACGGCTTCTTCGGACGTGTAGGGGCACAAATCCATCAAGGCAACATGTGCCAACCTCGGGCGTTATTGCCTTTTGCATTGATGGCAATCCTTATGTCGAACAGTGCGATGAGATAGTAATCATCATAGCTGCGTCGCTTTGTCGGCGGGTCCGCAATTGCTATCTTCTTCAATCTGATGTAGGCATCATCATACGTATTCAAGCCCAGCCAGTCCGGAAGGCCGATCCCCATGGTGGAGAAGGGCTCTACAAGAACGGTCACACTCCTGTGGATGTTGTGCAAAATGATGTTGGTATCCCGCCGGAGGTATGTACGCCAATCTCCATTGGTACCAACCCAGACCTATATATAAGACGGTGGGCAGCATAGAAATTACAGGATGGAATAACTAAGTACTATATTTAGAATATACACTCCATGATTAAACTCCATGATTGACCTGCTCATCGAAAAAAATTCGACTCCCTCTCAATGTCGGAAACGCTAGCGGAGTCAACGTGCAACCACGGCAGGTAGCGATGAACTATTCGATGGATTGTCCTATAGAATAACCTTCTGCTCGAGAACGCATGGAAGACCAACAAGCAGGGCCTTTTCCCAAGCCTGTTTATGCACTGTCTTAAAATAGTTGGTGCAAGAAGCACCGAGTCTTACGGCGGTGAGGACATCGGAGCGGCGTGCGATTTCTCATAGAGGATCTCGTCCAAGGCCTCCCGGCCCGAACGACGAGGAGAACCGCCTAGCGAATCCATGGCAGCAGCGATGAACTGCCTTGGTCTCTTCGGGGGGAGGGGAACTAGCGAGGAGGAGATAAGAGCGTAACCGCAGGGCCTCATCCCTTCGTTAAGGAAGTTATGCGGGCACGCATAGTGGTAGTGCGATGGTGTGGCTATTATTTACTTACGTAGTACTGTAGCAGTAGTCCTTTCTCAACTAGTAGTGCGATGTACTGTACTTCTATAGTGCACCAGTTTTGAACTCTTGAATCAAGGCCAAGGACCTACACTCGCAAGTGGAGGTTACTTATGTTCTCTAGAACCATCGTTATACTATCAATGCAAGGAAAGTACACAGGCGTAGTGCATGCTCTTCATGCTCTATTCAAGCGCGTAGCTGGCCTACTCAGCCTGTCCTCTCACGCACACACTAGCAGCCTATTTATCAGTGACGGTTACTATGGGGGCAGAACATTTGAGTACTTTGATACAGCGAGACTAGGCTTTTCGCTTCCATTTGTGGAGGTGTAATGGATCTCGTTGAGCTTTGTTTGTTGGTCCTTCCTTCTTTATGAATGAGATGAGCCAAAGCTTTTGCCTCCATTTCAAAACAAAAAATCACGTCAAGAGGAATTTTTTGATGGAGTTTAGAGCCGATAATGGAGCGAAGTCCATGCGTGCAATGCAACAAGCTACATAGTAGTAGCACTTTACGTACAGAGCCATACTACACAGTTCCCAAAGTCGCGCCAGGCTTTTCCGGCTCCTCGGGCTTAATTGGGAGGCGCTAGTTTAAATATATGGTAGCTGATGAGGAAGCAGCAAGCAAGGTGCAGCTAGGGCAAGCACGCGGGTGAGAAACGTTGCATGGTGTGAATTATATACAAAAGTGCTACTACTTTACGTAGTAGTACTAATATTACTCTAGTACGTGAGCCATGAGATGATGGGTGGGAAAACCCGTTCACTTGGCTAGGCTATCCAGTGCACCCACATTGCGGTGCAAAACATCCTTTTGACTTCAAAAGTCAAACTACCAGTGTACAATATTGGCTCGCAGTGAGGTTAATATTAAAAAAAATGTTGTCATGCGTTTGGCCAGGATCGAACCCACAAAACAAGCTATACACTCCTTCGACCACTAGTAGTACAACGCAACCTAGAATCGCCTTTTGTCGCTAGTACATTGTTCCTTACAAGAAACCACTACCAAGAAACTACCAGTTTCCAAGCAGCCCTACCAAGAAACCACTACTCTACAAAAAATAGCAAAAACATACCAAAATTTCTTAATCCGTCGCAATAAACTACGAAGTGCCCGTTATAGGCACGTTTCAACCCATGTCGCCCCTTAAGTCAACACCGTCTATTTGACCGACAAGTTAGGCATTATGACTTGTGGGACCTACATGTCAGTCTGGACAAAAATCCGCGAGTGACCTCCTACCTTCGGCCCGTCCACCTAGTCATCCTCGGCCATGCTACGCAGCTACCACCGCCGGCAGAAGGATATGTCAAAAGCGCTGGCGGCGTGAAGCCCATCCTACGGTAGCCCAGATGCCAGCTCAGTGCGGCGCTCGCGGCCGCTAGCTAGCCAAGCTAGCACACACCATGCTGGATGCATCCAGCTGCTTGTCTGCATGGTTTGCTAGCTAGGTTGGCACGGCGGTGCGGCGGCTTGCTAGCGCACACTGCGCTAAGGCTAGCCATCTGGCTCGAGCGAAGGCCAGCGCGGCGGCTTGCTTGCGCATGAGCCACGCTCGGGCCATCCAGTCAACCCATGTAGAGGCCAGCGCGGCGTCCGAGCCGTCCGGTGGAGCGGCGGCCAGCTCGCTCATCACCGGCGCCACCGACGAACACGCATAAGAACTGTTTGAAGTAATGTTCACAAAAAATAATGATTGGAGGAGGAAGAAGAGGATAGAAGGTTAGTTGTGGGTCCCTCGTGTAACCGGTCAAACAAACGGTGTTTGTTTAAGGTACCTCGTCAGCATAGACGTGTGGGCTAACCCTGTCATAAATGGGTTTAAACAATCCTAATCGGCAATAGGTAGTAGTTTTTTGGTGCGGATTAAGAAATTTTGGGTATGGTTTTGCTGTTTTTTGTACAAAGTTTCTTCCTAGGGCTGGTTGAAAGTGGTAGTTTTTGTTAAATACTCGACATACTGTAAGTAGCAGTGAAAGTTAAGCTTTGGAAGCCAATAAGCATGGCTAGATACATAGCGCCTATGTGTACGTGTGAAACTAAATATCTACCATGGGTGACTAATATCTTGATAGAAAACTTGAAACTATGGAAATACTAACAAATTTTTTGCATGGTTGGAAATACTAGCAATGTGCATGTGCGTTGCAACGGATATATCACTAAAAATATATTATGTTTCAATCAGAATATATTCCTTGGGCTGTTTCGGTGAGGTGAGGGAGGGATGTGGTTGGTTTTAAGATACTAATTAAGGGGTTTTCTGCAAATTGGGTAGAGAAGTGGGATGTTGTTGAGAAAAGGCAACAACTTACCTCACAGATGTTATATGTAGATATAATGGTCAGAAAATACGGATGGCAGACTGAAAGTGCAACTAATCCCCAGGTGGTTTTGGTAATTCATAACAACATATAGCTCATTGAACTAATATCCATTCAAGTTAAATATTTTAGAAAGTTCAATGATTGGCATGGCATGGACTGGAGATGTGTACCCTTCAAAATGCTAAGGGCAAAGATTGGCAAAGGCTCAAGACTCTTCATTTTCACTTTAGTGATCCAAGATCACATTGAGTCCATAGGAAAGCCAATACTATTAAAAGGGGGATGAGGTGTTGCTTAATGGTCCACTTGCTCAAAGTGCTCAGTGATATTGCTCCAAAACCCTCAACCACTTTCTCATTTCCTCATATGTCCACAACCTAAAGTCAAACTCGGCCCCACCGATTTGATCTATCCGGCGCCACCGAGTTCATTTGACATAGCCACAGCCAGAAACCCTAGACAATTCGGTCTCACCGATATGGCTCTCGGTCTCACCGAGATGGCATTGCAAACTCTCTGTTTCCCTTCGTAACATTCCACTCTCACTGAAATGAGCGATCGGTCCCACTGAGTTCGCATTGCAAACTCTCTACTTCCCTTTGTAATGTTTCGGTCCCACCGAGTTTGCTTGACCAACTCTCTGTTTGCTCATTGCTAAAATAGGTATCACCGAGTTTATGCAATAGGTCTAACCGAGATGAGGTTTTGCCCTAGCCCTATCACATTAGTCCCACCGAGTTGATCATGTCGGTCCCACCGAGATTCCTAATGTTCACATTTTGAACTAAATCGGTCTCACCGAGTTCTTCTATTTGGTCTGACCGAGTTGGGTCAAATGTGTGTAACGGTTGGATTTTGTGTGGAGGCTATATATACCCCTCCACCCCCTTCTCCATTTGAGAGAGAGCCATCAGAACGTGCCTACGCTTCCACTAATCATTTTCTAATAGAGAACCACCTACTCATGTGTTGAGACCAAGTCATTCCAATCCTACCACTAGAATCTTGATCTCTAGCCTTCCCCAAGTTGCTTTCCACTCAAATCTTCTTTCCACCATAGCCAAATCTATGAGAGAGAGTTGAGTGTTGGGGAGAATATCATTTAAAGCACAAGAGCAAGGAGTTCATCATCAACACACTGTCTATTACCTTTTGGAGAGTGGTGTCTCCTAGATTGGTTAGGTGTCACTTGGGAACTTGTGACAAGATTGTGGAGTTGAACCAAGGAGTTTCTAAGGGCAAGGAGATCGCCTACTTCATAAGATCTACCCGAGTGAGGCAAGTCCTTCGTGGGCGATGGCCATGGTGGGATAGACAAGGTTCCTTCTTCATGGACCCTTCCTGGGTGGAGCCCTCCATGGACTCGCGCAACCATTACCCTTTGTGGGTTGAAGTCTCCATCAATGTGGATGTATGATAGCTCCACCTACCACGCCAAAAATCTTCGTGCCTACATTGCGTTTGCCTTCTCCAAACCCTTCCCTTTACCTTCATATGCAAAGTTTTACTTTTCGCTACTACACTCTTAGAATTGCATGTGTAGGTTGATTGCTTGACTTGTGCTAAGTTGCTAAAATCTGCCAAGACTTAAAATTGGGAAAAGGTTAGAGTTTTATTTGGTCAAGTAGTCTAGTCACCCCCCTCTGGACCTACTTTTGATCCTACAAGTGGTATCAGAGCTTTGGTCTCCATTTGCCTTGATTTCCATAGCTTTTGGTGATCAGCCTTGGTTTCACAACCTAGGAGAGTATGGCGTCTAGCGAGGGAAATTACCACCGTGGAGGTCCCTACTTTGATGGTACTAATTTTTCTAGTTGGAAGCATAAGATGAAAATGCATATTCTTGCTTATAACCCACTGTTTGGGCTATTGTGTGTATTGGTTTGCAAGGTGAATACTTCGAGGATGGAAGAGAACCAGGTCGTGAAGCGACCATGGAAGAATTGAAGATGTTGCAATACAATGCTCAAGCTTGCAATATCCTCTTGAAGGTGCACACGGTATCATATTTTCCATCCAAGGCTCTTAGGATCAAGGTGCGCATGGTATCATATTCCATAAACTTGGATCTACATTCTATTCAACGGCTGAGCATGTGGGGCCTTAGCATAATGACTTCCCGACTGTGTAAAACAAAGGTTTTCCCGTCGCTGATAAGGAGGGGGTGACGGCGGCGCGCTTTCGGCTCGCTCTAGTCCTAGTAGTCATACTAGGTGGTCTACGGACGTGTAGATTTATTCTTTTTTCACGTCTCGTGTTCGTCGTACTTCCACAACTGCTGATGAATAGACGGTAAGTTATTCACGAGAAAACCTTGGTTGAGCGTGTGTGCGAGAGAGATAGAGAGAGAGAGAGAGCGTGTGTGTGTGTGATATGTAGAGACTGAGGCAATGATAAGAGATTCTTTGTGTCCCTGTGTGTGGAGGATAGAGAGATACATGTGCATGAGGCGTTGTGTTGTATAATGTGGAGACACATAGACATACTTAGAGAGTGAGTGTGTGAGATACACATGCGGACATGGGGAGAGATGTGTGAGTTAGAGAGATGGAGAATTTTGGTGTGCATGTGAGCTAGAGAGAGAGGGGGATATATATATACCTAGAGCTGGAGAGAATATGCAAGGGTGTGTGTCATAAAAGAAGGATCCAGATAGATGGGTGTTTGTGCGTGTCTATGTGTGTTTCTGCGCGTGCGTGTGTGTGAGAGGGAGTGTGTGTATGTGGAGAAAAGAGACCACTAATGATGTAAACCTAGTAGGGAAGGGGGAATGGTGTGACATGTGTGTCCAAGAGAGAGAAAGACATGTGTACTAGCGGGGTAGCATGGGTGCCGGCGGGGAGCAGACTATTTGAAAGAGACATCGAGTGTGTGTGGGAGAGGGGTGGGGGAGAGAGAGAGAGAGAGAGAGAGAGAGAGAGAGGAAAATAGGGGAGAGAGGGGTCATTTGTGTGTAGAAGTGGCGTATAGATAGGGAGACAAGGTTGATGTTGTTCGAAAGTGGCCTATGTACGGAGACGCAAGGGAAGCGATTCATCGTGTGTGTGGTGGAGACTTCATGAGAGATCTAGAATATATATTGTAGAGAACAACATGCGAGATTGAGAATGATGATATGCTAGGGAGCTACGAAATGAGTCACGACATATATGTATATAGGGAAAGCTGGGTCGGGTCCGCACGTGGGAGAGATAGAAAGAGGAGAGAGGTGCACAAGGAGACAAAGGGTGCTTGTTTGCAGTGAGGTTGGTGAGTGAGGTGAGTTTGCGAGAACCACATAACTAGGGAGATAGACATTTGGGGGCGACCTTTTGTGTGTATGGGAAAGATACACTGCTATATAGTGTGTGTGCTTGGGAAAGAGAGATGCCGAGAGACCTAGAGAGTGGGGGAAGAGATGTGTGCATGCCCGAGAGACGAAGTGATACAGACCTATATTAGGGTCTGGACTTAGAAGAGAGAGGGGGTTAATGTGGTCCTGTGTTCGTGTCCGGGAGAACGACCTGTGGGGGGGCGAGGGGACGGGGTGTGTGGCTTCAGATAAAGAGTGAGGTGTCTATATTTGAGAGACTTAAGCATAATTCATATATATATATATATATATATATATATATATATATATATATATATATATATATATGGTCAATAGTGTGTGCACTCATGGTTGATCAATTTGTTTCATAGTTTGGACTATGAGATAACAATACTTTTGAACATGCATGATATACTTTGAAGTACCATAATTACAAACCTAAGATTGGAATTTTGGAATTCGACTCCATTATTAGCTTTTGTAGTTCATTTAAATGGAGGTACATTTTTTAAGCAGGGATTTCGTGATTTCAAATTCATATATCAAACCTAGAGATACACACATACGGGCATGTTCAAACCTTATAATCATCCACTTTATTCATACACATACACATTTTTTTGTCATCATATTTAGGAAATAAACACATTTGGAATTTCATTTGAATTGGACCATATGATGGTATTTTCTTCCACTAGCTCAACGATCCATATTTGAATTGAATGGACAATCTAAGTTTTGAATTGGAGATGTTGATTCTCGAAACTTGTACCCTTTTTTTGCGTGCAAAACAAATAAATTCTCGACCATGATATCATAGTCGGCCGTACAAGAGCAGAACACTTAATTTCAGCTACCAAAAGCTTTCAAACTTCCCGCTCACATCGAAATATCTCGCGCCCGAAAGTTTAGCCCTGCAATATTCCTGTTTTACCCCTGCCACATGAACGAAAAAGGGCTACTTTGGTAACTCCATTTGTTTTCCCCTCTTTGCCCCCAACATTCTTCCCCAGAGCCCCTACCCTCCCCCTCTCCGCCTCCTCCCCCTCAACCACGCCAAGCCACTGAATCTAGTCCTCGGCCGTAGCGATGGACCTCACACCCCGCCGGATCTACCTTCCGCACCTTGGAACCCCCAACTGCCAACTCACCACTTCACCGGAGCCGCTTCAGCGACTGGCTTGTCCACCACTCTAGATCTCCTTGACCACCATCATGGTCCACTGTATCGGATCTGCTTCACCGATGCCCTCGTCCACCATAGTGTAGGCCCTTCACCGACTCCCTCGTCCCCCACATCGCTGGCCCTTCATACAAGCACTCGTCCACCGCAACAGACCTGCCACACCGAAAGCATTGTACACCGCATCAGATGTTCTTCGCCGACACCTTCGTCCACTGCACCGGACCTACTCCACGGATGCCATATTCAACTCCACCGGCCCTGCTTTACTGACATCGCAGCCTCATCAGGTTATTTCGATTTGTACTCCTTCGGTTTTTCTCTTCTTTATCGTGGAACTGTTCACTTACCATAGATGAGCTTTCTTGTATGTCGATAGGCACCCCAACCAAAGCACCGGAGCCACTTCAGCAATGGCGACAGCCGGCCCAAACTCAACCGCAACACGAGCACCATCGACGATCCTTAATTAGCTTTCAAGTATAACAACGATACCCATATGCCGCCGAGAATCAGGTACTATTATCCAACGACCGGCGCCTACGTTCACTTTCTTAGCATAAGCACGGCACCTTCGAATTTCTTCAGGGCATCATTCATTTCTTATGAGACGCATTATTCTGCATGCACCTGTAGGGCCATACATGTGGCAGTGAACAGGTTACATGTGCTAAGTTACAAATCAGTGCACATATAGTTACAATGCTTTTGTTTTGTCACTGTACTTCCTAGATATCACTACCTACTATTTTACTTCTTGCATGCTATATTTATGATAATGGTGTTGTTCTAATGCCACCTGTTGGTTACATCGGACTGCTTCTATGTTATCTATGCTTAATTACACATCAGCAAACTAGCTTGTGGTTTCGCTGCTTTTTGTTCGTTTTACCCTACATTTTCTGATGCTAGCTATTACATCACTGTTCCGAGCCTCTGCTCATTACTTTTGTGTGTTTTCTTGATCTTCCCCAGTTGCATGACTAATTTGATGATTCTATTAATTATGGAGCTGCCAACCCCATCAAGCCAAAGTTTTGTTCTTTTGGGGCTGGCACCTCAAACAAGCATAAAAATAGAGTGAAGCACATATATTCTCGTGTAAGCACACACCCATCTTTCATTAGTTTATATTAACCATTGATGATCAATTCAAACTAGTGCATGTGATTACAATTAATTTTACCTAAATAGAGGGGGAAGAATAAACTACAACAACTAGATTTGCAACCACGGGATGCTGGCGATATCTTCAAAGAACATTGCAATAGCAGCGAGGCTTCACAGCAACATATGGTAAGCCAGTGTGTTTTAGTACATGTGAAATGTAATGTGTGTGGGATGCTTTCTTGGCTTGTGCCCTCAACCTGTAATCCTACAGAATTACAAATAGTTCAGTTATCCGCTTTGCTGTATTGCTTGATTCGAATGCTTGTTTGTTACTTGTTAGGCTATACCTGAGTTGGCCAATATGTCAACAATGCCTGTTGTACTATCGTAAATAAATGCATGCCTAATTCATTTGACTCCTTAACTTTTACTATGAACTTCATCACAAGACTGTCTTCGTAGTTTATATGAGGCCCCACTCTTTAAGTGCTTTCTCAGATTATTTCAACTGCTTAGATGTCTGGGCAACTTAAATATAGCGGTGGTACACTGCCTTTCATCTAGGGATGTCAACTGAGTCTCGTTTAATCCCGTTTAAAGTCCACTGATGCTACGATAGTTCAAAAGAGTTTTTTTTTTTGAGGAAAATGAACTAGCGAGCTAGCAAAAACTAACTAGATGGGACTTGCGGATGCCATTTATTTGCCACTTACATCCCTAGTTTCATCTTACGATTTTAATTTGTTTTCAGCTGATGCTGCTTCGAACCATTTAAATATAGCATGCCATGCTCGGCAATAATTCGTATGTCATTTACCGGGTAAGCTTACTACCTGGATCATGCGATAACTCTCTGTTACTTATGTCCAGTGGAAACCTTTAAGGATGTCGTTCACACTAGGACACAATGTACAAACCCAGAATCTATTTGTGGAAGCAGTGCACCATCCATGTTACTAGATAGTAGCATCTCAAAGGCAACACCGCTGGAGAGCGGTCTGAGCACAAATATTGTAGTTCTTGAGGGTCTACTAGAGGCAGAAAGAGATGGTGTGGCTGCCATGAATGAGGTAATCTTGATCTTGAGGCTGGATGCAATTAGCTACACGTATTATGCAAGCAACCCAAGAATTGGTGGAAGTAAGAATGTTGCATTTGAAGATGGAGGAGGTCCTGCTGCTTCTGCTATCTGAAGCCCAGGGTAATCCCAGTTCTTCTTTACATACCAGTTGAAATTGTCATTATATTAGTCTACTTGCATGTTGTGTCATGTGAGGGAGTCCCAGATTATGTGGTCCTCGGACAGCCGGACTATATGCATATGCCGGACTGTTGGGCTATGAAGATACAAGATAGAAGACTTCGTCCCATGTTCGGATGGGACTCTCCTTTCCGTTGAAGGCAAGCTTGGCGTTAAGGATATGAAGATTCCTTTCTCTGTAACCGACTGTGTAACCCTAGTCCCCTCCGGTGTCTATATAAACCGGAGGGTTTAGTCCGTAGGACAGGAGAAATCATAATCATATGCTAGCTTCTAGGGTTTAGCCTCTACGATCTCGTGGTAGATCAACTCTTGTAATACTCATATCATCAAGATCAATCAAGCAGGAAGTAGGGTATTACCTCCATCGAGAGGGCGAACACAGGTAAACATTATGTCCCCGCCTCCTGTTACCATTAGCCTTAGACGCACAGTTCGGGACCCCCTACCCGAGATCCGCCGATTTTGACACCGACATTGGTGCTTTCATTGAGAGTTCCACTGTGTCGTCACCATAAGGCTTGATGGCTCCTTCAATCATCTACAACAACGCAGTCCAGGGTGAAGTTTTTCTCCCCTGACAGATTTTCATATTTGGCGGCTTCGCACTACGGGCCAACTCGCTTAGCCATCTGGAGCAGATTGACAGCTATGCCCCTGGCCATTAGGTCAGGTCTGGAAGCTTGAACTACACCGCCGACATCCGCGGAGACTTGATCTTCGACGGATTCGAGCCCATGACAGCCGCGCCCTGCCGCTACGATGAATATGACCTAAATCATCAACAGGTATGCGGGAGATAAGCGCATGTAATCGCTCGGCCCTAGATCGAGGCGAGCCGCCATCAGGGCGAAGCTCAACCTCACCACGGAGGCCGCAGACTCAGCGGCGCTAGAGCCGAACACAGATCTGACCTCCAACAAGGCCTGTGCCATCGGAACCTTGGACTCGTCTCTGGCCATAGGCTCCGAACCGCGTGTATCCGCACCCATCGAATCTGACCGGGCGCCGATCTTAGAGTTCAGCTCCGCGGACACCTTCCCACACTCTCCCCTAGGCGATGTGTTAAACTCATTCAAATCTCTCTCCTTGTCAGGAGATTCTTGGCCGAACTATGTCTGGCTTGAGTGGGAAGCGGACGACGAAGAACTTCGTTACCCACCCACTACCCACTTGATAGCCACTGTCGACGATTTGACCGACATGCTTGATTTTGACTCCGAAGACATCGATGGTATGGACGATGATGCCGGAGAAGAACAAGAACCACCGCCTACAGGGCACTGGACTGCCACCTCTTCATACGACATATACATGGTGGATACACCCAAAGAAGACAATGGCGATGACAAAAAGGATCCGGTTGAGGATAAACTTCCTGAGAAGCAGCCAAAGCGCCGACGTCAGCGGCGCCACTCTAAATCACGCCATGGTAAAAATAGCGATACCGCCATAAGAGGGAATAACACCCCGGACGACGCCGAAGACAATGAAGAAACCACGGACCCAGCAATGGAGCAGGACGACCAAGGTGACGGTGAACACAGTACGGGGCCCCTGTCCGATCACAACGAAGCCGAACACTCCAATTATCAACCTGTCCCTGAAGAGGAGATCCGTCTGGATGACAATGCATTCATCATCCCGGAAAAACAATTGGAACAAGAACACCTCCACCAGAGACTTATCGCCACCGCGTGGAGCTTGAAGAAGCAGAAGCAACGGCTTAAAGCCGCACAGGATACGCTTAATGATAAATGGAACGAAGTGCTCGACACTGAGGAAAAATATAGCGGCAATCACCAAACAAAGAGCTACCCCAAACGCAAAATGCTGCCCGAATTCGATGACGATGCTATTGCGCCCATACCATCAAATAACAATACGGCCGATCAACCAGGCCGACCACCTCGTGGTCGAGACAGAGCGGCTAACAACGCCTCACAGAAAACTGCACCCCCTCCCCATAAAGGAAAGAAGGTCGCAACCCAGAACCAGAAACACGATTTACGTGAAGATCTGGACAAAAAGGCTAGCAGAACCAGGTCCATTTATGGATCCAGGGAACGTGTTCCCGCATAGGATCAGGGCCATCAAACCAAATATGCCGGTCACTTACCAGTTCGGAACAAACACCAAACACTGCAACCGTCGGACCCACGCCGCGACACAGCCAAATACAGGGGTGTTGCACACCCCCTGTGCTTCACCGATGAGGTGCTGGATCATGAATTTTCACAAGGGTTTAAACCCGTGAATATCGAGGCATACGACGGAATGACAGACCCTGCGGTATGGATGGAAGACTTTATTCCTCACATCCACATGGCTCGCAATGACGATCTCCACGCCATCAAATACCTGCCCCTCAAGCTAAAAGGACCAGCTCGGCACTGGCTGAAAAGCCTCCCTAAAAATTCCATTGGAAGTTGGGAAGAACTTGAGGACGCTTTCAGGGCCAATTTCCAAGGGACCTATGTCCGACCTCCGGATGCAGACGATCTAAGTAACATAACCCAACGACCCGGAGAGTCAGTCTGTAAGCTTTGGAACCGATTCCTCACTAAGAAGAACCAAATCGTCGACTGTCCGGACGCCGAAGCCTTAGCAGCTTTCAAACATTGTGTCAGGGACGAATGGCTAGCCAGACACCTAGGCAAGGAAAAGCCAAAGATAATGGCAGCCCAAACTACACTCATGACCCGCTTTTGCATGGGAGAGGACAGCTGGTTGGCCCGTAGCAGCACCAGCGATCCTGGCACATCCGAAGTCAGGGATGGCAATGGAAAGCCACGATGCAATAAAAATAGACATCGAAACAATTAAGAAAGCCCAGACAATACAGCGGTAAATGCCAGATTCAGGGGATCTAGAACTGGTCAACGGAAAAAGTCACTTTAAGGCAGAAGAGATGGTCCATCTATCCTAGATAAAATTCTAGAAAGGTCCTGCCAGATTCATGGCACCCCCAACAAACCAGCCAATCATACCAACAGAGAATGTTGGGTCTTCAAGCAGGCCGGCAAGCTCAATGCCGAACACAAAAGGAAGGGACCGCAAAGTGAAGATGAGGACGAATCTCGCCAGCCAAATATGGGGAGACAGAAGAAATTTCCACTGGAGGTCAAAACAGTGAACATGATTTATGTCACTCATATCCCAAAGAGGGAGAACACGCATTCCGAGACGTGTATGATATAGAGCTTGTCACCCCCAAATTCAACCCATGGTCGGCCTGTCCGATCACCTTCGATCGTAGGGATCATCCGACTAGTATCCGTCACGGGGGCTCGGCTGCCTTAGTGCTCGACCCAATAATTAACGGATACCACCTCACCCGAGTCCTCATGGACGGCGGCAGTAGTCTCAATCTGATATATCATGACACTGTCCGTAAGATGGGGATAGACCCGTCGATAATCAAGCAAAGTAACACTTCCTTTAAAGGAGTAATACCAGGTGTAGAGGCCCGCTGCACGGGCACTCTAATATTGGACGTCGTCTTCGGCTATCCCGATAACTTTCAAAGCGAAGAGCTAATCTTGGACATTGTTCCGCTCCTAAGTGGCTATCATGCACCACTCGGACGAACGGCCTTCGCCCATTTCAATGCAGTCTCGCATTACGCTTATCTTAAACTCAAGATGCCTAGACCACATGGCGTTATCACGATGAGCGGAAATACAGAGCGTTCTCTTCGCACAGAAGAATACGCGGCGGCTCTAGTAGCCGAAGCACGAAGTGGCCTTTTCAAGTCGAGCAGCTCATCGGTCCTCAAGACCGCGGACACAGCCAAATGTGTTCGGCGCACACCTACGTGTAATAGCTTAGATAAACCTGAGCGTTTTTAGCAGCCCTGCCCCCATAGATCGCCCCATAAGAGGACTATACATGTTTTCCCGTATACATAAATATACACTCAAAATTCCTTGGGTGGCACTGGGGGCATCCTGCACGTTAGAAGTCTATAGTCTGGCTTGACCCTGTTCGGACTCAAGAAGCTACAGCTCACGGTTCATCAAAACCAACAAACTATACCCACGGCCATACCAGATTCTTTCACCTGGTTCTTTCTTTTTTACAGATAGGCCATCATGATATACCCTTCAAGGACATGGCACAACGGAGACAAAGGCGCAGACGTGCAACAGGGCACCGTTTCAAGGTTTCTATTTAGATTAAGACCCTGTGTAAACCTTTTTTCTTATTATTATCTCTTGTTGTTTCATACCCTCCTGGCACATAAAACGCCCAGGAAAGATATCGGCAGTATTTGCGAACTTACTATTCACCATACTAAACTAGATGTTCTAGAAGCAGCCAGTAGTGTGCTTTGAGAACTATGCTCTCACCACAGGCGCTCTCTCCTCACGCCGGGTCATAGCATGTGCCTTGAACTCAGGGTTCATTACCGGGGGCTGTATCCAGCCCGGTATATATTGAGAAGTCCGAATACCTTCAGGAGTGTTCGGCGTTGTGAGTTTCGGCCTTATATGCATCAGCTCCGAATCATGTCTTTGGTCAATAGTTGAGTTTGCCCCGCTCCTGTGCTTGCGACCTTACATTCCGCTATATCGGCTAAGGTGGTAAAAGGAGAACTACTGCAATTGTGCCCTGGTTCATCCGGACGAGCACCTCAGTAGAGAAAGCCAAAAACTGACTGTCATGATAAGGCGAGAGCTGGTCAACCACTCGATGACTCAGCGGAATCTTCGTGATTCCTTCGCATTAATGAAGGACCGGTTTCCCGGTCACGTATGTAAACACACCGTATTCGGATAAACGCGAACATACCAGGGGCTATATAGTAACCCCACCGTCAAACTCCTACGGCTAAGTGAAAGTGTTAAAGCTCTATAGTCCGATTGCCTAGTTCGCCGCACTAACACCTTCTTAACGGACCAAGACATTGGGTCAAGTGTGATCAAGTGCTTTTCCAAACACCCCCGCGTTATACGCGAGGGGGATGAAGCCGACGACTGCAAACTTTCAGGTTATATACATATATACATAAATGGCCGCACAGGAGGCACTAAAATACTTTATCGGCAAAAGTATAAACACAACCTTCATTATCATAAGCATTGTTTTTACAATTCAGATACATGTTACTCGAACATAATATTTTTTGAGCACTTACCCTCTATCAAGCGGGCACCCTCTAAGACTTCTTCAAAATAGTTATTTGGTGTATCCAGACCCTCGGGCGGACCCCCTATTGCAATATCGGTGGCCTTCATCTTCGCCCAATACGTCTTCACACGGGCAAGGGCCATCCATGCAACTTCTTTGCACATTGACCGCTTGACAGCGTCGATATGCGACACCGCACAAACAAGTTGGTCCCTCAAACCACAGCCGGTCCACGACAGCCTTCATGGCAAGTCCAAATATCCTGTGGAGCTCGGCCCATTCGGCCATCTGCTCATTCAAAAGCAACGGATGCCTTGGCATGCTAAACTACGACCAGAAAAGACATTCCGCTTCATGGCCTTCTTGGGCCTGGAAAAATTGCATCGCATCAGAAGCACTCTTTGACAAGTCCAAATATGCGTCCGCAGAACTCCACATTTGATCCAGCGGGGCATACTTCGGATCGCCGAACTTAGTTCATAAAAAAAGGGCTTCCCAGCCGCGATCTCCCCGGCTTGCCAGATCTCCTCCCGTGCCGCTTTGGCCTCTGACTGGGTTTCCTTTGCCGCTTGTAAGGCCTTCTCAAGGTCAGCCGTTTTTCTTTGGTCTCTTTCTCGAGAAGTGCATATTGGCTAGCGGCATCCCTTAGCTCAAGCGCCATGTTGGATATTCTCTCCTCACTCAGGCGATGAGCAGCCTGTTCGGCTTTTAATTCACCATCTGCCTTCTCGGCAGCCGCGTTGCTTATCCTGGCTTGCTCCTTGGCCCGAGCAAGCTCAGCCCGAAGGGTCTCCACGGCGGCAGCACCATCTGCAGTCAAGAAAATTATAAATTTCAGCATCATGCTCCTATTTATACTCACTGACCGCCCAAAAGACATACCTTGCGCCTCGTCAAGCCGCTTGTTCACGAGCGTGATGTCATCATCCGCTACATCAAGTTGCCGGTTCAATTCGGCAAATTCGGCAGCCTCGGCAGTGGCCGGGGCTACAGCCGCCTGTGTATAAATTAGCAAAATTATTACCTGAGCTTATTTACCTTCTGATCCTCTGATAGCCCCGTTCGGAGGGCAACCAGAGTCTCAGGGGCTACTATCTATACACAGTACACCTTGTGTTTATGGTATAATTAAAAAAATGTCACATTGCATACCTCAATGCCTCTTAGCAGGCTCGTAAAGGCTTTCATTCAGTCCGCTTTTTGCGAACGAAATTCTCTCAATCACCGTACCCATTAAGGTATAATGTTCCTCTGAGATAGACGCTTGCCGCAGAAGACCCGTCCATATGTCCGGCTGGATATCGAATACTCCGGGGCTTTTGTTGTTGGTCTCTTTAGGAGTCGAACACCCCAGACCTCGGGCGACCGAGGAGTCATCTTCTGGACTTGTCCTCCTTCGCGGATCGGGAGAGATCCTCCGGGACGACACCTCGGGGTCGTCCGCCTTTTGGGGCGGGGAAGTATGAGGCGGCGTTTCGCTCTCCATCATCTCCGGAAGAAGATCCCCTGAGGACGAAGATTGTTGAGGGAGGCTACAGGCCGAACTGCAAAATATACGTTTCAGATATTACCATCACAAACAACAAAAGAACGTTGTATGCTTATTAAAGCACCTTTGTTCACTTACGGTTCGGCTAAAGGCTGGCCCCCTTGTGGGCACTGTGTGGCAATATCGCCTCCTGAATCCGGGCCCCCTATTGGAGGCCTCTGCCTTCAGGTCTTCGGGGCAGCTCTCTTCTTCCCGTGGGGGGAGGGAATGTTAGATTCTCCTCCAAGTTCATCCTCCGACACGGGAGTTCCAATTTCCCCGGATATGGTGCATGACGCACCTCCGATATGAAGGCCACTTTGGGCCTCTCCACTCCTCTCCTTTTCTTCCCTCAACGGCACTTGATAAGGTGCCGGAACCAGCATCCTGGTTAACACTGGGTCCGTTGAGTTTTCGGGAAGAGGGGCCGAACACCTGATCCTCTCCGTCTTCTTTACCCAGCCCTGGCCGAGTATGGTTTTCTCAGTCTTGTTATGGGAAACTTAAACTAAAAACGTGTTTGGAAATTGAGTGCTTACCGGGGAATCCGAATGGTTGCAGCCGAGGCATGCATCCTCTATGGTGTCCGGACACCTTTTTCGTGATCCGAAGAATAATTCATACATCCCTTCGAACGTTGTGCCGAAGAGGCACTGAATGGTTCGCGGCCCTTCCGGATTGAACTCCCACATACGGAGAGATCGGTGCTGGCATGGCAAGACCAGACGGACTAACATAACTTGGATTACCTTGATGAGATCGATGTCCTTCTTAATAAGGTCTCGAATGCGTCTTTGAAGTATTTGAACTTCATCTGGCGATCCCCAATCTAGCCCCTTGTCGATCCATGATGCAAGTTGTGGCCGAGGGCCGGATCGGAAGGTGGGTGAAGCCACCCACTTTGTACCACGAGGCTCCGTGATATAAAACCACTCCCGTTGCCATAAGCCAGAAGCTGCAGTGAAGGAACCCTTTGTCCAGACGATATCGGCCAATTTGCTTATTAAAGCACCTCCGCACTCCGCATGTCTCCCGTCTATTATCTTCGGATTTAAATTGAAGGCCTTGATCCATAAGCCGAAGTGTGGAGAGATACGGAGGAAGGTCTCACATACAATAATGAATGATGAGATGTAAAGGAAGGAGTTTGGAGCTAGATCATGGAAATCTAGTCCGTAGTAAAACATGAGCCCTCGAACGAAGGAATGAAGGGAGAAACCTAGCCCCCGGAGGAAGTGATGGATAAATACGACCCTCTCATTAGGTCTAGGAGTAGGGATAACCTGCCCTTGTGCAGGAAGCCTGTGAAGGATCTCCGCGGTCAAATACCTCGCCTCCCTGAGCTTCGTGATATCCTCCTCGGTGATAGAAGAAGCCGTCCACCAGCCTTGAAAGCTAGATCCATACATGGCCTGAGGTTCAAAGCGATTGGTTAAACCTTGGGTGTTGGAACTCGAGGTGAGAGGAGGAGGGGAGTAGTGCAGAGTGGAAAGGCGGGTCTCGGCCTCCTTATAAAGATGATGAATATCAACCATCCCCTACATGGCCTTAAAACATGCCTATTCCCGAGGAATCATACCAATGGGACAGTTGGGTTACCCACGCCCGTGTTGATGAGAATCCCGCAATAAGGGGACACGATCTCCGCTTTGACAAGACGTGCCAATAAAACTGCCTCGCGAAGCATGAAGCAGCAGGTTGGAAAAACGATTCGAAATGATGGCCGAACGATGACGTAATGTCGTGTTGCAAAAGCTGTCAGCGAATGGGACTCGTGAAAACATTATGCTCTCCACGGTGGGTCTATGGAATTTGTTTTGCAGACCCGGACATGATTCTTATGTTCAAGATCTACTTTGGAGTATTCGGAGAATGAACCCGCCTTGCAATGCCAAAGACAATCTACGCGCTGGACTCCCGCTACTGAGGGAGTCCCAGATTAAGGGGTCCTTGGACAGCCGGACTATATGCATATGCCGGACTATTGGGCTATGAAGATACAAGATAGAAGACTTCGTCCTGTGTCCGGATGGGACTCTCCTTTGCGTGGAAGGCAAGCTTGGCGGTTAGGATATGACGATTCCTTTCTCTGTTACCGACTCTGTGTAACCCTAGCCCCCTACGGTGTCTATATAAACCGGAGGGTTTAGTCCGTAGGACAGGAACATTCATAATCATAGGCTAGCTTCTAGGATTTATCCTCTATGATCTCGTGGCAGATCAGCTCTTGTAATACTCATATCATCAAGATCAATCAAGCAGGAAGTAGAGTATTACCTCCATCGAGAGGGCCTGAACCTGGGTAAACATTGTGTCCCCCGCCTCCTGTTACCATTAGCCTTAGACACACAGTTGGGGACCCCCTAACCGAGATCCGCCGGTTTTGACACCGACATCATGTCTCTGGATGGATTATGTTGTAAGACCCCCTTTGTTGTCCATGTGTTGCACTGATCTGAATTTTTTAGGCGAGGTAATCCTCAGTACTTGTATGATTGATATAAGGTGAACTGTTTTTTGTGTGAGGATATTGTATTGGATGAAATAACTGTTTGACGAGCGCTTGATGACTTCAATCCATGGACAGGCGTCCACCAGCCGCCTCACCAGCCCGAAGTAGCTCCCAGGCATGGTTTCCTCGGGCCACAGCCGAACTATGAGGCCCTTCATGGCCTGTTCGGCCACCTTATGGAGCTCGACCAGCTGCTTCAGCTGGTTGCTCAAGGGCACCGGGTGTCCAGCCTCAGCATATGAGACCAGAACACCTTCTCCATTGAGCTCCCTTCCTCGGCCAGGTAGAATGCGGCGGCGGCGGACACACTGCGGGGCAGATCTGCGAATGCTCCTGGAGAGCTCCGGATTCGGGTAAGTGACAAGTAATTCACTTTTACGTGCTTGCTTTGCATGAAGAATGCCTTACCCGCCGCTATCTTCTTTATTGCCTCAATTTCCTGGAGGGCTTTTTGGGCTTCAGCCTTAGCGGCTTTGGCGCTCTCAAGAGCCGAGGCGAGCCCAGACTCTCAAGTCTTTGAGTCACGCTCCAAACTCTCGTGTTTTTCCACGAGAGCCTGGAGCTCTTGCCGCACCTCCGCCACCCGCGCCTCCTGCTTCTCTCGCTCGGTGCGTTCCGCGACCACATTGCTTTCGGTCCTGTACACCGCTTCCTTTAGGGTCGCCACCTCGTTCATGGCCCCTGCAATTTTCACGTTATTCTTGTTATTTTTTGCAACCACATCTTTTATGTACTTCCATAAGGTATTACTTGCCTTCCTTGTCCTCGAGCTGCTTCTTGGCAAGGCCGAGCTCATTCTCGGACCGCTCGAGGCTCTGCTTCAATGCATCGACCTCTGCAGTCAGTGCGGCACAGGTCAGTAGCGCATCCTGCATTCCCATATTGACATACTTATGTTAGACTCCTGCGTACATCTTTTTAGATCCTCAATTCGGCTTTTCTTTCCGAACACCAAACTGAGCATCGGGGCTCTGTCTATCACGGTAATATTTTTACATATCTTAAAACATACCTCAAAACCTTTTAGAAGGCTGGCACGAGGCTTGATCAGCCCGCTCTTGGTGGGTGATCTTCTGGATCACCACATTCATAACGATCACGGTGCTCCTCGTCGATGGGCGCCGTTAAGCGCCTCGGCAAATTGCTCGAGTGCCTCGGTTGGGCGGAGGTCACCGGTGTCGCAGTCTCGCCCTTCTTACGAAGGGGCCGCCTGCCGGACTCTGGAACCACTAAAGGTTCCGGTGCGGAGTCTGGCCCAGGGCCGGACTTAGAGCCCTTTGGGGTTTGATCCCCCTTGCGCCCAAAGTCCGGGAGGTTGCCTTGCGGCACTTCCGGGACCTCCTCCTCCTGGCTGGGCCCCTTTTGGGATCCCACCTCGGCGTCATCCGCAGCGCGAGGAGAGAAGACGGACCGAAGTGCTATTCATGTCCGTCGACGCCAGGGAGCCCCTCGTTGAAGTGTGGAGCCCGTCCTTGGGCGGGCTGCAGGGTTATGTTCGGCGTTAGGAGATTCTGTATGACAAACGAAACGTCATGAGTTATTTTGGTATCCGGACACTTACGATGTCGCCAGGGGCTTAGTCCTCGGTGGCCACTCCTCTTCGCCGTCATCGGCGTTGGTAGAGTAGTCCGGAGGGAGGGTCCTTCCCTTCTTGGACCCTTCGGCCTCCCCCGTTGGGGCGGCCTTCCTTTTCTTCTCTCCCCCCGCTGGGGGAGAGACCTCTTTTCCCTCCTCCTCATCTTCGCGGGAGGAGTCCGTCTCGGAGTCATCGGACGATGAGTCTGACAACACACAGGCAGGAACTCCTTGAGTTCCGTGGCCTTCTTCTTGGCCTTCTTCTCGGCACCACGTGAGGTGCGAAACCAGCAACCCCATCAATCGGGCGTCCGGTGGGTCTTCTGGCAAGGGAGCCGGACAGTTAACCTGCCCGGACGTCTTTTGCCAGGCCTGTCAAAGGTAAGGGAGTTTAGATCCCGCATAGAGTCAAACTATGGAAAACAAGAGTCCCATAAAGGGTAGAGTAGCTTACCTCGGCGGCTTGCTGCTGCGAGCTGTATCCGCGATCTTGATGGCGGATCTGGCGCCTCAGCGCCCTTGAACAACACCTTCGAGCATCTTCGTACATAGTGTGAAGAGCACTGCTCAAGAACTTTGGTGTTGTGCGGATCAAACTCCCACAAGCTGAAGGCCCGTCGTTGTACGGGAGGATCCGGCGGATGAGCATGACTGGACTATGTTGACAAGCTTGAGCTTCTTGTTCACGAGGCTTTGGGCCTTGAGTTGAAGTCCGGTCGGCTCTTAGAATTACCCCGTCAAGCTGTCTCCTTCGGAGGTGAGCCATGTAGGGAAGACAGATCAAAATTCGGGGGCGCCGCCCATTTAAGTCCACCTGGCTCGGTGACGTAGAACCACCCGATTGCCACCTTTATGGTCTCCACAAAGGAGCCCTCGAGCCATAGGGCGTTGGGCATCCTGCCCAGATGGCACCTCCGCACTCCGCTTTGGTGGCCACCCACTACCTTGACTTGACATTGAAGGTCTTGACCATAAGCGAAGTGGGGTTGGATCACGAGAGGAAGGCCTCGCACCTGACGATGAATGCCGAGATGTTGAGGATGAAATTGAGGCGGATCGTGGAAATCTAGGCCGTAGTAGAACATGAGCCCCCGGACAAATGGGTGAAGTGGAAAACCTAGTCCGCGGAGGAAGTGGGTGAGGAACACCACCCTATCATGGGGCCTGGGGTGGGGATGAGCTCCCCCTTGTCAGGGAGCCGATGCGCGATGTCGCTGGACAAGTATCCGGCCTTCCGCAGCTTTTTGATGTGCCCCTCCGTGAGGGAGGAGACCATTCACTTGCCTCCCCCTCCGGACATGGCTGGGGAAGGTTGAGCCGAGATGTGCGGACTTGGGCGCTGGAGCTCAAGTGCGCGGAAATGGATAAGCAAAGGAGGAAGAAGGCGTGTGTGAAAAAGTGGATCCTTATCCCCTTATATGGACGGACGAAACTATGCGTCCCCACCAGCCTGATAAAACACGCTTATCTCCCAAGCGCCGTAATCAATGGTGCGGTTGGGTTACCCATGCCCGTATTGATGAGAATCCCGGAGTAAGGGGACACGATCTCTGCTTTGACAAGACGTGCCAAGGAAACCGCCTCGCTAAGCGCTACCGAGGTGGGACGGTAAAAAGCGATTCGAATAAAGGCTTGGTGGTGGTGTGATGTCACGCCATGAAAAAGTCGTGATTGAACTTGTGTGAATATTATTCTCTCTCACGGTGGTATGTGGAACTTATTTTGCGAGCGGACACTATCCTTGTGTTCAAAATCTTCTATGAAGTATTGAAGGAGGAACCCGCCATGCAATGCCGAAGACAATATCGCGCCCGGACTTCGTTGTCATTGAAGCCTAGTTAGGGGACTCTTGAGGAGTCTGGACTAGGGGTGTCTGAAGCGAACTATCAACTTCAGCGGCCTCTGGACTATGAAGATACAAGATTGAAGACTTCGTCCGTGTCCGGATGGCACTTTCCTTGGCGTGGAAGGCAAGCTTGGCGTCTGGATATGTAGATCTCCTACCATTATGGCGACTCTGTGTAACCCTTACCCTCTTGATTGCCTATATAAGCAGGAGGTTTTAGTCCATAGGGCGAACAACAATCATACCATAGGCTAGCTTCTAGGGTTTAGCCTCTCGATCTCGTGGTAGATCTACTCTTGTACTACCCATATCATCAATATCAATCAAGCGGGAGTAGGGTTTTACCTCCATCGAGAGGGCCCGAACCTGGGTAAAAACATCGTGTCCCTTGTCTCCTATTACCATCCGCCTAGACGCACAGTTCGGGACCCCCTACCCGAGATCCGCCGGTTTTGACACCGACACTCGCCCCCAAAGAAGCATGTGACACCTGGCCCTCGGACTCGTATCCGGCTGTAGGTTCTAGTCCGCGCTCTCCCGAGCCCACCGAACCTGGTTGGGCTCCTGTAATGGAGTTCACCGCTGCGGACATCTTCCAGCACTCGCCCTTTGGCGACGTGCTGAACTTGTTGCAGTCTCTCTCTTTGTCAAGAGACTCTCAGCCGAACTATGTGCGGCTCGAGTGGGAAGTAGGCGACAAAGGAGTTCGTTGCCCACCCACCACCCACTTTGTTGCCACGATCGATGATTTAACCGACGTGCATGACTTCGACTCCGAAGACATCGACGGTATGGACGACGATGCAGGAGAAGAACAGGAACCACCGCCCACGGGGTGGTGGACGGCCACCCCGCCATACGACATATACATGGTGGACACGCCTAAGGAGGATGATGGCGACAATCCGGAAGATAAAACCCCCAGGCAAAAGCCAAAGCGGCGGTGCGAGCGCCGTTCCAAGACCAGCAACGATAAAATAGCAACAAGGCGCGGAAAGATCGACACGGTCAACTCCGAAGGCAACAACGACCATATGGACCCGGCGATGGGCGGGAGGAGCGAGTCACGCCGAACACAGTTGGGCGGATGCCGATCACAATGATCCGGGCGACAAATTCACCAAACCGCCCGGGACAAGAACACGGTCCGGATGGCGATGCATTCATCATCGAAACTTCGCTTGGAACAAGATAACCTCCTGAAGGCTTATGGCCCGCTGCGAAGTCTAAAGAAGCGAAGCAACAGCTAAAGGCCGCCGAAGCGCTCAATCGCGGATGGAATAAAGTGCTATACTGCGAAGAAAATGCGGCGGCGACCACCATACAAGAGCTGTCCAAAGCGCGTTACGCGGCGAGAATTGACGGCGAGCCGTTCCACAAAAACAACATGGCGGGGGCGGATGAACAACTTCATAACCGCAACAGAGCAGCTACCGATGCCGCACACGATTTACGCGAGCTCCTGGATAAGAAAGCCGGCGCGGCTCGGTCCATCTACAGATCAAGAGGACACACCCCAGCGTGGGACTATGGTCACCAAAACGATCATACCGATCGGATACCAGTTCGGAATCAACACTGGACACAACAACAGCCGACGGCATGCCACAGCACGTCCAGACACAGAGGGGCTGCTCACCCCCTGTGCTTCACCGAAGAAGTACTGGACCATGAATTCCCACAGGGTTTCAAACCTATGAACATAGAAGCATCTGACGGAGCAGCGGACCGAAGTGCGGATCGAGATTTATCCTGCACATACACATGGCTCGTGGGGATGACCTCTACGCCATCAAATACCTTCCCCTCAACCAGAAGGGGCCAGCTCGACACTGGTTGAAAGGCCTCCCCGAAAACTCAACTGGAAGTTGGGAGGAACTCGAGGACGCTTTCGGGGCCAATTTTCAAGGGACTTATGTTCGGCCTCCGGATGCGGACCATTTAAGTCACATAATCCAACAGCCCAGATAGTCCGCCCGCAAGCTTTGGAACAGATTCCTCACTAAGAAGAATCAAATTGTCGATTGTCCGGATGCCTAGGCCTTAGCGGCGTTCAAACATAGCATCCGAGACAAGTGGCTCGCCAGGCACCTCGGCCAAGAAAAGCCAAGGACAATGGCAGCCTTAACAAGCCTTATGACCCGCTTTTGCGTGGGTGAAGATAGCTGGTTGGCCCGTAAAGGCACCAGCGACCCAAGCACATCCGGAATAAGGGATGGCAACAGGAAGCCACGGCGCAATAAAAACAAACATCAAAACAAGGAAGAGATCCCAGGCGACACAGCAGTCGGCGCCCGGATTCATGGGCTCTCGACCGGTCATCAAAATAAGCGATTAAAGGCAGCAAGAAGGACCGTCGATCGAGCGAGTCACAGACGGACTATGCCAAATTCATAGCACCCCGACAAACACTGCAAACCACACTCCACGAGAGAATGCTTGGTCTTCAAGCGGTGGCAAATTAAATGCCAAACACAAGGAAGGAAACACCAAGTGAAGGCGAGGATGAGCCTCGCCGGCCGAACAACGGGGACAGAAAAAATTCCCACCAGAGGTAAAAACAGTAAACATGATCCACGCGACTCACACACCCACAATAAGGCACGAATGCATGCTCAGAGATGCATACGCTATAGAGCCCGTCGTACCCACACCTAACCACTGGTCGGCTTGTCCGATCACTTTCGATCACACGGACTGCCTGACTAGTATTCGGCACGGAGGATCAGATGCCTTGGTGCTCGACCCAATCATTGATGGATACCATCTTACTCGCGTCCTCATGGACGGCGGCAATAGTCTCAATTTAATATACCAGGACACTGTCCGCAGGATGGGGATAGACTCATCCAGAATTAGCCAAAGCAACACCACCTTTGAAGGGGTGATACCAGGCGCCGAAGCTTGCGGCAGGGGCTCCATTGTACTAGAGGTAACATTCGGCTCCCCAGGCAACTCCAGAAGCGAGGAACTACTCTTCACCATCGCCCCCTTCCAAGGTGGCTATCATGCATTGCTTGGGAGAACGGCCTTCGCCCGCTTCAACGCAGTACCGCATTATGCCTACCTTACACTCAAGATGCCTGGTCCATGTGGCATCATCACCGTTAACGGAAACACAGAACGCTCTTCACGCGCGGAGGAATACGCGACGGCTCCAGCGGCCGTACTCTAAGCGGCCTCCAATACCGAAAGCATGGTAGTCGTTAAGACCACGGACACGGTTGGGCGAGTCCGGCAGCCGGATAAAATGAACGGGTGCATATGTAAATCCATAGAGGACACTAGGGGCTATAAATATTCAATAAAGCCCCAATGTTGGCCTGACCTTATTCTGAGCCAATGTTTTACACTTTTACTATCCGCCATGCGCTCACGTTATGCTCTTCTACATGAGTTTTTCTTTTCTGAGACAACATTAGTGTGATACCCTTCGAGGACCGCGGCTGCGGAGACAAAAGCGCATAAGCGTGCGGCGGGGCCCGCTCAAAGGTTTCTTTTTAGATTAAGCCCATGTGTAAACCTTTTTATTGCCTCATGTTGCTTACATATCCATGGGTACTATACCCACAGAGAATACTGCCGTTATTGGCATTTATACGACAGACTAATGCGTGCACAAAATACAGGGTTCATAATGAAAGGGCGTTTTCAGCCCATTTTATGTTATAAAGTCCGAATACCTTAGGGAGTGTTCGGCGTCACGAGTTTGGCCTTTGGTCATGTCTTTGGTCAAATGTTGGGTTTGCCCGGCTCCTGGGTTTGCCGCCTTACATTCCGTTCTTATCGGCTCACGGCAGCCAAGGAGAACTCTGCGATTGTGCCCTGGTTATTCGGATGAGCACCTCGATGAAAGCGGCAAACTGTCATGATACAGTGAGAGACTGTTCAACCACTCGAAGACTTACCAGAATCTTTAGGATTTCTCCGCATTAACGAAGGGCCGTTTCCCGGTCATGTACACACGCGCCCGTATTCGGATGCACGCAAAAGTACTAGGGGCTACATAGTAGCCCCATCATCAAACTCCTATGGCTACGTGAAAGTGTTACAGCTATATAGTCCGGTTGCCTAGTTCGACGTACGATCACCTCCTTAATGGACCAAGACGTTGGATCAAGTGTGATTATGCATATTTTTCGCGAACACCCCTGCATTGTATGCGTGGGGGCTGAAGCCGACGACAGCTAACTTTCAGACTTACACATATACATAAAAATGGCCACACATGAGGCACAATAATACTTTCGGGTACAAAGTATAGATATAGCCTCATAATCAAAATTGCATCATTTTTACAATGAAGCGACTTGTCACTCGAACATGAAATTCTTCGAGCACAGATCTTTTATTAAGCGAGCACCTTCTGTTACTTGCTCCAAGTAGTGCTCGACCGGATCCTGGCCTCCCGCCATATTCTGGGTCGCAATGATGGTAGCCTCCATATCTGTCCAATATGCTTTAACACGGGCAAGTGCCATACGTGCACCCTCTATACACACCGACCTCCTCATGGCATCGATCTGAGATACGGCACCGAGGAATTGTTGCACCAAACCAAAATAACTATCCGGCTTAGGCCCCCTTGGTCAAAGATGGTCTATTACAGACCGCATGGCAAGCCCGGACAACCTATCCAACTCCGCCAAAGCTGTCATCTTCTCACTCAATGGCAATGGACGCGCGGGAGCATTGAATTGGGACCAGAATAGCTTCTCCACTTCTTTATCACCTTGATCCTCAAAAAACTTGGCGGCATCAGTTGTACTCTTCGCCAAGTCTGCATAAGCATCTGCAGGACTCCAGCGTCGATCCAGGAGAGCATACTTCGGATCCAAAAACTTCATCCGCAACAAGTAGGGGCTCCCAGCCGCGATTTTTTCGGCCCGTCAAAGCTCCTCCTGCACATCCCTGATTTTGGTCCGCATCTCCTTGGCCGCATTAAGTGCCTTGTTCAGGTCAGCCAAATTAACCCGATTCTCCTTTACAAGGAGCTCATATCGGTTGGCGACATTTTTCAACTCAAAAGCCATTTGGCTATCTTGTCTTCGCTTCGGCGACGAGCAGCCTGTTCGGCTCTCAACTCTTCGGCCGCCTTTAGGGCAGCCGCATTGCTAGCCCGAGCTTGTTCCTTGGCCAGGGCAAGTTCTGCCCTCAGGGCTTCCACGGCAGCAGCACCGTCTGCAATCCACGCATGTCGCAGTAATATTATGCCCCTCTCATATTTTCCTATACAACATAATAAGGAAAGCAGAGCACATACCTTGTGACTTGTTCAGCCGCTCGTTCACCAGCGTGATATCAGCATCAATAGATCCAATCTGCCCCCTTAGTTTGGAAACTTCAACGGACTGGTCGGCTGCCGGATCCTTAGATACCTACGCATATGTACAGCGCAATCATTACTTACACAATATGATCCTCCGTTTGTTGCCTAGGGCAGGCAACCAGAGTCTCAGGGGCTACTATCCATATGGAGCACACCTAGCGCGTGCCTCACAGCCAAAAAATTGTGTATTTTTCACTACATACCTCAAAGCCTCTGAGCGGGCTCGTAAATGCTTCATTCAAACCGCTTGTGGTGGATGAAATCTTCTTGAGCACCGTGCTCATTAATGATCGATGCTCCTCCGAGAGCGCAGCTTCGCTCGAAAACCCGTCGGTATGTCGGCGGACACGGGTGTGCGGACCCTTCTCATTGCCCCGTGGGAAGCGAGCGCTCGGGCTCGAGGCGGTGATGGATTAACCGGCCCGGCAAATCCGGACTCCTCCGTGATGACACCTCAGTGTCGCCCGCCTCATGAGGCGGAGAGGCTGGTGGGGTCTCACTCTCCATCATCTCCGAAGGAAGATCCCCCGAAGACAAACTCTGTTGAGAAGAGCTGCTAGCCGGACTGCAAAGAATGGATCCTGGTTAGTGTACTCGGAGAAAAGTAGTACCTTCGAATTTACGGTTAACTTACAACTCGGTGGAGGGCTGGCCCGTTGGCAGGCATGACACGATGAGGGTGCCCATCAGGGTAGAGCCCCCTGGTGATACCTTTTTCCCTTGCTTGGGCATCTCCGTCTCCAAGTCTTCGGAGGCGGCCCTTTTCTTCCCGCGCGGGGATGAGGCTTTAGACTCCCCTTCCCGACTATCCTCCTCAAGGGAGGTAACAATTCCCCCGGTTTGGATGTGCAGCGTGTGAAGTTCGGCTTCTTTGTTCTTCCCTTCATCTTTCCCTGAGGGCATTTTGCTGAGCACCCGGTAAAGCATCTTGGCAATGGTTGGACTAGGCGAGCCTTCGGGAAGTGGCGCCGGACACCTGATTCTCTCCGCCTTGCTGAGCCATTCTTTGCCACGGAGGATTTTTAGAATAATGACTATGACAAATATAAACGAAGTGTCCGGTGTCAAGGTTACTTACTTGGGCATCTAGGCGATTGCAGCTTAGGCCCGCATCCTCGATGGTGTCTGGACACTTTACTTGTGGTCCGAAGAATAATTTACACACCCCTTCGAGCTTCAGGCCGAATAAGTGCTTAATAGTTCGCGGACCCTCTGGATTGAACTCCCACATCCGGAGAGGCCGGCGTTTGCACGGTACCATCCGTCGGATTAGCATTACTTGAATTATGCTGACAAGGTTAATGTCCTTCTCAAGAAGCTCCTGGATACGGCTTTGCAGTATTGGTACATCACTAGCGGGCCCCCAATTCCGTCCTACGTCGGTCCATGACGCCAGTTGTGACGGAGGGCCCGAGCGGAAGTCGGGGGCTGCCACCCATGTTGTGCCTTTGGGAGCCGTGGCGTAAAACCACCTCCGCTGCCACACATCGGATACTTCTGGGAAATAACCCTCTGGCCATGGGGCATCAGCGTTCCTACTTATTATGGCACCTCCGCACTCTGCATGTCGCCCCTCGATCCTCTTCGGCTTCACATTGAAGGTCTTGAGCCATAAGCCGAAGTGTGGAGTGACGTGGAGAAAAGCCTCGCACACAATGATGAATGACGAGATATGAAGGATAGCGTCCGGGGCTAGATCGTGAAAATCTAACCCGTAATAGAACATGAGCCCCCTCACAAAAGGGTCAAGGGTGAGGCCCAAGCCGCGGAGGAAGTGAGGAACAAATACGACGCTCTCGTTAGGCTCGGGAGTCAGGATGACCTGCCCTGGAGCAGGAAGCCTGTGCTGGATGTCGGCAGCCAGATATCCGACCTCCCTAAGCCTCGCAATGTCCTCCTCTTTGATCGAGGAGGCCACCCACTAGCCTTGAGGGTTGGATCCGGACATATTGGAGGATCTGGGGTGTTTGCGCTTGGGTCTCAGGTGTTAGAACTCGAGATGCGAAAAGGCGCAAGGGTGGTGGAAAAGAGGCATAGGCCTCAGCCCCTTTATAAGGGGGTGAATATCAAAAGCCCTCGGCGTGATCGCTTGAGACTTATCCAAAAACACACGGAGTCATGCCTATAGTCGTCGTGGGGTTGCGCACGCCCGTATTGATGGAGATCCCGTAATAAGGGGAACATGATCTCTGTTCCGGCAGGGCGTGCCAATAAAACCGCCTCGCAGCGTGAATCGAGGTGGGCCAAGGAACGCCGGTTCGCGTTGGGCCAAGCCACAATGCAAGGGGCATGACGTACGAAGATTGCCAGCGGATCAGATTTAGGCTATGCTCCTTCGGTGGTATGCGAAGATCATCTTGCAGATCCGGACACGGTCTAAGTGTTCGATAATTAGTTTGGAGTATTCAGAGATGGAACCCGCCTTGCAATGCCGAAGACAAGACTGCGCGCCAGACTCATTGTCGTTGAAGCCTGGTTCAGGGGCTACTGAGGGAGTCGTGGATTAGGGGGTATCCGGACAGCCGGACTCTATACTTCGTCCGGACTATTGGAGCATGAAGATACAAGACTCAAGACTCCGTCCCGTGCTCGGATGGGACTCTCCTTGGCGTGGAAGACAAGCTTGGCCATACGGATATGATATTTTCTTCCTTGTAACCGACTCCGTGTAAATCTTAGCCCTCTCTGTTGTCTATATAAACCGGAGAGGTTGGTCCTTAGAAGGCCGATCACAATCATAATCATCATAGGCTAGCTTCTAGGGTTTAGCCTCTACGATCTCGTGGTAGATCTACTCTTGTACTACTCATATCATCAATATCAATCAAGCAGGAAGTAGAGTTTTACCTCCATCGAGAGGGCCCGAACATGGGTAAACATTGTGTCCCTTGCTTCCTGTTACCATCAGCCTAAGACGCACAGATCGGGACCCCCTACCCGAGATCCGCCGGTTTTAGCACCGACAATGGGCATTCAAGCTGTGGGAGTTCGACGCGGCCCAACACCAGACATTGCAAGAGCTCTTTGACACGACGCACAAAGACGCCTGGAAGGTGTTGTTCAAGGCTAGCGAGGTTCCTCCCCCCACCTCTGAGGACCGCGGTCTTAGCGCCAGGAGCCAGGCCAACGCGGTAAGCATTCTACATTTCAAGATGTGCCATTCCCCAGTATATTCTTGGGAGAAACTTAGGCCACAGTGCTAATTTTGATAGGAATATGTGGCTATGGTGGAGCGGATCGACTGTCGGGCTCCATTGCCTGAGGACCCAGCAGACGAACTCCTAATGGAGATGCTGGCTCCGGAACCCTATGAGGTGCCGGAGAAGAAGGCAAAGAAAAAGGCCACGGGGACCAGAAGAAGTTCCCGGCACAACATGGTGCCGGACTCATCGTCCGAAGACACCAGGGCGCACTCCTCCAATGACAACGAGGAGGAGGAGGAGGAGGAGGAGGAGGAGGAAAACCCTCTCCCCGAAAACGAAGGGGGGAAGAATAGGAAGGCTACCTTTTCGGGGAGGCCGAAGGGTCCAAGAAGGGACGGACCCTCCCTCCGGACCACTCCACAACCGCCGCCTCTGACAGGAGGTGGCTACCAGTCAAGCCTGGTGAGATCGTAAGTATCCGCATTCTGCAATACTTTTAGTGCGACTTAGCTTCATAGTTTGTTATAACGCCGAACACGTGTATGCAGTCTGGCCAGGGCCCAGCCTGAGGTATCCTCTTCGGATGGGTCTCTGAGCGATTTGGCGATGAATTCGCTCCCGACGGCCACCTCCCCTCGGCCTGCGGATGACATGAAGGTGTGGTCCCAAAGGGTACCAGAGCAGGGGGAGGCGGCTCTGGAGACGCCCCAAGGCGAAATTCCGGGCGCCGGGCATATGGGGAGTAAGATCCCCACAGATTATACAGACGAGAGCCGCAGCAAGTTGGACTCCCAGCCGGACACTGTATCGGAACCTCTGAAGGTTCCGGATTCGGGTAGGCATCCCCTTGCTAAGGAGGGTGAGCCGGCCATGCCGATGACTTCCGTTGCGCCGGAGGCGTCAGATAATCTGCTGGAAGTGCTTCGAGGCGCTTCCATGGATGAAGAGCACCATACTCTTATGAGTGCGGTGATACAGAAGGTTCGGTCCCCCAAAAGCGGATTGGCTGAAGCCTGCACCAGCATCCTGACAGGCTTTGAGGTAAGTAATCAAAAGTGTGAGAAATTATCACCCAATAGACAGTAGCCCCTGAGACTTTGTTTGGTGTTCGGAAAGAAAAGCCAAACGGAGGGTCAACTCTAAACCGCAGGGGTCTAACAGTATGTGTCTATGTGAATAAGCAAGCAGTGCTGCTTGCCGCTGCTGCCCGCACAGCAGAGGTCACCGGACTCAAAAGGGACCTGGAGCAGGCCGAAGAGGAGCTCAGCCGCATGAAGACGCAACTCGAGGAGAACAAACGTGAGTGATACCCCGTTCATGCGCGGTACAGAGGGGAAAAAATTGGCGATGCTAATAAAAAGCATCATGATTTTTTAATAGGGCCACGACCGAAGTGGCGGCCCTGAAGAAAGCGCTATCCGAGGCCGAAGACAAGGCAGCCACGGAGCGCATTGAGCGTGAAAAGCAAGATGCTAGGGTGGGCGAGGTACAGCAAGAACTCCAGGAGCTCGGCAAGAAGTTTGAGTCCTTGGAGCGTGACTTCAAGAAGAAAGAGTCTGAGCTTGCGAAGGCCCTTTTGAGCACGAAAGATGCCAGGGCCGAAGCCCAAAAGGCCCAGCAGGAAGTCCAGGCGGCTAAGAATATAGCGGCGGGTAAGGCATTCATTATGCAAAGCAAGCATGTGGAGGAGACATTTCTTTTACTTACCCGGTCGGAGCTCTCGGGGGCATTCGCGGATCGCCCACGCAGCATATCGGATCTTGCGAGTTCTACTGCGTCAAGAGGGGAGCTCAGCGGAGCTATTCGGTCCCAAGATCTTTGGAGCTGAACACCGATGCCTCTGGTGACCAATTGAAGCGGTTGGTTTAACTCCACAGGGCGGCCGAAGTGGCTATGAAAGATTTCATAGTCCGGATGTGGCCTGGTGAGCCTCTGCCTGCCAGCTACTTCAGCCTTATAGAGCGGATGGTAAATGTCTGTCCGCGGCTTGAAGTTATCAAGCGATCCGTTTGCATTGAGGGTGCCCTCCGAGCCTTTGTCGTGCGAAGATGCATTGGGCCAAGCTGGATGCAGAGAAGCTGGTGAAGGATGGACCGCCGGAGGGCAAGGCGCATCGTTATCCCGAGAAATATTATGATGGCGTTATGAAAGGCGCTCGCCTCATGGCCGATGAATGTACCAAGGACACCATCTTTGTGTGAATGTACTCCTGTCGTTTTTGTAATATGAAAACGAGTTTGTTTGCGCTATATAGCGCTGTGTTGATTTAAAATATTACCTTCTGTGCGACTGTTTATAAAATTCTGAAAGTAGGCCAGTCGTCGGCTTCCGCCCCCACGTAATCTGAATCTTGGGGTGTTAAGTGGAAAACCAAACACTCTTTATCCAAATTTTGGTCCCTGAAGGAGGTGTTTGGCGCAGCGAACAAGGCAATCGGACTATCTTGACTTTATAAATCTCACTTAGCCATAGAAGTCTACAATTTTAAATTTAGTGAAGCCCTAAATTAAATAAAGCGAATTGGGGCACTATATACACCTAAATCGGACGAGGCCGATTCCTCGCCTAAAGCGGAAAAAATGTAACACCCCGGATCCGATGCGCCAGGTGTCCGCCAGTTATTCGTCGTCGTTGCCATGTCTTTTGCTTGCGTGTTGCATTTGCCATGTCATCATTTGCATTTTATCATGTCATCATGTGCATTTCATTTGCATACATGTTCGTCTCATGCATCAAGAGCCTTTTCCCGTTGTCCGTTTTGCAATCCGGCACTCCTATGTCCTCCGGTGTTCCTTCTTCCCTCTTCTCTTGTCGGGTGTTAAACTTTCTCGGAATGGCCGAGGTTTGCCAAGCGCCTTGGTATAACATCGATGAACCGCTTTGTCAAGTTTCGTGCCATTTGGAGGTCGTTTGGTACTCCAACGGTTAACCGGGTAGCTATAATGTCCTCTTTTGTTGCAGCCCAACACCCCTTTCAAGTGGCCCAAAACCCACCAAACTCCTCTCCATGCTCTCGGTCGTTCGATCACGATCGTGTGGGCGAAAACCGCACCTCATTTGGACACTCCTAGCTCCCTCTATGCCTATTTATACATCACCCATTCCAAATCCCGGATGTTTTCCCCGAAACCCTAATTTCCGCTCCGCGCTTGCCGCCGCGTCCGCCAGCGCGGACATATCCGCCCAGACGCGTCGCTCCGGCCAATGGCGTTGCGCCACGTCGCCTCCGCCGCCGTCTCCTCCAACCCGCAGCCGCCACGTCGCCACCTAGCCTCCACCCGGCGCGCTGCCGCCCGATCCCATCGTGGGCCAGCGCGAAGACCAACTCCGCCGTCGCCCGCCGTGCGGATCTCGCCTCGCGCCGAGGCCGCCTCCCGCCGGCGACCAACGCCGCGCCCGGTGAGGCCCTGTCGGTCGCGCCTCCCCATCTCCTCCTTCCTCCCGTCTCACCTTCTCTCTTCTCCTCGCGGCTACCTCTCTCTCTCCTTGAGGGACGCCATGGAGCTTCGCCGCCCGCCGCGGGCTTGCTTTCTGCCGGATCCCAGCGCCGCCGTGCCTTGTATGCCCGCCGCCGCGGAAATGGGGCCTCTGGGCGGATCCACGGATCCGCCGGAACCGCCACTCCTCGGCCTTCTCCGACCTCGCCTCTCGCCGGAACCCGCCGCCGCCGCCATGCCTCGCCTCGGCCTCGGCAGCAGGTCGGGGCCGAGCGCCTCCAGCGCCTGGGCCAGCGGCCTCCAGGCCCAGCAACCCCAGCGGCCTCCAGGCCCAGCAACCCCGCGCCCCAGCCCAGCTCAGCTTCCCCAAGCCGGCCCACCTCCTCCAGATCCAGCCCAGCACCAGATCTGGCCCAAGGCCACTTTGGTGAGCACCCACATGCTATCCTGCGCCCCCTGCGCAATATTGTTTCTCGCGCCGGCCCGTGTGGTTCAGTTTCGGACTGTTTAGTGTTTTTTTCCTGTCTGCGAATTTTGCTAATTATCCAATGAATTACAGATTTTCAGAAAACCCCTCCATGTTCATGCATTAATAACTCATTAACCGTGCATCGGATTAAAACAACTTATATATGTAAAATGCTTAGTTTTTCATCTAGTTTCATAATATCCAATTTTCATCCATGTTAAAAATGTTTAAAATGTTGTTTGCATTAATTTGCTAAAATGCCATGTTAAAATGCTTTATTTCATAGCTATTTAACCGTAACTCCGAATTTAACAAACTTTATATGTAAATGGGGTGGAAAAATGCCTAGTTTAACACGGTGCACTTTATTTTGCTGTTTAACAACATTAAAATATGCTTTAGGTCAGAACAGTAGCTAATTTAAAATATGCACATGAGGATTTTCGGAATTGTTGTTTGTTCTTCGGCCTCATTTAAACTTGCCTAGTTAGATAGTTTTGTTATGCTTCACCCTTGCCATGTTTAACAACATTTAATATTGTTGGATACATAAACGAGATCGAACTAAATAACTTGTCGTGGTGTTTCATCAATATGCACCGTTGCATATTGAGCTCCACTTAAGTTGTAAGATTGCTTGTGCACTTTGCCATGCCATGCCATGCCTCATTAAACCGGACATGCATCATACTTGTTTGCGCATCATGCCATGTTTATGTGAGGGTTGTTTACTATATTGTTTGCTTCTTTCCGGTTTGCTTCTCTCGTTAGCTTCGGTTTTGTTCCGGAGTTGTGAGGATCCGTTCGTCTACGTCCGTTTGTCTTCTTCATGGACTCGTTCTTCTTCCTTGCGGGACCTCAGGCAAGATGATCACACCCTCGAAATCACTACTATCTTTGCTATGCTAGTTTGCTCGCTCTTTTGCTATGCCTATGCTACGATGCCTACCATTTGCTTGTCAGCCTCCCAAATTGCCATGAACCTCTAACCTTTGACACCATTCCTAGCAAACCGTTGTTTGGCTATGTTACCGCTTTGCTCAGCCCTCTTATAGCGTTGTTAGTTGCGGTGAAGATTGAAGTTTGTTCCTTGTTGGAACATGGAGATGTTGTTCCTTGTTGGAACATGGTTACTTGTTGGGATATCACAATATATCTTATTTAATTAATGCATCTATATACTTGGTAAAGGGTGGAAGGCTCGGCCTTATGCAGTGTTTTGTTCCACTCTTGCCGCCTAGTTTCCGTCATACGGTGTTATGTTCCCGGATTTTGCGTTCCTTACGCGATCGGGTGATTTATAGGACCCCCTGACGGTTCGCTTTGAATAAAACTTGTCAGCAAGGCCCAACATTGCCTTTTACCATTTGCCTCACCTAGCCTTTTTTTTCCTTGGGTTTCGGAGCCGAGGTCATCTTTATTACCCCGGGCGGTGCTCGTTGTGAGTGTTGGTCCAAACCGTCAACCGCCGGTGTACCGGGGCAACTCTGGGCTGGCCTACTGGAAGTTTGGACAATCCGGTGTGCCACGAGCGAGATATGTGCAGCTCCTATCGGGATTTGTCGGCACATTGAGGCGGCTTTGCTGGTCTTGTTTTACCATTGTCGAAATGTCTTGATGTACCGGATACCGAGTCGATCGGAGTGTCTCGGGTGAAGGTTTATTCCTTCGATGATCGCGAGAGCTTGTCATGGGCTAAGTTGGGACACCCTGCAGGTATAAACTTTCGAGAGCCGTGCCCGCGGTTATGTGGCGAGATGGGAATTTGTTAATGTCGGTTGTAGAAAACCTGAAGTTGACCTTAATTAAAATACATCAACGCGTGTGTTACCGTGATGGTCTCTTTCGTGGTCAGGAAGTGAACACTGATGTTGGAGTTATGCTTGACGCAGTTGCTATAGGATCACTTCTTGATCATACTTTTATCGACCGTGCTTTGCCTTCTCTTCTCGCTCTCATTTGCGTATGTTAGCCTCCGTATATGCTAGTCGCTTGCTGCAGCTCCACCTCATGCCTTTACCTTACCCATAAGCTTAAATAGTCTTGATCTCGTGGGTGCGAGATTCTGAGTCCCGTGGCTCACGGATACTTCAAAACCAGTTTGCGGTGCCTATGTTACCGAGCAGGTGCTGCAACCCAGCTCAAGGAGGAGCTCGATGAAGATCTTGCCATTTGTGTTGTTTCGTTCTAGTTGATCAGTAGTGGAGCCCAGTTGGGGTCGATCGAGGTCCTTTGTCGCATTTGGGGTTCTTCTTTTATTTTGGTTCCGTAGTCGGACCTTGATTGTATCTGTATGATGTAATGCTTTATTCATGTAATTGTGTGAAGTGGCGATTGTAAGCCAACTATGTATCTTTTTCCCTTATGTATTAAATGGGTTGTGTGAAGATTACCTCACTTGCGACATTGCTTTCAATGCGGTTATGCCTCTAAGTCGTGCTTCGACACGTGGGAGATATAGCCGCATCGAGGCGTTACAAGTTAGTGTCGAGCCTTCCCGACCTTAGGAGCCCCACCGCTGATCGTTTTTAGTGGCGAGTTGTGTCTAGAAAAAATGTTTTGAGTCATTTAGGATTATATATATCGGAGAGTTAGGAATTCTTTTTACTCCCGGTCCTTGACCTTACGGTGAGGTATCTGACGTAGAGTTTTGACTCTTCTCTTCTTAAATTTCACTAAAAATTTTTTAGGATCACGCTGGTATCTTGGAATCGTTCGATGGTTTTATGATGACAACATTGTCTTGGTTGCCTCGACATTTAGGGGTTGTGGCGGTGTCCCGGGAGTTGAGCTCCGGGTGTTGTCGTCATAATTTTATCGTTGCGATTCTGGAATACCGAGTTTAATGCGCCGACATCGAAAATCTCTTTTATGCAGTTGTTGGTGAGATAACCCGCTAACCCAAAGATCTTGAGGTGAGTACGGAGTATTGCCATGACTCGTATAACGGATGCTTTTGAAGGTTGAGGTAGACGATTTCGAAGGTTTCTTGGTTATGTGTTGACGGATGGATACTGGTGGATGTAGGGATTGTTAGTTTGTGTGAGATATATTGCTCCCTGTATCCCCAACACAGATTGCATAACCGAAAGTTTCGGGAGTTTCATAGGTGGGAATTCAAGTAGCTCTTAGGATATCTTTCCGACGGATGTATGATATGAAATTGGGGTTCGGCGTCTAGTGGTCCGCCTATTCACGGTTGGTTTCTGATGGTCTCGTTGTGTCTTAAAGAGTCCTTGGCTATGCCGACTTCGGGGGCGCTTCAGTATGTCATGTGCCTTGCCTTGTACATGATGGTGCTTGTCTGATTGAGCCCGTGTAGGCCCCACCACGAAAACTTGGACGAAATCTCTATCATATGTTTGTTCGGCTTATTCTACAAGCCAATCCTTTGTTTTGTTTTATTTGTGGTATTCGAGTTGCTTCAATGTCAAGTGTTGATTCCATACCTTTCCGAAATGGTGTTCTCATACTCCGATGTGAATACCAATCCTTCTCAACAATCGAGATTGTCATGTCAATCCTTTTCTACCGGCGTGTTTCTCTTCAAGTGGATCCGATCACTTCAACATCAGCAAGACCAATTATCATTTATTCTCAACGGTGTTTGTTTCATCCGTCTCCAAGTTGCCTTTGTTTTTTCCCGCCCACCCACCCTTTTTTCTTCAAGGACTCAGATTTCTCAATCAAGTATCCATTTATTCATGTGAAGTCTCTTCATTCTTTTCATGAAGATGCTCAACAGTTTCTAGTTCGTCATTCCTCATTCTTTTCTCTTCTCCGGTGGATTCAAGTCAAGTTTTGTTGATCATACTTTTTTTTCCACATTTCAATGTCTTTTCATACCGGTGCACCTCATTATCATTCTACTTCTCGCTATTTGTTATTCCGGAGTGCTCAAGATATCTCGAAGATTTGTGTTTCCATTCTTAATCCGTTCAAGCCATTTGGAGATTGTTATCTCATTCAAGTCATTTAATTCAACCGGTGCAAATCTCTCTTCAAAATTGTTCAACGGTGTTTTCTTTTGAGTGGGCCCTAACCCACAGGTCTATTACCAGGATCTTACCTGACTCTTCTATTTTCCCAGAGCTATCCTTAATTCTTCTCCAAGTTGACGTAAGAATGAGTTATCATCAGTCAAATGCTTTTCTCCAAGATCTTTCAAATTCTTTTCATAGTTGGCTCAACCTCTTCGCTTTTGATTCTTCCGGTGTGCCTCAATAATTCTCGGTGGTGTTTCTCGTCATCATTCTCAACATTTGAAGACCGAAGAAGAGTTTCTCTTTAATCTTGCTCTATTCTCTTCAAGATTCATGGTGCTAGTTTGTTGCCATCCTCTCATAATTGTTTTCGATTATGAGAATCTTTTTCACCCATCAGGAGATATTCAAGAGTCTTCTCAGTTTGTCATCCGGAGTCCATCAATTCAGGTCTATTCATTCTCAGCTGTCAGCTATCATTCTCCTATCTTGCCGGTGCATCATTCAAATATCATCTAATCAGCTCATGATCTCTTCGTTCTCCTGTGTCTAAATCCCTTCAAGTATCTTCATTCTTTTTCCAATTCTTCCCGGTGAATTGTGCCTTCGCTACTTTCATTTTCAATTCTTACGGTGGTTCTTTCAAGATCTCTCTTCCGTGTTCATCATATCAATTCATTCGTTATTTCCTAAACTACAGGTGGTTCGTTGAAGACCTTTTTCAAGTTTACGCCATATCTCTTTTTAATCCTTCTACAAGAATAAGTAGTATGCCAAATCCGTTGATTGTCATCAATTAAATTGGTGAAGGATAAGCATAACATAATTCTTACTCTTGTTCATCCAAGTGATTAATTCTTTATTCCGGAGGCCCTTAAAATTCTCGGTTTCATTTGTTTCATCTTTTCTTTTTCCCGGAGTTCCAAGCTCTCATTATCACGGAGATCCATATAAATCATTGCAAGGATTCACCTTGTGTTTTCAATTTCTCTTTCTTTTCATTCCTTTTGGTTACCGGAGTTCTTCATGGAGGTTCTACATGATGGTTCATCAAGGATTTAATTCCCTTCTCAAAGTTTTCATCGAGATTGTTTCATAAGGAGCTCAAGCTTTCTTCATATGGTAATCCGGAGTGCAATTCTTTTACCATATTTTGGAGGTGGTATTATGTCATTCTTGATAATTTGAGTTCATGTTCCATGATTCACATGTTGTCAAGAATGAGGTATTTTAAACCCATCAATCTCTTCGTTGGAGTTATCTTGGTATAGATTTCACCTAAAGCCTTCCCTAAGGAATGTTGCTATTATGGTGCTTATCAATGATCCAAGTTATATCTCTATCATCTTGGTGAAGCAGTTTTCATCTCTTCGTTAATCTCAAGCAATTGTTTCCGTTGGTGGCCGTTTGTCACCTCATAATTTTGAGATGTTTCCATAAGTCCACTACAAGCTTATGCTTTTCGTTGTTGGTTTTCCAACAACTCCGTTTTAACCTTCTTGGAAGGGTGCCTTCCAAGCTCATTTGTGGCAGAAGTTGTCATTTTCTTCTCCATTCTTTTATTCCAATGATTTATCATTGTGAGGATCATGTTCTTCATGCTTATCCAGTTAACCGGAGTGTTGTGTCATCTCTTCAAGTTCTTTTCATCTTTTCAAGTAATCCTTCTTCTTTCAGTCGGAGTGCTGCCCAAATTATATCAATCTTATTCCTTCTCTATCTAGTTTTAACCGGAGTGGTTTCAATATCTATCTTATCACTAAACCTCTTGGTTCTCATTGTATCCCTTGTTCCTCTTTCCTAACGGAGTGTTTTCAACTTTGCTCATCTTCGTTATTTTCTTCCTTTCATTTTGCTCAACCTCTCAAGGTTCGTGGTTTCACTCGTTCGTCAAAGAAGCAACTTTGTTTTACTTCTTCTCTTTCTCTTCCGTTTTCCCTCCGGTGCCATCCTAGATCTCGGGACGAGATCCTCTCGTAGTGGTGGAGTGTTGTAACACCCCGGATCCGATGCGCCAGGTGTCCGCCAGTTATTCGTCATCGTTGCCATGTCTTTTGCTTGCGTGTTGCATTTGCCATGTCATCATTTGCATTTTATCATGTCATCATGTGCATTTCATTTGCATACATGTTCGTCTCATGCATCCGAGCCTTTTCCCCGTTGTCCGTTTTGCAATCCGGCACTCCTATGTCCTCCGGTGTTCCCTTCTTCCCTCTTCTCTTGTGCGGGTGTTAAACTTTCTCGGAATGGCCCGAGGTTTGCCAAGCGGCCTTGGTATAACATCAGTAGACCGCCTGTCAAGTTTCGTGCCATTTGGAGGTCGTTTGGTACTCCAACGGTTAACCGGGTAGCTGTAATGTCCTCTTTTGTTGCAGCCCAACACCCCTTTCAAGTGGCCCAAAACCCACCAAACTCCTCTCCATGCTCTCGGTCGTTCGATCACGATCGTGTGGGCGAAAACCGCACCTCATTTGGACACTCCTAGCTCCCTCTATGCCTATTTATACATCACCCATTCCAAATCCCGGATGTTTTCCCCGAAACCCTAATTTCCGCTCCGCGCCGGACATGTCCGCCGGACGCGTCGCTCCGGCCAATGGCGTTGCGCCACGTCGCCTCCGCCGCCGTCTCCTCCAACCCGCAGCCGCCACGTCGCCACCTAGCCTCCACCCGCGGCCTTCCGCCCGATCCCATCGTGGGCCCGCGAACTCCGCTCCCGTCGCCGCCCGCCTGCGGATCTCGCCTCGCGCCGAGGCCGCCTCCCGCCGGACGACCAGCACCGCCCGGTGAGGCCCCGTCCAGGTCGCGCCTCCCATCTCCTCCTTCCTCCCGTCTCACCTTCTCTCTTCTCCTCACGGCTACCTCTCTCTCTCCCCTTGAGGGACGCCATGGAGCTTCGCCGCCCGCGCCTTGCTGCTGCTGCTGCCGGATCTCGCGCCGCCGCTGCTCAGATGCCCGCCCGCCCGGAATGGGGCCTCTGGCCGGATCCACCGGATCCGCCTGAACCGCCACTCCTCGGCCTTCTCCGACCTCGCCTCTCGCCGGAACCCGCCGCCGCCGCCATGCCTCGCCTCGGCCTCGGCGGCGGTCGGGCCGAAGCGCCTCAGCGCTGGGCCAGCGGCCTCGGTGCCCAAGAACCCAGCTGCCTCGGGCCCAGCAACCCCGCGCCCAGCCAGCTCGGCTTCCCCAAGCCGCCCACCTCCTCCAGATCCAAATTTCAAAGACTCAGATCGGCCCAAGGCCACTTTGGTGAGCACCCACATGCTATCCTGCGCTCCCTGCGCAATATTGTTTCTCGCGCCGGCCCGTGTGGTTCAGTTTCGGCCTGTTTAGTGTTTTTTTCCTGTCTGCGAATTTTGCTAATTATCCAATGAATTACTGATTTTGAAAACCCCTCCATGTTCATGCATTAATAACTCATTAACCGTGCATCGGATTAAAACAACTTATATATGTAAAATGCTTAGTTTTTCATCTAGTTTCATAATATCCAATTTTCATCCATGTTAAAAATGTTTAAAATGTTGTTTGCATTAATTTGCTAAAATGCCATGTTAAAATGCTTTATTTCATAGCTATTTAACCGTAACTCCGAATTTAACAAACTTTATATGTAAATGGGGTGGAAAAATGCCTAGTTTAACATGGTGCACTTTATTTTGCTGTTTAACAACATTAAAATATGCTTTAGGTCAGAACAGTAGCTAATTTAAAATATGCACATGAGGATTTTCCGGAATTGTTGTTTGTTCTTCCGGCCTCATTTAAACTTGCCTAGTTAGATAGTTTTGTTATGCTTCACCCCTTGCCATGTTTAACAACATTTAATATTGTTGGATACATAAACGAGATCGAACTAAATAACTTGTCGTGGTGTTTCATCAATATGCACCGTTGCATATTGAGCTCCACTTAAGTTGTAAGATTGCTTGTGCACTTTGCCATGCCATGCCATGCCTCATTAAACCGGACATGCATCATACTTGTTTGCGCATCATGCCATGTTTATGTGAGGGTTGTTTACTATATTGTTTGCTTCTTTCCGGTTTGCTTCTCTCGTTAGCTTCGGTTTCGTTCCGGAGTTGTGAGGATCCGTTCGTCTACGTCCGTTTGTCTTCTTCATGGACTCGTTCTTCTTCCTTGCGGGACCTCGGGCAAGATGATCACACCCTCGAAATCACTACTATCTTTGCTATGCTAGTTTGCTCGCTCTTTTGCTATGCCTATGCTACGATGCCTACCATTTGCTTGTCAGCCTCCCAAATTGCCATGAACCTCTAACCTTTGACACCATTCCTAGCAAACCGTTGTTTGGCTATGTTACCGCTTTGCTCAGCCCCTCTTATAGCGTTGTTAGTTGCAGGTGAAGATTGAAGTTTGTTCCTTGTTGGAACATGGAGATGTTGTTCCTTGTTGGAACATGGTTACTTGTTGGGATATCACAATATATCTTATTTAATTAATGCATCTATATACTTGGTAAAGGGTGGAAGGCTCGGCCTTATGCCTGGTGTTTTGTTCCACTCTTGCCGCCCTAGTTTCCGTCATACCGGTGTTATGTTCCCGGATTTTGCGTTCCTTACGCGATCGGGTGATTTATGGGACCCCCCTGACAGTTCGCTTTGAATAAAACTTGTCCAGCAAGGCCCAACATTGCCTTTTACCATTTGCCTCACCTAGCCTTTTTTTTCCCTTGGGTTTCCGGAGCCCGAGGGTCATCTTTATTTACCCCCCCGGGCCAGTGCTCGTTGTGAGTGTTGGTCCAAACCGTCAACCGCCGGTGGCTACCGAAGCAACTCGGGCTGGCCTACCGGAAGTTTGGACAATCCGGTGTGCCACGAGAACGAGATATGTGCAGCTCCTATCGGGTTTGTCGGCACATTCGGGCGGCTTTGCTGGTCTTGTTTTACCATTGTCGAAATGTCTTGATGTACGGGATACCGAGTCGATCGGAGTGTCTCGGGTGAAGGTTTATTCCTTCGATGATCGCGAGAGCTTGTCATGGGCTAAGTTGGGACACCCTGCAGGTATAAACTTTCGAGAGCCGTGCCGCGGTTATGTGGCAGATGGGAATTTGTTAATGTCGGTTGTAGAAAACCTGAAGTTGACCTTAATTAAAATACATCAACGCGTGTGTTACCGTGATGGTCTCTTTCCGTGGTCCGGAAGTGAACACTGATGTTGGAGTTATGCTTGACGCAGGTTGCTATAGGATCACTTCTTGATCATACTTTTATCGACCGTGCTTTGCCTTCTCTTCTCGCTCTCATTTGCGTATGTTAGCCTCCGTATATGCTAGTCGCTTGCTGCAGCTCCACCTCATGCCTTTACCTTACCCATAAGCTTAAATAGTCTTGATCTCGTGGTGCGAGATTGCTGAGTCCCGTGGCTCACGGATACTTCAAAACCAGTTTGCGGTGCCTATGTTACCGGCGGGTGTGCTGCAACCCAGCTCAAGGAGGAGCTCGATGAAGATCTTGCCATTTGTGTTGTTTCGTTCTAGTTGATCAGTAGTGGAGCCCAGTTGGGGTCGATCGAGGTCCTTTGTCGCATTTGGGGTTCTTCTTTTATTTTGGTTCCGTAGTCGGACCTTGATTGTATCTGTATGATGTAATGCTTTATTCATGTAATTGTGTGAAGTGGCGATTGTAAGCCAACTATGTATCTTTTTCCCTTATGTATTAAATGGGTTGTGTGAAGATTACCTCACTTGCGACATTGCTTTCAATGCGGTTATGCCTCTAAGTCGTGCTTCGACACGTGGGAGATATAGCCGCATCGAGGGCGTTACAAAAAATCTTTAAGGATTTTAAGACCTCTCGAACAGCGACCAGCTCTCGCCGCATCATGCCAGTCAGTTTTCAGCTTTCTCTACTGAGGTGCTCGTCCGGAAGAACCGGGACACAATCCCATTAGTTCTCCCTGCGCTACCTTAGCCAATATAACGGAACGTAAGGTACCAAAACAAGGGAGCCGGGTAAACCCAACTATTGACCCAAGACATGATTTGGAGCTGATGCATATAATGATATAAGTTCGGGGTGCCGCACTGTTGAAAGTTTTCGGACTTATCTTGCCGTATTATGGGGCGCCATGAGAAGCCCCTGGCAAACTGATTGTATCGAAGGTATGAATTCACTATTGAATAAACATTTTTAGGAAAAATGTGAAGATAGGAATAATAAGATGACACTATATATTATCTCCCATTGATAAATAATACGTCCAAGTGTATATTTACAATTAATGCGTTCAGCAGAAGTAAAGAGGACTATTTGACATGTCCTATCCAAGGGCGGGCCGCATATAGGTATATAAAACAGGTATGACGATCATTAACAGATATCACCTGGGTATTCCCTTTGTGCGCAAAGCCTTTTGCCTCCTTGGTTTTGCCTCCTGTGAGGAGTCCGATGATCCGGCTCTCTGAAGAAGCTGCCCGAAAGTAGGGTCCTGAAAGATAAAGGGGGTTATTAAAGTATGTTGTAGCTGAAGCGCACTGTTGACCGCATCACTATTGCGCCTCTGCCTATGCCCATGGTATTGTGAGTGCGTAATTGTGTACGCGCGGCATGAATGTTGCCTGAATGGGGCTGGGGCGGAGGCCGGACTGCTAGTCGCGCTCTTGGCGTGCCTGGCGATCCTGTTGCAGGGTACTCCAGACTCGTTTGACGGTGTTCGGGGTTGTTGTTGCCGGATTGGTGGTTTGCCGGAGAAGGCTTCTTTGCACTTCTGTCGCGAGGGCTGCAGTATGCTCTTCTATACGGAGAGAATGGTCCGTGTTTCCATTAACTGTTATAACCCCACGAGGTCCTGGCATCTTGAGCTTGAGGTATGCATAGTGTGGTACCGCGTTGAATCGAGCGAATGCGGTTCGTCCAAGCAGTGCATGACAGCCGCTATGGAAAGGGACGATATCAAAGATTAACTCCTCGCTTTGGAAGTTATCCGGAGATCCGAAGATCACTTCCAGTGTTATGGAGCCCGTGCAACGGGCCTCTACTCCTGGAATTACACCTTTGAAGGTGGTTTTGGTGGGCTTGATCCTTGAAGGGTCGATGCCCATTTTGCCCACTGTGTCCTGATAAAGCAGGTTCAGGCTGCTACCGCCATCCATAAGGACTCGTGTGAGGTGGAATCCGTCGATGATTGGGTCTAGGACCAATGCGGCTGAACCGCCGTGATGGATGCTGGTAGGGTGATCCCTACGATCAAAAGTGATCGGACAGGCTGACCATGGGTTGAACTTTGGGGCGACTGGCTCCATCGCATAGACCTTCGGTAGTGCTCGCTTTCGTTCCCGTTTGGGAATGTGGGTGACGTAGATCATATTGACCGTTTTCACCTGGGGAGGAAATTTCTTCTGTCCCCCCGTGTTCGGACGCCAGGGCTCCTCATCATCGTCGCTGTGCAGCCCCTTGTCATCATTCTCGGCATTTATTTTACCGGCCTGTTTGAACACCCAGCAGTCTCTATTAGTGTGGTTCGCTGGCTTATCCGGGGTGCCGTGAATTTGGCACGAGCGATCAAGTATGCGGTCCAGACTGGACGGTCCCTGATTGTTTCTTTTGAACGGCTTTTCGGCGACGGATTATGAGCCATTGAATCCGGCGTTATTGCCGTGTCTTGATGTTATCGCCATTGTTCCGTCGCTTATGTCTGTTGCGCCGTGGCTTGCCGTTATTGTCACGGACATCTGAAGTGCCAGAATTTATTGGCATGGTGCTACTGCGAGCCAACCAGCTGTCCTCGCCCGCGCAAAAGCGGGTCATGAGTGTCGTGAAGGCCGCCATGGACTTTGGTTTTTCCTGGCCGAGGTGTCGGGCGAGCCACTCGTCGCGGATATTATGCTTAAAGGCCGCCAGGGCTTCGGCGTCCGGATAGTCAACAATTTGGTTCTTTTTAGTTAGGAACCAAGTCCAGAATTTCCTGGCTGACTCTCGGGGCTGTTGTGTAATGTGACTCAAGTCATCAGCATCCGGTGGTGGCACGTACGTGCCCTGGAAGTTGTTGAGGAATGCTTGCTCCAGGTTTTCCCAACTGCCGATGGAATTTGCTGGTAGGCTATTTAGCCAGTGTCGGCCGGTCCTTTGAGTTTAAGGGGAAGATACTTGATGGCGTGTAAATCGTCACCGCGGGCCATGTGAATGTGGAGAAGGAAATCTTCGATCCATACTACGGGGTCTGTTGTGCCATCGTATGACTCGATGTTTACGGGTTTAAACCCTTCTAGGAATTCGTGATCCATCACTTCGTCAGTGAAGCAGAGGGGGTGTGCGGTGCCTCTATGCCGGGCTATGTGGCTACGCAGTTCGAATGAGTCTGGTTGGCTATGTTCGGCCCGGCCGGACTTATGGATAGTGTATCCAGCATGACGATCATCATCACGTGTTGGGGCGCGCCCCCGCGATTCATAGATCGATCTTGGTTGTCTTGCCTTGTTTTCCAGCATGTCTCGCAGGTCCTGCCTATTGCCTCGGGCCGTAGTGTATTGGCGTGGGGGTGCGGGCTGGTATTCGGGCTGATACGCCGTTTTATCCCGGCCATGAGGTGGCCGGTCAGCCTCGCCCTGTGCTAGTAGTATGGGCTCCTCCTCGAGTTGAGGTAGCCACTTGTGCTTTGGATAACCTTTGGTGTCGCGCTCGAGTCCATATTCCTCGGTTGCCAGGACTTTAGTCCATCTATCTGTGAGCAGATCTTGATCAGCTTGGAGCTGCTGCTGCTTCTTTTTCAGGCTCCTCGCAGTGGCCATAACCCGACGCTTGAAGCGCTCCTGCTCTACGGGGTCCTCAGGCACGCCGAATTCGTCGTCGCCAAGGCTAATCTCAGCTTCGGAGGGGGCATGTAATTTTCCTCCTCCGGGTATCCGTCTGTCGCCTGTTCGTCTGGGCTGATCTGCCCGTCTTCCTGTTCGGCCTACTTGAAGGTAGGCTGATCGGGGTTGTATTCATCTTCGGCACCATCTGGATTGTTTACGTCTCCTGTGCCGGTATTGCTGTGACGGGGCTTGGAACGGCGCCGATGACGCCCATGCTTTGCTTTCTTCCTTGAGGGGTTATCCTCCATTGCCTCATCGCCATTGGTTTCTTTCGGAGTGTCCACCATATATATGTCATGTGAGGAGGTGGTTGTCCAGCGCCCCGTGGGTGGTCGTTCATGTTCTTCTCCTACATCATCGTCCATACCGTCGATGTCTTCAGAGTCGAAGTCAAGCACGTCGGTCAAATCATCGACCGTGGCAATGAAGTGGGTGGTGGGTGGGCGACGAATTCCCTCGTCGCCTGCTTCCCACTCGAGCCGGACATAGTTCTGCCAAGAGTCTCCTGACAAGGAGAGAGACTTTAATGAGTTCAGAATGTCGCCAAAGGGCGAGTGCTGGAAGATATCCGCAGCGGTGAACTCTATTACCGGAGCCCAACCAGATTCGGCGGGCTCGGGGGTGCGCGGACCGGAACCTACAGCCGGACACGGGTCCGGGGGTCCGGAGTCACGGGCTTCCTTGGGGGTGGAGTCTGTGCTCGGCTCTACCGCCGATGAGTGTGCGACCTCCGGGGCGGGGTCCATCCACCCGTCCTCGGACGACGCGATCTACCCCGAATTTAGGTCCGGAGCTCCTGCTGATGCGATATCCCGAGCATTGTCCGACAGCAGGTCTAAGCCATGCTCGTCGTGACTGTTCGGCGCTCCTAGCGTGGGCCCGAATCCATCGAAGATCAAGTCTCCGCGGATATCGGCCGTATAGTTCAAGTTTCCGAACCTGACTTGATGGCCAGGGGTGTAGCTGTCGATCTGCTCCAGATGGCTGCAGCGATTGGCCCGCGATCTTGAAGCCGCCCGAACACGAAGATCTGTCCGGGGAGAAAAGTCTCACCCTGGACCACATTGTTGTTGATGATTGAAGGAGTCATCGAGCCTTGCAGCAACGACATAGAGGAACTCTCAATGAAAGCACCAATGTCGGTGTCAAAACCGGCGAATCTCGGGTAGGGGGTCCCGATCTGTGCGTCTAAGGCTAATGGTAACAGGAGGCAAGGGACATGATGTTTTACCCAGGTTTGGGCCCTCTCGATGCAGGTAAAACCCTACTTCCTGCTTGATTGATCTTGATGGTATGAGTATTACAAGAGTTGATCTACCACGAGATCGTAGAGGCTAAACCCTAGAAGCTAGCCTATGATCATTATGATCGTCCCTCTATGGACTAAACCCTCCGGTTTATATAGACACCGGAGGGGGCTAGGGTTTACATAGAGTCGGATACAAAGAAGGAGATCTAATATGCAGATCGCCAGCTTGTCTTCCACGCAAAGGAGAGTCCCATCTGGACACGGGACAAAATCTTGAGTCTTGTATCTTCACGGTCCAACAGTCCGGCCAAAGTGTAAAGTCCAGCTGTCCGGATACCCCCTAATCCAGGATTCCCTCACCCGGCAAGGGCATCCACTGACGAGCCCATGCGCATGGAGGAAGAGGTGGTGGGCACAGGCGCTGGCGGCACCGTCCTGGCAGCGGATGTTGTCGGGGAGGGAAATGCTTCCTCTCCATCTGTCACAGGTAGGCCGCTTGCCTCCAGCCCCTTGCCATCTTTGCCATGCGATTTTCCTTCTTTCCTTCGTCTTGAACTTTGGTTTTGACTCTGCCTTACTCTCCATTTTGGTCTCCAGATCCTCTCTTGACAGATCAGGCGAACATCAATGCTGTCATCGAGGAGACCGAAAGGGTGCTGAGGCTGAGGCCGCCAAGATTGCCGCCGAGGAGGCCACCAAGGGAACTGCTGGAGAGACCAGCAAGGCCACTATTGAGGAGGCCGCCAAGGGGCCTGCTAGGGAGGCCAGCAAGGCTGCTACCGAGGAGGCCACCAAGGGGCCTGCCGAGGAGGCCGCCAAGGAGCCTGCCGGGGAGGAGGTGGTCGATGACCAACCCTCTTCCTCTTCAACCTCCGCCTCGAGCAAGTACTTGAAGGTGGGCGACGATCTGTTCGTCAGCCTCCCAGGGACAGCAAGCATCGGAGCGCCAGCCGAAGGGGAGGTGTTCGATGACGAGGTCCTAGCTGCTGCCGGGCTCCAAGTTGTTGATGAACCGAGCACCAGCAGCAGCGGCTCCAAGGAAGACCAGCTCCTTCAGGCCATAAGCGCCAATTTCCAGAAGCTCCAGGTGCTCTACCACGCCCGCCAGGATAAGGTGGACTCTAGGATGGCAGCCGTGGACAAGGCAGAAGTAGACTTTCAGGAGCGCGTTGCTCAGATGCAAGTCTGGTTTGCCGAGGCCCGCCAGCATCTGAAGGCCACCCAGGATAAGCTGGACGAGCACCAACGAGAGCTCCTCAGGCCGACTTTGAGAAGGCCCGGGAGGCGGCGAAAGCACAGGGTGCCAAGGACGAATCTGACCAGACGCAGCGCCGCATCCTGCTTGACGCCCGAGAAGAAGACCTGGTCACCCGTGAGTACGCGCTTGCCGCCAAGCTCCACGCCAAGGACGAGGAGGTTGAAAAGCTTGTCACGCAGCGGACACAGGAGCTGGAGCGGAAGCTGATGCGGAGCATCTTACGGGCAACCCCATGTCAAGAGTCCGTTTGGCAAGTGACACGTGCGACCTCTACTTCTCATACATAAAGGTGAATCTTGTCCTTTACACGTGTTCACTTGACCCCTTCGAGGATGGTATACTACTTGACACTCCACTCGTGTGCATGCATAGGTATTGCCGGAGCTTCACCGACGACAAGGAGGAGTGCGAGCGCAACGGAACAACTACACCATCCGCGAGGGAAGCGTGGAAGCGAAGACGGAAGAAGAAGGATCTGCCAAGTCTGGAACGGGCGGTACTACCGCCCAAAGCAAGCGGTACTACCGCTCAGACCATCCAAGTCGTACTACCGCCCAACAGCCGTCCTACTGCCGCTCAACCCGACAAGCTCCTGTGAGCGGTACAAGTCCTGTACTACTGCCCCCAACAAGCGGTACTACCGCTCAACTTCGTAACCAGTACAACCGCCCGACGGTCCGGTACTACCGCCCTGCCTGTGTGCAGCCGCGGGCCTTTGGCCTTGTATCCATCTCCCACTTACCTCTTCGTGGCTTAGACTATAAATAGACCACCTCCACCTCCTTTCTAGGGTTAACAAAGTGATATCTCATTTGTATGTGAGCTCTGCTCCTACCTCTACTCTTGAGAGAAAGAGACTACCACTCCCATGTAGTTCAAGGCCTCCATGTGAGAAGATCCATCTAGGATACCATCAAGACCTCCTCTTGGAGATGAACCTTACCTTGTATCTTTCCCTTTGTTGTTCATGTACCTTGTGGATCTTGTCTGCTTGATTGTGTAGTAGATGTGTGATTGGGCTTGTTCTTGAGTGTTTCCCCTTGTGATTTCTCTCTGTTCTTCCCCGTATTCTTCGTAGGATCCCCTCCATTTCGTGAAAAATTGGGCTTCTAGGGTTCCACCCTACACCAGAAGCACAAGGAGGCACTCGATGCTCTGCCCCTGGACCATGCCAACAAGCTGAAGGAGGCCATCGACGGTGCTGAGGCCGCAGAGACCGCCAAGACTGAGCTGGCCGGCAAGGTGGAGAAGCTGGAGCTGGAGCTAGAGGGGCTGAAAAAGGAGATCGTGACGCTGAAGGACAATAGGGACAAGACCGTCTGCACCTTGTTGGATCTATAGGTCACCATCTCCGACAAGACCAAGCTGCTCTCCGAGGCCAACATTCCATCGCCGATCTGAAGCTGAAGCTGGACACCCTGGAAGGGACGCTCTCGGAGACCATGGCCCGTGAAAAGACCCTGATCAAGAACCTCGTAGACGAGAGACAGCTGCTGTAGAGTGCCACTGCCACCCACAACGAATTTGTGGCCGGCCCGAAGCTCTGGACTAGTCCCTAGTAGATGTTGCGGAGAGGCTCACCACACAGCTGTCCATCATGGGCATGCCAAGCTTCAGGTTCTCCTGGGAGGTGAACGTGACCGAAAGTGCTAGGCTGACCCTATTCTTCGAGCACGTCCTCGATGCCCTGGTGCTGCTCCACTCCAATCGAGCAACTTATCTGGCAGAGGAGGCCCGGAAAGCTTTGCCGGGGTGCCTTGACCAAAGTGCTCACCAAGGTGGTGCACTGGAACCCCAGCGTCGACTTTGCCAACGCGCTCGAGAGCTTGCCGGAGGATGCAGACCTCCAGGTGCTCGAAGAGCGTATCGAGCCCATCATCAGCTCCTTCGGCAGAGTCAAGAGGCTGGAGGGCCAGTGCCGAGATTAGCTGCTTCATTCCTTGTTGCCGCTGCAAGTTCGCACCCAAGACAATTTTATCTTAAGTTAGAACCACGACAACCACTGATGTAATATAACTTTGCTGCTTTGAACTAAATGCATGTTATTTTCCTGTTTGATTTCTCTTTGTATGTACTACGCCCTATGCTTAGTTGGATAGGCTTGCTGGCGCGTTAACCCTTGCCGTGGGCACTTTGAGGAACGGATCCTTAGTAGCCTGCTTGGGGGTGTCGCTGTCGGGCAAGCCACCTTGCCGCTCTTGGCGCAGCCACTTGAGCTGTTGAGCGGACTCGAAACAGTACAAGGGCGCTGCCAATAGTGGCAAGGTTCCTTCGCTTGCAGGTTTTTCATACAAAAACTGAAACCATCCGAAGGAAATAACCTTACAGAAAGGAAATCACTCAAGGTTTGGCGTGACTTAGCTTTTTATTGTTGCATGGACCATCGTCGCGGCTGCGGACGACACCGCTCGCCTGGTTGCTAGTCCCAGGACGACGTAGATGGCCTTGATCTCCTCCACCACCAGCGTCTGCCACGTCACCTGCCCTAGCTGGTACGGGCGGAGTGGCTCCAGACAAACCGACCACTGCGATCGTCTTATTCTTTGGAGCCATGGCGATGAAGAAGCTGCCGCACTGACCAGATTCTCACAACTTCTTCCCCTACATGGCGTGCCAAAGATGCGGGGAAACGACACCTATGGGATCACGGGATCCCTTCTACGTTTGTCCGGGAGAGAGCTGCCCGAAGAGCAGGTCTAGTGATCAGCGCGAGGGATTTTTACCCAGGTTCGGGCCACAATGGTGCGTAAAACCCTAGTCCTGCATGAGTGTATATTTGTGTTTTTGAGTTCTTGAACTAGCTGCGGTGCATGCCCAGTACAAAAGGTCCGAATCCTCCTAGTACGCCTTGGGCCTCCTTTTATATGTCAAAGGAGTTGCCACACAGACACACAGGAGGTGGAAAGTATCTATAGTGTTCAAACTTATCGCTCGGCACTGTAGGACAAACGCATTTAATGCGCTGCCTATGTGCCCTCTTACTTTATCGGGGATGGTAACTTGAGCCCGTCCCATCCGTCGCCGCCTCTCCTTGCCTTGACACGCGTCCAAGTTGACGAGGCATGCAATGCCATACTGGATGGCTAGCTGCTATGTTGGCACGGTGGTAGAGCCTCCACGAAGATCTGCATGCCGCCACACAGGCATCTGCCCAGCTGGCAAGTTAGCCGTCGCGCTGGAATGATGGTGAGGTGGCGAAGACTTGTCGTGCGCAGGCCTGGCTGTGGCCCCGCAATCATCCCCGGCAAAGCTTGCCGGGGGCCTCGCAGTCCGCCCTGGCAAGGGCCTTGCCTGGGGTCTTCATCTTCTGGTCCCATGTGGACCTGCAGGTGATACGTCCATTTTCCATCATGCTTTTATATCAATATTTATTGCATTATGGGTTGTTATTACACGTTATGTCACAATACTTATGGCTATTCTCTCTTATTTTACAAGGTTTATCATGAAGAGAGAGAATGCTGGCAGCTGGGATTCTGGCTGGAAAAGGAGCAAATATTGGAAACCTATTCTGCACAGCTCCAAAAGTCCTGAAACTCCACGAAAGTCATTTTTAGAATTAATAAGAATTATTGAGCAAAGAGAGTACCAGAGGGGGCCCACACCCTAGCCAAGAGGGCGGGGGCGCGCCCACCCCTACTGGGCGCGCCCCCTGCCTCGTGGGCCCCCTGGTGGCCCTCCGGTGCCCATCTTCTGCTATATGAAGTCTCTTACCTACAATTTCAGTGCTTGCAGAGAATACCTTACTAAAAACCGCTTGTCATTTCCTTCTGCTCCTCGTTGGGTTCGACACTCTTACTTATTGAAAGGACAATGATAGATCCCCTATACTTGTGGGTCATCAAGACTCTTTTCTGGCGCCGTTGCCGAGGAGTGAAGCGCCTTTGGTGAGTGGAACTTGGTAAGGAAATATTTATATAGTGTGCTAAAATTTTCTGCCACTTGTTACTATGGAAACTAATCCTTTGAGGGGCTTGTTCGGGGCATCTGCGCTCTGACCAGTAGAGCAAAGAGTTGCTCTGAGCCTCTTGAACCTCTGAAAATGTTTACTTTGAGATTCCTTCGGTATGATAGAGAAACTGCTAGCTAATCCCTTTGCAGGAGATGGAACATTGCATCCCAATTTACACCTTATCTATGTAGATGAAGTTTGTGGATTATTTAAGCTTGCAGGTATACCTGATGATGTTGTGAAGAGGAATCTTCCATTTATCTTTGAAGGGATATGCATTGACATGGTATAGGCTATGTGATGATACAGGATCTTGGGACTATAAACGATTGAAATTGAAATTTCACCAGAAGTTCTATCCTATGCATCTTGTTCATCGTGATCGTAATTACATATATAATTTCTGGCCTCGCGAAGGAGAAAGCATCGCTCAAGCTTGGGGGAGGCTTAAGTCAATGTTATATTCATGCCCCAATCATGAGCTCTCAAGAGAAATGATTATTCAAAAAATTTATGCTCGGCTTTCTCTCAATGATCGCAGCATGCTCGATACTTCCTGTGTTGGTTCTTATATGCTAAAGACTATTGAATTCAAATGGGACTTATGGGAAAGAATTAAACGTAACTCTGAAGATTGGGGTTCTGACGATGGTAAGGAGTCAGGTATGACACCTAAGTTTGATTTGTTAAATCTTTTATGGATACCGATGCTTTTCGTGGATTTAAAGCTAAATATGGACTTGACTCTGAGATAGTAGCTTCTTTCTGTGAATCTTTTGCTACTCACATTGATCTTCCTAAGGAGAAATGGTTTAAATATAATCCTCCCATTGAATTAATAGTCGTTGCACCTATTACGGTTGAAGAAAAGACTATCACTTATAATGATCTATTGTTCCTACTACTTATGTTGAGAAACCACCTTTCCCTGTTAGGATAAAGGATCATGCTAAAGCTTCAACTGATGTTCGTAAGAGTAATATTAGAACATATACACCCCCTGAGCAAATTAAAGTTGAACCTAGTATTGCTATGGTTAAAGATCTCTTGGCTGATAATATTGATGGGCATGTTATTTATTTCTGTGAGGAAGCTGCTAATATTGCTAAACCCGATGCTAAGATACATAGACCTATTGTAGGCATGCCTGTTATTTCTGTTAAAATAGGAGGTCATTGTTATCATGGCTTATGTGATATGGGTGCTAGTGCTAGTGCAATACCTATTTCCTTATATAATGAAATTATGCATGATATCGCACCCGCTGAAATAGAAGATATCGATGTTACCATTAAGCTTGCCAATAGAGATACTATTTCACAAGTTGGGATTGTTAGAGATGTTGAAGTCTTGTGTGGAAAAGTTAAATACCCTGCTGATTTTCTTGTTCTTGGTTCCCCACAAGATAGCTTTTGTCCCATCATATTTGCTAGACCCTTCTTGAATACTATTAATGCTAGGGTTCATTGCAAAAAGGATGTTGTTACAATTGGCTTAGGGGATATGTCTCATGAGTTTAATTTTGCTAAGTTTCGTAGACAACCCCATGATAAAGAATTGCCTAGTAAAGATGAAATTATTGGTCTTGCTTCTATTGCCGTGCCTCCTACTGATCCTTTAGAACAATATTTGCTAGACCATGAAAATGATATGTTTATGAATGAAAGAAGGGAGATAGATGAAGTATTCTTTCAACAGGGTCCTATTCTGAAACACAACTTTCCTGTTGAAATCTTAGGGGATCCCCCTCCACCCAAGGGTGATCCCATGTTTGAGCTTAAACCATTACCTGATAATATTAAATATGCTTATCTTGATGAAAAGAATATATATCATGTTATTATTAGTGCTAACCTTTCAGAGCGGGAAGAGGAAAGATTATTGAAAACTCTTAAGAAGCACCTTTCTGCTATTGGATATACTCTCGATGATCTTAAGGGCATTAGTCCCACTTTATGCCAACACAAAATTAAATTGGAGGAAGGCTACCAGTTAGAGATCATCAATGACGGTTAAATCCTAAGATGAAAGAAGTGGTAAGAAAGGAGATACTAAAGCTCCTTGAGGCAGGTATAATTTATCCCGTTGCTGATAGTGATTGGGTAAGTCCTGTCCATTGCGTACCTAAGAAGGGGGGTATTACGGTTGTTCCTAATGATAAAGATGAATTGATCCCACAAAGAATTATTACAGGTTATAGGATGGTAATTGATTTCCGTAAATTAAATAAAGCTACTAAGAAAGATCATTACCCTTTCCCTTTTATTGATCAAATGCTAGAAAGACTATCCAAACATACACATTTCTGCTTTCTAGATGGTTATTCTGGTTTCTCTCAAATACATGTGTCAGCGGACGATCAATCAAAGACCACTTTTAATTGCCCTTTCGGTACTTTTGCATATAGATGTATGCCTTTTGGTTTATGTAATGCACCTGCTACCTTTCAAAGATGCATGATGGCTATATTCTCTGACTTTTGTGAAAAGATTTGTGAGGTATTCATGGATGACTTCTCCGTTTATGGATCTTCTTTTGATGATTGCTTGAGCGACCTTGATCGAGTTTTGCAGAGATGTGAAGACACTAGTCTCATCTTGAATTGGGAAAAGTGTCACTTTATGGTTAATGAAGGCATTGTCTTGGGGCATAAAATTTCTGAAAGAGGTATTGAAGTTGATAAAGCTAAAGTTGATGCTATTGAAAAGATGTCGTGTCCCAAGGACATTAAAGTTTCACATAGCAGCAAAAGAAAAAGTTCTTTTATGATTTAAGGCATTACTTCTGGGATGACCCACACCTTTATAAAGAAGGAGTAGATGGTGTTATTAGACATTGTGTACCTGAGCATGAACAGGAACAGATCCTACGCAAGTGTCACTCCGAACCATATGGAGGATACCACACTGGAGATAGAACTGCACATAAGGTATTGCAATCCGGTTTTTATTGGCCTACTCTCTTCAAAGATGCCCGTAAGTTTGTATTGTCTTGTGATGAATGTCAAAGAATTGGTAATATTAGTAGATGTCAGGAAATGTCTATGAATTATTCTCTTGTTATTGAACCATTTGATGTTTGGGGTTTTGATTATATGGGACCTTTTCCTACCTCTAATGGGTATACACATATTTTAGTTGCTGTTGATTACGTTACTAAGTGGGTAGAAGCTATTCCAACTAGTAGTGCTGATCATAACACCTCTATTAAGATGCTTAAAGAAGTTATTTTTCCGAAGTTTGGAGTCCCTAGATATTTAATGACTGATGGTGGTTCACATTTTATTCATGGTGCTTTCCGTAAAATACTTGCCAAGTATGATGTTAATCATAGAACTGCATCTCCTTATCACCCACAGTCTAGTGGTCAAGTAGAATTGAGTAATAGAGAGCTCAAATTAATTTTGCAAAGGGATGTTAATAGATCTAGAAAGAATTGGTCCAAGAAACTTGATGATGCATTATGGCCTATAGAACTGCATATAAAAATCCTATGGGTATGTCTCCGTATAACATGGTTTATGGAAAAGCATGTCACTTACCTCTCGAACTTGAACATAAGGCATATTGGGATATTAAAGAGCTCAACTATGATTTCAAACTTGCCGGTGAGAAGAGGCTATTTGACATTAGCTCACTTGATGAATGGAGAACCCAAGCTTATGAGAATGCCAAGCTGTTTAAAGAAAAAGTTAAAAGATGGCATGACAAAAGGATACAAAGTGTGAGTTTAACGTAGGTGATTATGTGTTGCTATTCAACTCTCATTTAAGATTTTTTGCAGGAAAACTTCTCTCTAAATGGGAAGGTCCTTACGTTATCGAGGAGGTCTATCATTCCGGTGCCATAAAAATCAACAACTTTGAAGGCACAAATCCGAAGGTGGTGAATGGTCAAAGAATCAAACATTATATCTCAGGTAATCCTATAAATGTTGAAACTAACATTATTGAAACTGTAACCCCGGAGAAATACATAAGGGGCACTTTCCAGAATGTTTCAGACTTCGAAAAGGAATAGGTATGTGGTACGGTAAGTAAACCGACTCCAAAATAGTTCTACATTTTTTCTCCGTTTTGGAATATTTAAGAAAATAGAAAAATAAGAAGTAGTCCGGGAAGGACACGAGGCGTCCACGAGGGTGGAGGGCGCGCCCACCTTAACTGGGCGCGCCCCCGCCTCATGGGCACCTCGTGTGCTCTCCGGACTCTGTTTTCGTGCACGATACTCCTTTTGGTCGGTAAAAATACATTATATAATCTCCCGAAGGTTTTTACCACCGTATCACGCAAAAATCTTCTGTCTTTGTTTCGATCTGTTTTCTGACAGATCTAGAGCATCATGACGTCACCCTCCTCCAACAATGAAGACAAGGATGCTTGGCTATTGAAGATAGAGCTGAAGAGAGAAGAACTGGAGGAGATCAACAAGGATGAAGGGATCAAGAAGGCCATGGAGGATCAAGCTTCGGTGGCGGAAGAAGAAAACATCCCTCAACCTCTACCTAACCTCTTTACCCCAACTGAGATTGAAGCTTTCAAGATGATTGAGTTAGCTCGCATACAAAACAAGTATCTCACGCAGGAAAATATTTTGTTGAAGGATCATATCGTCGCACTCAAGGGCATTATCCGCAAGTTGAAGGAGCTTTTACGCTCGATGTGCGATTATCCACCATCATCAACTCCTTCTTCACCACCTCCGAGGACATAATCACTTGGGTATGGGCACTCCCCTTGGCAACTTCCAAGCTTGGGGGAGTTGCCCCGGCATCGTATCACCATCACACTCCTATCTTTACCGTTTTACATAGTTCGATCCTTTTGGTAATATCTTGATCTAGTAGAATAAAGTTTTGGTATGAATTAGTTTTGAGTTTTGCTTTGTGATCCCTCTATGTAATCGAGTCCGTGAGCTATATAATAAAGATTAGTGTTGAGTCAAGGGGTTTGCTTTATGATCTTGAGAAAATAGAAAGAATAAAAAGAATAAAAGAGTTCATATTGATCTTATGGATAGTAATGACTTCACACATAAAGAGTATGAGGCCTAAAAGTTGTTGAGAGTTGACAAACATAGTTTTGGTCATCGTTGCAATTAATAGGAAGTGATAAAGAAAGAGAGGTTTTCACATATAAATATACTATCTTGGACGTCTTTTATGATTGTGAGCACTCATTAAAGTATGACATGCTAAAGAGTTGATGTTGGACAAGGAAAACAATGTAATGGTTTATGTTTTCTCACATCTCAGGTAAAGTATATTGTCATGGATCGTCCAACATGTTCAGCTTGCCTTTCCCCCTCATGCTAGCCAAAATTCCTTGCACCAAGTAGAGATACTACTTGTGCTTCCAAATATCCTTAAACCCAGTTCTTGCCATGAGAGTCCACCGTACCTACCTATGGATTGAGTAAGATCCTTCAAGTAAGTTGTCATGTTGCAAGCAATAAAAATTGCTCTCTAAATATGTATGACTTATTAGTGCAGAGAAAATAAGCTTTATACGATCGTGTGATATGGAAGTAATAAAAGCGACGGACTGCATAATAAAGTTTCATATCACAAGTGGCAATATAAAGTGACGTTCTTTTGCATTAAGATTTTGTGCATCCAACCCTAAAAGCACATCACAACCTCTGCTTCCCTCTGCGAAGGGCCTATCTTTTACATTATGCAAGAGTCAAGGTGATCATCACCTTTCCCTTTTTCATTTTATCCTTTTGCAAGCACCTCGTGTTGGAAAGATCCTGATATATATATATATATATATATATATATATATATATATATATATATATATATATATATATATATATATCCAATTAGATGTAAGTTAGCATGAACTATTATTGTTGACATTACCCTTGAGGTAAAACGTTGGGAGGCAACACTATAAGCCCCTATCTTTCTCTGTGTCTGATTAAAACTCCAGAACCATAAGTATTGCGTGAGTGTTAGCAATTGTAGAAGACTATATGATAGTTGAGTATGTGGACTTGCTGAAAAGCTCTAACCTTGACTCTTTTCGATGTTATGATAAATTGAAATTGCTTCAATGACTGAGATTGTAGTTTGTTAGTTCTCAATGAAGTTTTTGAACCATACTTGACATTGTGAATAGATTGTTACTTGAGCATAAGAAATCATATGACAAAATCTATATATGTTGCTGTTATAAGAATGATCATGATGACCTCATGTCCGTATTTTATTTTTATCGACACCTCTATCTCTAAACGTGTGGACATATTTTTCGATTTTGGCTTCCGCTTGAGGACAAGCAAGGTCTAAGCTTGGGGGAGTTGATATGTCCATTTTGCATCATGCTTTTAAATCAATATTTATTGCATTATGGGTTGTTATTACACGTTATGTCACAATACTTATGGCTATTCTCTCTTATTTTACAAGGTTTATCATGAAGAGGGAGAATGCCGGCAGCTGGGATTCTGGCTAGAAAAGGAGCAAATATTGGAAACTTATTCTGCACAGCTCCAAAAGTCCTGAAACTCCACGAAAGTCATTTTTGGAATTAATAAGAATTATTGAGCGAAGAAAGTGCCAGAGGGGGCCCACACCCTGGCCACGAGGGTGGGGGGCACGCCCACCCCTACTGGGCGCGCCCCCTGCCTCGTGGGCCCCCTAGTGGCCCTCCGGTGCCCATCTTCTGCTATATGAAGTCTCTTACCCTGGAAAAAATCATAAGCAAGCTTACGGGACGAAACTCCGCCGCCACGAGGCGGAACCTTGGCGGAACCAATCTAGGGCTCCAGCGGAGCTGTTCTGCTGGGGAGACTTCCCTCCGGGATGGGGAAATCATCACCATCATCATCACCAACGATCCTCTCATTGGGAGGGGGTCAATCTCTATCAACATCTTCACCAACACCATCTCCTCTCAAACCCTAGTTCATCTCTTGTATCCAATCTGTATCAAAACCACAAATTGGTACCCGTGGGTTGCTAGTAGTGTTGATTACTCCTTGTAGTTGATGCTAGTTGGTTTATTTGGTGGAAGATCATATGTTCAGATCCTTAATGCATATTAATACTCCGGTGATCATGAACATGAATATGCTTTATGAGTAGTTACGTTTGTTCCTGAGGACATGGGTGAAGTCTTGCTATTAGTAGTCATGTGAATTTGGTATTCATTCAATATTTTGATGAGATGTATGTTGTCTCTCCTCTAGTGGTGTTATGTGAATGTCGACTACATGACATTTCACCATTATTTGGGCCTAGAGGAAGGCATTGGGAAGTAATAAGTAGATGATGGGTTGCTAGAGTGACAGAAGCTTAAACCCTAGTTTATGTGTTGCTTTGTAAGGGGCTGATTTGGATCCACTAGTTTCATGCCATGGTTAGGTTTACCTTAATACTTCTTTTGCAGTTGCGGATGCTTGAAATAGGGGTTAATCATAAGTGGGATGCTTGTCCAAGGAAGGGAAGCACCCAAGCACCGGTCCACCCACATATCAAATTATCAAAGTACCGAACGCGAATCATATGAGCGTGATGAAAACTAGCTTGACGATACTTCCCATGTGTCCTCGGGAGCGCTTTTCTCATTATAAGAAATTGTCCAGGCTTGTCCTTTTCTATCAAAAGGATTGGGCCGCCTTGCTGCACCTTATTTACTTTCATTGCTTGTTACCCGTTACAAATTATCTTATCACAAAACTATCTGTTACCAACAATTTCAGTGCTTGCAGAGAATACCTTACTAAAAATCGCTTGTCATTTCCTTCTGCTCCTCGTTGGGTTCGACACTCTTACTTATCAAAAGGACTACGATAGGTCCCCTATACTTGTTGGTCATTAGCAGGCCATCAGTCTTCACAATGATCTGCATGACACTATGCATGCGCCCCCGAGCCTTGGCCTTGACATTGTCAATGGTGTCAGAGCCCTCAGCCCTAAGGGTGATGGCCTTGCTGGTGCTTCACGAGTTGCTGCGGCAAGGAGCCTGCCGGGGCTACGCAAGCTAGCCTGACAAGGGTGTTTCCAGGGGAGGTCCAGCTTGTCTTCTGCTCTCTGTTTACTATCGTGAATGTTTTCTTGGTAGTCTTGTATTCTGTCTCCTCTTGCCCCACCAAGCCCTGCCGCAGGCGTGGCTACGACTGCCCGCGCACAAGTAAGGGGTACAGAAGAGCCCATAATTTTGTACACTGACAAGCAGATATATTTGCAGTCGACAGGTCTGTTGGGTCACTTCAGATGGATGCTTTCAACTATTCTAGATGGTCTGCCATAATATCCAGGAAATGCTAGGAGCTATGTCATCTTTGAGAGTCTAGACTGATAGTAACAGTATTGTGCCTTTAGTTGAATACAGTTGCCCCTTTTGGGGTCGAAGCCTTTCCTAAGACTTTCTAGCCGTACTGGTAATACAAGCCCATACGTTACAGCTAGTTCCACTTTCCTGATTTTACTCATGATGCTTAGGTGTAACGCCCCGGATTCGATGCGCCAGGTGTATGCCAGTTATTCGCCGTCGTTGCCATGTCATTTGCTTGCGTGTTGCATTTTGCCCTGTCATCATCTGCTTTTCATATCATGTCATCATGTGCATCTCATTTTGCATACGTGTTCGTCTCATGCATCCGAGCATTTCTCCCGTTGTCCGTTTTGCAATCCGGCACTCCTATGCTCCCCGGCGTCCCCCTTTTGCCTATTCTCTTGTGCGGGCGTTAAATGTTCTCGGAATGGCCCGAGGTTTGCCAAGCGGCCTTGGTATAGCACCGGTAGACCGCCTGTCAAGTTTCGTGCCATTTGGAGGTCGTTTGATACTCCAACGGTTAACCGGGTAACCGTAAAGCCCTCTTTTGTTGCAGCCCAACACCCCTTCCAAAGTGGCCCAAAACCCAGCAAACTCCCATCCATGCTCTCGGTCGTTCGATCACGATCGCGTGGACGAAAACCGCACCTCATTTGGACTCTCCTAGGTCCCTCTACCTATATATATGTGATCCTCCCCGAGATCCCGCAGTCCAAACCCTAGAAATTCCCCTCGCGCCACCGGACGTTTCTTCCCCGCTGACGAACATGTCCGCCGCCGCCCTCCAGCCAATCCACCGCCGACACGTGTCCCATCGCCTTCTCTCTCTCCTCCCGCCCTTGCGAGCCTGCGAGCAAGCGCGCCCTTGTAAGCTCCGCCGAGCCACAGGCCCGACCGCCGGATCGCGCCCGCCCTCCTGTTTCCGTCGGATCGCCACTCTCGCCGCCCTCGGCGCCACCGCCGCCCGGCGCCACCACGCCGCCCGCCCGCCTCCTCGCCCTCATTGTCGGCGCCCGCCTCCGTCGCGCGCCTCGGCCCGGCACCTCCTCTCCGCCCAGGTCGCCCTCGGACCACGCCGCCGCCCGCGACTCCAGCGGCCTCGCCGGCGACCGCCGCCGCCAGCCACCCCACCTCCGCGCCGTCCGGAGGTTCGCCATGCCGCCCTGCCGAGTTCCTCCGCCCTCCGTCGCCGGCGCTGCTCCACCGCCCCGTGCCCTCGTCGTTCCCGCGCCCCTCCAACTCCGGCCAACGCCCTCGCCGGAGTCTCGCCGGAGCTCCTCCGACCAGATCCACCGGGGTGGATGAGATCCACCACCATGCCGAACCAAACGCCTCCCCTCCGTCCCGGATCCCTCCATCCCGCACGGCTCCGTCCCGGTTTCTGCGTGGTGAGAATTTTGGGCAAGTCCCTGAAATCTTGCATTATCATGCCATGTTCATCGCATCGTATCTCTGCATCCGTAGCTCCGTTTTGTGCGTGTAATATGTCAAATTGTTCGCCTCAACGAGTACTTCATTTCATTCCATTGCATCATTTTCATTTGAGCTCATCTTGATGCCCTAAATGCTGTTGGAAGAGTGCATGTTGATGTTAATCGCTGAAACTGTTATAACTTGCTGTTTTGTCATTTTTGCCATGTTTGATGTGTGCATCCTATGAGCATGAGCTCTACATGTGTTTTGATCTATGCCATGCCATCTTTTCAGGGGTGTATGCCATGTATTTTTGTGATCAATGTGGTGACTAGCACAAGCATGCAAACTAGGCTTCGTGATATTACTGATTTTAGTCCCTGTTCTGCTGTTATTTTGATGCCATTTAAACTTGATGCTACAGAGAGATCCATGCTTATTTTGAGTTACTTCAGTAAGGGTGTTTTGAACATATGGTTATTGTCTATCCATTCATGCCCTTGTTTGCAATTATGGAGTAGTCTAGCATGCCATTTGAGTGCTCTACTTTTGCTTCAAAATGTTTCCTGGCAGATTGTTTACATGTTATTAAATATGGCCAAGCTTGCTATAGTTGATCCTTGCATGCTATGGACTTGTTCTTGCCTTGGTTGGTTTCACAAACATGTCTTCTTGATGATGCTATGCTTATATTGTCATGCAATGACTTGTGGTGAGTGAATCGAGCTTGTTAAGTATTGTACTTACTGTTGCTGTTTTGCTAGACAGATTCTGTTATATTTTGTTGCTATGTAAACATGTTGCTACTAATCATTCTATGCATAATCTGGAGATGTTCTATAAACATGTTTTGATCTACATGTCTTGCTCTATCCATTCATGCCCTTGGTTGCAATTATAGCCTGCTGGAACATGTTATTTATCTTGCTCTAAAGTTGCTAAATGATGTTGCTGTCAGCCTGTTAACATTAAGTTCAATGTTTCCATGATTGTTTCCTAGTGATCCATGTATCCTATGATCTTGATCTTGCCATGCTTAGCTTCACAAACATGTCTTCTTACTGTTGGGTGCCTTGCCATGCCATGTATTGCTCTGTGGTGAGTGGTTCAAGCTCACCAACATGCCTACTTATTGTTGTTCCTGCCATGTTTGAATCTGTAATATAACTTGCCATGTTTACATGGGTGCCATCATATTTTCTATGCCTTTTTGGCTCATGGTCAGTAAGGGATCTTTGATCTATGAAATTAGTAGATTCATGCCATGCCTTTGTTTGCCATGATAAGTTCCTGTAACATGTTGTTTGATAGCTCTAAACATTGCAACCTGATGTTATTTCTGCTAAAGTCTGAAACTGTTATTATTTGCAATCTTCCCAGGTCTTTTTGAGCATGTTCTAGTGATTTCTGGAGATAGCTCAGTGTTCATGTTTTGTTGTGCTTTACCTATACTTCATGATCATGCCTTTTGTTATTATGTTGGGGTGTTGTAGCATATTGTTTTGATGCTTGTAATATGCCTAGTTGCTGTTATGGACAGATTGTTGCTATGACTTGTATAGAGTGTATGTGTTGAACCGTTGCTCCGTTTTGAGTGTGCTCTATATGAAACTTGCTTGATTTTGCATGTTCATATTATCATGTTGCATCCTTGTTTTGAGGTGTTTGCTTGATGTTTGTATGCATTTTGCATCAATGCCATGTTTAACTTGTTTTGCTCATATCTTCTAGGCCGTAGCTCCGAATCTAATGAACTTTATATGTAACTTGACTAGAATTTCGTGTAGATCCTCTTGGTGCTCTTTAACTTGCTGTTTAACAACTTGAACATAAGGTTTATTCAGATCTGGACCAATTTCGAAATATGCATATGAGGACTTACCGGAATTGTTATATGTTGTTCCCGGCCTCATTTAAACTTGCCTTGATGTGTTGTTCTTGTTTGCATCATCTCTTGCCATGAGTAGCTTCATGTAGCTCTGCCATGCATCATGTCTTGTCTATGTGTGGTGTGTTTACCATGTTGTGTGCTTCTTCTCGATAGTTCCCGTTTTGTTGCGATCGTGAGGATGCGTTCGTCTACGCTTGGTTCGTCTTCGTGGATTCATCTTCTTCATGGACTCGTTCTTCTTCCTTGCGGGATTTCAGGCAAGATGACCGCTACCCTGGATCTCACTACTATCATTGCTATGCTAGTTGCTTCGTTCTATCGCTATGCTGCGCTATCTATCATTTTGATCTATCAAGCCTCCCAAATTGCCATGAACCTCTAACCTTTGACACCCTTCCTAGCAAACCATTGCTTGGCTATGTTACCGCTTTGCTCAGCCCCTCTTATAGCATTGCTAGTTGCAGGTGAAGTTGAAGATTTCTCCATGGTGGACAGGGTTTATGTTGGGATATCACAATATCTCTTATATTATTAATGCATCTATATACTTGGTAAAGGGTGGAAGGCTCGGCCTTATGCCCGTGTTTTGTTCCACTCTTGCCGCCCTAGTTTCCGTCATACCGGTATTATGTTCCTGGATTTTATGTTCCTTACGTGGTCGGGTGATTTATGGGACCCCCGACGGTTCGCTTTGAATAAAACTTGTCCAAGAAGGCTCACCTTGGTTTTACCATTTGCCTCACCACCACCTACTTTTTCCCTTGGGAGTCGCTCTCTCGAGGGTCATCTTTATTTTAGCCCCCGGGACAATGCTTGTCTAAGTGTTGGTCCAAACCGAAGCGATGTCCGGCGCCCCAGGCAACTGGGTCTATGCCAACCCGTCGTCTTGCTCATCCGGTGTGCCACGAGAATGAGATATGTGCAGCTCCTATCGGGATTGTCGGCACAATGGCGGCTTTGCTGGTCTTGTTTTACCATTGTCGAAATGTCTTGTAAACCGGGATTCCGAGATCGATCGGGTCTTCCGGGAGAAGGTCTATTCTTCGTTGATCGCGAGAGCTGTCATGGGCTAAGTTGGGACACCCTGCAGGTATAAACTTTCGAGAGCCATGCCCGGTTATGTGGCGATGGGAATTTGTTAATGTCCGGTTGTAGATAACTTGACACCAGATCCGAATTAAAACACATCAACCGCGTGTGTAGCCGTGATGGTCTCTTCTCGGCGGTCCGGAAGTGAACACGGTTTCGTGTTATGTTTGACGTAAGTAGGTGTTCAGGATCACCTCTTGATCATTGCTAGCTTCACGACCGTTCCGCTTGTTTCTCTTCTCGCTCTCATTTGCGTATGTTAGCCACCATATCATGCTTAGTCGCTGTTGCAACCTCACCACTTTACCCCTTCCTTTCCTATTAAGCTTTGCTAGTCTTGATACCCATGGTAATGGGATTGCTGAGTCCTCGTGGCTCACAGATTACTACTACAACAGTTGCAGGTACAGGTTATGCGATGATCATGACGCGAGAGCGAGGTTTGCTTGCTTGAGTTCATCTTTTGCTTCTTCTTCGATCAGGGGATAGGTTCCAGGTCGGCAGCCTGGGCTAGCAGGGTGGATATTGTTTGAGTTTCTGTTTATGATTCATCTGTAGTCGGATGTTGTTCTTGTATGTTGTATTGTTGTATTCATGTGACATTGTATGTATTAGATGTATCCCCACTATTATGTAATGTTGATGTAATGATATCCACCTTGCAAAAGCGTCTTCAAGATGCGCTTCTATCCTTGGTGGGACCTTCAAGTTCCTTTAGGATAGGGTCGCATCTTGGGCGTGACATTAGGGTTCCCCCCTTTTATCTACGCTACTATGACCTGCGTAGCACTACAAGAAATATGTCAACTTATGACCTTCTGTCAGTGACCCTGGAAGAATTGGTCATAGATTTATGACCATTTGAGACCAATTGGTCAAAAGTTGTTCGAGGGGCTCCAAACCCTAAACCATTGCGACCATTTTGGTCAGAAAGGTCATAATTTCCTTACACGAAATGGTCATAAAGCAAACAGTGCTAGTCCGCTGCCTTATTTCTAGTTGTTAATGACCAATATAGATGGTCATAACCTTGTAGATTGTGATGGGTTGTGATGACTAGGCGCCATCTCATCAGTTTTGCCTATGTGTCATCTCCATGTGGCAGTTTTTGCCCTAGGTTGTGAAGCAACCTATATTTCTATCATTCCCAAAATTCCCAAAAAAATCTCATAAATTGTTTGGGGCATATCTTCATCAAATATGTAAAAATCCTTCCTTGCCTAGTTCAAAACTAATTCAATAATATTCATTTTCCTATTCAGTTCACAACAACACTTTATGAAGAAAGTGCTATTTATATATTCTTGATTGCCCTCGGAATTTTTGGGCACTCTATCCTATCCAAATCATTACCGCATGACAAAATTCAGCTCCATTTGCCTAGCAAATTTTCTTCGGCAAATTTCCAAAGTTTTTGTCCACCTAGAAGCATTGTGAAGGAAGTACCTTTTTTATATCTCTAAATGACATGAAATTTATAAAGTTCCTTCATATGCCCAAATTATCACCCTCTTCCAAATTGCAGCTCAAGAAAATCATCTATGTGAGCCCAAGTTCAATTTATATTTTATGGCTAAATTGGCACGTTGCAAAGCAAGTGTTATATAGACCCCTCCTATTACCCTCAAACTTTTGGGCACTCTTCCATACCAAAATCATTGCCACATGATAATATTCAGCTCAATTTTCCTAGTAAATCTTTCTCTAGAAATTTCCAAAGTTTCTACCTCGAGAGAAGCTTTGTGAAGTAAGTACTAGCTAGGCTTACCCAAATGATCTGAAAATTTACCAATAAGATGACCATACCTAAGTAACTTACTCCGCACTAGCTTTTGAGCTCATTTCATTCATCCAATCTCTCTCACTAGTTTTCCCAAGTTTCATCCATAGAAGAGCATTGTGAAGGAAGTACTACTTTGGCATGTCCAAATGGTATCAATTTTCTACAATGCTTTCCTATGCCCAAATAACCATCCTCCACAAAATTTCAGCTCACTCCATTCATTATTTTGAGCCCACTTCAACATTCATATTTTTGTCCAGCGTGGTACTTTGCAAAGCAAGTACCACCTAGGATCCTCCTTTTGAGCTCAAAATTTGTGAAGACATTCTCCTTAGTAGATGGTCATCCTCACCAAAACTCACGCCCATTGGCCATGTGCATTTCCGCATCGCTAATCAAACACTTGGCTGCTAATTCATGTTTGAGCATCGATCGGTCTCCTCGTGAGAATCTTATATTGTAAATTTCTTCCTAGCACCAACCTGGGGAGTGCCCAACCCACTAGACATGCCTAGGCCGCCTGAACACATGGCAACATTACGGTCACGCGGTGACAACGCTGACGGCATGCGAGTTTGGCGCTCTAGAGTTGGGGCCCTCACCACCGCCCAAACCTCGACGTACGCCACCAAACCATGTATTTATGATTAAATAGGTCCTTATGTAACTAGAAATGATTTTTGGAAAAATAAATAGCAAACTATGAGGCAATTGCAGTTCAAATTTGACCCGCTTCCAGCTGAATCGGCGGAAATTTGTCTTTTTCACGAGAGGTGGGTCAAAAAATTTTACACCCAACCATTTTGTCAATTGTGCATTAAATATGGCCTAGTATTTTATAAAAATGATTTGGTCCAATTTTGCAACAATTATTTGGTAGTTCCTTCACAGAAAAACCTCCTTTCGGGCACTCGAAAAATGGAAAATGGTTTTTTCTTCCAATGAAAATGAAAACTTCCTTAGACAACCTTGTTTGCCATTCCAATATGCACTATTGTGCACAATATGAGATCATTTGAACAAACTATGCCATGAATGTGGCCATAAGATTGATCATTTGGCTTGAAAGCCATTGATCTCCACACATGATAGCTCGTTTCCGAGAACACTTTTTATAATAATTGCCGTATTACAATTGTTTTTTTTCCTAGGAACTTGGCCACATATGATGACACAATGCGAAGGTTTCCCAATTTTTTGATTTTTTTGATTTTTTTATGCCCGTTTCAAAATGCGGTCAAAACGGCGGGAATGACCGTTCCTAGCTAGTGGTTGAATCTTGGAAATTTTTTGGTGTTTCTCTGATTAAATAGATACTTATGTACCTAGAAATGATTTTTGGAAAAAATAAATAGCAAACTATGAGGCAGCTGCAGTTCAAATTTGACCCGCTTCCAGCTGAATCGACGGAAATTTGTCTTTTTCACGAGAGGTGGATCAAAAAATTTTACACCCAACCATTTTGTCAATTGTGCATTAAATATGGCCTAGTATTTTAGAAAATGATTTGGTCCAATTTTGCAACAATTATTTTGGAGGTCCTTCACAAAAAACCTCCTTTCGGGCACTCGAAAAATGGAAAATGGTTTTTTTGTCCAAAGAAAATGAAAACTTCCTTAGGCAACATTGTTTGCCATTCCAATATGCACCCTTGTGCACAATATGAGATCATTTGAACAAACTATGCCATAAATGTGGTCATAAGATTGATCATTTGGCTTGAAAGCCATTGATCTCCACACGTGATAGCTCGTTTCTGAGAACACTTTTTTAAAATAATTGCCGTATTACAAGTTTGTTATTTTTCCTAGGAACTTGGCCACATATGATGACACAATGCGAAGGTTTTCCAATTTTTTGAATTTTTTTTGAATTTTTTATGCCCGTTACAAAATGCGGTCAAAACGGCGGGCTTGACCGTTCCTAGGTAGTGGTTGAATCTTGGAATTTTTTTGGTATTTCTCTGATTAAATAGATACTTATGTACCTAGAAATGATTTTTGGAAAAAATAAATAGCAAACTACAAGGTAGCTACAGTTCAAATTTGACCCGCTTCCTACTTAATCGGTGAAATTTGTCTTTTCACCGTGAGGTGGATCAAAACTTTTACACCGACCATTTGGTCAATTGTGCATTATATATGGCCTAGTATTTTATAAAATTGATTAGGTACAATTTTGCAACAAATATATGGTAGGCCCTTCACAAAAAAACTCATTTTGGGCAATCGAAAAAATGGAAAACTGATTTTTCGTCCAAAGAAAATAAAAGATTCCTTAGGCAAAATTGTTTGCCATTCCAGGATGCACCCTTGTGCACGATATGAAGTCATTTGAGTAGACTATGCCAAGAATGTGACCATAAGATTGACTATTTAAGTAGACTTTTTAAAAGTAATTATCGTGTTAGAAGTTTCTTTTTTCCTAGACACTAGATCACACAATGCAAAGGCTTTCCATTTTTTGATTTCTTTAATTCTTTATGCCAATTTCAAAACGCGATTAAAACCATGGGCATAACTGCTCATAGCTGGATGGAATCTTACAAAACTTAAATGGCCAAAAAGGCTAGAACGATTGGAAATGCATACAAGTTGGTTATCATCATCCATAAAATGTGGTGTAACTTGAGTGAAAATTTTAGTGGTTCCATTTTGCAAAATATTATTGGTAGTTGCTTCATAAACCCCTTTGTTTTTAGCACTTAAAGACTATATTTTAAATTACAGCCATAGTCTTCAACCAATCAGGACGTCTCTCCCGGATCACCCTACCGTAGGCGATCTGAATCGTCCGATCGTCCCTAACGGCAGACTTGACCCCCCACCGTCTCACCTAACTAGACCTAACACAACCCGCACCCACAGCCGCCGCCCTCTCCCTCCCTCAGATCTTGATCCGATCCAGATCGACGCCGCCACCCCTCTCTAACCCTAGCTTCCCATCACGGCAGGCGGTGCCTCCTCCCGCCTTCTCCTCCTTCCTCCTCACGGCCACCTCCACCACGCCACAAACCCCGGCGATGGCCTCGTGTAGATACCATCCTCCCCCGGTCCCGTCCCCAACCCCGCCCGGATCCACCGTCTCCCCTCTCCCTCCCTCAGATCCGCCGCCGTCCGCCTCCACGCGGCCTCCATGTGCACCCCGTCCTCGCCAGCCTCTGCGCGTACCCCGTCCTCGCCCGCCTCCGCGCGGCCTCCACCTCCACCTCCAGCCCCACCGCACACCACTCCTCTCTCTCCCCGCGCGAGGAACCCTAACGCTCAGATCCAGATCCCTCCCGTCGCCACCACCCACCTCCCCCGTCTCCCTCACCTCGCCGCCGATGTCCCATCAACGTCCTCCTCCCTCCTGCTCCGGGCAACCAGTTCCCCTTACAACCTCCGACCAGTTCCCCACCACCGCGCTGCCACGCCCCTCCCTCCAACCAAGATGTCGGCGGCGACGAGCCCAGCGCGTGGCGTGCGGTGGCAGGGGGTCGGGATCGACGGGAGGAGTGGGAGGAGCTGGGCCATCGGGAGGTGCTTGGCGGCGGCGGTGGAGGAGGCCGGCGCGCAGGAGGACGGCGTGATGCTGCCCAAGGAGGGAGCGAGGCGGCCGAGAGGTACGATCAAGGGAGGAGTGGTACCACTGCACTGTCCAAGGAGGTGCCCGAGGACGCGCGCCCCGATCACCGTGTTCGACCGCCTGCTCGTGCTCTTTCTCCCCTCCATGTCGGTTTCTTTCTCCATGGATCAGTAGCGGTTCAGATGAAGAGCGTGATTTGATTTGTTTGGGTTTGAATTGATCGTGTGCGTGTGTGTGTGTTTACAGGGGAGAAGAAGGCCAAGGAGGAGCAAGCCAAGAAGTCCAAGATGAAGGTATGCGCTGCCGCTTCCTCGTTCCTCCCCTGCTTTGGCACTGTTACTCGACTCGGATGTGTTGCTAGATTGCTTGTTAGTGGAATCAGCTTCTTGATTGGTGTTGTGCTGCTACTATTGCTGTGTTAGATAAGCATATCATGTAGTCTTTTGGTACATGGAGTTCTGATTAGTGGTGTTTTTAGCTTGCTATGCTTGGTTGCAACCTTGTTGGAGTGTGTACACACACTTAAAGTTGCCTTGTCTGCTGTGAAATTCACTAATTTAGCTGACTATTGGACTGTTGGACTCTGTTAGAGTTCATACTCTTTGCCTTTGTGCAAGAATTACAGCTGGAGCACTATTTGTTTGGCTCAGATTCCTGATGTGTTTATATTCAGAAGGACTAATTCACTTGGAAACCGTTACTGCTTAATTCACTTGGAGACATTTGCATACTCTTCGCTTCCCAACTACAAGTGTGACCTGACTGAGATGTCTGAAATGATTAGTGCAGATGCTTTTCTGATAATTGTTTCCACATTATCTTGCTGAACCTGTCAGATTCTTACTAATTGCCTAAGTTTGAATATGCCTTTAGATGCTCATGTGATATTCACTTTTTCTTTGTCTCTCCCCCTTGCTTCCCTAGAATTTCCTTATCTACTTTACAAATGAGAAGCAATTTATTTTACCCAAATATTTCCAAAGAAATCATTGCTGATATTTTCTAAGCAACCTCCCTTTCTTCGGTTAAGATGTTATAGTTTTTTTTCATGAGAAAGATATTTATAGACCGCACTCTTGTATTGGTCATTGGTTTTGTATGCTGCAGTTGTTTGTATATTTGATCTTTACATCTGACTCCATAATTGACAATGCACGCAGTTCTTTCTGTACCAAGAACTGAACCAAGGATCTGAACGAATCAACTAAAAAATTCCTTTTGTGTACCACCATTTGCTGAATTCTCGATAACATTGCTCTATGCATCTCTAGCATGCAACACAGAGAAATCTATATACTGTTATAAATTCTTTTTTTGTAAGTTTCAACTCTAAAGTTGATTGTGGAGCATGCTTTGCTAATGTGGTCCAACCTGGCATTTGGTGAACTCTCAAGTTGATTGTGGAGTATATGTTTGAGTAATGCTAGTTTGGGTACTCCTCTCTCGTCCTGACATTCTCAATGCAATTCTTCCATGTTTTCTATTCCCACATGGCACAAGCCTATTTTATTCAGTTTGAATTCTTACTCCAGTTTACGCTACAGTTTTAATTGATCAAGCTCTCTTTACAAACCTTTTTTTGCAAGATGCTCTCTTTACAAACTGGATGTATATCTTGTGCAGGAGTACCTACTGCTGATCCGGAAGCTGAGGAGGAAGATGGAGCTGCACTTGAAGATCCGGAGGCAAGAGGAGGAAGAAGATGGCGCAACACTTGATCCGAAGGCGGAGGAGGAAGAAAATGAGGCATCCATCACTGGCGCGGACAAGGAGAGGGAAGCGGAGTCGTTGCCGCGAGTTCTGAAGGTGCGAGCTCGGAGGCATAGGATAAATCGGAGGCGTGGAGGAGCAGCTGGCCTTGCTCGAAGAAGAGGCTCTTCATCCGTGAGCGAGTTCTGGCTTCTTCTTGAGGGCAATCTGGAGTGACCTGCAGCTACTGCCGAGGGCGATCTGGAGCTGCTGTTGAGGGCGACCTGGAGAGGCGAGCGAGCAAAGTGGGAGGTGCGAGGCGAGCGGTCTGTAGGGTGTCTGGAGCGGGTGATGGGCCAAGGCCCAAAGCCTACCAGCGTTTTTTAATACTACCCAACGTGGGAATATTAGGTAGCAACATCAGTTTGATCGGTAATATTTGTACAAAGACAACTCTGATTATTTGGTAATATTTGTACAAAGAAGAACACTGGCTGGTAATATTTGAAGTATTTTGTGTGTTTTCTGTGCCAATTTAAATACTGTGTATTTATTTACGTTAAATTGGAAAATGAAGAATGTGACCCTGACAAAAAAAGAAAAAATGAAACTGTTGAGACAAAAAGGCCATGGGCCAAAAATAAAAAGGCTGCAATGTAGGCCATGGGCCAAAAATAAAAGGCTGCAATGTTGGGCTTGGTCCATGAAGCTGACAAAAAATTCATAGAAAAAAATATAAATGGGCTGAATAAATGGGCTAGGCCCATGTAGAAAACCGAATTGGACTGGGCTGAATCTTGTGCCACATCAGCTTGCCACGCTGGATGCTTACGTGGCCTGGGGAGGTTGCTAGTGACCAAAACGCCACAGTAGGAATATTTTGGTCGTAAACGTCCACGACCTTCTCACAGAGAAGGTCGCTATAGTCGATTCTGACGGCCACTTTTTGACCTTCATTTTTGGTCACAAAAGGTCGTAAATGGAAATTTGTGACCTTTCAGTGACCAATAGTGGTGGTCATAAGTTGACATATTTCTTGTAGTGTAGGTGCTTTCTGCCGTACTAGCACTACTCCACCCTTCAAGCTAAACAACACAGCACTCATAATTCCAAAGCTTAGTTGTTCAAATATGATTGTGATATGATACTGATATTAGTCAACGGACACATTTAATTGGTTAGCTAAAGGTCCCACTTGAGTTTCCAAATGCATGTTGCAACATATAGAGAGGCAGCGGGAATTGCATTTCTTTGTCACTTGTTGACTGTACTTTCTTATCCATACCAAATCTTAGTTGTTATTTCAAAGCAAACATCGGTTGCTAAGTACCCTTTGCACGATTTGCAGCTTCGGATCTGCATGCCACTGCCACGGTCAACACTATACTCATCGTGCTATGTCTCGCATTTTATGACGACCACGATCGGCCTATGTGATTCGCGTTGTAATAGCACTGCTCCACCCATCAAGCTAAACAAGCTTAGTTGTACAAATTCGAATATGATATTATGTTGATATTAGTAAAACTAAGACATGTTTAATTGGTCAGCTAAATGTTCCTACTTTAGTTTCGAAATGCATGTGAGCCACATATGGAGAGACCAGAAGGAATAGTATTTCTCTGTGCGATCTGGTTCATCATGGTAGGCAACAGACATTGTATAGAAAGACTTGTAATATCTTCAATCTGCTTGCTCTTCTGCTCTTCTTTAACATGATCCTCTTCTCTTCTTCTTTAATAAGTATGTTCCTTGTTGGGAAGAGTAGCAGAGACATTTGCGGTCGACTGGTCAGGTCGACTTGTTCTCCCTTAGTATATTTTGAACTAGGTAGGAAGTGCGGCTTACCGCACCCGGCAGCACCGCTGCCGGGCATAGTCATATCCAATCCAGTAATACTATCATTGAAGCATCACAAATGTAAAAATAGCACAATATAATTGTGTTCATCTATCAAATACATCAAGTTTATATCAGCTCAGTGCATAGAAATTGGTGCAAAGGTCCAAAGTATGAAGATTCATTACATGCCATTAATGCATTTTATATACATGTGCAGCAACGGCATGATATCAAAAGTATTAAAGTTCAGTACAACACTAAAAGGACAACATAGTGGCAGTTCTGGATAATTTATTTACACTATTTTTACACAACATAGCACTAAACTATAGAGTATACTATTAGATAGATATCTCAATAGAGACGCTTGACATCCAATTTACTTGCGTGTTGCAATAACTGCTCAAGGATATATCATGTTAGCCTTGGCGCATGGTTCCTAGCTCAACATATTATCCGGGCATATAAACTCAATACCTATTAATGCGAGAGTAGTTGCTGAAAATGGATCAGTTCAGTACATTAAAATTTACATCAGAAGCATGGTATGTGCCCAAATACATAGCATCTATCCAAGCAATGCCAAAGGCATATTGTAGTTGCTGAAATAATACTAACCTTACTCGTTCATCTATGATGTACTACTGCCTCCTGTAGTGTGTGTTTGTGTAAGGGCTTCAATACCTCCCTACAGATGAAAGATATATAAAGAATCATTACTTTAAGAGCAAAGAAGCCATTGCTTGAGAATCCTCATCTCCATAAACTGGACATCAAGCAGTGCAACAATCAGGTACATATTTGGTATTATTAATAAGCCCACAACAATAAACATAAATCACAATTATCATGAGGTAATAAAGACATAATAAGCCACAAATCCACGCCTAAGAGGCAGATCCTAAAAGTATAGGAATTGGTAAAAGAAAATTAACTGCCATGGAATCGGCAGCAAAAGAAGCAATGGTGATTCAAAGCGGAAGAGCACCGAACTGTAACCGCACCCCTAGATAGCACAGGAAAATAGACATAGACACACCAATGCTCGCTGCAAGCAGAGTAGAACGCATATACTCAGAACAAAAACTACCATGTTAGAAAGTGCGGCTTGCTGCACCCCCCTGCCACAACCATATCCAACCCGGTAGGTCAACCCCTACCACAGCTATAGTTAACCCAGTAGGTCAACCCCTACCACAGCTATATCCAACCTGGTAGGTCACAATTCATATGATAGGGAGAAGTGCACAGGTTTAAAACATTATACCAAAACCAAATCAAAATCGCAACACACAGCCTATTTACAGTGTCGGGACAGTTATATCCAACTTGGTAGGAGACAATTCATATTTGGTTAAAGGTGTGTTTACACCAAAAGCAAAGCACGGTGGCAGCATCACCCGGTCCACTACTGGATATACAATATACATTCCATAGACCGAAGGAAATATAGATATCAATGTTTCCAGCACTCAGATTTCTCAAAGAAAGAAATTGAAGGTACTAAGCACTCATAAAGTAATGGTTTGGTTCAATTACAACACTTCGGGCATGTCATAGACACAAGATTAGATGTGGTAGCTAGCTACACAAATCTATAGCCCCCTAATCATGTGTACACAAGTCCTCCCTACCTCTCTCTCTACTTCCTATTCTTCCTGTTAGCTCTCACCGGAGCTAACTGGGCCAGCACACACCACAGTCAGCACCACGAAGGGGTCAAACATCCATAATCCATGAAGTACTCAGTAAGAGAGAATGAAATGAAACACTTCTAAATTGGAGGGGATTCAAGATGGCCACGAAGGAGTCAAACATACCTAACCCATGAAGTACTCAGTAAGAGAGAAATAAATGAAACACTTCTAAAATGGAGGGGATTCAAAATGGATCAGCAAAGGCTAATTAAACAAAAGGTGATTGTTACCAATCATATGTCCCCTGCATTGAGGTGAATGCCTTCTCTAGCAGTCGTTGTTGTGTAAACCTTGGGCAATGATCATAGTACTCGGAACCCCTACAATATCAGTCACATTTTTTTCAGCACTAGTAACAATGCACGTGCAACGCACGTGTGCCTCATTAAATTTAAATGTGAATATGGTCAAAGTACCAAAATTAAAAATCCATGTCATAGTATATTTTTTAATAAATGGGAATCTATATAAATATTCTATAATGGGCTTTCGGAGATAAATTATAGTTGAACATAAGAATCTTAACATTCCATTCAAAAACCGACAAATACATCTTGTAAACACCATGCTAGGTGTATGCCCAATGCACTTCATAGAGTTTTACACTCAGCAAACACTATGCCGAGTACATATCGCCTTTTCGGTGCTCGGCATAGAATGTTTTTCTTTGGTGTATTTGCCAAAAGAAAAATTACGAACATCACAAACTACGCAGGCTCCCCATAGAGAAAGATTGTTTTGATATCTTGAAGAGGCACTTATTATTAATGTGAAAATAAATGAGGTTACATATCCTATTAACATAGTATATAGATACAATCCACCAAATACAAATAGGACTATCCAAAAAGACTTCAAATCATAATCTGAAAATAAGGAGGTGCACCTAACTTTGGTGGCAAACAGAGCACGTAATAAATCGACTGAATAATCATATGCATGTGTGCAAATGCACATACAAACTAATGCACAAAATTCATGTTTATATATTTAATAGATCTGCTTATTCAATATTCAAGCTTGTACTATGTACAAATAACTAAGTCAAAAATATTGCAGGCCAATCGAATATTGGAAATCAACTACATATGTTCAGATTTTCACCGAAAAAACAGAGCAATGAAGGAGAATACACCAACACTTTGGATGTCTCCTAGCAGCTCAAAGCAAGTCTCCGGCAGCTCAAAGAAAAATCGTGTCGGCAATGACCTCACTATGCGTGTCGCTGCTCTCGGTGGCGTCTTTGTCTTCTATGCATGATGAAGCAACTTATATGGGGCATGAAGATGAGAAAAACTGTTGCGTGCATGCTCCCAAGCTAAGATACGCTCGACTGAATTGGAATTTGGCGAAGAGCGTTGTTGTATCATCACTTGTCTCTGAATTAGAATATATGATAACCGTCTTGCAAACATAATATTCGGTGTCTCTGTTTCTATAAGAAAAATAGAAACCCACAGTCCATCGATGTGTAATTCCATCTATCAATGAAGGCCACACATTTTATTTAACTTTGAATCGGTGGCCTATTTATTAGCTAAAAGAGTCTATATCTGGAAAAAGAAATTTTCTATTAGAAAATGCATTTGGGAAACTTCACACCGAATCACTACGTCTTAAACTCAACTTAACTGAAAGAACCACCACGAAGATTTCAATACAAAATCTTCATATTGTTATGCAAAAACATTGAGTAGCATTACTACATGTGGAAATCATCAAACTAATTAGAAGAGCATACCTGCGCATCCTTGATCATCATGTTGAACCCCATTTTCTCGGCGGGTGCCTCGGGCATCACAACTTCATAATACCGCACAGGTGTCTCCAAGATGGTTGGGGCGATTTTTGATCCATGCCGCCATCCAAGCTGTAATGCATACACAAATTACTACACATATCTCATATGCTTGTCAAATTTCGAGGTGACCAATTCATAATGAAGTTGTCATACAGCCCTCACGTATGTCTTGATCTACAATATTGCAATCCTGTCACAATTGTTCGGGTATGAACGGCAAGCATGAAAGAACAAACTTTTGCACAATGTCCGCTCTCAAAAGTCAGAACTCTTCGCCCAGATGGATAGGGGAGGCAATACATATAAACCAATGTGCAACACATGTAATCAAAAAATATAAAGTAAAATTCTACTCACCATATTTGGGTCATAAAATCAATTTCAACAAGACAATCTAATAGTAGAGGGTAACATATAGAAGAGTGTTTACCTCTTGTCTCATGTCTTTGTTGACACCATTGCCATTTCCAAAATCTTCCTGTAGCCTTTCATTTATGTGATCGTTATAAATACACCTCAAATCCGATCTTATCACAAACTGTAAAAAATAAAATGAGCAGATAAGCATCACATTCCAACAATAATCCATCAAATTTTAATAAGCGTTATGAAAGAGACATATTGCCCACACAATCTTAGCATATACCGCACAAATAAGCTATAAAACTATTTTGTTAATTCAGCGAAACCACGAAAGAAACATTCTTGGATGAGGTAATAAAGAATAGCTAAATGATGCAACAACGGGAACATATTCAGATTTCAGAATACAATAAGTTTGAGGCTAGTATTAAAAAGGAACTGGTATGCCCTTCCTTTGCTTTTGCTTGAGAATGTTTCAAGGGATTTCTGAAGAACTTTATTGTTTCTAACTAAATTGCAAGTTTAGTTTGGAAAGCCAAATATCAAATTACCATTGAAAAGAATACATATAGGTTACACGTTTGCACTTAGTTTATGTACATACCCTGCACCAAGGTATACCTTCATGTGATCGAAGGCTGATTTAGGAGAGCCAAGAGTTATGCAACCATACACATGTTGTGGAGCATCTATATCTCGTATACTAAGCCAAAGTATCTTGTCAAATCTGAAATTTACAAACATGAAAATACTACTAAGATCATAATAAAAAATTAAGCCGATCTGTCTAGTCAAATCTGCAATTTACTGACATGAAAAGACCACTAATATCACTCTAGTGTACAGTCTGAAAGTCGACAGAATAAAAATCAGAGTTGCACACTATCATTTTCCCCGCCAAGCGTACACAAATCTGAAATTCAAAAGGAAATATACCTTTCACATTACCACTCCTGCCTTCCCTTTGCCATTCTTGGCACCATATTCTTCTGTCCATCTTCTAGGTAGCCCACTCAAGAATAGCAATGACAAGCCACCGCCATCTCGCCACAATCGCCATGTGCCTCTTGCCTCAGCTTCTTTGCTGCGAGATGTGCCTCATATCCGCCCAAAGGACGCAGCCACCATGCTCGCTCAAGGCCTCCCCACACACCGCTATGCTAGCAGCTTGTGCTTCTATGAAATTCGAAGGATCCAACATAAGCTGTAATGCTATGCAAAATTTTACTCCATGTGAGTAGGGCAAATATGCATTGCTATATATATTTGACATTGTCCGAGATAGTTCTTGACCCTCATGGAACAAGTCGGTTAAGATAGCTTGATTAAAATACATTAACAAGTAAATAAGGTGGGAGGTTGAACTTCTTTCCGCGAAGCGATATATCATATTTAATATAGAATGAATGTCACAGATTTACAATGAACTGTTACATTCGATTTATAAGTTAGAAATAAAGTGTTATTACAACGCGATATATGAACGCATGTGAAATCAAGACATAACATTCGAAATGGGATATTGTGCAATAGGCGTGTCAAAGTAAGCGAAAGATGATACATGGTAGAATAAACATTGGCACTATCCTACATTTACCATTGAAAAATCACATTTGGTTCAAATAAATTGTTACATTTATCACCTGATCCTCTTCAGTCGCGGGGCAGGGGCATGGATTAGTGGTGGAGCTGGATTGTTTAAGGCAACGGGAGAGCGGTGCTGGGCAGGTAAAAAGATTTGAATAGGTAATGTGTCTGCGTTGCCATGGTAGCAAAAAAAATATATGAAATAACATTTGATCAAAAGATTCTTTTGTTTTACAAATGGGTTCTATATCACTGAAACTGGCGTATGCCTTTTTTCTTACTCTTGATGAGTCGCCCATCCATGCTTTTAGCGCCACATTCAATCCACCATGCATACATTGGCGTCATGCCACCAATCCACGAAGACAACACGTACAGACTCACCTTCTTTTGGCTAGAAGATGCTTTGTTCTCGATGCGCCCTCCTTGCCATATCTATCTTCTAGTGAGCAAATCAAGGTCTTATTATTGAAGAAGCCACATGTGCTTGTGCGGACTGCACCAAGAGACAATAGCGGTGATGATTAGGCTGGGAATTTGGGAAGACAACGACGTACAATTGATGCGGTTGCCGATTGTGAAGCTTCAGCCCACAGTGGCTGCTCTTTTTTATAAAAGACGTGACCAATAATAGCTGGAGCGAGGAAAAATAGGAGGACAATGGCTACCGGATCAACTCGGAGATATGATGATAGAGATGCATTGGCAAAGCAGAAACTACATGCAATTGAATTTATGCAAAAAGCAACACCAAGCAGCGATAGCATGTTATCAAGATTTCTTGTCTTTGACACAAGTGTGACTAACACTTGTAAGAAGGTTTGGATATTCTTGGGTTCAGATTTGAAACTTAAGCGGTATATAATTCCATCACTACTTCATGATGCTCTCTAATCATTCTTTGACTGTACCTATCTGTTATAAAATGCAAGAACTACGACTCTCTTACTATTATTAAGTACATACCTTGATACTCCACGGTTCTCGTGAAGCCATTGTCCAATCTAATTGACCCCTCTCAAGAGAGCATTGACATCTTTGGATGAAATGACCTTTGTATGTCACTATCGCTACATCGCATTATGCTCGACGAAAAATCTAAAATATAAGGATTATACCATTTTGTCTCATTGAGATGGCTTCCGGTGAAACATCGCCATTTATTTTATTGCAACATTAGAGCCCCTCAATTTACCAAGATATCTGATTACAAAAGTTTGAATCGGGTTCTTGGAGCTCATCATTCTTGATAATCAAACATGAACATGTAGTGGTAAAAGAACACCAATTAAGATTAAAGATGTGCATGATCAAGTATAAGAGTCCCCGATTGTGGTGATCATTGACAAACAATCATGCTAATTGAAACACTTCTGATCTCAACCAAACTGAATGAATAATTAGAGGAAAAGAAGAAGCAAATTTTGGCCCTGAATCCGCAGTCAAAGAAACCAGATATTACTACTGTAGCCTTGACAACCCATAGCTCATAGATGAATCCATTGGTGGCACTCTACTACCATTGATGAATCCATTAGGAGTGTGCTCTTTGAATCAAGACATCTTGCCATGATCGTCCAGTTCTCTGCCAAAGATAGATTCCAATGCTTGTAGTAGGTTGAGTTCTTCCTAGAGGCATCTTGCAAAAAAACTTACTTGCGACGGAGGCGGAGGGGGCGTGGCGAAGGCCAAGCTGCGGCTCGAGGCGGCGAAAAGCGGGCGAGGGGTGGCTCGGCGGTTGGGGGCAAGCGCGACCACTGAGGTGTGGCTCCATGGCTAGGGAGGCGGCGACACGCTGCGCCGCGAGAGGCGGCGAAGCGCGGCGACGGGCGGCTCCAGCAGTGGGGAGGCGGCGACACGAGGCGCCATGGGAGGCGGCGAAGGGCGCGACGGGCGGCTCCAGCAAGTGGGGAGGCGGCGACCAGCGGCGGCTCCCGTGGCTCCGGCGGCGTGAGGCGATAGTGAAGGGCGCGGCTTCCCGTGGCTCGGCGCGAGCCTGTGGCGATGGGCGCGGTTGCGGGAGGCGGACGGCGGGGGAGGAGGAGGAGGTCGTGCGGGAGGAGAAGGAGGAGGTCGTGCGAGCGAACGGTTCTTTTTTTTTACTGGGGGCAGATTAGCGATCGATCTATTGTGGCTTATTGCGTGGTTGGTAGCGTTAAACACGGAAGGATTAAGAACCGTTAGATCTTGATGATGGATGGGTGTGATTGCTTGGAACTGCCCTTCTTTTCCTTTTATAGTAGTAGTAGATAAGAATGGAGGTGCATGTACAATAACTTGCAGGATAGATGAGCACACAGGAAATGTAAGGAAATTCATAGACATATAAATCAATCGACCAGAACCTTGACTTCCAATCAATCAGGGCATATTGCTATGCTTGCGAACAGAGACAGAGCACCGTTAGAATCACATAAATATCTCACCTCAGGAGACCATCAGTGCCTTACACAATGGCATGCAGAGTACAACACCATGTTGTAGTGGAAGGAGAAACCAGAGCAAGGCCCATTTCAAAAGCTACTAAATCCACCACCCGAATACATTATATTTATCCAGTGAGTTGCCTCCCATAAAACTCACAATTATGGTCACAATCTATATAAAAATATAAGCCATCAGTAGAAGTAGTTGACAGTAAACTATAAACATTAATCACCAGGATAAAACTATGGCTAGAATAAGCCTAAAAAACCAACAGCCCGAGACACCGCAGATGTCTATTCACGCTTTGAGTCATGAATATCCAAAAAGATGTAGAGACCTGCACACCTAAAACACTGCAGATTCAAAATCACATCTTACATTCTTAATCCAGTCCAAGATATGTGAGACAGAGAGAGAGAGAGAGAAACATGTAGGCCGAGAAGGTGTCGCCAACATCGATACATGCAGAGGGAGAATTGCGCAAATCCACATGATTGTTTGCTTTGTGTGATGGTAGAGCCTTAAATCTGCAAACATAAAACAAGAAAGTGTGAGAGTATTAGCACCAAGAGTGGATCAGCCTATATAATGAAAATTACAAAACCAAATGCTAACACAAAGTTAATTAGTGGACAAAAGAGACAAAAACTATGCATAAAATTCATCACCATGCTCAACATAACCTTCTTGATCTTGATGGACAAATCCAAATTCATGTAGTTGTATTTTGCAAGACCCATGTTGTTAGTTCAAATACAAGATAGTGGCAGGCCTCACAAAATAATTCTATATGAATATCAAGAGGCACTGGAAACCACCGCATAGAAAGTATCTAATCTATACATCCAGAAAAAAGTGAGTAAAATGTAGTCAGCCACACATAATTATTTAGGCATGGGAATTGGTAACACCAATAACCATGGGACCTTATTTCTATTAAAGTATAGAACGCTAGATCTCGGTAGCAACAATGCAATATATACATCCATATGAGAGACCTAATTTGCTAATTTTGAACCAACGCAAACTCTTCTAGCTCTCAACACCATAGTTTCAGTGTTGTTCTTTATTCCTTGGAACATACACATTCTATATATGATTTTAGCAACACAAACAATTAGAGAAATGCAACAATGGTACACACATGATAAAGTAAAAGCCTGACGGGAAGCAGACGCACTGGCGTCATGGCTCTGACCTCTTACATTTTGACCTACAGTGGAACAAAGGTGCTCCTGAGTGAACTGAGAGATCCGGCCTCCGGGTAGATACAACAGATATGGTCGATCGCAAGTCGACGCCTCTTTGCAATCCTGTCATTTGATATATTTTTTTCGATTACGTACAATATGAGTCCACACATAGAAAAAATGGATTACTCTCTAGTATCTGACAGTGTGTAGAACATTAGAAGTGCATGAACATTACTGGCATTATAAAAAGGAATCCAGGTACATGCATTAAGCATACAGAGACCTATTGTTGGAAGTGACACTACTCCTAGTTGAGAAACAGGAGCATACAGAGCTGAGCTACAATAAAAAATAACAAAGACTATCCGGTGGTGGTCAGGAGGACCAATGAACTAACTAATGGACAAAGTGAACATATTTTAGCTGAGCTTAACTATAGACAGCTAGTTACCTCTATCGACAACAACCATAATGTGTACTGAATGCACATTGTCTAGTGCGGTAGAACTATAGGGGAATTAATGAGCAAGCTACTCCCAAGTAAGAAGAGATATGTACACAAACATTATAGCTATGAACACCGTAATTAAAAAGTCAAGCTACTCCCAAGTAAAATCAATGCTGGTGAAAGAACAAAAGGTGTTAGCTTTGCTACCAGATATGAAACCATCAAAAGCAGCTTGCCGCACAGCCACACCCCTGCCGGGTGCGGTCATATCCAACCTGGTAATAAAGTAATTGTAGCACGATTAAGAAGGCAGTTAATAGCAACTATAAGCATCACAGCGAGTCTGGTGTTGCATATATATGCATACACCCAATAATATACATATACTAAGCATATATAGCTGGGACAAATTTGATACACAGGAATGTTACAATATGCAATAAACAACAAAAGGATTTTCTTTATACTGCAAATATATGGATAGGAGTTATCATGCTCGTTTCCATGATAAAGGATTATTATGGAAAAATGAACAAAGACGAACATCAACTCCCGCAAACACACAAAAAATTACAGAAGGAAAGATTGGAATCGGCCATGGTGCGACCTCGAAATGAAATCATGCAATTTAGCCTTTACAAACATATAGAAACAAAAGTTGAGTAGTATCCCAAAATGATGTCAGATAACCCAAATTATGTGACCTTGCCCACCTAAACTATAGCAGACCGGACAAAACATGCTAATCATCCTTGTGTTTCATGAGAGCCTGGTCATTAACACATCCACATGCAAGCTTGTTAGACATACTAATCTGATAATGTAGATATGATTATGAGAAGTTGTAAACATTATTCTAGTTTACTGCCCAGGTGCCATGTGAGCATTGAAAATAAAAATAATGATCTGATAATGCTAAGAAATCAAAATATTAATTGCTGCAAGTTTTAAGAAAACAAATCCAAATCAAGGTATAAATCCTATGTTGAAACAACTGGTGAATATGTTCCAATTGATATGGGCTTGTAGTGAGCTCTCTGACGGAAGCGCCATATATTTCCATCTTTCCATCAAACATAATAACTATTATAGAATTAAAGAACAATGCCAAGAAATCAATAAAAAGCTAGGTCTCGCTTACTACTGTTATTCAACTCTTGGTTTTATACGGGAATATACTACTTTTGAATAAAAACAAAACAAAATGCTACTATTGTGTCCATCGCTATAGCCTACTGCCAAAAACGCAACTATTTTAAAACTAACACGAGAACAAAAACTAAGAGGTTGTACATATCTGCTTGCTGAACCCACCTAATCTGATATTGAACAAAAACACCCCACATGCTTGCAGGGAATTACATTGTATCAGAAGACCAGATGGGAGAAGGTAAGAATGCTTGCAAATTCGACAGGCGGTGAGGGGCTGAGGGCAGCAATAGACCCAGTTACTGCACTACATAAACACTGCATCCCAAAAGGCCTATGAAATTGTTTATTCTTTTACAGAGTCAAAGAAAAGCATATCTTCTCACGGTAAATAAATATGCAACATGTTTTTAAATACAAACCAGATAATCTTATTTCACAAATTTGATATTTATATGACTCCTTTAAATAAATTCAGGTGAAAATAACTGCACATGATTGCAAGGAAAACCCGATTTGCTTGAACAAAGTGAAGATACAAGTTCCAAAAATTGGTGTGTATCTTACTATCTAATCAGATCATCTATATATATATGAGCCATCAGTAACAGTAGTTGACAGCAAACTATAAGCACCAAATCATATAATTGGTCTTGTCCAGTGCGACCAAAAGCATGTTTATCAATGTAAAGACATAAACACATTTGTAGTTCAGGGTACAGATGTTTGGGAGTTCTGGTTTTAAAAGAAGTTCGCAATTGAATGCAACTTAAATTGTATGATCCATCCCAAAACCATTAGAATATCAAGAATTCATCAAAAAAGATCTTAGCACAAGCAGTGAGCTTTCACTAAGATTATTTTAGTCTGGCAATGCAAGGCTCCGGCATGAACATGCATGTCAACACACCTGCTTCAATAGTTCTATGATATGAACAAAAAGGCGGGAAACAAACTATTCCATAAAATTAAAGCTCACGGGCATCCTGAATAAATCTGGAGTCTATATAGCATACTAAAGCAAGATAATTAGGAGAACAAACATAGAGAACATTCATTATCAAACACATTGTAGGCGGCATAAATAATTAGTACAGAACAATTAAAATATCACTTGTTGGGCAATAAAAACAGTACAAAAGCAAAAGGCCCTTATATTTGGCCCTACATAATAAAATAAAACAATGCATGCATCCTTTATTACTTTGCCACGGGTGAAAGTAAAACATCAGAAAATACAAAGTATTTAGGCATGATGTTACTTAAAATAAATCATAGGGAACTAAGCTTGGTCATATGATAAACCAAATTTATCTTACACAACCATTAAATTAAAAGTTGTACAAAACAATTAATTTATTCTCAAGTTTCTACAGAGCTAAGCTTGGTCAAGCTGTCAATCACAGTCTAAACATGTATATAAGAATGTAACATGATTTATGCAAACTAAGGAAACAGAATTCAACATACCACAAATCCATCTTATTAGAAAGTGACATCATCTGCGCTATATTGCCCATCGTGCCTACCTCTTCCGCTTATAAGAAACTGACTGTGTGGTAGTAGTCAGGTGAGGAAGAGTCGGTTACAGCAGGCACATAGTTGCTATCGTCTTCCACTTTTCCTCTTCATCTTGCCCCTCTTTATCTTCCCTTGTTGAATGAAAAATCATAGACCATAAGCACATCTCTAACCTCTTGAATTAACTTTAGCATCTCTTCTAAAACCGCCATTACAATCACTAGATTTATTTTCCTTGAAACAATTTGCTTCTGCGCCAATCTGCACATTAAGATTATAGTGAATTAGCAATTAGGACAGATGAGAGAAAGATCAATTAATCCATTAATCCATGCATAAGCTGAATACTGAACTATGATCATTTTTTTCTTTAAAATATAACAAAGCAAGATACTAAGGACTTCGATAAGAGTGCAGTCATGGTCTTGGGATACTCCCAAGACAAGCGTCATAGCATCGCGGACCGCCTCAACTGCCAGCTTGGGAGTCCCCGTGACTTATTTGGGTATCCCCATTAGTGACTCGCGGCTCACGATGGCCGAGCTGCGCCCCACGGTGGGGGAGCTTCAGCGTCGCATTGAGCCTTGGCAGGGCCGCTGGCTCTCGAAGGCCGCCCGGACGGTGCTCATTAACTCGTCCCTCGCCGGCTTGCTCCTATTCATATGTCTGGCCTTAGGATCAACTTCGATAAGAGTGTGGTCATGGTCTTGGGATACTCCCAAGACGAGCGTCGGAGCATCGCGGACCGCCTCAACTGCCAGCTTGGGAGCTTTCCCACGACTTATTTGGGGATCAACATTAGTGACTCACGGCTCATGGTGGCCGAGCTGCGCCCCACGGTGGGGAAGCTTCAGCACTGCATTGAGCCTTGGCAAGGCCGCTGGCTCTCGAAGGCCGCCCGGACGGTGCTCATTAACTCGTCCCTCGCCGGCTTGCTCCTAATCATTATGAGCTTCTACAGCCTGCTGGAGATCCTGCACCATGAGATTGCCACAGTCCAAGGGCGTTTCTTCTGGGCTGGCGAGGGTGATAAGCAAGAAATACCACATGGTTCGGTGGTCGGAGATTTGTAAACCTCGTGATTAGGGCGGCCTCGGGATCATGTCCTCCAAACGCATGAACATTGCTCTCCTCACTAGGTGGCTTTGGCGGACTGCGAACAGCGAGGGTGTCTTGTGGCTCCGCATCATCCAGCTGAAATACCTCCATGGCCAGCCACTAGCCTTCTGCCAGCGGACCGGTGGCTCCCAGTTCTGGCAATCCATCATACAGTTGCTCCCGGTCCTCCGCATCGGGACCTCGATTGCAGTTGGATCTGGCACCGCCACGCTGTTTTGGTTCAATAGACGGGTTGGGGACACTCCCTTCGCCGCTCGCTTCCCTGGCCTGTTCTCCATCGCGGTAGATCCGCGGATTTCTGTCGCGGCGGCCCTTATTGACTTAGGGCGTCTCACGTTCCGGCGTCCTTTTGGACCGGTCGAGAATGAGGCTTGGCAAGACCTGCTTGACTGCATTGCTTTGCATGAGCCGGATCTGGAGATTGGAGAGGACCGCACCAGGTGGCGTCTAGAGCCTTCTGGGCAATTCTCTTCTAAGTCTCTGTATCAAGCTATCGCCCCTTCGCCTGGTCCTGAGGCCCTCACCACTATCTGGGCGATCCGGATCTCCTTAAAGATTAGGATCTTCTTATGGCAATGGATTCGCGGCCGCCTTCCGGCCGGTGTCGAGGTCCTGAAACGCAATGGCCCTCGGGATGGGCAATGCCCGCTTCGCGGGACTGAAGAGGATACGAACCATATCTTCTTCTCCTGCGTGTCCGCGCAGTTCCATGGAGTTGTTTTCACGATTTAGTGGGTGGAAGCTGGGATCACAACAACTTCCCCGCTCTATTTGCCAAACTTCATTCGTTGCCACACGCGCTTCGCCACATTAGGTGGCTGACCATCGGTGTGCTAGTCTGGACGCTGTGGACTGTTAGGAATAAGCTCGTGATTCAGTGTGTGCCTCTCCGTCGTGCTACTGACGCTTTGTTCAAATGGCCTAGTTACCTGCAGCTTTGGCGGTCGCTTAGCCGCCCCAGGGAGAGAGACGCCATCACCTCCATCATCACCCAGCTTCATGCGATGGCTCTTCGGATGGCTCCTCCGCTTCCCACACCACCTCCGGAGCCGGACAAGATTGCCTCCTCCTCGCTGCCACCGTCGTCTGTGCGTTGTACGTGCTTCGTGTCTGTGTTGGGCTTGTTGTGTTGTGCCCACAGCTGAACCTCGTGTCTGTGTGTGTGTGTGTGTGTGTCTGTTGAACCTTGCCGGCGGTGGTGTTGTGTGCGTTTCTTGTTCAGATGATACCTTGTGGACCTTGTGCTCAGTGGTTTGCTTTATTTATAAAGCGGGGCGAAAGCCTATTTCGGTAAGGACATAAATATAGAATATACCTGATAAGCGTAGAACAATCTATCTGATGCAACATTAAGCTTCTCTACTATGTAGTTGATCCAGGAACTGTCATGAGTACCAAACAAAGACATCCTCAATGCAAGCCGTGCTACAACTCTTTAACCTAAAAAAGTTCGCAACCTTTGAGAAAACAGGGTATATTTATTCAAAAAATAAAGCGATAAATAACCATGCTATTACTTTGCATATAGTGAATGAAGTTATCGAGCGATTTATACATTTTCTGACTATCTACATTGACAAAACCATCATGCAGCCAGTAATTTATGCTGCTATCACAGCATGCTGCACCGCCTTGAGCGATTCCATTTCCCATGATGTGGAAATATCCGGTACTCCCTGTAGCACCCAAGATGCGATTATATCCCAATCACGTGATGAATTCATTATTGGGGCACAATCACATTTCGAGCGCATAGCAAGGTGGACATTATTACAACATACCATGTACTGAATAGATGAGAATACAAGATAAAGGCTTACACTCGCCACAAGTTACAACATTCATACAACAATACATCAATACATAGCATTCATCAAGCAGAGGAGCAGGATCCGACTACGGATGAAATCACGAAAAAGAAGAACGACATCCACCCTGCTAGCCCAGGCTCCTGACCTGAGGAACCTATATCCCTTGATTGAAGAAAAGCAGAAGAATAACTCCAAACAAACAAGCATCGCACTCGCGTCAGATCATCGCATTACCTATACCTGGAACTGTTGTTGTAGTAATCTGTGAGTCACGAGAACTCAGCAATCCCATTACCATGGTATCAAGACTAGCAAAGCTTAATGGGTATGGAATGGATAAGTAGTGAGATTGCAGCAAGCGTCTAAGCAATGTATGGTGGCTAACTTACGATTACAAGAATAAGATGAGAAGCTACGCAAACGGTCGCAAACTAGTAATAATCAAGAAGTGATCCTGAACTACTTACGTTCAAACATAACCCCACCGTGTTCTCTTCTCGAACTTACCCAAAAAGAGACCATCACAATTACGCACGTGGTTGGTGTATTTTAAATCGAATCTGGTGTCAAGTTTTCTACAACCGGATATTAAAAACTCCCATCTGCCACATAACCGTGGGCACGGCTCTCGAAAGTTTAAACCATGCAGGGGTGTCCCAACTTAGCCCATTACAAGCTCACGACCCGCGGAGACAATCCTCCATCCTGGGACATCCGATCAAACTCGAGATCCTAGTGCACAAGACATTTCGACAATGGTAAAACAAGTCCAGCAAGACCTCCCGACATGTCGACACCCTGATAGTAGCCGCGCGTATCTCGTCTCAGGCCACGATCGGATTGTCAAACTTCCGGTAGGCCAAATCCAAAGTTGCCCCTGGCGGTCATCGACGGTTGACAGGTTTGGACCAACACTCATGAGGAGCGCTGGCCCGGGGGTTGATTGAGATTCCACGGGTGCTAGCCGGTCCCTATGCAAGTTTTAGTTATTATTAGGCAAATGGTAAAACCAATGTTGGGCCTTGCTAAAAGAGTTTTATTCAAAGCAAACTGTTAAGAGGGGCACATAAACCCTCATCGTGTTAGGGACGCAAAATCAAGGAACATAACACCGGTATGACGGAAACTAGGGCGGCAAGAGTGGAACAAAACACCAGGCAAAAGCCCGAGCCTTCCACCCTTTACCAAGTATATAGATGCATTAATTAAATAAGAGATATTGTGATATCCCAAGATATCCATGACATCCATGTCCCAACACTGAACAACCTGCAACTGCACCTGCAACTAGCAACGCTATAAGAGGGGCTGAGCAAAGTGGTAACATAGCCAAACAACGGTTTGCTAGGATGGTGGAAAAGGTTAGAGGCTGTTTCATGGCATATTGGGAGGCTTGATAAACAAGTGGTGGGAAGCGCGACATAGCGATAGCATCGAGACAACTAGCATAGCAAAGATAGTAGTGAGATCCAAGGTGACGGTCATCTTGCCTGAAATCCCGCTAGGAAGAAGACCGAATCCGTGAAGAAGACGAACGGGCGTGGTTGAACGAATCCTCACAATCGCAACGTAACCAGAACTAAGAAGCAATACTGGAAAGAAGCAAACAACATGGTAAATGCACAAGCATAAACATGGCATGATGCACAAACAAGTATGATGCATGTCCGGTTTAATGAGGCATGGCATGCTAAACTGTAACAAACAACATTACAAATTAAGTGGAGCTCAATATGCAACGAGTTGCATATTGAAGAAATGCCTCGTTCAATTATTTAGTTCACTTTATGAACAAGACAAGATTAAATGTTGGTTAACATGGCAAGAGGTGAAACATAAGTAATCTACCTATCCAGGTTTAAATGAGGCCGGAAACAACAACAATTCCGGAAAATACTCATATGCAATTTATGAATTTGCTATTGTTTTGCCCTATACACAATTTTAGAGTTGTTAAACATGTAAAATAATACCACCATGTTTTTCTACCCCATTTACATATAAAGTTTATTTAATTCGAAGCTACGGTTATTGAGTTATGAAATAAACCATTTTAACATGTCATTTATGCAATTAATTCAAACAGCAAGTTTAAACATTTCAAACATGGGTGAAAGTTGCATATAATGAAACTAGATGAGATTCTAAGCATTTTACATATATAGTTTGTTTAATTCCGTTGCACGGGTGAAAAGTTATTAGATGCATGACTTTAGGGACTAATCTGCAAAACAGTTTTCCTGGAAAAATAGCTAAAATCACATAACAGAAAGAAAAAAACAGGAACTGGGACGAAACTGGCTGGCCCAATGGAACATATAGAGGGCGGGGGCTGCTCACCATGGGCCATGGCCCAGTTCGACGGTGAGGTGAGGCCGGCAGGGGAGGCTGGCGCGGTGGGCCTTGGCGCGGGATACCGCCCACGCGGTCCCCTCGCTCGCTCGACCAAGCGACGCAGGCAGCAGCGAGAGAAGCAGCGGCGCGATCAATGCACACGGCACAATGCGGGAGGAGCTTGGCGCCAGGTCGACGGAGTAAGCCGCAGGCACGACGACGCTAAGGACTTGGCGGGCGGGCGGGGATCCAAGCCGATCTCGCCGGAGTTGAGACGGCTTGGGGCGGCGCTATCTTGGATGGGGACGGGGCCGACCGGAAGGCAGGTTAGAGCTCGGGGAGGTTCTCGTCGGGGGCTTCAAGGGGTGGCCGCGCGGGAGCTCGCCTCCGGCGGGAAAGGTTGAGGACGACAGGGTTGGCCGGGATCCGGGCGGGGGTGGCCCTGGGAGGAGATCGAGGCGGGGTTGACGGCAGCGGAAAAGCTTCAGGCGGCCTCCTTCGGTTCCCTGTCCAAAACAAGACAGAAAGAGTTTGAGACAGGGGAGGAAGAGAGGAAGGAGAAAGGAGGGAGAAGGAGAAGGTGCTGCGTGGGCAGGGACTCCAGCGAGGGGCTGTGCTCCGGCGAGGTGGTCGGGATCGGGCTCCTCCCGATCTGGGCCTCGATGCGGCTGCTGCGGGGCTGAGGGGAGAGGGCGAGTGAATAGCAAAAAAAACTACCACATTACGGGTATCGTTTCAAAAAACTACCGCTTTTATTAATTTTTCAAAAAACTACCACAAAAGTGGCTGGCTGTTCCAAAAAAACCCAAGTGGCCGAACGGTTAAGTTTTAACTGGGGTTATGACATGTGTGGCCCGCTTTGTCGGCGTTTTGTCGACCACAGGTGCTCACGCACCTTGGTGACGGTTTGTTGTTAGGCGCACGCCGCCGTCTGACCGGTCAAACGGATCCGCCCGCCTCACTCTGTCTTCCTCTCTCTCTCTCTCTCGTCGCGCCTCCTCTCCGATGGCGGCGGCGGCGAAACTAAGCGATGGCGGCCATTCAACGGGAGGAGGTGGAAGGGGATGGAGGCGAGTTCTCGAGGTTGATAATCGGTGGGGCGGTAACCAAGAACCAGCCGGGCCTTGCCATACCCAAGCAATGGACACCACAGTGCGCAGCTCTAATGCAGACTCCTCGCCACAGGCTACACCGCCGTCGCTGGTGATTGCCGATTCTCGCTTGAGTACTGAGCGGCGAGGTCTCTTGCTAGCGTTGTGCAGCAGATCCGCCAACTCCCAAAGACTGGCCTCTGCATTTGGAGGGTGGAGTAAGTTTTTTTCCTCTTATGAGCTCCTTCACGGTTTACGATTTACCTTGTTCATTTCAAACAACATAGCATAATTTAGTTAGTTTTTGACCAAACCCTAGGTTCTTTGCGATTCATCTTAGAACATGAACATGCATTTGAATCATGACTTTATAGTTAGTGTGCAATTGAATTTTTGTAGCAAAAACACTTAGTTAGTTGGGCTTTTCAAATAACATATTATGTAATGCAATTGGATGATGAAATTTGGGAGGTTAGGTTTGCATTTCGAGGCGAAGATAATATGGAAAGGAGGTTTTCTGCTTTGGACATCACATTTCTAAACTTGATAGCACTTCTCGAGGCCGAAGGCTATGGGTCGATGACTACATGTCTTGGGTAAAAGAACAAGGGATTGGACAGAAGGTTTATTTCTTACGGGCAATCAAGATCAATTGAAGAAATGATAGACCACTCAGTTTAATAATGCTCAATATCATTGTTTCCAAGGCAAATGAAGATAGAGATGTTGAATGTAACAGGCTCACAATGTTTGTGAAGAACAAATTCCAATAGGCGATCCAGTGGGGGGTCCCGGTTTTGTGTTAAGTCTGTTACAAGATGGAGTGGTCCACCCTCTTGAAGTTAATTTGAACACACAAAGAAAGTCAGAACTTGAACATTTCGAAGCTCATGGTGGAGATGATGATGGATGTGTCTTTGGTGAAGAGGATGATGATATTGACAAATCATCCTCGACTTTGAGATTGATAGGGGTGACTATAGAGGGATAAAGATGTCTTACAAGGCTTGAAAGAGAGGTGAAGAAAATATTGGAAATGAAGAAGAAAGAGATCTTTGAGAAGATGACCTACAGTTTGAAGGTGACAATGATGTTTGAGTTTTGGCGGGAGGAGAAAGAGGCTGACAGTGGAGAGGAAATAGTTGTGGAAAAATGCAGGCCTGATGGGATTCCTTTCTTCTTTTACCAACATTTTTGGGAGGTGATCAAGGTGGATCTTATAGCCATGTTTAATGAGTTTCGTAAGGGGGAGTTGGACATACATAGACTCAACTTTGCCATGCTCTCCCTCATTCCTAAGGAACCCGATGCTACTTCCATGAAGAAGTTTAGACCCATCAGCTTACTTAACTGTAGTTTCAAAAAATTTACTAAGGTCCTCACCAACAGGCTGTCTAGAATTCTCCTGAGGCTTATTGCCAGTAACCAATCTGCCTTCATTAAAGGCTGATACATTCTGGAAAGCGTGGTCACTGCCCATGAAGTAGTGCACTCTATCCATTCTGGGAAAAAACAAGGTTTGGTTTTGAAACTGGATTATGAAAAAGCCTTTGATAAGGTAGACCTTAGTTTCCTTTTGGACCTCCTCAAAAAAAGAGGCTTTGGGGATACCTGGATTAACTGGATCCAACATATCACCCACAATGGCTCGGTTGGGGTTAAAATTAACAATACTGAGAGTGACTTCTTTTTGGCTGGCAAAGGACTTAGACAAGGGGATCCTATTTCCCCATTGCTATTCAACTTAGTAGTAGATGTGCTGACCAGGATGCTGTCTAAAGTAGCTAGCTGTAGCTTGATTGCTGGATTATGTGCAGAAGTCTGCAATGGAGGGATCATTTGTCTGCAGTATGCTGATGATACCCTGCTTTTTCTAGATAATGACCTTACCCATGCCTCCAACCTCAAAACTATCCTCACCTGTTTTGAGCAGGTCTCTGGCATGAGGATCAACTACTCTAAAAGTGAGTTGATACCAATTAACATGGAATCCTTTGACTTCCTACAATTTCTAGCTGCCCTAGATTGTAAAGGGGGGGTCCTTCCCTATTAAATATCTTGGCATTCCCCTGCACCATGATAAGCTTAGGAGGGAGGATATCCAACCTCTCATAGATAAAATTATGAAAAGAATTGCTGGTTGGAGAGGTAAGCTCCTTTCTTATAAAGGTAGGCTCATTCTAATCCAGGCTTGCCTAGCCAGTATTCCAATCTATCTTATATCCTTCTTTAAGTTCCCCAAATGGGCCATTGAGATGATCAACTCTCAAATGGCCAACTGTTTGTGGAATGATTTTGAAGGCCATAGGAAACTTCATCTTGCCAACTGGAACATGGTGTGTATGAAGAAAGAGTTTGGAGGATTGGGAATCCCAAACCTCCAAGATGTCAACTTGTGTTTACTAGGTTCCTGGGTGAAGAGATACTATGAGAGTGAAGGAAAACCTTGGAAAATGATTTTTGATCACAAGTACATGTCTGGTAAGATTAATATCTTCGCTCCTAATCTATCCCCCAGTGCCTCCAGATTCTGGAAGGGGCTGAAGACCACTATCCAAGCACTTAAACTTGGTTATAGGTGGAAAGTTGGGTCGGGTGAAAAAGTTAGGTTTTGGGAAGACACCTGGTTTGGTACCTCCCCACTAGCAGTGCAATTCTGGCCTATCTACTCCATTTGTAATGAACAAACCAATAGTGTCAAGGAAGTGTGGGATGGCGCACAACTTAAGCTCACTTTTAGAAGGATTTTTTATGATAGACTCATGGAACAGTGGTATCAGTTAGTGGAGATAGCTAGTAGCCTGATCCTTACCAATGAGACTGATGCCCTTGTCTGGCAATTAGAGAACAGGGGGGTTTACTCCACTAGCTCGCTTTACCATGTGATTAATTTTAGGGGGGTGCGGCCAGTCTTTGTACCCTCGGTGTGGAAACTAAAAGTTCCACCAAAAAACCATGTCTTCCTGTGGCTCCTGGCCAATAACAAGCTAATGACCAGGGATAACCTTAGGAAGAGACAGATTATTAAGCCACTTGAGTGTGTGTTCTGCTCTGAGGCCGAAACATGCTCGCATTTGTTTTTTGACTGTGTGGTCGCTAGACAGATCTGGCCTCTGGTCTCTAATCACTTTAGGGTGGCTATCGACCGATTTGAATCGGTGGCGGATCTGATTGTTGACAAAAACACTCTGCTCTCAACACGGCCAATGCTGCTGTACTTTGGTGTATTTGGAAATATAGGAACTCTATGATTTTCAAAACACCATGTGGACATCCATTAAGCAGGTGATGAGGCTGGTTCTAAGAACAATCAAGAATTAGGTGATCCTGTCTTCGGGTGGGGTGGCAGAAAGGCTAGAGTCCTTCTCAACACACTTGGCGACCGTCCTGAGACACCCATTGATGATCGGTGGCTGATCACGAAGCTTGCTGGAGCCCCGCTGGTGACTCCATGGGACAAGCTGAAGATCTTTGATAATGCGGTGGGCTTCCTGTCCCCCCCCCAAGAAGCGTTCAGAAGCTACATCGTTGTCGAGCCCGACTCGACATCGGCAGCTACTGGTCCTCAGCGGTGATCGCACCGCCTTGGAAAGCGCGCAAGGCATCCCAGAGCTAATCAAGATTCTGTAATCGGCGGTGCTCGTGTTCCGTTGCTTATCTTTGTAGTGGCTTTTAGCCGTCGTTTTCTTCTTTTCTGAACTGCTCCGCTTAGTGAGCTTATGTAATAACTGAATCTGATCTGAATTTGGTTTCATTAATATAATGGGACCGGGGAAAAGATTCCCTGTTCTTCTAAAAAAATGCAGGCCTGAGAAACTCAAGCCTGTGAGAAGAGCAGCAGCAAATCCAGGTCCAACTTCCAGAGCTCACAGTCAGCCAGAGATCCCAATGTTTCAAGATTTTGTACCTGAAGCTGATGAGTATTGCTTCCCTGGTGATGTGGGCATTTCTGGCTCAGATGGGGAGACTCCAAGACTACCTTCTGGAAGGAAGAGAAGATTGAAGAAGAAGAAAGAGAGGAATGGTATGACCCAAAGGTACCGATGCACATGAGCAACAGTGCAAGGACCTTTGCTTCACCAATGTGTATGAGTTTAGAAAGGCATTGAGAAATTTTCATGTTAGGACTTTGAGAAACTTTCAGTACCATAGGAATGAACCATCAAGGGTTATTGTTTGGTGCCCAGAGAGGAAGAATGGATGTGATTTTTTCATGACTACATCCAAAGTAGCCCATGAAGATACATTCACAATCAAGAAGTGCCACATGGATCATAGTTGTGGAGCTTGTGGAGAGAGTACAAAGGTTACTGTTGAATGGGTTGCAGAAGCTGTGGAGGACACGGTTAGATCAAATGTAAAGGCTGATGTAGAGACAGTTCTCAAACATACTAAGAAGTTTGGGGTGCATGTACCTAGGAGTTTGGCATATAGGGCAAGACTGATGGCTGTTGATGTTGTGCAAGGTGATCATAGAAAGCAGTATCTGAGGTTGAGGGACTACCTACAATGTGTGCTTGACACAAACCCTGGAAGTAGGTGCATAGTGACAACTTTTGAGGATCCTTTGAACCCAGCCCCCACACCAAGGTTCAAGTACATGTTCTATTGCCTGCAGGCATCAAAAGATGGATTTCTTGCTGGTTGTAGGCCTTTCATAGGTACAAATCAGTGATTTAATCATGTTAGAAATGTAATCAAGTTATTCAATTTTGCCCTAACTATCTCTGTTTATGCAGGACTTGATGGTTGCTTCATCAAGTTATCCATAGGCCAGCAAATATTGGCAGCAACTAGGAGAGATGGGAACGACAATGTGTTCCCAATTGCTTTTGGGGTGGTTGACAAAGAGGATGGGCCTAGCTGGACCTAGTTTTTAAACCAACTTAGAATCTGCATTGGCACCAGCAACCAGTTTGGGAACTACACCATCATGTCTGACAGGCAGAAGGTATTTTCTCTGACTCTGTATTATTCTTATGCACATAGCAATGCTGCTATAGTTATCTCATTACTACCTTATGTACTCAAACAACAGGGCCTTCTTAAAGCAATTAATGAAGTATTTCCTCAATCCCCACAAAGATATTGCCTAAGACACATATATGCCAACTTCCAGTCGGCTGGCTTTAGAGCAGAAGAACTTAAGAAATGGGTTGACAAAGCTAGCTATTCCTTCACTGAACATGGTCACAAAGAAGGAATGACAGGTTTGAAAGCAGCATGTGAACCAGCCTACATGTGGTTGAATGGCATCCCTAAGGAGTGTTGGGCTAGATATGCAATGGATCATGTATGCAAGACTGACTTGGTAGTGAACAACCTTAGTGAGGTTTTCAACAAAATGATTCTAGATGTTAGGTCAAAACCAATTAAGACCATGTTTTAAGGGTTGAGGACCAAACTAATGGTTAAGTACCAGGGCATCAGAGAGAAAACAGAGAGATGTAGGTGGGAAATAACCCCACATTACATGGAGAAGCTTGAGGAGAGCAAGAAGTGGGCTAAATACTGTGAAGCAAACATGGCTGGTCCCAACATTTGGCAAGTAACTAGTGGAGAGAACACATATTGTGTGAAGCTTGATGTAGGGAGCTGCTCTTGCAGGAGGTGGGACATGACTGGATCACCTTGCCACCATGCAATATCTGCAATGCAGAAGATAAAAGTTCACCCAGAAGATTATGTGCATCCATTCTTTAAGAAGCCAATGTATAAGGCTGCATACCAAAGACATCATCTACCCTGTCCCTGGTCCCGAATTCTGCCCAACACCAACACACCGTATATAGAACCACCAGTTTTAGGGAGAAGAAAGGCAAGAAGCGGATAGCTAGGAGAAAGGGTGAATTTGAGGTGCCACCCAAAGGATACATCAAGGATGGGCACAATAACATGCAAGAATCGCGTAGTCTGCAAGGCCACAGGTGGACAATGTGTGGATATAGACTTAAGGCCAAGTTTATGACAAGGAAAAACAACCACCAGGTAACTAAGCCAATTCAACAAGGAAAATCTGCTACTTGTTTTTAATGCATACAACTTGTGAGCTGCAACTTGTTTTTAATTTTAGGAAAACAAGGCATCCTACCCAGCAACTTCAACACCAACCAGGCCACCTCCAAACTAGGGCCACATCATCGAGTCCAGCTCCAGCTCCAAAGACCATCATCGAGTCCAGCTCGGCTTGAGGACCAGTTAGGAAACCAAAGAAGCTTCAACTAGGGCAAACACATCTGCTTCAACAAGGGCAACCACATCTACCGCAGCTTCAACAGTGGATCAAGAAAGAGAAAGAACCCAAGACCGCTTCAAAGACCACCAAGAACACCAGTGTCAAGTGCATCATCTCCAAAGAAAGAACACCAGATCATCAAGAGCTACAAGAGGTTTCAATGCTCCAAGGCAGATCAACATCAGTCAAGTGATGTTGGTTCTAAGAGGAAGAGGAAGGCCCCAAGCAAATTTGCTTTGTATTTCACAGCCAGTGGCAACCATTGAATGTGTTGCACTCAACTCTGCTTTATGCACCAAACTAATTGTTAGGCATGCTTGCTATCTGTGTTATGCCTTGAACTCTGCTTGTTAGGCACTCAACTCTGTTTTCATTTGAACAATTAAGTTATGTGGTCTATCTTTGAACTGCTTGAAACAATGATGTTATGTGGTCTATGTTTGAACTGCTTGAAACAATTATGTTATGTTATGTAGATCAAGTGATTTATTTTGTTGATAATTGATTGATATGATTAGGTCAATTTGGTCACTTTGGGGGGAAACTTGTCCACCAACCCCAAAGTGGCCAAAAGTTAGCCACTTTGGGTGGCTAGTTGTCGACCAACCCCAAAAGTGGCTACTTGTCGACCAACCCCAAAGGTGCCAAATGTGGCCACTTTGGGTGGCTAGTTGTCGACCAACCCCAAAAGTGGCTTTGGCCACTTTGGGGGGCTACTTGTCGACCAACACCAAAAGTGGCTAGTTGTCGACCAACCCCAAAGTGCCCACATTTGGCCAATTTGGGTGGCTAGTTGTCGACCAACCCCAAAAGTGGCTTTGGCCACTTTGGGGGGCTACTTGTCGACCAACCCCAAAAGTGGCTAGTTGTCGACCAACCCCAAAGTGCCCACATTTGGCCACTTTGGGGGGCTATCTAGGACCAAAACCTAACATATCAAAGCTAAAACATCAAGATTTGCCCATCTAGGCACCAAACCCTAAGAGAGATCAAACCTAAAAGATTCACTCATAAATTGCATCATAGATAGATTGATTCATCACATAGATAGATCATTCAACATTTTTCACCAGCTTCATACATTGCATTGCATCATAGACAACTTGATTCATCACATGCATATCTCATTCAACATTGTTCTTACACCAATTTCAAACATCACATAGATAGAAAGACAGATCTAGGAACACAGAAACATAACAGCAGCATCATGGGTATAGAATCCTAGTCCACCTCTGCCTAGTGACCTGAAAGGGATGGAAATTTGCCTCCTCCTTGCCCGAAGAGATGATATCATCATCACTAGGGTTGGAACCAGGGGAATGCCTCCAGAACTGCTCTATGTCCTTGCGGTTGCGTCTTTGCAAGGATCATCTCAACAAGTTGCCTTCTCGCCTCCTCCTTGCATCTTGGCGCTGGCTTGCTGGGCACCTCTTCTTCTACACCTATGACCTCTCCAGATCCATCTCTCCTTGGATTCTAGGGTTTCTTTAGCGGTGGGGGTTGAGAAGGGTGGGGATGGGGATTGATCATGGTTTCACTCTAGGGGTGGGCTTTATAGACTACTAATGGTTGGTGGTAGGTAGGTGGAGTAATAAAACAGCCCGATCTAGGCCCACAATGTGTACATAATGGTTTTAGGCCCAAAATATACTAGTTCAAAGATTGCTACTTTCAGGAAAACAACCTAAAGAAATAAAACAGTTCTTCACTGCATTACTTAAGATAGATAGGTTCTTAACAAACAATAACATAAGCCGACTTAGCAAAGGTTCTCCACCACTCTAGTTACCATAACTTAAACAGTTCATATAGGATCGCACAAAATATACTCCTACCATCATCTTGCAAGGCATGTTATATGTGTAGGCCACCTTACTTACTTACCCACCATTGTCCAAATCTTCAAGCCTCCAGTATGGCCCTGATTTTCTCAAGCTTTTCCTTGCTCCCATGGCTAGCATTCAACAGATCAGCAACTACTTTCTCAAGCTCTGTCTTCTCTTGTGCAAGAAGATCCCTGTCCACCTTTATCTCTTTCATTGCCTTGCTGGTGTTGTGAATTATGTCTGCCTAGGCCTGAATGATACACCTCTGTTCTTTTGCTAGCCTTAGCTTCTCCATCTTCATCTCCAGCTCTAGCTCTTCCTTCTGCTTCTCAAATTTCTCAAATCCATTGCTTTTGGTAGTCAATCTTGCCAACACCATCCTGCCAGTCAAACATCTTGCTCACATCATCAACCATTTTATGATACTCAGTGCAGAGATGATCATAGTCCTTCTTCAACTTGGCAACCTCATCCTCATATGCATGCTTGTCTTGAATCCTTCCAAGGTTTTGCTCATGGAACATTTCCCACAACTTGATGAGGCGGTTCTTAAGTACATCGGGCCAGCAGATCAACCCATCGAACTACACCACAATTCACACCTCCACGTAGTTTGATCAGAGAACACATACTTGAAAAATGCATAAATTCAGTTCTAACTTCAATTCAAAAAGAGGAGGACATGTAACCATAAATTCAAGACTAAATTCAATTCAAATAGAGTTAATGTACAAATTCAAGAACCATCGGGCATAATGAATCCACTAGGCATAATCAATCCACTAGGCATAACTGAATCCACCCAGCATACTCAATTACTCACCTGAACAGGGCATCCATAGAACCTCCTCCCAGTGTTAGCACCTTCAAACGCAACACACTTCCTAGGCTTCACATGGTGCAGAGTACACTTGGAAACTTCCTCCATGGGAGCACCACACCAGAGTGGCTCAGGGATGGTGTCAGGTGTGTCCTACATGCAGTAAAAGGTAGATCGGAACCAATGCATCAACTAGTTCAACTTGAGTCAAGCTTTGCCTTGCTCAAGTTCAGATCAGAAATCACAGTGCCATCCATACCCTAGATCAAAACTAATAGATAACCAAACCAAACAAATCCATCCATACAAATATACAGCTCATCAACCCTCATTCGCAAATCGATTCAACCCTAACCCTAACCCTAGATAATGACAGAGAGGAGGAGGATGAGGCTTACAAAGTACTCCATGTCCATCAGGTTGCCCCCCATGCTGTCGTCGGAGCTCTCATCCCCATCATTCCAAGAAGGCATCCCGCCATGAGAGGAACCGAGGTGGTCGGCGACGATGGAGAGCTCGGCCAGGGAAACAGAGCGAGGGGAGAGAGAGTGTGAGGCGAGGAGACAGAGTGAGGCGGGCCGCTTGACCTGGTCGATGGCCTGCCCGCGCCTAACGGCCGTCACCCGCACGCCGTGAGCACTGTTGCCGACAAAACGCTGACGGGCGGGCCACACATGTCATAACCCCAGTTAAAACTTAACCGTTCGACCACTTGGGTTTTTTGGAACAGCCTGCCACTTTTGTGGTAGTTTTTTGAAAAATTAAAAGAAGCGGTAGTTTTTCGGAACGATAGCCCGTAATGTGGTAGTTTTTTGCTATTCACTCGGGAGAGGGCGCCTGATGGAAACTGGGGCGCAAGGGAGGCCGTTGGATCGAAGATCTGACGGCTAGGGATGGTGGAAGCTGCAGGATTGGATGCATGGTGGGTGCAAGGTGGCGGAGGGAGGATCCCGAGGTGGATCTGGTCTGGGGACGGGGTGGAGGAATTGTAGGGAGTTGGTCTAGGATTTGACAAAAATGGACTAGGGATGGACTATATATATCAAGTGGGCTAGATTTAGGGGGTATTTGGTCCTTCCGATCATAATCGGACGGTCCGAGAAAAATAAGCTAGGGAGTCCAAATGAGAAACCAAAGATATTTTAGGGATGTTTGGGGATGATCTGGACCCACCGGTAACGACAGAGCGGTTCTGGTTTGGGAAGTTTCGGACACGCACATGACGGGTTTGAGAGAGGTCGACAAAGACTAGGGGGGTCTGACAAAGGTCAACAAGACAACGAGAAAAGCGGCTACTATGAACGAAGTACAAGTTTTGTGAAAACATGCGGATGCAATGCACATGATGCCATGATGAAATGTAACAAGCAAAATAAAACACACGGCAACAATGAAAACATGGAAGGCGCCTCGAGCGTCGGTCTCGGGGCGTCACAACTCTCCCACACTAACATAGGATCTCGGCCCAAGATCCTATGGATGGCACCGGAGAGAAGCGGAAATGAAAGAGGTAAAACAAAGTTGCTTCTTTAACAAACGAGTGAAACCACGAACCTTGAGAGGTTGAACAAATTAAAAGAAAGAACACAACAGAGATGAACGAGATTGCAAACAATTCCTTAGAAGAGAGGAACAAGGAACATTAAGAGAACTTGAAGGTTGCAAAGACATGAATCAAGAGTTTAATGGACAGGATAGAATTCGAAACCACTCCGATTAAAACAAGATGAGAAAGGAAGAATTCGGGCAGCACTCCGGTTGAAAAGAGAGGCAAGACATGATAAGATAAAAGGAACTTGGATAGAGGACACAACACTCCTGTTGAATGGAAAAGCAAGAAAAAGAACATGATCTTGACAAAATGAGGTGATGGGTGAAGAGAGCAACATCACAATGCCTCCGGAACCAAAGAATATAAGCTAGATCGTCAAAATAAGAGAATGGAGAAGGAAATGACAACTTCTGCCACAAATGAACTTGGAAAGCATCCTTGCAGGAAGGTTAGAACGGAGTTGTTGGAAAACCAACAACAAAAATAATAAGCTTGTAGTGGGCTTATGGAAACATCTCAACATTATGAGGTGACAAACGGCCACCAACGGAAACCATTGATTTGATTGAGAGCACCAAATAAATGGAAAACTTCTTTAGCCGAGAGGATAGGAGAAAATGTGGATCATTGATAGACACCACAATTAGCAATATTCCTTAGGGAAGGCTTTAGGTGAAAGATAACCCAAGGTAACTCCAACAAAGAAATTGTTGAGTTGAAAAGATCTCATGACCGAACAGAAATTGATAGTTTAAAATATCTCATTCCTGACAACTTGTGAATCATGAAACACGAAGGGAAATTGTCAAGAATGATATAACACCACCTCAATAGATAAGGTAGAAAGAATTGCACTTCGGAATGCAAGATGGAGAATGCTTGACCTCCTCCAACAAGAATCTTGAAGAACACTTCGAGAATGAATTAAATCCTTGATGAACCACCATGTATAGCCTCCATGAAGAACTCCAGTACAAAGAGAATGATAGAAAGAAAAGAGAAGTTGAAAGAACAAGGTCAACCCTTGCAATGATTTAGATGGAGCTTTGTGACGAGACATCCAAGAAAACTTGGAACTCCGGAAAAGAAAGGTGAGCAACTTGAATCGAGAATTGATACCACGAATGAACTCCGAAGGAAGGAATTAAATCACCTCGAGGGGAAACAAGAATAAGGATTATGTCATGCTTACCCTTCAACATCTTAAATTGATGACAAGCAACGGATAGGCATGCTACTTATTCTCGTTGAAAGGATTAAGAGAGATATAGCGGAAGCTTGAATAAGGTCTTCAACAAACCACCGGTAGGAATTGTAAACGAACGTAGCAAAGGCACGAATCACCGGGAAGAATTATAAAATGAACGAAGATACTTGGGGAAATTTAGATACAAGAGAATGAAGAGATCACCAGTAGAGTAGAGAATACTTGAATGATGCACCGGAAGAATTTGAGAACAAGAGTAGAACATTGAGAATGAAAAATAAAATGATGGCCTTCGGAGAATCAAAATGAAAATAGCTCTGAAATGCCTCGAATGGATAAGAAAATAATTCTCACAATAAAAAACAATTATGAAGATGGCATGAATTTAGAACCATGAATCTTCAAGAGAACGGGCCAAGATTTAGGAGAAACTCTTCTTCGGTCTTCAAAGCTGAGAATGACGACGAGAACACCACCAAAATTGTTGAGACACTCCGGAAGAATGAAAAGAGTAAAGGTTGAGCCAAAGATAAAAAATATTAGAAAGCGATCTTGGAAAGGCATCTGGCTAACGAAAATTCATTCTTACGTCAAACTGTGAAAAGAATTTGAGAATAACTTAGAAAAAAGGGATAATTAGATTTATGCCCCTAGTTGTGTCCCACTAAATCATTTTACCCTAATTCCCAAAAAGGCACGGTTACATCCAAATCACTTTGCTCCTCTTATGCTTTTGCCCTTTGACCGTTTGACCGTTAGTTTGAAAACTTCATAACTAATATATGCTAAATCAGAAAAATGCAAATAAGATACCAAAATCTTCAGAAAAACATCACCTATATGTGAGTGTCATTTGCATTCATGAAAAAAGTGTTGGAAAGTGCCCATCCGAGTTTTAGCTCTTATGCTACCACCATGAATAGTAAAATCTAAAAAAGTTCAAAAAAATTCAAAAAAAATTGGTGGCAAGAATGACAAATGTTTTAAGTGCACGCCAAGTTTCATCAGGAATAACATTAAGTAGGCGCCATGACAAAAACACAATCAGCACTCCAAAATAGATTATTTTTTTGCCATGACTTCCACGAATGTCGTTCCCTAATGAAACTTGGCAAGCACTTAGAACATTTGTCGTTCTTTGTGACCATATTTTTGTTGATTTTTTTATATTTTTTTAGAGTATATTATTCATGGTGGTATCAGAAGAGCTAAAACTTGGATGTGCACTTTCCAACACTTTTTTCATGAATGCAAATGACACTGACATATAGGTGATGTTTTTCTGAAGATTATGGTATCTTATTTGCATTTTTGTGATTCAGTATGAATTAGTTATGAGGTTTTCAAATTGATGGTCAAACGGTCAAAGGGCAAAAGCATAAGAGGAGCAAAGTGACTTGGACAGAACCGGTGACTTTTGGGAATTAGGGGTAAAACAGACGAGTGGGACACAACTAGGGGCATAAATCTAATTATCCCTAGAAAAAATTAGAAGAGTCAGGTAATATCCTGGGAAAAGACCTGTGGGTTAGGGCCCACTCAAAAGATACACCATTGAACAACTTTTAAAGAGAGATTGCACCGGTTGAATTAAATGGCTTGAATGAGAGAACAACCACGAAATAGAACAAACGGATCTTGAATGAAAAGACGAGTCTTCTGAGATATCTTCAGCACTTCGGATATGAATAGACAGAGGTGAATGATTAAGAGGTGCACTGGCATGGCAAAGCATTTGAAATAAGGAAAGAGATATGATCCACACCAAAAGCTTGAATTGAATCCATCGGAGAAGAAAAAGAACGAAGAATGATGAACTTGAAACTCCTGACCGTCTTCATGATAATCACCGGATAAGAACATTGAAGGAAAGAATGAAGAAACTTCACATTGATAATATGGATAATTGATTAAGAAGTCTGAGTCCTTGAAGAAAAGGGTGGGATGGTGGAAAAAATAAAGGCAACTTGGGACGAATGAAACGGAGAAATCCTCAGGCTTTTCAACGGCGCCCGCATGGAATAACTTGAAGAGAAGCACACCGGTTGAAAAGAACTGAAATGATAATCTCGATGATCAAAAGGATTAGCACTCCCATAAAAATATGAGAATACCATTTAGGAAAAGGTATGGAATCAACACTTGACATTGAAGCAACTTGAATACCATAACTCAAAACAAAACAAAGGATTTGGCTTACAGAATAAGCCGAGAACAAACATATGATAGAGATTCCGCCCAAAGTGTTCGTGATGAGGCCCCACGGGCACGACGTCTAGCGGACATCATAAATGACAAACGAGACGTCCCCGAATCAGCATAGCCAAGGATTCTTTAAGATGCCTCGCGACCATTGTAAATCGACTATGAAAAGCGAACCACTAGACGTTGGACCCCAATCTCAAATCATACATCTACCGGAAACAAATCCTGGGTAAGTACTTGAATTCCGACCTATTAACTCCCGAAACTTTCTGGTTATGCAATCTGGTGTTGGGGATACAGGGAGGCACAAATATCTCACACAACTAACAAATCCTATACTCCAACTGTATCCATCCGTCAACACATAACCAAGAAAACTCCGGAAATCATGTACCTCAACCTTCGAAAAGCATTCGATATACGAGCTGAGGCAATACTCCCGAACTCCATCCCCAGTACTGGGTGGCGTCGAGGTTATCTCACCACTAACTGCATATAAGAGGTTATCTCACCACCCGGAACTCCAACGATAAAATTGTGACGACAACACCTCGGAGCTCAACTCCCCGGGACACTGCCACAACCCCTAAATGTTAGGAGGCACCAAGAACAATGTTCTCGTCACAATAAGGCCACGCGCATGACGGGACTGGGCGACGGGCCGGGGGCCCGCCGCCGCGCGCCCTTGGCCATGCGTGCCGATTTATTGCGGCGTCTGGGGGCCGGTTGCACTTCCCCGCTTAGTTAGTGCGTGTGTACGTGCGCACTTATTGCGGGGTAGTGGAACGGGCGCGTGCAGACGATCCCACTTCCCCATGTTTGAACCGGGGCTTATAAATTGAGGGGGGCAAGGAGGCGGCGGGCATTATTCTCACTCGCGCCCTCATGTCCCCCTGCTCTCGCTCTGCTCCTTGCCACCGATGCACAGCTGCGCCCGCAGCCCCGAGCAAAGCTCTTCTCCGTCGTCCTTCTTCCTTCCGCTTCTATCCATGGCGCCGCCGTCGGGCTCTTGGATGGGCTCCAACGTCACCAACGACGACATCACGCAGCTTCGAGCTTCGCGGCGCTTGCCGTGGGAGACGGACGTTAGCGTCCGCCTGTCGCGCGGCGAGCAAAGACCCCGACCTGAGGGGCAGGAGCGCGTCGTCTTCCTCACTCACCTCGAGCGCGGGCTCGGGCTGCCGGCGAGCACGTTCTTCTGCGCCTTCCTGGAGTTCTTTGGGCTTCAGCCGCACCATCTCGGCGCTGGCGCCATCGTCCAACTCTTCGGCTTCGTGACCCTGTGCAACGGGTACCTGGGGGTCGAGCCGACGATCGACCTCTGGGCGCGCTTCTTCTCCTTGAAGCGGCAGGGCCCGTCGGCCGGGAGTTCGTCGACAGCGGCGTCACCGTCATCTCCAAGCGGTCGGGGGCAGATTTCCCCAAGATTCCGCTCGAGGATTCTGCCAAGAAGTGGCAGAATTCTTTCTTCTATGTCCGCAATCATGATGCGGACCACATCAATCTTCCCCCTTTCACCTTGGCACCGCCGCGGGCGAAGACAAACTGGGGCTACTCGCCCCGGCGCCCGTCGCAGGAGATCATCAACCTCTGCGAGCGGGTGATGGTGATGAGGACGCAGGAGGGGCTTACCGGCACGGATCTTCTCGCCGCGTTCGTCACTCGCCGGGTCCTCCCGCTTCAGAGGCGCTCCTGCCTCATCGGCGAGATGATCGGCCTGCAGGACCCCAACCGAATGGGGTCGACGTGGCTGTCTGGGGAGCAGGCCGCGCGCGCCGTCAACGCCATCTGCAGGGCCAATCTTGGAGAGGATTAGCGATTCGGCAAGGCGTCGTATAGCCAGGCGAACCCGGCACCGCAGGTGAGCATCTGGTCTCCTTACTTCGCCGCCGCGCATCTTCTTGTTCGACCCGACGCGTCACGGGAGGTTCTTCTGAATGCGAGCCAGCATCCTTACGCCCAGCCTCCGCTGCAGGTGGCGCCGGTGGCGAGGAGGTTGCCGAATCCGACGCCGGCATTGTGCACCGAGCCGGTAAGCTTTGAGTTTTTCTCTTCGTCATTTTGTCTTGAATTGTTGCTCGTGTCGCGGTGAAGGCAATGCTGACGTCGGTTGCTTGGTGTAGTGGTGTTGGGCAGGGGAGGCGGCAACGCGTGCGGAGCCAGGTCCTCGCATGGGGCGGTGCCGAGCCGCCCGCATGGCAAGGACAGCGTCGTGCCGCGGCCCCGCGGATTGAAGCGCGCAGCGGACCCGGCCGAGCCCGGAAGGCCGGCCAAGAAGAAGCGCGCGAAGTCGACTCCGGTCCCGATCTTGACGGGGTAAGTCTTGTTTTCTTGCCTGTGCCCTGATTTCTTGTCTCTTTTGCTTATTTTTCCTTCTTCAGGTTGCCGATCGCGCTGGCGAGGGCGGCGGCGGAGGCTGCGACCACCGAGGGGACTGCGTTCCGCAGGAGCCGGTCTGGCCGGGGAGGAGGGACGAGGCGACTCGGACCTCAGCTTGGACCCGGACGATGCCGAGGCCTTGGCTTGGCGTGACAGGAACCGGGCCGAGGCGGAGCTGGAGGCGGCGTCGGTCCGGCCGACCGACGCGGGCGGTAGCAGGGCGCGAGGCGCGCGGCGCCGCTGGCGCGAGATGCCGGAGGGCATGGTGGTGGAGGCGACGATTTTTGAACCGTCGTTAGTGAGGGAGCGCGGCCGCGGGGGTCGGCCTGAGGTGGTACTCCTCGACCAGGAGGTCGTGGAGGTGGGGGGCGATACCCCACCGCGAGCCGACATTGTCGAGCGCGCGGGGGCTGATGGTGGTGGAGGTGGCGTCCTGGAGGGGGCGCCACAGGCGGCGGCGCCGGAGGCGCCGTCGGCTTTGGAGGAGGCACCGCAGGCGGCGGTGCCCGAGGTGGCGACGCAGGCGCCCGGCGTTGGAGGAGGTGCCGCCGCGTCGCAAGCGGCAGCGGGGGCATGCCTTGGTGCCCCGGCAGGCGGGCGCCGAAGCCGCCGTGCCGCAGCCCGCGCGGAACTGGGCCGTGGCCGTCTTCGGGCCCCAGACCCAGGAGGAGGCGGGGCTGGATGCCGTCAGCCGCCGTCTGCGAGGCCGGACGGAGCGCCTTGAGGCCTTCGCCCAGGCCAAGACGGAGCGGACGCGCGACCTGGAGCGTGCCGTCCTGGTAAGTCCTTCTTCTTCTTGTTTTCTTGTGATTTTATCTCTGTGGGGGCGCGCCAGCGCACCCACTGGGTGTAGCCCCCGAGGTTTAGGCCAACTATGTAGTAGTTGGGTCGAACCTTAGGAGCATTGGCCTTGTGTTGATTTTGGTCTTCTCTTCAGCACCTTGACGCCTTCCGGGTTGCCGCCTACAACCGGTTCCTGGGCAAGCATCGGGAGCTCAAGGAGCAGCTTGCTGCCAAGGAGGAGGAGCTTCGCGTCGCTGCAGGTACTTTGTTCAGTTCTTTCCTTCTAGTGGGGGCGCGCTAGCGCACCCACTGGGTGTAGCCCCCGAGACTCGGGTCAACTGTGTAACAGTTGGGCCAAATCTTAGGCCTTGTCTTATTTCTTCTTCCTGCTAAGTTCTTGTTCTTTGCAGCCGAGGTGCTGTCTTGGCGGACCCGGCTGTTCCGGGCTGGTCATCACTATGACCGGCTCGTTGCTGATTCCGGCCGTCTCGGCGTCAAGGCGGCGCAGGCGAGGGCGGAGGTGGCCGCGGCCCAGCGGTCTCTTGACGAGGCCAATCGGCTGCACGAGCAGCTGGCGGGTCACAAGTGCCGCCTTGAGGCCGAGGTGGAGCTTCTTAAGGCGGAGGCAGCCAAGGCGGTGGAGGCGCGGCAGGCCCTGTTCGAGGCGGACCAGCTGCGCGGCCAGCTGGCCGACGACAAGGGCCAGCTCCAGGCCGAGGTGGAGCGTCTGCGGGAGTAGGCCACCACGGCTGAGGAGGCCCGCCAGGCCGAGGCTCGCTGCCGTGAGGCGGCCGACAAGGCGGCCGAAGACAAGGACGCCGAGCTGAAGGCGGCCCTTGCTAAGGCGGCCGACCTGGAGAGGGCGCTCGGGGAGTGGGACCGTGTCTTGGAGCGGGAGCGACGTGGTACGTTGCTCGAGGCGCAACACCTGGAAGAGTCTTTCTCTAGTAAGTGGTGCTTCTTCGTTGTTTGCCGGGTTGGGACCCAGCCCTTTCTTCTTTGTTGCTCTTCTGACTTGCTTCGTTTTTGGTTGCAGGGGCCTTTCCAGAGACGCAACGGCTGGCGGAGGAAGCCGTCCGCTATTAGCGCGACCCGACCGACGTTGTTGGGTCTGGGATGGATCCGCTGATGGCTTGGACCTTCCCGGAGATCATTGCCGCTGCTGAGGCCCGGCTGCGGGCCTTGGGGACGCAGATAGAGCGGCTGTCCCGAGCTGGTACCGCGATGACGGCGGCCTTGTGGCCGGGTTCCGTCCATCCGCGCAGCTTCTCGCGTCTGGCGTGCTTGTTGGAGATGGGCCCGGATCGCCTTAGTGACTGGCGCGTTTCCGCCGCCCGGGCCGGTGCTGAGATGGCACTCCGGATCGCGCTGTCTTGGAATCCGGATCTTTAGCCGGGCCTTGCGATGGGTCAGCGTGGCGCTTCGGGCGATTCTTTGCAGGAGCAGGTCGGCCGGATCGCCTCCTGGGCGAGCTATATCGCCGAGTTCGCCTTCCACGACGAGTTCCATCCGGAACAGGCGGAAGATGGCGCCGTCGTGGATGGCGACAACTACGGCTTGCTCCTTCGTGACCCGGAAGGCAGCTCGGAGGAGACGGGCGTCTACGGCGACACGGAGGTCGAAGAGGACATCAGTGCTTTGCTGGAGCCGGAGGCCGGCCGGGGGGAGCCGCCGACGTCGCGACGCAACGCTGGGAATGCCCGAGAATCTTTTGTAGAGAATTCTGTTAAGTAGCAGGTCCACCCACCCACTGGGGGTTTTCAGGGTGTAATGAACTCGGGCCATGGGCCTTTGCTTGAAACATTTATGTGTAAATGTTGTGAGTGTTTATTTGCTTTTTGCCTTCTGCTTTTTTCGAACTACATGCGTTGTTCCTCCCTAAAGCTTCCCTCCCGCGAGTCAGACGGCCGAGGCTCCGATCTGTGACAAGGAGTTCGGCTCTTCGAGAGGCGGCCGCAGGAGTTGGGTCCTTAAAAACTTTGAGCGTGAGCAAAACACCCACTGGGCTGGCTGGTGGCAATCCGGCTTGGCTGGTTGGTGAGCAGCAGGTCGTGCGGCTAACTTAGTTGACGAGCGTCGGGCCGGGTTGGTCGACCCGGCGGCTTTGACTTAGTGTATGAATCGTAGGGGAGCTTGAAAGTGCAACTAATCCCCGGGTGGTTTTGGTAATTAATAACAACATATATATCATTGAACTAATTGTTTCTTGAGAATCATTTCAGAAAGTTCAGTGATATGGGTATGGCAATGACCGAAGAAGTGGACCCCTCAAAATGCTAAGGAAAGCATTGGCAAAAGCTCAAGACTCCATTTTTGGTTTAGTGATCCAAGATCACATTGAGTCTATAGGAAAGCCAATACTATTAAAAGGGGATGAGGTTATGTTGATGATCCGGTTGCTCAAGTGCTTAGTGATACATCTCCCAAACCATCGCAATCTTTCATTCCAACATACACTCATAAGTAATCTCGGTCTCACCGATTCCATAAACTCACCACACCGAGATGAACCACCTCACCATATACCCAAACCCTAGAAATTTCGGATTTTCCAATTCCAAACTCGGTTTCACCGAAACTAGTGTTGCCAAGCTTCTGTAACCTTCTGTCATCAAATCGGTGTCACCGAGATGATAAAGTCGGTCCCACCGAGATTGGCAAACCCTAGTCTTTGGAAGAATCGGACTCACCGAGATTGTATTTTCGGTCCCACCGAAAATCCCAACGCTCACAAGATTTGAACTTTCGGTCTCACCGAGTTGTCAACTTCGGTCCGACCGAGATTGGTCAAATGTGTGTAACGGTTGATTTTGTGTGGAGGCTATAAATACCCTCCACCTCCTCTTCATTCAAAAGAGAGCCATCGAAAGAACTACCACTCCTACCTTACATTTCGAGAAGAAAACTACCTACCCTTGTGTTGAGATCAAGTAGCTCTACTCCCACCATATGAAACTTGATTTCTAGCCTTCCCAAGTTGCTTTCCACTCAATCCTTTCTTCCACCACAGCCAAATCGGTGAGGAGAGTTGAGTGTTGGGGAGATTATCATTTGAAGCACAAGAGCAAGGAGTTCATCATCATCAACACCATCTATTACCTTTTGGAGGGTGGTGCCTCCTAGATTGGTTAGGTGTCGCTTGGGAGCCTCCGTCAAGATGTGGAGTTGAACCAAGAAGTTTGTAAGGGCAAGGAGATCGCCTACTTCGTGAAGATCTACCCCAGTAAGGCTAGTCCTCCGTGGGCGATGCCATGATGGCATAGACAAGGTTGCTTCTTCGTGGACCCTTCGTGGGTGGAGCCTCCGTGGACTCTCGCACCGTTACCCTCCGTGGGTTGAAGTCTCCATCAACGTGGATTGACGATAGCACCACCTATCGGAACCACGAGAAAAATCTCCGTGTCTCCAAATTGCGTTTGCTCTTCTCCACCTCTCTTTACTACATGTGCAATTTACTTTCCGCTGCCAATACTCTAGAATTGCATGTGTAGGGTGATACTTGACTTGATCATCATTGTGAACTTGCTAAAAACTTGTCCTAATCAAAAGGCTGAATTTTTATATTGTCAAGTAGTCTAATCACCCCCCCTCTAGACATACTTTCGATCCTACAAGTGGTATCAGAGCTTTGGTCTCCATTGTATTGGTTTCCATTGCATTGGACTCCATAAGTGTGACGCCCCCGATTTAATCGTACACTAATCATGCACGCAAACGTGTACGATCAAGATCAGGGACTCACGGGAAGATATCACAACACAACTCTAAAAACATAAATAAGTCATACAAGCATCATAATACAAGCCAGGGCCTCGAGGGCTCGAATACAAGTGCTCGATCATAGACGAAGTCAAGGAAGCAACAATATCTCGAGTACGTACATAAGTTAAACAAGTTTGCCTTAAGAAGGCTAGCACAAATCGGGATACAAATCGAAGAGGCGCAGGCCTCCCGCCTCGATCCTCCTAAACTACTCCTCGGTCGCCGCCGCACACTTGCACGTAGTAGTAGGCACCTCCAGGTAGTAGTCGCCATCGACGGTGGCATCTCGCCCTGGTTCCGAAGATCTGGTTGCGACAACCGTAAAGAAGGGAAAGGGGAAAAGGGGGAGAAAGCAACCGTGAGTACTCATCCAAAGTACTCACAAGCAAGGAACTACACTACATATGCATGGGTATATGTGTAAGGAGGCCATATGAGTGGGTGAATCTGCAGAATGCCGTAATAAGAGGGGATAGCTAATCCTATCGAAGACTACGCTCGGCACCTCCGCCTTGCAAAGTAGAAGAGAGTAGATCAAGTCCTCCAAGTAGCATCGCCAAGTAGCATCTCCAAGTAGCATCTCCAAGTAGCATCTCCAAGAGCATCTCCAAGTAGCATCTCCAAGAGCATCGCATAGTATAATCCTACCCGCGATCCTCCTCGTCGCCTGCGGAAAAGCGATCACCGGGTTGTTCGTGGAACTTGGAAGGTGTGTTTTATTAAGTATCCGGTTCTAGTTGTCATAAGGTCAAGGTACAACTCCAAGTCGCCCTGCTATCAAGATCACGGCTATTCAATAGATTAACTTCCTGCGGGTGCACCACATAACCCAACACGCTTGATCCCATTTGGCCGACACACTTTCTGGGTCATGCCCGCCTTGGAAGATCAACACGCCGCAGCCCCACCTAGGCACAACAGAGCGGTCAAGACACCGGTCTAAACCTAAGCGCCGCAGGGTCAGGGCCCATCGCCTGAAACACACCTGCACGCTTGCGACGCGCCGGTGAGCGCACCTAGCAACCTCCATTACAAAGGAAGTTGCGTTAACGCAGCCCAACCCGGCGCGCCGCTTAGTCGCCGACGTCCACGAAGGCTTGGTGATACCACGACGCCGGGATACCCATAACTACTCCCACGTAGATGGTTAGTGCGATAGACCAAATGGCCGACTCGGATCAAATACCAAGATCTCGTTAAGCGTGTTAAGTATCCGCGAACGCCCGAACAGGCCAGCCCCACTGCCTCCTAGGTGGTCTCAACCTGCCTGTCGCTCCGCCACAAAGTAACAATCGGGGCCGTCGGGAACCCAGCCCACCTCTACCGGGATGGAGCCACCGTCCTTTCAAATTTCTCATCGTAATCACTTATGGTACTCAATGAGTGACCCGACTTTAGTCACCAAATGTATAGTATGTATGTATGTATAGTATATACCGTGATCACCTCCCGAGTGATCACGGCCCAATAGTATAGCAAGGCGATCGACAAGAATGTAGGGCCAATGATGATAAACTAGCATCCTATACTAAGCATTTAGGATCATGGGTAAGGTATCAATGATTTTAGCAACAATGACAAAGCTATGCAATGTAATAGGAGTAATCAAACAAGAATATGCTACACTACTCTAATGCAAGCAAGATAGAGGAGAATAGGCGATATCCGGTGATCAAAGGGGGCTTGCCTGGTTGCTCGCAAGGAGGGTCTTCAACTCCGTAGTCGAATCGGGTCGCCGGCAGCCTCGGGTCTCACCGAAAGAAGTAACGAGGGGAACACAATAAATAACAAAGCAATCAAAGCATCACAAAGCATAACATGGCAATACGCTGTGCTAGGTGTGCCCTAACACGTAGTAGGTGATACCGATGAAGGGGGAAACATCCGGGAAAGTATTCCCAGTGTCTCGCGTTTTCGGACATATGAACTAGAGGGGAAAAGTTGCGTGTTTGCTATGCTAGGGGTGTGTGGCGATTTAACGGGCTGCATATCCGGATTCGCCTCGTCGTTCTGAGCAACTTTCATGTACAAAGTTTTTCCATCCAAGCTACGGTTTATTTTATATGATTTTCTAAGGTTTTAATCATTTCTTAAATTATTTTAATTCAAAAATTAAATGTTAAATTGCTATGGGTACACAGAAGTGTACCCAGAGATGGACTTGTGTGGTCGACAAGAGGCCCGCTGACTTGGTCAATCGCCTGACAGCAGAGACTGACTGGTGGGGCCAGTCAAGGTCAACAGCCCAGTCAGCATTGACCGTTGACCTGGTCAACCTGACAAGTGGGTTCCACTGTCATTGACTCATAACTCTATTAGTTTAGGAAAACTTGCTTAATTAACAGTGAGGTCCATCTGTCACTGGGTTATATTATGCTCATTACCTAATTAACTAATTAATTAACATACTGAATATTTTAATTAACACTTATTTTTGTTCATTTGTTTTTCGTTCTTATCCAGAGGCTGGGCCCCGGTGGTCAGGGGCACAATCGGCCACACACACGCACACGCACTCCATGATCAGGGCGAGGCTGTGGCCGAAGCTCGGTCGGCGGGTGGCCGGCGGCAATGGCCAAGGGCGGGCGGACACGGGCATGGAGCGAAGGGGAAGGGCGCGGCGGCGCCGGCGGAGTGCACAAAGGGCGTGCGGCGACGGGCGTCGTCCAGGCACAGCAGCAGCCCTGTGGACGGGCAAGCAGCGGCAGCGGAGGCGCGAACCGACGGGCGAGACAGGGGAACAGGGGCGGCCGGAGCGCTGAGCGTGGCGATGGACGTGCGGGACGATGGGGAGAGGGAAGCAGGGGGATGGAGTTCTCACCCCCGTTGTAGGGGAGTTCGGCGGTGAGGCACGATGGCGCCGGCGGGGAGGAGGTCGGGAAAGGCGTCCGACGAGGTGGAGGTAGACGAGGGGCGGCTCCAGCGACCGGGGACGACGATGACGTCGTGGCATCGGCGGGGTCGTGCCCGATCCAGAACGAGCGGAGAAGACCAACGGCGCGGTGGTTGGATCCAAGGGCGACGGGGTCGAGCGGTGGGCATCGATGGCGTGTTTCCGGCGATGGCGCAGGTGCAAGGCGTCGGGGGCGGCGGTTGCCACCGACGGGATCCGCACGAGGGGGAAGGGAGAGAGAGGCGGGCGAGATCGAGGGGAGAGGGGGGTTTTCCTCGATCCAGATTGGATCGGGAGGGGGAAGGTGGCGGCGGGGGGAGTGGGAGCGAGTGGGTTAGGGTTTGGTTCGGTGGGGGATAAGGGAGTGGGGTGGGCGGCATCGGTGGGCAGTTAGTGATCGGGTGAAGCCCAGCTTGAGCCGAGGGGGCTTTTTTGTTTTCTTTTGTTTTCTCGATTTGCTTTCCTTTTCTTATTTTCTTTTCTGTTTTATTTATTTTAGTTAGCAAAACAGCTTTACAAAAATATAACCCTACTCCTAAATTAGCATAATAACATAGGCCACCTACTCCAAAAAGTTTGGTGATTATATAAACTAGATTAACATCTGCTTAGTATTTAAAAGCATTTAACTAATTGTCGTCTTTGTTTTACTTACTATAGTGCATTTAAATACTTTACACAAGTGTGGTTTCTTCACCAATATTTAATATGGATTATCCGCTTATCTCGAACATTTTTGTTTTAATATTTGAAAACTTTTATTGTTTGCCTGATTTTGCATATGAATTTGAATCGGTTTCGAACTAACTCGAGATTAGCCACCGTGATCAAAGTGACGTGGCATCATTAGCAGAGAATTACTGTAGCTTAATTATCCGGGCATCACAATTCTCCTCCACTACAAGAAATCTCGTCCCGAGATTTAAGAGGGGGACTAGGGGGGAAAGGTCTGGTTAGGAAATCCTAACGAATCTTCTTGTCTTTGGTTGCTCTTCTCGAAGAGGTCGATCCATTACATTGATGTCTTCAGTTCTCCGCTTCGGGCCATCATGATGAAGTTATCGTCCTTCCTTGGGGATCTTCATCGTACTTACGGAAAGGATAAGGGGTAGCTTCAAAAGGACAGACCTCTACAAGGTTGACTATTTGGTCGATAACACCGAGGAAGGTGGCGGAAGTTACTCTCGAATTGAATCTTAAGAAAATATCGAGAGCAAGGTAAAGAGGTAACATGAGAAGTTTCAAACGGATAGGCAAGCGTTCGATGCCTAATCAGAAGGTGAAAGGGGTTCAGAGCAACGAGAATAAGTATTGCGTCTGATACCAAAATAGATCACTTGGGACGGTGGTCCGTGAATTACATACGAGTCCACGCGCGAGGAATATCTTTGGAAACAGGGGGTGTACAGGAGAGTCAGGTTTCAATCCTGTGGAACTGTGGGTTATGGGCCCACCATGTGGTTGAAGGTAGGAAGGGGGCCGACATCTTGCACGGTTATGATAGCAAGGCATGCCAGAGAATAACCTGTCAGTTATCTCGGTAACAACGTCGGTACCAAGGGCGAGGGACGAAGAGAACCATTTTCCCGCTCGTTGAACGAGGCGGACCAATAGGCAAGGTTCCCGTTCATCGGTGTATTCCGGAAATGTCATCAACAATAGTAACAGGGTTTTGCTGACGAAATGGCGCACCGAGGTGTTTACATAAGCAGTGAATCATTACTGCTTAGATTATATAGATCACAAGGAAGGTTAAACAAATTAATGGAAAGGAAAATGTGTTTGAACACATATTTCAGGGGTATATCATTCCCAAGGACAAGCAGAGCATGATATCGATGACATGATATAAAGTAGAAAACTCTTTAGGTACGGGGTGAGAAATTTCCTGACATTACCCATACAATGGTGTTTGGATAATTGAGCAGGAACCATTTAGCATTGGGCTTCAAATGTTCTTGTTGGAAATTGGAGTACCTTAGACAAGCTTCGAGATAGCATTCACATGGTCTTCAAGCAAAGGTCGTACTTTGGATATACAAAGGATCCATCAGGATAACTTATTAAACAAGGCAATCCATTTCCTCATTGAAAAATGGTTAACCTAGTTAAAAAGGAACGACAACAATAGGTCCTCCGGTTAGGAGTGCTAGGCATGACATCACCTTACCGGGTCATATAAAGACCAATGTTATAGCTCTTGGAAATATGTTCCAACCATCATATCCGACCGAGATTCAGATCTGATTGGTGTCAGGATACCTCAGACTCAGGATGCCTGAGAAGAAAGGTGCAACACAAATTGACGGGATGACACTGTAAGATTCTCGGGAAATGAACTATGGAAGCGAGTTCTGAAACATGAGTTCATTAGTAAACCAACGAGAGGATGAGGAGGTGGCTAATGAACTCAGCGACAATTCATCAAAATTTCCAAAGGATGGATTTCCACAATTATGTGAACAAGGAGATAACATTTGCCAGATCAAAATGATATATTGATGTATGCTTGGGGAAAACATACACAATTTAACAATGGTTGAAAGGTGCACCCGAAATATGGGCTGGGTTGCACGGCCAACATTGGAATGGTGATTCAATAATCAATAGTCTAAGAATGAACGGCCGACCATTAACTTCAAAGCAATAGGGTTGCTAGAAGGGCGGAATCCAAACAGCACGCTCACTTGTTGGTACCCTGGTTGGAATCAACACGAGGACCCAAGAAAGAATGGTGATTATGAGAAGTATCACTATAGCAAGAATTCTTAAGAGGTGGAGCAATCCTCACAACATTCTTGACATCAAAGATGGTAATACTCCGCGGTAGAATCATAACATAAGTTGGATAACAAGGAACTCAAGGTACAACACAAAACGGGAACAATTTTTGTGTTGGAGGGAATGCAATAATGTTGTGGATGATAACCCAAACCATCGAGGACAAAGGATGTTATTTCTCATCAAGAATTCGATAGATATCTTGGAAGACCTCAAAATGTTGATGATGATCACGACACACTTTGTCGAGAAATTTCAAGATGTAATCGATCGGCGATGACATCAAGTCAAATGAATGGTGAAGCGAATGGTTATTGGAACCATAGTTACGGCACAAACTCGAGCTCAAGTTTGTTGTTTAAGGTGAAAGGGTATGACGAGGAAAATCGACGTAAGCTTAGCTATCCTCGCAAATTGGTGCTATGAGAATAAGGACCAGGTAGCACAGTTAGAATCATCACGACAAGGATATAGCCAAACAGGCTAGGAATGACATGATCGGGTACAAACTCGTAAGTAAATAATATCAGTAGGAGTTGTTGAACCGTAATGCGGACTCGGTTCAATTCTCGGTGTCTTTGAGTGTTTCATAACTCAGAGCCCGTGAAAAATTGGAATCAGTGAAAATGTAGCACTTGATGAAGATCTCATGAGAAGTTATGCAGTTCCATGATAATCTCGAGATACCAGGGGGTAATACTCGATGACAGATCAAAGCAGAGGTTGGAATTGGGTATTGCTCCGCCGCAGACAAGTGCTTACACTTGCATGAGAAATGGTATTAAAAGGAGAACATGGTCGGAACCACAATTGCAAAATGCCAGATCCCAGATATAAGATAAACTTATACCAAGGAGTAATTCATTGAAGAGAAGCTTTAATGATATGATCTACATCGTGTCCATGGGCATGAACGCAAGGTTCAAGGCCGACTCCCACTTCGTCAATGTATAACCTTTCATTCACTTCTCGCTTTGATGAAGGCATTAGTGTTGAAAGTTTTACCTGGCATAACACCAGTAGGGTATGACCCGTAGAAGTTTCCGGGTTTACACAGATTAGAAAAAGGTATAGGTTCAACCCATTGGGGCATCTTAGAATCATATACCACAATCTTGGAGTAAATAATACAAGCTCGAAAGTAGAGCATGGTTGACAAAGCAGAGGATATAATTTACCAAAGGCATTTTATACCCGCCAAAAGGCTCACAAGGTTATTGAATATGAAGGGCGTTGTTAGATAAAATCCAGCAAAGGATCTGGTGGTCCATAAGGTATCTGATGTGAGCATCGGTACTCAACCAGAAGAAGAAAGAATGCAAGGAGATCATATGATAGGAACAATGACTTATTCAAAGCTCAATCGCAAAGGAATTATGAATTTAAGACAAGGGATCGAAGCAATGCTCTGATTAGGGATGGATAAGTTGAATAGCCTTAGGGGTACAATCATCAACAATTTGATGGGTCGAGATCCAACTCATGTTCAAAATGACGTCTGAGCCGGAAAGATAATTTAGAAGGATCAACTGATGGTTGCATGCTTTCACACACATGTTGAATCGATAGGATCAAAATGACGGTGTCTAAGGATACTAACAAATTTTGCCAGACATATGGAAAGCATCCATAATGCAAGCAGACAAGTATTGCAGAGCAATAAGCTACTAAGGATTCCTAGAGGATCGAATAGTATTTCGAAGACCAATGAAACACATGAACAACTGGGGAATGAGCGGATACTCGATAAGTGCGAGAATTATCCGTAGGGGTATTCAGGTGGCGAGAAACTGCAAGGCAGTAGGCACAAAGTATTCCCGGGGTATCTTGCTATAACAAGATCAACAGGGAATGATTGTATGAATGTCAAGTGTATGCAGTTTCCATAGGGGTTGACGGTGGAAGGAAATCGCAAATGCGATGGCACAAAGACTCGAGATAACATCATAGAGTAACATCGGTATCTTCTAGTGCAACAGGCGATCATCCGAAGTGAGGGGCTCTCCGGGAGAAAGTACTTTCGAGAACCTAAAGTTAGTTTTGTTTTTAGCAAAATCATTTAACCCGAATAGAAGAGAGATCAGAGTCCCAGAGTAGAGGTCGAGAAGTAAAAGATCCTAATACCACCCAATGGCGACGTGGGCCCAGGGGCCGCACAGCCAAGTTAGTAAAACAGTTTTCGGCTTCTAGACTCAACTTCGGCCAAGGAGTTGGAAAGGGGATTCCTACAGGCAGTCGGCTCTGATACCAACTTATGACGCCCCCGATTTAATCGTACACTAATCATGCACGCAAACGTGTACGATCAAGATCAGGGACTCACGGGAAGATATCACAACACAACTCTAAAAACATAAATAAGTCATACAAGCATCATAATACAAGCCAGGGCCTCCGTGGCTCGAATACAAGTGCTCGATCATAGACGAGTCGATGGAAGCAACAATATCTGAGTACGTACATAAGTTAAACAAGTTTGCCTTAAGAAGGCTAGCACAAACCGGGATACAGATCGAAGAGGCGCAGCCTCCCGCTCGATCCTCCTAAACTACTCCCAGGTCGCCGCCGCCACCTCGCACGTAGTAGTAGGCACCTCCAGTAGTAGTAGTCGCCGCCGACGGTGGCATCTGCTCTGGTTTCCAACATCTGGTTGCGACAACCGTAAAGAAGGGAAAGGGGAAAAGGGGAGAAAGCAACCGTGAGTACTCATCCAAAGTACTCGCAAGCAAGGAACTACACTACATATGCATGGGTATATGTGTAAGGAGGCCATATGAGTGGACCGAATGCAGAATGCCGTAATAAGAGGGGATAGCTAATCCTATCGAAGACTACGCTCAGCAGCCTCCGCCTTCAGCAGGTAGAAGAGAGTAGATCAAGTCCTCCAAGTAGCATCGCCAAGTAGCATCTCCAAGTAGCATCTCCAAGTAGCATCTCCAAGAGCATCTCCAAGTAGCATCTCCAAGAGCATCGCATAGTATAATCCTACCGGCGATCCTCCCTTGTCGCCCGTGGAAAAGCGATCACCGGGTTGTCTGTGGAACTTGGAAGGGTGTGTTTTATTAAGTATCCGGTTCTAGTTGTCATAAGGTCAAGGTACAACTCCAAGTCGTCCATGCTATCAAGATCACGGCTATTCAATAGATTAACTTCCTGCGCAGGGTGCACCACATAACCCAACACGCTTGATCCCATTTGGCGGACACACTTTCCTGGGTCATGCCCGGCCTTGGAAGATCAACACGTCGCAGCCCCACCTAGGCACAACAGAGCGGTCAGCACACCGGTCTAAACCTAAGCGCGCAGGGTCAGGCCCATCGCCTCGAAAGCACACCGCACGCTATGCGTCGCTGACGGTGAGCGCACCTAGCAACCTCCATTACAAAGGAAGTTGCGTTAACGCAGCCCAACCCGGCGCGCCGCTTAGTCGCTGACGTCACGAAGGCTTCGGCTGATACCACGACGTCGGGATACCCATAACTACTCCCACGTAGATGGTTAGTGCGTATAGACCAAATGGCCGACTCGGATCAAATACCAAGATCTCGTTAAGCGTGTTAAGTATCCGCGAACGCCGATCAGGCCAGCCCACTGCCTCCTAGGTGGTCTCAACCTGCCTGTCGCTCCCCGCCATTAAAGTAACAATCGGGGCCGTCGGGAACCCGTGCCCACCTCTACCGGATGGAGCCACTGTCCTTTCAAATTCATCGTAATCACTTGCGGGTACTCAATGAGTGACCCGACTTTAGTCACCAAATGTATAGTATGTATGTATGTATAGTATATACCGTGATCACCTCCCGAGTGATCACGGCCCAATAGTATAGCAAGGCGGTCGACAAGAATGTAGGGCCAATGATGATAAACTAGCATCCTATACTAAGCATTTAGGATTGCGGGTAAGGTATCAATGATTGTAGCAACAATGACAAAGCTATGCAATGTAATAGGAGTAATCAAACAAGAATATGCTACACTACTCTAATGCAAGCAGTATAGAGGAGAATAGGCGATATCTGGTGATCAAAGGGGGGGCTTGCCTGGTTGCTCTGGCAAGGAGGGGTCTTCAGCTCCGTAGTCGAACCGGGGTCGCCGGCAGTCTCGGGGTCTACCGGAAAGAAGTAACGGAGGGGGAACACAATAAATAACAAAGCAATCAAAGCATCACAAAGCATAACATGGCAATACGCGGTGCTAGGTGTGCCCTAACACGGTAGTAGGTGATACCGATGAAGGGGGAAACATCCGGGAAAGTATTCCCAGTGTCTCGCGTTTTCGGACATATGAACTGGAGGGGAAAAGTTGCGTGTTTGCTATGCTAGGGGTGTGTGGCGGACGAACGGGCTGCATATCCGGATTCGTCTCGTCGTTCTGAGCAACTTTCATGTACAAAGTTTTTCCATCCAAGCTACGGTTTATTTTATATGATTTTCTAAGGTTTTAATCATTTCTTAAATTATTTTAATTCAAAAATTAAATGTTAAATTGCTATGGGTACACAGAAGTGTACCCAGAGATGGACTTGTGTGGTCGACCAAGAGGCCCGCTGACTTGGTCAATCGCCCACCAGCAGAGATCGACTGGTGGGGCCACCAAGGTCAACAACCCGATCGGCAAGATTGACCAGTTGACTGGTCAACTCGACAAGTGGGTTCCATCATCATTGACTCATAACTCTATTAGTTTAGGAAAACTTGCTTAATTAATGAAGGAGGTCCATCATCACCGGGTTATATTATGCTCATTACCTAATTAACTAATTAATTAACATACTTGAATATTTTAATTAACACTTATTTTTGTTCATTTGTTTTTCGTTCTTATCTGCAGGCTGGGCCCCGTGGTCGAGGGAACAATCGGCCACACACACGCACACGCACCCATGATCGTGGGCGAGGCCGCGGCCGAACTGTCGTCGGTGGCGGCGGCGCCAGGGCGCCAAGCGGGCGGACACGGGCATGGAGCGAAGGGGAAGGCGCGGCGGCGCCTGGCGGAGTGCACAAAGGGCGTCTGGCGGCGACGGCGTCGTCGAGCATGCAAAGAGCCAAATGGACGGGCAAGCAGCGGCAGCGGAGGCGCGAACCGACAGGCGAGACAGGGGAACAGGGGCGGCCGGAGCGCTGAGCGTGGCGATGGACGTGCGGGACGATGGGGAGAGGGAAGCAGGGGGATGGAGTTCTCACCCCCGTTGTAGGGGAGTTCGGCGGTGAGGCGCGATGGCGCCGGCGGGGAGGAGGTCGGGGAAGGCGTCCGACGAGGTGGAGGTAGACGAGGGGCGGCTCCAGCGACCGGGGACGACGATGACGTCGTGGCATCGGCGGGGTCGTGCCCGATCCAGAACGAGCGGAGAAGACCAACGGCGCGGTGGTTGGATCCAAGCGGCGACGGGTCGGCGGTGGGCATCGATGGCGTGTTTCCGGCGATGGCGCAGTGCAAGCGTCGGGCGGCGGTTGCCACCGACGGATCCGCACGAGGGGAAGGGAGAGAGAGGCGGCGAGATCGAGGGAGAGGGTTTTCCTCGATCCGCATTGATCGGGAGGGGGAAGGTGGCGGCGTGGGGGAGTGGGGCGAGTGGGTTAGGGTTTGGTTCGGTGGGGGGGATAAGGGGAGTGGGGTGGGCCGGCATCGGTGGGCGGTTGACTGGGCTGAAGCCCAGTTGAGCCGGGGAGGGGGGCTTTCTTTGTTTTTCTTTTGTTTTCTGATTTGCTTTCCTTTTCTTATTTTCTTTTCTGTGTTATTTATTTTAGTTAGCAAAACAGCTTTACAAAAATATAACCCCTACTCCTAAATAAGCATAATAACATAGGCCACCTACTCCAAAAAGTTTGGTGATTATATAAACTAGATTAACATCTGTTTAGTATTTAAAAGCATTTAACTAATTGTCGTGCTGCTGTTTTACTTACTATAGTGCATTTAAATACTTTACACAAGTGTGGTTTCTTCACCAATATTTAATATGGATTATCTGGCTTACTCCGAACATTTTTGTTTTAATATTTGAAAACTTTTATTGTTTGCCTGATTTTGCATATGAATTTGAATCGGTTTCGAACTAACTCGAGATTAGCCACCGTGATCAAAGTGACGTGGCATCATTAGCAGAGAATTACTGTAGCTTAATTATCCGGGCGTCACAATAAGCTTGGTTTCACAACCTAGGAGAGTATGGCGTCTAGTGAGGGTAATTTTTGTAGAGGTCCTTACTTTGATGGTTCAAACTTTGCTAGTTGGAAGCATAAAATGAAAATGCATATTCTTGGACATAACCCTGCCGCATGGGGCATTATTTGTGTTGGCTTGCAAGGTGAGTTCTTCGAGGAAGGAAAAGTTCCGGATCGTGAAGCTACAGCGGATGAATTGCGGATGTTGCAAAACAATGCTCAAGCTTGTGACATTCTCTTCAATGCTTTGTGTCCCGAGGAGTTCAACAAAATCAGCCGTCTTGAGAATGCAAAAGAGATTTGGGATACTTTGGTCGAAATGCACGAAGGTACCGAGTCCGTGAAGGAATCAAAGCTAGATGTTCTTCAAGGTCAACTTGACAAGTTCAAGATGAAGGAAGGTGAAGGAGTCGCTGAAATGTACTCTAGGCTTGCTCTCATCACAAATGAGATTGCCGGCTTAGGAAGCGAAGAAATGACCGACCGATTCATCATCAAGAAGATTCTCAGAGCTTTGGATGGAAAGTATGACACCGTGTGCACTTTGATCCAAATGATGCCAAACTACAAGAATCTCAAGCCTACCGAAGTCATTGGAAGAATTGTTGCTCATGAGATGACACTTAAAGATAAGGAAGAGCTTCACAACAAGTCAAGTGGTGCTTACAAAGCTACATGTGAAGCTCCCACAACTTCAAGTGACAAGCTAGTTTCCAATGAAGAGATAAGCCTAATGGTGAAGAACTTCAACAAATTCTACAAGAGTAGAAGCAAGGAAAGAAGCTCAAAGTCTAGATCATATGATGAAAAGAGATCTTCAAGTCGTGATCGAATCTGCTACAATTGTGGAAGACCCGACACTACTCAAATGAGTGTTCGCTCCCCACAAGAGAAGAGAAGAATCTCCAAGAAGAAGAAGCTCAAGAGAAGAGTCACCTCGGAAGAGAGAAGGAGTAGAGATGATCGTTATGAACGAAGATCCTCTCGGAGAAGCAAGGATTCGGAGAGGAAAGACAAGTCATCAAGGAGCTACACAAGAAGAAAACATCAAGCTCATGTAGGTGAATGGGTCTCCGCTCCGACTCAGACAATCACTCCGAAGAAGCTATCACTCCAACTCCGAATACATCAAGATGAAGGTGTTGCGGTCTTGCTCTCGTATCCTCCAACTCCAACTCCTATGACTTATTTGATTCACCAAATGAGGGAATTGGAAGATGCTTCATGGCTACAGGCCCCAAGGTAACACACCCTGAATTCATTGACTTTGATAGTGATGAGGATGACTTGCTTGGTGAAGATGAGCTTTTACATGACAAATCTAGTGAGCCTAGTAATGATGAACATGCTAGTAGTCTTTGTAGTCGAGAAGAGTCAAATGACAGTGCTATGAAGGAGATTGAGCGTCTAACTAAAGAACTAAACACTCTTAAGTTAGCTCATGAAACAACTCAAGAAGATCATAGAGAGCTCCTAAGATCTCATGAGAAGCTACGCTTCGAGAAGCTCAATCTACAGCAAGAACATGAGTTTCTAAAAGCTATCAATGACGATCTTCGAAAGAAGAGTTCTTCATATCTTGCCAAACGACTTCTCTTGTCTAATTTCTTGCCACCTATTAAAACTAAGCATGACAAGCACAAGAAAAATTCTTCATCTAGTAGTAACAATAAGCATGCTAAATCCAATGTTGTTACTTCTAGTAGTTCTCTTGATTCCACTAACAATGTTTCAAGCCAAGTTACACTTGAGCAAGAAAATAGTTTATTGAAAGGGATTATAGAGAAAGGTGTCTACAAGAGCCTTGCCGGAAGCAAGAACTTTGAGGAAATTGTTCGCAAGCAAGGAAGGCACAGGAAGAATCAAGGAATTGGTTTTGAGCGAAAGTTCAACGCCGAGGGTGTTGAATGGGAAGAAGGTCAATATCCCACTCCAAAGTTTGTTTCTCAAAAGGAGAAGTATGATCCTACTTCTTCCAATGTGGAACAAGCACAAGATGACCTTCCATCACAAGACCACAAGCTAAAAGGCAAGGACAAGCTTCAAGAGGAGATTGATGCATTTATTGAAGCACCTAAAGCCATGGTCAAGTGGGTTCCCAAGGAAACGTCAAGTTCTACTTCGTCAAGCTCAACTTCTACCCCAAGGATTCCCATCAAGATGATGTGGATCCCAAGAAGAAGAACTAGAGAGTTCTTGAGGTGACTCCGCCAACATACTTCACTCACATTCATTTTGGCAAGAACTTGTGCAATCAACTTCCACATCTTGCACTAGTTCATGGAGTCACAAACCCTCTTGTTGGTAAGTCAAGGGACAAGGTAATCATTGTTTTCATGGACATCATCTATTGTGTACTTCAATCTATGTCCATGGATATCCTTGTTTGTTCCTTGTGGGACTAACCCATGTAGGTATTGAAAGTGCCCGAATCCAAAGGATTGCTCCCAACTCTTGATGATCTTCATCAACATTGAGCATCCACATCTTCAACATCTACATGAAGTCTTCTACGACAACCCAAGGTTAGTTTGACCCTTTAAAAGGGGTTCTCACATCAAGGGGGAGCTTTGTTCTAAAGAATTGAGCTAAAGCATCTTCAAATGATGTGAACACATTAATGCTTTATGTAAAAGTGGTAACCCCACTTGTGCTTAAACGATGAGTATGACCTATGATCAAATGTTCTCATTTGACTCCTAAGTCAATATACTCATATATAGATGACCTAGTCATCGACAAATTGTGTGATAGAAGCTAGTGTTTTGTTTGTGCATGTTTGACACATATTTCATTTGCTATCTTATTGTGTGAGCATGTTGGATGCATAATTTTATCCATTCGAGGACATCCATTTGTTGCTTTGGTCTTTTGGATTTTTCTGACCAAATGGATGGACAAGAATGCCTAAGTTCCTCCCCTAGCTATCTATGCTTACTTGTCTCAAACTCTATTCATGCTTATATCACAAACTTTGATCAAGTCATTTTCGGACCCACCGAGTGAGGAGCACTCGGAGCCACCGATCCGTCTAGGGCTAAACTTCCAAAACCTTCTAAGTATCTTTGGTCAGACCAACCCACTCAAACTCGGTCCAACCGAAAACACTTGGATTGATCTAGGTTTTCACCTCGGTGAAACCGAGTTGCAAATTTCGGCGTGACCGAAGTGTGTAACTGCTTGCAGTTATCCATCTCGGTGCCACCGAGTTTTACAACTCGGTCCCACCGACAGCTAAAGGGTATATATATCTGAGGGCAGCGCGCGTTGATTCCTTCTTCAAAACGCCGCCCCAAACCCTTTGTGCCGCCGCCATGGTCTCCGGATCGTCTCCGTTGCCGCCAGGCGCCGCCATGGTCTCCGTCGCCGTCAGCAGACATCTCTCCGCCGTTGCCGCCGAGAGGAACTCCACCAAGTTAGGGTGAGTTTCGATCCCTCTCGTGCTTCAACCTCCGATTCTATGCACGATTGGTTTGCCTAGCATCATGCCACGTTTGAGATCTTCCTATCCAGCAGATTAGTTCTTAGAACGAAATTCGAGTAAAAGTTTTAGGGTTAGGTTTCCGCCGAACACATCTCGGTGTGACCGATTCTACATTCTCGGTATGACCGATTTGGCCTCTGGCCATTGCACTGCACTTTTCGGTCCAACCGAGTTGTGCAAATCGGTGTGACCGAAATGAGGATTTAGTGAAACCCTAGTGTTCTCGGCTAGACCGAAACCCATTTCGGTCCAACCAAAAGTGGTGTGAATGGTACTGTTAGAACACTTCGGATTCACCGAATTTTAGCCTTGGTCTGACCGAAATGCATTCTGTGAAAACCTAAAACTGAAATTTGAACTCATTTTTTTTGCAAAATCTTTTGCAGTTTGTGATAACTCTTCTATTCTGCCTATACCTAATCTATTCACAAAGTTGTCACCATGTCGATGCCGGTGACAGCCGAACAGTCTGAATCACCAATTGCTGAGATTCCAGAGGCGGGCACTAGTCCTGAGGCCAGCAGCTTTTCTGATGATGGTGAGAGGAGCACACCAAGTGGTTTGCCTCCTGCTGCCACCAGGGCCAGGAAGAAGAAGAATTCTGATGAAGAAGATTCTGATTTCATAGCTGAGGAAGAGATCTCCTCTAAGCCAAAGAGGAAAGTGGTTGCCAAAGAGCATCAAGGGCAACAAACCAAGAACGGCACCAGTAAAGTGAAGAAGTCCACTGTTGCCAAGAAGCTGAGTATGGAAGAGGAAACTTCCAGCAAGGTGAAGAAAACTTCCAAGAGGAAGAGGATTGTGCATGATGAAGCAAAGCAGATTCGATGATGATGAGGAAGCACCCCAGCCTCCTCGAAGCCTAAGTTGATGGGTGATGCCATCGTAGCAGGAGCACCTTCAAAGTCTAAGCCATCTGCTTCCAAAGAAAGGCAGCTCAAGCCAAGCCTCTGCCAAGCCCAAGAAAACTGTGAGAAACATCCCACTTCAGAGAAGAAGAAAGACAATGTGCCACCAAATGAGTCGATGATGAGGCACTGTGTTCTTGAAACTCCGTCGAAATTGCCAATTCACAATGATGCTCATCCTCGAGCTGAAAACATGAAGGAAAGAAAGGATAAAGGTCTCACCTATGGAGACAAGCTGATCCATATGCTTGTGAGGAGAAGGACTGCTGTTGATCCAAGGTTCCACACCGAGAGCAAAGAAGATTTCTATGAGATCTGTGCTTATGGACAAGAAGCCCATTGTTGCGCAGACACTCGCTATGTTGATTTGGGCATATATTGACAAAGATGAAGAGCACAGAGACTTCTTTCCACATGTGCATGAGAGCTTCACCGCATGTGGTGTTGCTGATTTCGTTGGTCGGTCGACAGCTTGGAATGATGAGATGATCATGCAATTCTATGCCACACTCATTTCTATCCAGATGGCGAGATTGTATGGATGATGAAGGCCGAGATTCTCTTCAACTGTTGAAGAATGGGCAGACTTCTGAATGCTCCAAAGGCAGAGAGGATGATGTTGATGTCTATGGAATTCCCAAGAAAAACCATGAGTCTATGAGGAATATGTACAATGAGGTACCAAAGAAAGGATGTGGAAATCTGAAGCTCGGCTCGGTGTATCATCTCCAGCAGTCTCCCTACCACGAACACAATTTCGAGGCATACCTTGATGCCCAAGTCCGAGATCATCGCATGATAAGAGGCTATTCTATCAACATGCTGCATATACTTGATCGAAGGCACCTTTCAAGGTGATGAACCCGATAGTTGAGACTATCAAGAGGACTGCAGCAGACTGTAAGAGGTCATGTGGATTTGCCCGCACATTCAGATGCTTATCAATGCCAAGTTTGGCACGGGCACCTACTTGTTGGATAGACCACACTTGCCATTGCAGCCCGAGCATGAGGACAATGAAGTTGTGATGACCGAGGATGATCCCACGTCTGTTGAAGGTCAAGCAAAGTCTGAAGCTGCCAAACAAGCCAAAGCTGAGAAGGAAGCGGCAGCAGCAGCCTAAACCCAAGAGTGTTGGAGAGCAGCTCCTTGAAGCTACCCAGAGGATTGAACAACGCCTGCCAAGATTATGCGCCTCGGGAGAGTCTTGAGAGGATAGTTGAAGACAAGTTCCATGCTCTGATGTCAAGTCGATCAAGTGCAAGTCACTTTGTCAACAAGCTTGAGGCAGATATCGAGGAAGCTAAGAGGAGAAGGCAGAGCTCATGCAGGAGATGCAGGATGACCTAGTCCAGATGACTATGAGCAGCTGCTCCGGTTCTCACAAGACCCAGATCACTGCCATTCCAAAGGATGTAGACACTGTGGCTACAACATCAAGACCTCCCACAGCTCCATCGGTTCCCAGCTCCAGCTCCAAAGACCATTCCTCCAGCTCCACAGACTTCACCAAGCCTTTGCAGATGCAGCTATCTCAACTCCATCAACCTGCATAGAGCCGCCAGCAGAGTCCCTAGTGACGATTAGCTCTATACCTTTCGAACTTTTGGTAACTTGTTGCCAAAGGGGAGAAATTGTATAGATCATAGGACTTCGAGAGAGAGAGTGCTCGCTTTTGCTCTTTCGTTTGCTTTGCGGTCTTTTGAGATACTTTTGAGTTTTTCGAGACATTCCGTGTGTTTGATACTACGTTGTTTCTACTTTGATGAGTGCTTGATCATACTATGCCTTAATGTGTGCTTAATGCTTATCATATGCTATTCATATCTTGTATGATCATTTACTCATGTCTTGGTGATTGGGTGCATGCTATTCATTCTTATCATTTTGTGCGCTCCACCAAGATGTATGTGACATGGAAGAGTGACCCATGATCCTAATCGATTGTGCATTTGCATTCAAACGCAAATCTTAAATAATGCACAAATTTAGGGGAGCTCTTGCTTATCACATACTTCTCAAAGCGATTTATATTATTCATTGATTATATCATTTGTCGAAGCTTTGATCTATATGTTGTCATCAATTACCAAAAGGGGAGATTGAAAGTGCAACTAATCCCGGGTGGTTTTGGTAATTAATAACAACATATATATCATTGAACTAATTGTTTCTTGAGAATCATTTCGAAAGTTCAAGGATATGGGTATGGCAATGACTGAAGAAGTGGACCCTCAAAATGCTAAGGAAAGCATTGGCAAAAGCTCAAGACTCCATTTTTGGTTTAGTGATCCAAGATCACATTGAGTCTATAGGAAAGCCAATACTATTAAAAGGGATGAGGTTATGTTGATGATCCGTTGCTCAAGTGCTTAGTGATACATCTCCCAAACCATCAGCAATCTTTCATTCCAACATACACTCATAAGTAATCTCGGTCTCACCGATTCCATAAACTCACCACACCGAGATGAACCACCTCACCATATACCCAAACCCTAGAAATTTCGGATTTTCCGATTCCAAACTCGGTCTCACCGAAACTAGTGTTGCCAAGCTTCAGAACATTCATCATCAAATCGGTGTCACCGAGATGATAAAGTCGGTCCCACCGAGATTGGCAAACCCTAGTCTTTGGAAGAATCGGACTCACCGAGATTGTATTTTCGGTCCCACCGAAAATCCCAACGTTCACAAGATTTGAACTTTCGGTCTCACCGAGTTGTCAACTTCGGTCTGACCGAGATTGGTCAAATGTGTGTAACGGTTGGATTTTGTGTGGAGGCTATAAATACCCCTCCACCTCCTCTTCATTCGAAAAGAGAGCCATCAGAAAGAACTACCACTCCTACCTTACATTTCTGAGAAGAAAACTACCTACCCTTGTGTTGAGATCAAGTAGCTCCACTCCCACCATATGAAACTTGATTTCTAGCCTTCCCAAGTTGCTTTCCACTCAATCCTTTCTTCCACCACAGCCAAATCAGTGAGGAGAGTTGAGTGTTGGGGAGATTATCATTTGAAGCACAAGAGCAAGGAGTTCATCATCATCAACACCATCTATTACCTTTTGGAGGGTGGTGCCTCCTAGATTGGTTAGGTGTCGCTTGGGAGCCTCCGTCAAGATGTGGAGTTGAACCAAGAAGTTTGTAAGGGCAAGGAGATCGCCTACTTCGTGAAGATCTACCCGAGTAAGGCTAGTCCTCCGTGGGCGTATGCCATGATGGCATAGACAAGGTTGCTTCTTCGTGGACCCTTCGTGGGTGGAGCCCTCCGTGGACTCTCGCAGCCGTTACCCTCCGTGGGTTGAAGTCTCCATCAACGTGGATTGACGATAGCACCACCTATCGGAACCACGAGAAAAATCTCCGTGTCTCCAAATTGCGTTTGCTCTTCTCCACCTCTCTTTACTACATGTGCAATTTACTTTCCGCTGCCAATACTCTAGAATTGCATGTGTAGGGTGATACTTGACTTGATCATCATTATGAACTTGCTAAAAACTTGTCCTAATCAAAAGGCTGAATTTTTATATTGTCAAGTAGTCTAATCACCCCCCCCTCTAGACATACTTTCGATCCTACAGAGCTTTAGCCCGTTGTGCTTGCCCGCTGTCAGCCAGAGCTGGATTTGCGGTTTTAGGGCGAAGTGGGGGGCCGCGGCATCCTAACTTATCAGGAATCACTAAGTGAAGCGGTGGGGTGATGATCAAGCCGGCCAGCCCCCGAGCCCCTGGGTCGAGCTTGTCGAGCCGGCGGCCGGGTTCGGTGATAAAGTGGTGTGAGATATGGATGCAATAAATTGGTCGGCAAAAGGCAGCCCCCGAGTCTCGTTCGGGGACCCCATAGTTTCATATGCTTACAAAAGGCGTTGATACATACATTCGTTCGGCTAACTGTAAAACGGACGGAGGAGTTCCGCGTTCCACGGCCGAGTCGTTTCTTCGCCGGCGGTGTCCCTCTTGCGCTTCTTCGATTTGCGTACGTCGACGAGGTAGTAGGCGTTGCGGTCGCGCAGAGCCCTGCTCACGATGAACGGGCCCTCCCATGGAGAGGACAGCTTGTGCTGGCCTGCCTGCTCTTGGACGAGTCGGAGGACGAGGTCGCCTTTGCGGAATGCGAGAGGCTTGATCTTCTTGTTGTGGTAGTGCCTCAGGCCTTGCTGGTAGATAGCCGAGCGGCTAAGTGCTAGAAGGCGCGCCTCTTCGAGCAGGTTTTCGCCGTCTTCGTGTGCTTCTCTTGCTTCTGCTTAGGTGTACATCGTGACGCGTGGCGAGTCGAACTCGACATCGGTCAAGATGATGGCTTCGGATCCGTAGACGAGGAAGAACGGGGTGAACCCAATCGACCGGTTTGGTGTCGTGCGCAGACTCCAGAGAACCGCGGGCAACTCGTTGAGCCAAATGTCGGGTGAGCAGACAAGTGGCTCGACGAGTCATGGCTTGATGCCGGACAGGATGAGTCCGTTGGCCCACTCGACCTGCCCATTGGACTGCGGATGTGCCACGGAGGCCAGGTCGAGGCGGATGCCGGAGACGGAGCAGTATTGCTCGAGCGCGCCCTTGGCGAAGTTGGTGTCGTTGTTGGTGATGATGCTGTTCGGCATGCCGTAGCGCACCGCTATGTCCTTGATGAACCGGACGGCTGTTGGCCCGTCCAGTTTCTTGATTGGTCTTGCCTCGATCCATTTGGTGAACTTGTCCACTGCCACCAGCAAGTGCGTCATGCCGCCTCGAGCGGTTTTGAAGGGTCCCACCATGTCGAGTCCCCAGACCGCAAAGGGCCAGGCGATCGGGATGGTGCGGAGTGCTGACGCCGGCTCATGGCTGCGCTTGCTGAAGCGCTGGCATCCTTCACACTTGAGGACGAGTGACTCGGCGTCTTGGAGGGCCGCTGGCTAGTAGAAGCCGTGGCAGAATGCCTTGGCCACGAGGGACCGAGATGCGACGTGGTGCCCGCACTTGCCCTGGTGAATGTCGAGGTGGATGTCGATGCCGCGGTCCTGCTTGACGCAGCGCTGGAACACGCCGGTAGAGCTGCGTTTGACGAGCTCGTTGCTGATGATGGTGTCGGCGGACGCCCGGCGCTGAAATTGCCGAGCCTCGGTCTCGTCCATGGGGAGAACCCCGTTCTCCAGCCATTCTGATATTGGCAGGGCCCAACATGGGGTCGTGATGGCGGTGAAGACGGCCACCTGGGTGGGTTCCGAGTCGGCAGCTCCTGGGCCGGGTTGAGCAGCCCCCGGGTTGGTGACGGCGACGGCCGGGTCCGGGGTGATGGTGGCCGGGTTGGGCTGAGCAGCCCCCGGGCTGGGTTGAGCAGCCCCCGGGCCGGCTTGCGGCGCGGCCGGGTCTTCTGGGACGTGGATGGATTCGGAGTCTGGCGACGGCTTGATGGACGGCTTGCGCAGGTGCTCGAGGGAGATGCCGGACGGAATGGCTTGACGTGACGAGGCGATCTTGGCGAGCGTGTCGGCTGCCTCGTTCTCCGTGCACGAGACGTGGAGGAACTCGCAGCCACTGAAGGATCCGAACAGCTTCTGGATGAGGAAGCAATAGCTTTCCATGTTGGAGTCGCGGGCGTCCCACTCGCCGGAGCACTGCTGTACCACCAGGTCCGAGTCGCCGTAGCACAGGATGCGCCGGATGCCGAGTTCCTTGGCAAGCCGGAGGCCATGCACAAGGGCTTCGTATTCGGCGATGTTGTTGGAGGCGGCGAAGTGGATCTGGAGCGCGCAGCGGAGTCGGTCACCCTTCGGAGATGACAGTACGATGCCGGCCCCTAAGCCGAGTCGCATCTTGGACCCGTCGAAGTGCATGCGCCAATGCGTCGACTCGGGAGGCGGCGGCAGGTACTGGGTCTCGGTCCAGTCGACGAGGAAATCGGCCAAGGCCTGAGACTTGATCGTGGTGCGGGGCTCGTAGAGGATGGTGTGGCCGGCTAGCTGGATCGCCCACTTAGCGACCCGGCCGGAGGAGTCCCGGCACCCGATGATTTCTCCGATAGGCGCCGTGCTGACGACGGTGACGACACGTTCTTGAAAGTACTGCTTCAGCTTCTTGGCGGTGAGGTACACGCCGTAACACATCTTCTGGTGGTGCGAGTAGTTCTGCTTGGAGGTGGAGAGCACTTCACTCAGGTAGTAGATCGGGTGCTGGACGGCCTGATCTTGCCCTTCTGCGGTCGCTCGACCACCAGCACCGTGTTGACCGCCCGTGAGGTCGCGGCTATGTAGAGCAACAGCGGCTCCTTGTCGGTCGGCGTGGCCAGGATGGGTGCGGTGGAGAGCATGCGCTTGAGGTCTTGGAAGGCTTCGTCCGCCTTGTCGTTCCACTTGAACGGGCTTGTTTCTTCATTAGCTGGTACAGGGGCAGCGCCTTCTCGCCCAGCCGGCTTAGAAATCGGTTGACCGAGGCCAGGCAGCCTGTGAACTTCTGGACATCGCGCAGCCGGGTTGGCTCGCATGCGCTCGATGGCCTTGATCTTCTCCGGGTTCGCCTCGATGCCGCGTTCCGAGACAAGGAAACCGAGCAGCTTTCCGGCTGGGACGCCGAAGACGCACTTTTCCTGGTTAAGCTTGACCTTGTATTCACGGAGGTTGGCGAATGTTTCCTTCAGATCGTCGAGGAGCGTGAGGTGCTGCTTGGTCTTCACCACGATATCGTCCACGTACACGTGGATGTTCTTGTCGAGTTGCGGTAGCAGGCACTTCTGCATGCAGCGTTGGAAGGTGGCGCTGGCGTTCTTCAACCCGAACGACATGGTGATGTAGCAGTACGCCCCGAAGGGTGTGATGAAGGACGTCTTCAGGGCATCGGTCGGGTCCAGCTTGATCTGGTGATAGCCGGAGTAAGCGTCTAGGAAGGACAGCAGCTCGCACCAGACGGTCGAGTCGATGACTTGGTCGATCCGCGGGAGGGCGAACGGATCCTTGGGACAGGCCTTGTTGAGGCTGGTGTAGTCGATACACATGCGCCAGGTCTTGTTCTTCTTTAGGACAAGGACTGGGTTGGCCAGCCACTCGGGGTGAAACACTTCCATTATGAAGCCGGCCGCCAAAAGCTTGGCGACCTCTTCACCAATGGTTCTTCTCTTCTCTTCGGAAAATCGTCGGAGGGGTTGACGGACAGGCTTGGCGTCCTTGCGGACGTGGAGTTTGTGCTCGGCATACTTCCTCGGGATACCCGGCATGTCTTTGGGGGTCCATGTGAAGATATCCCGATTCTCACGGAGGAAGTCGACGAGCTCGCCTTCCTATTTGCTGTCGAGGCGGGCGCCTACGACAACGTACTTGCTACAGCTGGGATCTTCCGGGTTCAGCTTCACTTTCTTGGTTTCCTTGGAGGGCTTGAAGGCGGCCTCATGGGCCGGGTCCAGGGTCGGGAACGACGCGTCGGAGGCCTCGCCGGCCATGACGACGATCCGGTCGAGCTGGCGCCGCTCCTCGGCAATGACCAGCGACTCGGCCAGCTTGGCGCCGTCTCGGGCGCACTCCAGCGACTTGCGGTAGTCGCCGGTGACGGTAATGAGGCCATTGGGACCCGACATCTTCATCTTCAGGTACGCGTAGTGGGGAACCGCCAAGAATTTGGCGAGCACGGGCCGGCCCAGCAGTGCATGGTACGCGCTGGACAGGTCCACCACCTCGAACCAGATCGGTTCGCGTCGGAAGTGGGTGCTGTCGCCGAACAGGACGTCGAGCCGGACCCGGCCAATGGGCGAACAGGAGGTCGGGTACGATGCCGTGGAAGACGGTCCAGGTCGGCTCCAGGTCCTCGGCCTTGAGGCCGAGCTTGGTCATCGTGTCGCGGTAGAGGATGTTGATGCTGCTACCGCCGTTGATGAGGACTCGGGAGAACTTGCAGGTGCGCCGCACGACGATGGTAGGGTGAGGGCGTATCCACCCGGACTTGGCATGACTGCCGGGTGATCCTCCGGGGTCCAGGTGATTGGGCGTTCTGACCAATGCATGAACTCCGTCTTGGTCGGGACGATGGTGTCCACCTCCTGCCGAAGGAGGTGCTCGCTGCGCTTGTCATCGCCGAGGCTGGTGAAGACGACATAGGCCGCGTTCTGGTCCGGGTAGGCGTCGTTCCGCATTGCGCCGCCGGCGGGAGGCGGAGGCGGCTGTCCCGTGCCCAGAGCCGGATCCGGAGCCGGAGCCGGAGGAGGCGGCACGTCGCCCCTTATGATGCGCTTAGTGATGGCGCATTGTCGAAGCGTGTGCGTGGAGGGTCTTGCGCCGTTGTGGTGCTTGCATGGGGCGTCGAGCATCTCTTCAAAGCTCATGGCGGGTTGCCATGCCATCTTGCCGGTCTGCCGGCGTTTTGCTGCCGGGTCCACCGCGGGCTCGGTGGCTGCGACGAGCCGGTTATCGTGACGTTGCGCCGGCTGCTCGGCCTTGCACTTGTTGTTCTGGTGGTGCTGCTGCCGGCTGCCTTCGCCGGCCGGCTTCTGTGGAGGGACCGGCTTCGCCTTGCCGGCCTCGTCCAGCGCCACTTGGATCTTCATGGCGGAGTCGGCGTTGGCGTACTTGTCCGCCGTCACCATGAGCGCGGCCATGGTGGCCGGCTCGGAGCGTAGAAGCTTGTGCTTGAAAAGGGTGCCGTCTCGGCACCCGCTGGCAAAGTATTGGATCGCCTGGACTTCATGGACGCCCTCACAGCTGTTCCGGAGCTCGGTCCAGCGTGCAAAGTACTCGCGGCCGGTCTCCGTCGGCCCCTGCACGCACATGGCGAGCTGACTGGGGCGACCGGTCGCTTGTACGTCCCTGTGAAGTTGCGGACAAATGCTTCCTCGAAATCGACCCATGCATTGATGCTGCCCATCGGCAGGCTGTTCAACCATGTGCGAGCCGATCCTTGGAGCATGAGCGGTGCGTAGCGCACGGTGAGACGACGATTGGCACCGGTGATGCCAATGGCCGTGGTGTAGTCGGTGAGCCAGTCTTCTGGCTTCACGGTCCCATAGTTCTTGGGTGTGTCTCGGGGAAGCACGACCCCCTTGGGAAAGGGCTCCTCCCGGATGCGTGGGCCGAAACACGCCGGCCCGATAGCGCTGCTCTCCTCCACCTCCATGGAGCGAGCGAGCTGATCGAGGCGGTGGCGCGCGTCGGCGTCGTCGATGGCGCTTGCAGCCGAGTCGACCGCGGCCAGCCCCGAGGGGCCGGTCGGCCGGAGCCGGACGCCGCCAGCCGGCCGAGTCCACGCTAGGTCTTGGGCGGGCTCGTTGCCCAGGCGTGGCGGCGGTGCCGGCCGGTTGCGCTGGTCCGCCTAGGCCGGAGTGCGCCACGGGCGGGCGGCGAAGCCGTGTGTCGAGAGTTCGCCGGGTCCGCCAAGGCGGGCGGAGCCGGACCCTGCCGGCTTGGCGAGCTGGTTGAGGCGATCCTGCTGGGCGTTGGCGGCGCGGAGGTGCTTGCGCATCCACCCAATGCGCTCCTTGAGCTCCTCGCCTGCGAGTTGGTCGAGGCCGACCGCGGATGCCTCCGCAACGCGCATGTTCTTGAGTGGGGTCTCGTAGACGGTCCAGCCGGCGCCGAAGGCCCGGCCGATTGCTCCTCCCCGGGCGCGAGTATCGGCGGCCCGGCTTGGCTCGGCCGCGGCGGGCGTGAATCCGTGGGCGGCGTCATGCTCCATCTGAGCAGCTTCCAGGCGGCGTCTGGTGGCGGCCAGCGTCTCGAACAGGTCCAACATTTGCTGGTGCCTGTCCTCAAGCTGGGTTCGGGCTTCAGCGACATTGGTGGCGTCGACGTCGGTGCCGATGGGGATGCGGAGGCTCTGCATCGCGGCGCGCAGCGGGTCGGACGGCTCCGTCCGTGCCGTGGCGGCCGCGGCTTCGGCGGCTCTTCTAGCCTTGCTCGACGAGGAAGAGGCACCATCGCCGGTGATGAAGACCTCCAAGTGGGCGTCCATCGCCCCGGCAGTGAATCCGCTGCTGAGAGAAAGCGGGGAGTCGGAGTAGCTGAGCACCCCGCTGGGGTACTCGTCGGCCACGAACGCGTCGGAGATGCGCAGCACGGTGAAGGAGGCGGCGAGGGCGCCGACGACGTCGTCCGCCAGAGCGACGGACTCGTCGGAGTAGGAGGGGGCCGTCCGAAGCATGCTTCGGGCCAGCTCCTCGAACTGCCCCACGGTGGACGCCAACTGTTGTGGTGGGCGCACGACAGATGCCAAGGGATGGCTAAAGAGAGGAGGAGGCTCGGGGGCGCTGGTGGGCTTCGGAGGCGAGGTTGATATGCGCGGGCGCGGGACGCCGGACATACCCAGGTTCGGGGCTCTCCGGAGAGATAACACTCCTAGTCCTGCCGAGTTTAGTTGGATGGTTGATAGTACAATGTCGCTCCTGGAGCTGTTCGGAGGAGGAAGGAGGCTGGCAAGGCTTCGGCTGCTCCTTCTCCTTGGTGTTGCTATGTAGTGGCTAGTCCTATCTTGTTTGCTCTATCTCGTGTGGCTTTGCATGCCCTGTGTGTCGTATGTCTCTGTTGAATATCTCCCGTCCGTCCCTCTGTAGGCGTGGACTCCTGGGGGGTTTTAGACCAACCCACCCAGGGTTACAATGGTAATATGCCGAGTCGGTGGGTCCGTATTGTCGGTGTCCGGGGTGCCGGGCTGGGTCCCGCTTGGGGGCTTGTGGTTCGCCGGGTTCCCCTAGGTGCGGGCCCCGCGTGCCTAGGGGGACTGTGCGCCGTCTTGTCGATCGTCACGGCGTGGCCGGGTCGAGTCGCGCACAGTGTTCTCCGTCAGGCCACCGCTTGCTGTCGTCAGTGGTAAGGGCGGGAACACTGTTGCCGTGCCAGCCCTGGTCAGTGGGTAGGTAAGGGGCACTGTTGCCACGCTCTGGCTGACCACGGGCATGCGGGGGCACTATAGTCTTGGTCATCGGTGATTGAAGTCTCGTCCCATCGTACGGCCTGGATGGGACGGGAGCTGACCCGTGGCTGGGTTGCCGTGGACGCCACGGGTGGGCTGGCTTACTGGGGAAGCCAAGGTCGCGCCGGGTTGAGTTGCCTTGCGCCAGCCGCTGCGGCCGGGTCGACGTACCTTGCCGAGTCGAGGGTCTTGGCTGGGTTGCGCGCCTTGCCGGGTCGAGCGACCCGACCTGGCGCACGCCGGTTTGCGGGGCGATGCGGGCCCCGCTGTTTTTGAAATAGGTCCGGGTTCCGTTGCCTGCCCGGGGTTCATCCCCCGACATATATGCATTTAAAATGTGGTGGATTTTTTGCCCCTTCCAACAACATCACCTTAATAGGACCCTTGTTGATGGATCCTCATAGTTAACTTCTTCCGTTTTATTGTACTACACATATTGACTTATGGTGACTTGCGGTGTACAAATTATCTACAACACATGGACAAATATTGTACCAGACATATGTTAGTAGGTGATGCATTCATGCATGCATCGGAAATTCACTTGCGTGTTATCAAAGTATCCAATAATCAACATGGACGGATGCCATACATGAGTCAGCGCATTGCAATGCTGATTTGGCACTTGAACAAGACATGGTGTTACTATTTTTAGTCCTTTATAAACAATTCTTCAAAGGACAACTCCATCCTCCATCATCACGTAATTCTATACATGAACCAAAAGATGATTAGAATTTTGAAACTAATCAATTATTGTGAGAGAACAATGTATGATATGCGTAAAATATCATGTATGCAAATGGCCTTACCACATGGATTAAAAATCAAGTAAAGTTGTATATCAAAACTGTATCTCCGCCAAAAGTACCATCTCAAGTTTACTATTAACCTAAAGGAATTCAACAATTAAAGCTTCAAACCATAACAAAATAGTAGGAATTCGATAACATTCATTATTCCATAGAGGTTCTCGAATGGACACGATGCAAAACCAAAAGGAGAAGCAAACCATAGTAGTTTGTATGAAAATGATTACAATCAGGAAAGAACAATAAGTTCAAAGAATCTGTAATCCCAATATAAATATATGTCTTGTAAATATGAATGACAAGGGGATAAACCATATGTGCAGATTCTAAGACACTAATATACTCATGCTCCAACTCAAATACTCTACCGATGAGACACAAGAAATACATCGGCTGGAATAAAAATGAGCAATGTTTCTCGTCAGGACCAACAATATTCCTGCACCTCCCCTTCAATTTTTAGATTCTGAATTAAGTTCTTGGTCGATAGAATTAGAAGCCATATATTCAAAAATCCTGAGCAATGAATCAAGTTTCATTGTAGTTATAGTAGCTCGTTTCATGTCCAACAAAAACTCACACGTGTTCTTTAAAATAAAAACATAGGTTTTAAATATAAACACAAATAAATAGGTGTTCTCTTAAAAAAAGATGTAGAGAATGAACTATATACACTGAATACTCATTACATGAATCAGAAGTAGAAGCGCTACTTCAGGACAAAAAAAAGATATAGTACAATCAATTCTTCGATCTGTATGTAACCATGAGTCAGTAAGGTCAATATAAATTTAAGATGCATGAATGTCAATCATAGAATCCTGACAACTTTTAATTTAGAGTTTTTTTTATTAAGATGCCGACCATAAAGTACATATACTAAATATTCAAGTTTCACTATAGTTATGGTAGCTCATTTCAGGTCCAACAAAAATTCACATGTGTTCTTTAAAATAAAAATATAGGTTTAAATATAAACACAAAGAAATAGGTGTTCTCTTAAAAAAAGGTTTAGAGCATGCACTATATACACTGAATACTCATTACATGAATCAGAAATAGAAGCGCTACTTCAGGACAAAAAAACATATAGTACAACCGGTTCTTCTATCTGTATGTAACCGTGCGTCATTAAGCTCAATATACCTCATTTTTCGCCAAAGTCAAGATCTATTGCGGATCAATGCAAGTAGCTTCAATACTAAACCTTCAATATAGATTGCAGGCCCTTGTCTATATAGTTGCACAGTCAAACTTCATTGCGATATTGACGCGTATCTCGAGAGCAGCAAAATCATAAGCTCCTGGTTCTGGCACTTGCACTGCTGATATAGTTCAAGCAAGAAAAACAAATTGAGTAAACTAAAATGCAAACTTTTTAGGAAGTACAGGGGCTCAGTCTTAAGCAATGGTTTCAGGTAACTATCAGGTTCAACCAGCACTATGCTGCCTTCTAATAACCATGGAAGATGATTCAGGTCTCAATGAGATATATATTGTAGTGTGGTCAGCAGCAAGAGGAACATTTAAACAATCAATGTGCCACTGCATGTGCTCCAATAAATGCAATAAGCAGAATTCAAATAAAGCATCGTCTCTAGGACTGTCTTCTGAAATAAATGGCAGAACATGTAAACTTTGCAAGTCACTACACCTTTTACAAAGAATCAATCGACCATTCTAATTTTTTAACGCGCTACGACTATCATATTCAGCAACCAAAATGAAACAGTACAATATATATCATATCAAAAATGACCTACTAAGTGCAGGTTGCAAGAAAAAGAGAGTTATGAATGGTCAAACTCTCCTGAAAGCAGAGAGATCTTATCTTACAAACTCAAGGCACATAGCAGCATACCCAAATTTCTAGCTAGCTGTACTTGCAGGTGCTGAAATTTAAGCAGACAATGTTAGGAGACTCGAAAGAAGGCTTTGGCCAGCCTATGATCCGTACATTATATGATCATTTGCAGGTTAGTATTTTACTGCTTAAATCCTTGAGGCTCTCCTCATCTTGTTTTGAAATAGCTCCCTATTAAAACTTCTTCCGTCTATGTACATCATTGATGTATCTATGCAAAAAACATATACACCAATGATTACGGTGTACAATGTGACAATACAACAATCAGCACCCTTTTCTTCTATCCTCTTCTATCTATGTTGATCTACCGTACAACAAACAACAAACAATACAACAAAAATGTCAACACAAGGTCAGTTTTATCAATACAACAATCTGTATACAAGGTAAACTCTATCTATCTTGTTCTGTCTATCTTCCACTCGTATAAAAAGTTGCAGTTCTGCACACAATGTCAAAGAAAAATAGCAACTCATTGTTATTCACACGACAGCAGAAGGTCGCATCATTCATACAGCAATAGCAATACAGAGTATCCTCTTCTTTACTGCCTAATTCTTCATCAGCTTCCACGACTTATCAGAGCACCGTTATTCTCTAGACGATGCCAATGATTCGGTAAGAAGAAGCATGGGTTCCCCTCAGACAACCCTACAATAAAAATTTGAAATAAGCCGAGATAAGTTTTGATGAACCCTGTGAAAAGATCAATTGTAAGTTTAGATAGTTGGAGAAAGCAGCTCCACACGACTACTTGTCATTTGAACCAGATTGCAGATCATGTGGCTTTGAAGGTAAAATGGAACTAAAGAAATACGGTAGCAAACAGCTTATAGCTAAATTTGACTTCTCCATTCAGCTTAAGAAATAAGTGCCAAATCAGACTTGGATGCATCTATTAACAAATTGACTCGCCTTCTATTTCCTAGGCTATACCGCAGGAACTCTTTGAGCTGAATAGAAAATTTTACTAACCTAGAAACAAAACCATAACATTAGTGCATTAATTGCCCTTAAGAATAAAAGAAAAATAAAGGACATTGAAACTAAATGTCAAATCTGGATAGGAATATATAGAATACTCTCACTGTTATAGCACAGCAATTTCTACACTGAATGGTCTTGAAACAAATCAATTTATGCACTGAGAAGTTCATATAGTGAGGCATATAATGAAGATCTGTATATTTGTAGGTTGTAGCAACCAGTGGCAGTTCAACCAGCTTGTATGACCCATGAAAAATATTAAGTATAAAAGTGATTTGTTGCAACCAAATGGAGTTTTCCAACGTTGGTTGCAAATGTTTGGACAAGTTTCAGTTTAGTAAAGCTTACCGTGTAGTTAAGACTGCACGTATGGTGCATACTACTGTCATTCTCACCACACATTCATCATTGGTTTGGTACTGGGAGAACAAAGGAAGAACTCTAAAATTAGGCGGCCGCTGTCACTAATGACCGATCCACACACCGGATTCATAACCGTGGAAGATAAACAACACAACAAAGTAGCGAAGGCATTAGTATTCATATTCCAACCCAGCATCCGTGAGATCGCATCCATCTTAATCTTAGTACTCGATATAGACTTGCATTTATTTCAGATGTATGTTTGTGCCAAACCATTTAAGCTGGATGAAAAAAATCAAGAGAAAAAATTGTAGTCCTCCAGAAAGTAGAAAGAACCGATGGTACTTCTAACCAGGGGAACTTAATTCTTAATATACACTTAATATACAAGCAAGAATCATTACTGAAAGGACCATAGAGATGAGGTAATATAAACTGAATGCAGTGAGCATCAATTTTACAAATACACACCGAATCTTAGCATTGTACTCCCTCCGGTCCTTTTTACTCTGCATGTTAGGTTTGTCTGAAGTCAATCTCATCCAACTTTGACCAAGTTTATATAAAAAATTATTGACATTTACATAACAACACCAACATCATTAGATTCATCTCGGAATATACTTTCATATTATATTTATTAGATATTATAGATGCTAATAATTTCTAATATAAATTTGGTCAAACTTAGCTAAGTTTGACTTTCAGCAAATCCAATGTGCAGAGTAAAAAGGACCGGAGGGAGTACTGAAGAACCTTGTTGCTTGCAGAACACAAACTCATTCTCCCCAAACTTTGCAGTCTTGGAACAACAAAACCCGTGGTACCCAGCAGCTGCGCAAAGAACGGACAAGCAACATATCACCTTGCTGATTACTGCACCAAAATACGCGGCAGATCAGAAAAATCCTGAAGAAATGGGATTTGGAGAGAGAGACATCGTGACGGAGGACAGGAGCATGGCTTGGTGAGGGAGAAGACGGCGGCACGCTTAGTGCAGGAGGATGGACAGCGGCGATGCTCCAGCTGGGCGTGGTCTAGGCGACTGTGGCGAGATGAGTTCCTCGGGATGGATGCGTGGGATGAGGGGATGGATCACGCTTGTAAGGAACGTATCAATGCCGCGCTGAGCGAGCTTGCCGTGCAGCTCATGGAGGCGACCGACCTCGCGCGCCGTGCCACCTCGGCCGCGAGCTGGAACGACTACCGCACCGTGCCCTGTACTCCGTGGGCCTGGGTCAATTGGGTATGAGGCCCAGATTGACATCGAGCGTACAGCGGTTCAGGTCGAACGTGATCGCCTGATCGACGTAGCGGCTCAGAGTCTTCTGGCGACGGGTCCTAGGGTTTTTCCACGATCGACGAGGCCGAGCTTTTGCGATCGAGGGGTCGGCCGTGCTCGACGGATTCCATCGCTCTGAAGCATGGCGGGCGGAGGACCGCCGCCGGCCAAAACCAGCAGCCAGATTGGTGCCACTGGCGGCGTTGGGCGCGGAGCTCCGCCGGTGTCGGGTGGTGGCGGCCGCGGTGTGGCTCCGGCAGCGCAGGGAGCAGGACGGGGACGTGTTGCCGCGCTGCCCGGAGTTGGTCGCGCTGCCACCCCCACGCCGCCCGGCCAGCGGCTCGGGGCGACCGCCCCGACCTCCACCGCATGGGGCTTGCCAGACCGCGCCAGAGGGCCGCGGACACAGCTGCCGGGGAGTCGATTTCCTGGGCCTGTCGGGGGCCGTGGTGACTTTCGGTCGCCGACGCCTCCTCTTGTGGCTGCTGCGGGGCGGGGCAACCCAACGGCGAAGCAGCCAGCATTGGGTGGGCAGCTCCGTCCCACGGCGGTTCCGACCGGGGCTAGGCCACCTCATTTTGTGGCTAGACAGTCGCACAACGCGGCGGCTCCGGTCCTGCAACAGGCGCAGTTTCAGGACGCTTCGGGAGCAGGGGGAGTTTCAGAGGTGCCTCGAGGAAAGTGGGGAGATGACGGGCTTAATGCGTATGGAGACGGACAACACCGGGGGTCCTCGTCCACAGGTGGTGGGCGGGGATATGCTTGGCAGAGTGATGGCTCCACAGAGAGACCTTTCCTGGGGCCGACGGGAGGCTTCGTCGAAGGGGCATCAGGACCGGCTAACAGAAACCGCGGTGGTTTCCGGGGTAACCGTGGCCGAGGTGGTCGATACCGCCCTAGACAGCATCCTGTGGTTGTGGATCCGGCAGCGGTTGATGAGGGCACTCAGGAGATGGCCATAGAGGTGGCTACGGCTACGCCTGAGGTGGCTGCCTCGGATGAGGTCGTGTCGGTGGAGGGCTCTGACAGGACCGAGAAAGACCAGGTGGCTAAGTATGCTCGAAAGAAAGAAAAAATGCTTTGCTATCGGTGTGGAAATAAGGGTCACTTCATTCTTTGAGTCTTGGCGGCCTTATCACGGCAGTGTGGTAAGCGGATCATGCCTCAGGGGATTGTCCGCTTATGAGAGAGCAGCTACCCAACCTCATGATGTATGGTGTGTTTTGTTCTGAGCTTACTTTCTTTGAATCTCCGGTCGAGAGGGAAGTCACTGATGAGGTGCGCAGTGTGACAACGGGGATTGTTAAAGTGACTAAAGGAGAAGTATCTGACGTCCAGATTGTGCAGCGGCTGCGGGAGCTGGCCCCGGGCGACTTCCTCTGGGAGCTAGTCAGTCTGGAGCCTAATGCTTTCAGAGTGGAGTTTCCTTGGTGAGAGGATTCTGAGAGGTTACTCGGTTTTGGGATGTGTAAGGTGCCGGGTACGGAGGGCACGGAGGGTATTCTTGAGTTTCATGAGTGGAAATTGCCTGAGCCCCAGGGAAAGCCACTAACCCAGGCCTGGTTGCGTTTTTCGGGAGCTCCTCATAGACCTATGCAGGATGCCAGGGTGGTGGCTAGTCTGGCTGTTTTGGTTGGAAAGCGAGCGTGTTGATATGGTCTTCACCAGAGCTCAAGGGGTGGCTCGCATTCTTGTCAACATTTTGGATATTGAATTTGTTCTGATACGGTGAAGTGGGTTTATCGAGGCGGTGTATAACATTGATTGAGTTTGAGGATGATAGTTTGTTTGGTGAGGCACTGCTGCGTCGATGTTGACATGCGAGGGTGATGATGGCATGGGCCGCAAGGAGCTGAGAGTGCTGATTCTGGTCGAGAGGTGGACAGACCGGGTCGATGGCTAAGACAGTGGAGGCCCGACCGCGCCTCTGACTTCAGCACCATCGACCACACCGCGATTTGGGTCCTTCGGCCTTCGTCTGCGCCTCAGAGATTATCACGGTGGCGGGTGGAGTCTCTGAGGAGTTTGAGTGCTCCTTACCTGAGTTGGATCGTGATGACCAGAGTATCCAGGATCGGGGAGTGGGGGGAGGCTCGGAGACAGTGCTCTCGCCTCCCTCACAGGCTCCTGTGTCGATGGAGATGCAGGTGACTTCGAGCGTGGTGGGATTAAGGCAGGAGGCCTTGGTCCATCACCCTTCTGCCGCTCAGGTCGGGTCTCCGGAGAGGGAGGTGCCCTCTTCGTGGGAGCGACCGGGGCCGGACGCTTCGGTTGAGCGCTCTCGAGTCTGTCCGGAGCAGGTGGCGCAGGTGGCGCTTCCTGCGACGGCGTTGGCCGTTCCCGGGGGAGGTCGTATGGGACAGGAGGCTCCACAGACCTCCCTCTCGGCTTCGACGGAGGCGGCTGCGACGGTAGTGCTTGGCGGGAGTCCGGGGAAGGTGTCCCCGGTCCATCCTTCCTCCCCTGCGGTTGGGACGGTGGCTCCCAACGCCCTGAGGGGTGAGGCGGAGGGGGCGGCCGGCCAGGCGGCAATGGCTGTGACTTCACCTGGCCGCCTGACTGCCGGCATCGGGAGTACTCCCTCTCGCCCTTCTGCGAGTACTGCTTCTCGAGATGAGGTTATTGCTTTCGGCGGAATCCCTGATCCGGTTTCTAGGGGACGACGGATGAGTTCCCGTCTCCAGGACCAACCGGAGGTTGACGACATGCAGCAGAGGTGCGCAATGAGAGCGGCCAAGCTTCGTGACATTGAGGTCACTACCGGTATGTCAGTCAATTTATCCAATTCTATTATGCATTTCTCTACGGATGATATTATTCATAATGCAACTCAAGTAGGGGTCTCGCTGGGAAATAATAATTCTGAAGTCTCCACCTCGGTTAATGATCTTCTAGATTTGGAAGCGGAACGCGCCTTAGAAACCATTCGCAACCTAGCGGCAGTAAGGCCTATGAATGATGCGGAGATTGATGCGTTGGGGGTGAGAGTGTTAGACAATTTGTGTGTGGACCTTGCACCAAATTCAATTGGGTCTGATGAGGACGAGATTAGTATTGATGTTGGGGATCGTCAATCACCGGTTCCGCCGCCTGGTTATGAGGACCGGCCGGTGGGAACTGTACAACCTAAACGTAAGTGGAGCGGTAGGTGTATCCAGCTTCCGCAGTACGTAGAAGTGCTAGGATTCGTACGGCCAAAAAATTTCATGATGAACTATGAAAGGAATATTCTGGAATAGCAGAGGTCCTAAGGACTTGGCTAAAAGAAGGTTTCTCGCTGAGGAAACTCTGGAGCGCCGTCTAGATTTCGTTGCTCTTTCCGAAACTGGAAGAGATAATTTTGCTCCTCAGTTTCTTGCTTCTCTTGTCGGTGGTATCGATTTTGACTGGCATTGCCTGCCTCCGCGTGGACGATCGGGAGGAATCTTACTGGGAGTGAGATGCAATTCTCTTGAGGTCAGGAGTGTGGTGATGGGGGACTTTGCGGTTAAGTTTCGGGTTAGGTCAAAAGTTGATGGGTTATTTGGGCTTTAGTGGCGGTTTACTTGAGCCGCTGGCAGAGCTTAAACCGGATTTTCTTGCGGATCTTGTTCGAATCTGTGGATCCGAACAACTCCCAATGCTAGTCGGGGGTGATTTCAATATCATTCGAAGGAGAGAGGAGAAGAACAATGATAACTTCGATGGGAGATGGTCGTTTATGTTCAACACCATTATTGAGAGCTTGGATCTGAGGGAGATAGAGCTTTACGGCGAAAGTTTACAGGCTAATGCTCGCCAAACCCAACTTATGAAAAGCTTGATCGTGTCTTTGGCTAGTGTAGAGTGGGAACATAAATTCCCTCCGGTTACGATACAAGCTTTAACGAGAGGTATATCCGATCACACACCATCGTTTGTGGACTCGGGAGTCCAACTATGTGGGAAACAAGAACACTTTCTCATTCGAGATGGCCCGGTTCGAGCGTGAAGGTTTCTTAGACCTCGTTGCCGTGGAATGGGATAAGGGGTGGAGGTAGGGCGGCGGTTGAGCGTTGGCGAGAACAAAATAAGGCACTTAAGAAGTTTCTTACGAGGGTGGGCTAAGCACCTAAGTGGGGCTTATAAGATCGAAAAGGATAGACTCCTCGCTCTTACTCGGGCCCTCGATACAAAAGCTGAATCTTCAATTCGCTACCCGCCGAGCTCGAGTTAAGAACGAGGCTGAGAAGAGGTTGAAAGAACTTCTCCGTGAGGAAGAGTTGAAGTGGGCGTTCTTGCGCTAAGGTTATAAAGTAGTCAAGGGATGCCAATACTCAATTCTTTCACCTGATTGCAAATGGCAAGCACCGTAAGAAACGTATATTCCAGTTAGAGCAAGATGAAGGCACTATCATTGGGCAGGATAATCTCAAAACATACATTACTGAGTACTATAGACAGTTATTTGGGCCGCCGGAGGTTAACTCCGTGTCCTTGGATGAGTCCAGGACTGATGATGTTCCTCAGTTGTCGGCAGCCGATAATGAGATTTTGCTGGCCCCATTTACGGAGAAGGAGGTGTTTGAGGCTATAGCACAAATGAAAAACAATAAGGCTCCCGGACCGGATGGGTTTCCGGCTGAGTTCTATAAAAAGTGCTGGCACATTATTAAGGGGGGTCTGTTACCTATGTTTACCGATCTTTTCTCGGGACAGCTCCAATTGTTTCACTTGAATTTCGGAACTATCACATTGCTCCCTAAGAGAACGGAGGCTGTTCGCATTGAGCAGTTCAGGCCGATTTGCCTACTCAATGTTAGTTTCAAAATATTCACCAAGGTCGGGACGAACAGGCTCTCACAGATTGCGCTTTCTGTGGTGCAACAGTCCCAAACTGCTTTTATACCGGATAGAAACATCCTTGAAGGGGTGGTTGTCCTGCATGAAACGCTCCATGAAATTCACTCTAAAAAATTAGATGGAGTAATTTTTAAGGTGGATTTTGAAAAGGCGTATGATAAGGTTAAGTGGCCATTCCTGCAGCAGGCATTGTGTATGAAAGGTTTTGATGATGCCTGGCGTCATCAGGTGGAATCTTTTACGCAAAAAGGGAGTGTTGGTATTAAAGTAAATGACGATATAGGTCATTACTTCCAAACTCACAAGGGCCTCAGGCAAGGAGATCCAATGTCCCCTATCTTGTTTAACATCGTGGTGGATATGTTAGCAATTTTGATAGGAAGGGCGAAGGACAGTGGACAAGTGGGTGGCCTAGTACCTCATCTGGTTGATGGAGGTGTTTCTATCCTTCAATACGCTGATGATACAATAATCTTTATGGAGCATGATTTGGCTAAGGCAAGAAATATGAAGCTGTTACTATGCCTCTTTGAACAATTATCGGGGTTGAAAATCAATTTCCATAAGAGCGAGTTGTTCTGCTTTGGGAGAGCCAAAGACGAACAAGTCTTATAGGCAATTGTTTGGGTGCGAGTTGGGCAGTTTACCTTTCTCCTACCTTGGGATTCCGATACATCATCGTAGGCTAACTAACAAAGAGTGGAAGTGTATCGAGGATCGATTTGAGAAGAAACTGAGCTGCTGGAAGGGTAAGCTCATGTCATACGGAGGCCGTTTAATCCTGATTAACTCGGTGCTCACAAGTATGCCTATGTTCCTCTTATCTTTCTTTGAGGTCCCAGTGGGTGTTAGGAAAAGACTGGACTTCTATCGATCACGTTTCTTTTGGCAGGGTGATGAGCACAAAAGAAAATACCGGCTTGCTAAGTGGGATATTATTTGTCGACCCAAAGACCAAGGTGGGCTTGGTATTGAGAATCTAGAAGTTAAGAACAGATGCCTTCTTAGTAAGTGGTTGTGGAAGCTCGCGTCCGGCACTGAAGCAATGTGGGCGCAAATCATTACATGACAAAGTACCTCCAGACTAGAACGTTATCATAGGTATCGCTTAGGCCTTGATTAGCCCTTACGGAAGGACTAATGAAAGTCAAAGTATTCTTGTTCAATAGGACAAAAGTGGTCTTGGAAATGGTGCTACTACGTTTCGGGAGGATTCTTGGCTGGGAGACTCACCCTTGGCTTTGCAATATCCGTCTTTATATCGTATTGCGCAATGACGTGAGGTGTTCGTGGCAACGGTATTTCAAACTATCCCCCTTAATATTCAGTTTAGACGGTCGTTAGTGGGCAATCGCCGGAGGTTTGGCTCCAATTAGTAAGGAGACTAATGGAGGTACAACTCTCGACCAACTTTGATGTGTTCTGTTGGAAGTTGACCAAGAATGGGGTATTTATTGTGAGGTCAATGTATCTTGATGTTATTAACTCAAGTTCTATTCCAACGTCCAAAAAGGTATGGGATGTTAAAGTTCCTTTGAAAATAAAAGTGTTTATGTGGTTTGTGCATAAACAAGTCATTCTCACAAAGGACAACTTGATAAAGCATAATTGGACAGGACCTACTAGGTGTAGTTTCTGTGATCGAGATGAGACAATTAAACATCTCTTTTTTGATTGCCCGCTAGCTAAGGTTTTATGGCAGACGGTGCACATTGCCTTTAATATAACTCCACCCACCGTTTTATTTGGGTCTTGGCTTAATGGGATTGACTCTGCATTAGCAAGGCATATTAGGGTGGGAGTTTGTGCGTTGATGTGGACCATCTGGTTGTGCAGAAATGATTTGGCTTTTAACAGAACATCACGAATTCATTTTTTGCAGATTCTATTCGAGCTACGGCTTTGATCCGTTCGTGGTCGTTACTCACTCCGATGGAGGCGAGGAGCATTTGGTTCTTTGGGTCTACCCGATGGGAGATGGTTGCTCGGGCTATCTTCAACCGGTTTGGATGGCAGTCATGTAATAGGATAGGCAATTAGTTTTCCTATCTTCTTTAGCCAGCCGGTTGTGGCAGTTTAGTTCTGGCTAGTATGTGTTTCTAGCCTCCCGCAGTCGATATGGGCTGCATTTCCTTTGTTTGATTTTGAGACTTTGGAACCTTGTATGCACACTTTGCTACTTTGATTAATAAGAGGGCCGTATGCATCATTCTAGATGCAGAGGCCGGGGTAACCCCCCTTTTCGAAAAAAAAAATTTGGCGCGCAGGATGGAGGCAGCTAACAAGGGCATCGACGGCGTACGCCGCCTCCGCGACGAGGCCGAAGCACGCATCGGGCGCCTGGAGCGCCGCGTCGAGGAGGTTGTTGCGATGCAGGCACCCGCCATGTCCCTCCTGTCAGAGCGAATCGCGTTGGGCGGCCCGCATCAAGCTCAGATGGCGGCCGGAGGGACCGGACGGTGGCGCCCTAAACCTAAGCGTCGCCTAGCTCTCAAGGGGAAACATAGGAGTTTGGGCCTTCGGTGGGGAAACGCTTCGCGGGGACGAAATCACTGTTTTGACCCTTTCAGCAAACTTTGTCACAAAATGAACTCGACATGAAAGTATTTCACGATCTGACCCTTTTAGCAACACCACAGCCCGCGGCGTTGCAGCCCAACATAGAAACGCCGAGCCAGCTAGCGTTTCTGCTTCACATGAAAACGCCGAGCTAGCTAACGTTACTGCTCAGGCCGAGCTGGCGTCGCTCGCTGACACGGCTCGTTGGAAACGTCAGTATGGTTGGCGTTTCTTGCAATACTACAAACGCCAGTACGGTTGGCGTTTCTTGCATGTGCTGGCATGCCTGGTCTGGTCTCTGATCCCAAACCGTGTCGATCCATGAAAACGCCAGTATTAGTGCTGGCCTGCCTGGTCTGTCTGGTCTGGTTTCTTGCATGTGCATGCGCAGCTGTATCATACACGGCCAGGCGGTACGGGGCATGCAGACCTTCCACGTAGCCGATCCATGAAAACGCCAGTATTAGTAGCTAGTACTAGCTAGACATGCGCAGTCTGACACGACCCTTTCCTCCTTTGAATACTCAGAGCAGGAGGTCGGTGTGGCGCCGAGATGCCTGCCTCGCCGGGGTCGTCATGGAAACGCCAAAGCTCCTGGCGTTGCTGTCCAGGGCAGAAACGCCAAAGCCCTCTGGCGTTTCGCACATGGTTCGCAATGTGAGCTACCTCGACGCTTCTTCTTTGGACAGGAACGCTAGCTAGCTCGGTGTTTTCTTTTTGGGCAAAAATGCCGCAGGCTATGGCGTTGCTAAAAGGGTCAGTTCGTGAAATACTTTCATGTCGAGTTCACTTTGTGACAAAGTTTGCTGAAAGGGTCAGAATAGTGATTCCGTCCGCTTCGCGGTGGGCTTCGTTTTCTTTGTAAACGACCGGTACGACATCGCGGTGAAGTTTTGTTGGGCGTGTTTGGTTGACTGCATGAGGCCCACCCAGGTCCGCCCGGGAAGGGAACGGACTGTTTAGTTGTCTGGTTTACTATTGGGCATGCATAGCACGAAACTTAAAGCATCTCTGGGCCTGACTCCCTGGGAACGCTAAGATCGGCAGTTTCTCTCGAGCAAGGTCGAGCGGAAGCGCAGCGAACGGGCCCCTGTACAAGGAGAAACAGGAGGGATGCGAGCTATTTACATGGTGTCTTCTTCAACCTCCATTAAGCTCCTCCCTAATCTCCTCTCTTCCATGCCCCTCTGATCTACACAACGGTGCTTCGGTTCGAGGTAAGCTCTACATGAAAAAGATGCACCTTGATGCTATGGTTCCATTCAGGCAATCGGTTCGTAGTTTCGTCGGCCGTAAGTTCTTAATCTTGTGTTCCTGTTTGGAGCTATTCTGGACGAATTTTGTCAGATTCGTCGTGCACGGTCGATCATTTGAAATTTCCTTTGACCAGCAGCCTAATCTCGCAGTTCCTCACAACATTCGTGTTGTATGTTTTTGGTTTCGACGATCGTAGCTTCATCTCTCTTTGGACAGTAATCTACTGCACTGACGCCGCCATGTCGAGCTCCTCTGTCCTCTTCTCAGAGCCCTCCTATTCGTCCCTCTTGACGCCGAACCCCTTCCCCTTGATCTCCTTGCCCGTGTGCTACTACACTAGAGTCGTTTCCGGCGTCGCTCATCTCGGCCTACTCTCTGTCGTCCTCCTACTGCACTGACGCTGCAATGGTGCGCACACTGCTTTTTTGTCTCCTTTGCCTCCGCGCACACTGCAGTTCACCGCGCCGCCGATAGGGTCGATCATGTTCGCCTCCTCTCTCTCGCCCTACTACACTGGAGTCGTTTCCGGCATCTATCATCTCGGCCTCCTCTCTCGTCCACTGCACTGACGATACCATGGCGCGAGCACTGCATTCTCCTCCTCTGTCGACTGTCTTTGCACGAGCATCACAACTAGTTCGCCGATGGTGCCGCTCGTTGTGTCGCCGACGGGGTCGCTCGTCCACGACTCCCTGCTCGTCATGTCGGACACGGCGCCACGGCCACTATCCACCACAGTCGCCATTGTCCTGCGCACACTACATTTCTTCTCCCCACCCTCCGCTAGCTCTTAACCCTGTGTGCTAAGTGCAAGTGCTAGCTCTTAATCATACCCCATGCGGGCAACCAAACACCGTGTTCATGTGCCGCTTGGGCTAATGCAGGCAACCAAACAAAGTGCATTTGCATATTACCTAATGCAGTGACCCTCGATGCAGGCAACCAAACAACTTGCAGATGATGCATTTGAGGCTGTTTTTGCTCAACCAGGCTGGGTTGAGAAGTGTATGCAATGCAACTACTGTTCAAAACTTGAACTAAACACACCCGTTCTGTTCGTTCGACCGGTACGGTGGAGACGAACGAAACGTACGACAACTACATCAAGCATCGCGACAACAGACTCCTTTTTTAGAAAAGTAGAGTAGAAAAAAAATTCTTATTGAGATACGTGAGGACGTGGCTTCGACGGTTGTGTTTTTTTCCTAGTGGAGCTAAATATGGAAGGGGATCGGTGGGAGAAATAAATCAGAGAGGGAGGTGATCTATTTGGAAGGTGATCTCATGTATATGGTATTATTTCTGAATTCTTAATTATCAAATATCTACATAATTGAATTGAATCGACACCTGCCAAAGTAAGCATGAACATGGAAGGAGTATGAGACACGATTCGGTTTTAAGTGCGAAGAAGAAGAAAATAACGTGGGAGGGGTTGTGGGAGGTGAGACGAAAATAAACCGGACGAAAATTAACCAGACAAATAAACCGTGAAGACTATTCACCAACTCAGGCATTAGGAGTAGAGATGTCTGAGTTGGTGAATAGTATCCATGGTTTATTTTTGTCCGGTTTATTTTCGTCTCACCTCCCACCACCCTCCCACGTTAATGTTTTCTTCGTCGTACTTAAAACTGAATCGCGTCTGATACTCCTTCCATTTATTCGTGTTTGTTTTGGCAGGTGTTGATTCAATTCAGTCATGTAAATATTTGGTAATTAAGAATTCATAAATAATACCATATACATGAGATCACCTTCCAAACAAATCACATCTCCCTCCGATTCATTTCTCCCACTGATTCCCTTCAATACTTTTGCTAGGAAAAAACACAACCATCAAAGCCACGCCCTCACGTGATCACATATCACAATGAGAAAATTCCTTATCTTATTTCCCTATATGTACTCCTAAAGGAGGAGTACGTTTTCGTTTGGTTTCGTTAGCCTCCTCATCGTTCTGTTTCGTCCCTCACCTCTTGTACGATCCCACCGATTCCTTCCCCATTGAAACCCCCTTTTTTCCTTTCTTTCAATCATTGTTTTGGATATTCCTGATCTCCTTCCCTGAATCGCTCCCTCTCATTTCCTTATCTCCTTCCCTCAACGCCTCCTGCTCCTCTCCCGATTCTGATTTCTTCTTTCCTAACCAGACCCCCTGCCGACATCTTTCTTCTTTTCTAAACCTCAAACCGTATGTCGTTTCGTCCCCCCATGGCAAGAACCCATGTTCCTCGCAAACGATCGCCCGTGCTTCGATGTGAATCATAGATCAAAAGGGCTGGTAGCAGGTAGCGGTGCAAAGCGACTACGGAGGTACTCCCTCCGTCCCATAATGTAAGACGCTTTTTGATACTACACTAATATCAAAAAACGTCTTACATTATGGGACGGAGCGAGTACATCGGTAATTGTCATCTCATGCACCAGCACCACCGCAGGCCGTTTCCTCCATACTGACAGATCGCTGTGTCGCTATCCTTGTATGTCGTAGCCAGGAGGAGAGGTAGGCGCGGTGTCGCTCATGGCCATGGCGTCGTGCTTGTGGTCATGGTGAATTGCAGAGAACGACCTCCTATCCATGCACGTCCATCTACTGCGGGCCTTCCCTCTTCCAGCAACATCCTGTCTCAGTTTGCCGCCGCCATTCATCCGGATGGCCCTGGACATACATACCAGCACCACACCCTTCCTCCTGCTGCTGGGGACGCAGCTATCATCGGCCCTCTGTTGTCTGTAGCCCGGTCGTACAAGTCGTCGAAGCTGATGTTACTTTGCACAGGCTGCACAGACAGGGGCGTACAAGTTGTTGCTTCTGTTCATCCATGCGCTAGTGACTCACATACGTTGCTAGCTGTGTGCAGTGTATCATTAAGTTCACATGGATTTATCAGATTGTCTAACTAGCTTTTGTTACTTGGTCCACCCCTAGGAAGCAATAAGATTACTTCAGTATGCATATACACGTTGCTAGCTACGTGCAGGGTATCTCAAGTTCACGAGCATTTATGAGATTGTTTTACTAGCTTTTGTTATTACTTGGCCCTTCAGTATGCAGATTGATCTCAACATTCATAGGAATCTTCAAAAAAAAATTGAGATGAAAATACTTCAAGTAGTTCTGAGTGGAGATCATTTGATAGCATTTTATTGTAGCATCTACAGAAGAGCTTTTCATTTCATTTTACCGAGAAACACTGGAGGGTTCATGTTTTCCTTATCCAGGACATTTTGAAGGTTCCTGGTGAATTCTTACACGAAGCAACAATCCAGAGGTTAGTCAATGTTTGTTGGGATTTTTCATTTCTAAAGGTACACTAGCGACTATTGTACATATAACTAATTGTTTGCTTGCTTTCTTAATCACGTACATCAATATAATCCTCCATGCTAAAAACACTCATTCTAGATTGTGTGAGCTTGTCATACCATTTTTTGTAAAGACAAAAAAATAATTTATACTCCACAACTTGATGCATTGTTGTTGCATCAACATTTCCAGAATTAGCAAGTCAATATTTTAGGTGTATGTTTTCTAAATTGGTGAACACAGTTGGTCTCTTTAATAAGAAAAAAATAGCATGATTCTCTAAGCTACATGAATTACTCTTCAGCGGCATTTCATATCAGTGGTGTGTTACTTGCTATACTGCCTATGTGTGTGTACTGAAGTTTTCTTCTTTTGAATATGTAGGTAAGTGAAATGATAAGAGGGTTAATTAATGGTGTTCAATTTTTCCTTCAAGCAAACAGTTTGTACCCAAATGCAATACTATTCAGTATCATCCTGAAACCAAAATCTCAAAGATTCATTCTTTGTGAATTCGAGCCTTGGCAAACCACTCCCATTACAAGGTTCCATAAACATGCTGGATATGTATGTCGAGATTCGAATTAATTGGGCAAAAAATAGATATGTTTACTCTGATGTTTTTACATATTCAGGTGAATGGCATCCTGTTTTTACTTCAAATAATTAACAAAAAATTAAAGACCGTGATTATGTTGTTTATTAAATTCCTCTTGCATTATCTTTGATGAAAAGTAACTTATCTGTCAGCAACGATATGTTAATATGGGCAAAGGAAAGGCAAAATATGTTATCTCACGCCAATTTCTGAAATTAGTGAAGCCCTATAGTATTTATTGGATTGATCACGGCACTGCTCATATTTTTTGGTACTTTAATATCTGAAATATTTCTTTTAATCATGAGCCGAGGTGATGATGGGTTGCAGGCACGCGCCCCGTCCTTCTCTTGTTCAAGGTTTGGTGGATGCATTAAGTTTGGAGAGGAAACTAACATGAATGACCAGGCGATCTTTTTCTGACCTTTTTCTCCTTTTGTAATTACTCCTCTCATTTCCTCTGTTCTTCTCAGCCATCTCCTTTTCTATCGCCATATCGATCTTTAAACTCGCTTCATCTTTTTTCTTCCAATTCATCTGATTGTTGTGTTCCAAGCACACATGTCTATAAAGCATCACCTCCTGCTTGTTCGAACATGTTTGATGTACTTACATATTAACACGTTTGATGTACTTACACATTCACAAAACTGGTCAGTAACATTCATGCCGAATTATTTGGGTTTGGTCCTCTGCTTTTTTATTGTTTATTTATTGATGAAGATAGCAAATGTTCATATTTTTAAATATAGTTACATGTGTTCGTCTGTTGACATCGGATTTTGGCAAGGTGCAAAAGGCAAGTAAGATGGCCTCAAGTGAAAGAGTTTTCAGCATGCAAAGTTTCAGGTCGACGAGTGGAATAACTTTGATATTTAATTTATCGCCATTCGACCTTATATCGGTGGCCAAAGTTGTACTCCGAGTGACAAAATTCAAACATTCCGAGTGGTTTTCGGCCAATCTTGCCTTCAAGACGACCTCGGATGAAGGAGTATTCTAAAGGAATTGTCTTCGTCTCGTCGAGGCAATCGATTTTGATATATAAATCATCTCAATCCAAGTACATATGCAAAAGTTAGAGACAATACACTGCAGGCCGAAGCTGAGTGGAAATCTGGCGCAAAGTACCAGACGCCATGTCTGATGGCTCGCGCGAGCAATTAGTCCCTTAAGAAGTCCTTGAATCGAAAAACCGTCAACACAAAAAAGTTTCATCTCGTCGAGCCGATCGATCTTAATATAAAATTCGTCTCAATCCGAGGTCGTATGTAACCTGGAGAGGCAAATCAAGATCAGACTATGTTTTTGGTCGAGTGAAAGCTTACCATCCGAGTGAAAACTCACCGGTCGAGTGAAAGCTTTCCTTTTGAGTGAAAACCTGCCGATCGAGTAAAAGGTCGAGTGAAAACCTACCGATCGAGTAAAAGGTCGAGTGAAAACTACTGATCGAGTAAAAGGTCAAAAACCTACCGATCGAGTAAAAGGTCGAGTGAAAACCTACCGATCGAGTAAAAGGTCGAGTGAAAACTTATCGATCGAGTAAAAGATTTTCTTCCGACTGAAAATGTGGTCATCATCCAAGTGAAAGATTGTTTTCCGAGTGAAAATATAGTCAGCCGAGTGAAAAATTCTAAACATCCGAGTGAAAAAGTCCAGTCAAACCATCCGAGTGAAAGACTCTAATATCCGAGTGAATGAGCTCGAATTTGAGTGAAACTGAACATATGCCCGAAAGTTTATCAAGATGACCTCGGATGAAGAAGTGTTCAATACACAAGTTGTGCGTATCATCAAGACGGTAAACTTTGGTTTTGGAGTCATCATCATCAGAGATAGTATATTGCCTGCGAATTCACTACAAGACTCGGATAATTCAGTCTACCGCAAGACCGAGTCCGACTGGAAGGTAAAAACGACCTCGAAAAGTATTCAAGATGGCCTTATTTGAAAAAGTGATCAACATGAGAGTTGTTCGTATCGTCGAGGCGCACAAGTTTGATATTTGGGCCATCTCGATCGGAGGTCACATGGAGGCTCGGGGGCCTGCACAAGGAGGAAGACAGAAGTTGGACCAGATTCAGACTGAATCCGAGTTGGAATAGAACTAGGACTCTAGGACGCGAATTGATGTAGTTTTTCTTGTAAGGAAAGCCTAGATGAATCCTTTACTTGTACGGGAAGTCCAGCCGCCTCTTATATATGTTGGGGGTGACGGCCGATTGAACAACACACAATCGAACAAATCAATATACTACTTTTTCCTGTCTACTTTTTATCTCTCCACCGTTTTTCTCTCTCGTTCTTCGCTGTTCTTCGTGTTTGAGAGCTGCGAATCCCGAGGCTCTAGGGGCGAGCGAATCGACCTAGGGCAGCCCATAGCCGCCGCAATCCCTGACGGGGTCCCTCCCGGTCTTGTGGGTTTCGAACTGCAAAAGCACCCGCCGATTGTCTTGCGTGTCGCTACCGTCGGTCGGGTCTCCTTCGACGTGAGCTGTGGTGCATCACCCCCGGCGTCGAGGGTACACGTGACGTGTTCGTGTGTCAACACCCTTTTTGGCGACTCCACTGGGGATCAAAGATCAATCATCATCATCCACCATGTCCGATCTTCCCAAGCCATCTGAGGTAGACGCCGATAACATCATTAAGCCCAGTCTTGATGAGATATCGGCCGATCATCGCCAAGTCTATGAGGAGTACAAGAAGGCGCGCAAGGAGAAGGACTTGTAGGAGTTCCTTGCAAAGTTCAAGAAGGATCGCCAAGGCAACATCACTCCGATTGAAGAAATCAAGTTCCCTCCTCTTCAAGCCGAGCAGGTTAAACCCTCTGTAAGTACTACCTTTTCTCCTGAGCAGTGGGCTGAGATTGAAAGTCGTATTGCTGATGGTAACAATCTAGTCTATCAAACTTTCATAGAAAATACTAATGCTCGTAAGAATACATCTCAATCGACTAGTGGTAATGATGGTGTAGCTACTAGTGTGCAAAACCCTAATCGGCTTTACCTATCTCATCAGGCGCCTCCGTGCGATGACTTATTATCCTACCCAAACAAATCAGATTGTGGCTGCACCCATTAATCCTATTATGAGCATGCCAGGTTCAGTGGCAACGCCGAACCCAACCTTACCTACAGCTACAACCACTCGACCACTACCAAATTATGGGTCGACATACATGCCACAATTCCTACCTACAGCTAGTAACCCTACTCCTCCTATGCCACTGCCACAAGCTTCATCGTCCACTATGGATGATGGTTTAGCTAATCTTAGAGAGGAGATGGCTAAGATGCCTCGAGAGAATTTTGGAGTTGAGTTACCTCGGAATCAGATTTACCAAAAGCCGTACCCCGAGTACTTTTGCCATCCAGTGCCCTCCAGGATACAAAATTCCAGATTTTGTTAAGTTCAATGGAGAGGGCACAAAAACCACATGGGAGCATGTTAGTCAATACTTAGCACAACTAGGTGAGGTAGGCTCACTAAATGAGTTGAAAGTGCGTTTATTTCCTTTATCATTAACTGGTACCGCATTTTCATGGTTTTCTTCTTTGCCACATGGTTCCATTCGAGTTTGGTCGCAGCTAGAGCAGAAATTTCATGATCACTTTTATAGCGGCGACAATGAACTCAAGTTGTCACATCTAACATCGGTTAGCGAAGCATGATGAATCGGTCTCCGATTACGTCAAGAGATTTAGAAAGCGAAAAACCGGTGTTTTAGTTTGGTTAACCGAGAGAGACTTGGCGACCTAGTCTTGATGGTTTGAGAACTCCCATTAGAGAAAAGCTAGAAGGTTATGAGTTTTAAATATCAACCAAGTCTTACAAAGGGCCTTGGCTCGGAAAGCGAAGCAAAGATCTCAAAGAAGTGCATAGATACAAAGCCGATCGACCAAAGATGAATATGGTGGAATATGATAGTGATCACTTTCGGACGATGAGGGTGATGTTTTGCTATGAATTTGTTTGGCCATCTAAGGCCAAACCCTTTACTTACAATGATCTGAAACCGATTCATAAGAATCGTGATGAAGAGATGAAGTTTACTTTTAACATTGCTAAGTGTGACGAGAATATTTGATGCTTTCTTTGCAGCTAAGATTATTAGAATATCTCATACTTTACCGCCGTTTGAAGAGCTGAAGCGGCGTGCTTATTGCAAGTATCATAACTCTTTTCTCATGCTACTAACGATTGCAATGTTTTTCGACGACAGATACAATCGGCCATTAATGATGGACGATTGAACTTTTCCGAGATGCAAGTTGATAAACAGCCCTATCCAATGAACACCATGGATTTAGAAGGAAGAAGCTGCTCATTCGGCGGAGGTAGCCAAATCTGCTAATAAAGCTAATGTCATTGTTGGTGAGCCGGAAAGACAAGGAGGCGACAAGGTCTTGGGGAGACATGTTGTGCTTGATAAGCAACCCGATGGCAAGGAAGTGATCAAGATCACCATCAAGAATCCTACACTCGGGGCAAACACAAGTGCAGCAGGACACTCGAGTTAAATTTGTCAAGCCCAAGAGTCGAAGTTGGCAAATGGAAGATGAACAAAGCCAAAGTGCAGCATAAGCGAATCAAACCAACTTTTGACATGTTGTTGTCCAAATCGCCAACCATCGGTTGGTTCCAGCTCTAACCGCCATCATACTTGAAGCGACCAAGGTCACCATCAGATGATATGTTCAATCAATATATGAAACCGAGTGGACCAAAGGCGTTATTTCCGGAAGATCGAGGCAAACTGTTTGGGACCGACTTGAATACTCATATAATGGCCGACTGAATATCGATAACTATCGGTCGGCTGGTCAAAACATACGACCGGATGGAAATTACCCGAGTGTAAGAATGCACCCTGGTGGAAGCTATCCGAGTGAAAAAATGTGGATGGATAGATCTCATCCAAGTGAGTTCCATCCGAGTGGATACCATCCGAATGACATCAATCCGAGTGGATTCCATGCAAGTAAAAAGGTGCGCCCGAATGGAAATTTCATGCATCTGGAAAATCAAAAGGAATGGCGTGTTAAGTCACCAAGTGTTGCAGCAGTTGAGTCGGGCAAAGGCAAGGAAAAAATGGATGTCGACTCACTTATCTTGGGCACCAAAACATTCCCCATACAAAGAGCCGACTGCATAATCACTCAAGCGAGCCGATACTTTCTATCGCGCCAAAGCACTCGGCTAATGACCATGAAGCAAGCACCAGCCAAGTAAAGGTGAGAGATGGTAAATACACTCGACCAAAGTGGTGTCCTCCAGGGCTAACAAAGACACAGAAGAGGAAACTACAGAGGTTAAGGAGTCAAGAGATGGCGGAGCAGGAGGCCGAGAAGCTAAGGGATAAGTTGTTCAATGACACTCGGCCCATGGTTCCAGCAAAACAAGTGTGGATGCCAAAACAAATACAAGATACATCAGCTTCTACATCTATCACAGAAGTGCCTACACCACCCAAAGAGGATGATGCGACAGCTATTACATCGTCTGTGGCACTTCTTACCTCTCCTTCACTCGGACAGATTTCAGAATCGGTCGATCCAGTTGAAGAAGAGGTTGATATGTTGGACTATGAATCTATGCCGGTTCATGAAGGTATGGATATCAATATGGTGTATTACTTACCTGCTGAGTTTCGTGCTGTAGATGAGAAAGGGGAAGTGGCTCAGCTGGATTTTGGCCCTAAAAACGCAATATTCGAGAAGCCAAAAGAACCAGTAACACATTTGAAACCGTTGTATCTCAGAGGTCATATCAATGGATCGCCACTTAGTCGAATGCTTGTTGATGGTGGTGCTGTGGTAAATCTTATGCCTTATTCGGTCTTCAAGAAATTGGGTTTGCCTGATGAAGAATTGATCAAGACCAATGTAGGATCGAAGAAGGTGAGAGTGTCTAGAGGGGTGGGTGATTAGACTACTCGACAAGATAAAACTTATGCCTTTTGACCAAGACAAGTTTTTGGCAGATTTTGCATATCACACAAGTCAAGTAGCTTACTACACATGCAATTCTAGAGTATGGGCAGCGGAAAGTAAATTGCACAAGTAGTAAAGAGAAGTGGAGAAGATCAAACGCAATTTGGAGACACGGAGATTTTTCTCGTGGTTCCGATAGGTGGTGCTATCGTCAATCCACGTTGATGGAGACTTCAACCCACGGAGGGTAACGGCTGCGAGAGTCCACGGAGGGCTCCACCCACGAAGGGTCCACGAAGAAGCAACCTTGTCTATGCCATCATGGCATACGCCCACGGAGGGCTAGCCTTACTCGGGTAGATCTTCACAGTAAGCGATCTCATTGCCCTTACAAACTTCTTGGTTCAACTCCACATCTTGACGGAGGCTCCCAAGCAACACCTAACCAATCTAGGAGGCACCACCCTCCAAAAGGTAATAGATGGTGTTGGTGATGATGAACTCCTTGCTCTTGTGCTTCAAATGATAATCTCCCCAACACTCAACTCTCCTCACTGATTTGGCTGTGGTGGAAGAAAGGATTGAGTGGAAAGCAACTTGGGAAGGCTAGAGATCAAGCTTCATATGGTGGGAGTGGAGCAACTTGATCTCAACACAAGGGTAGGTAGTTTTCTTCTCAGAAATGTAAGGTAGGAGTGGTAGTTCTTTCTGATGGCTCTCTCCACGAGTGAAGAGGGGGTGGAGGGGTATTTATAGCCTCCACACAAAATCCAACCGTTACACATATTTGACCAATCTTGGTCAGACCAAAGTTGACAACTCGGTGAGACCGAAAGTTCAAATCATGTGAACGTTGGGATTTTCGGTGGGACCGAAAATACAATCTCGGTTAGTCTGATTCGTCCAAAGACTAGAGCTTGCCAATCTCGGTGGGACCGACTTTATCATCTCGGTGACACCGATTTGATGACAGAAGGTTACAGAAGCTTGGCAACTCAAGTTTCGGTGATACCGAGTTCAGAATCGGAAAATCCGAAATTTCTAGGGTTTGGCTTTGTGGCTGAGGTGGTTCATCTCGGTGTGATTGAGTTTAGGAAATCGGTGGGACCGAGATTACTTATGAGTGTATATTTGTAGTGAGAGTTGCTGATAGTTTAGGAGATATATCACTAAGCACTTTGAGCAACCAGATCATTAACATAACCTCATCCCCTTTTAATAGTATTGGCTTTCCTATGGACTCAATGTGATCTTGGATCACTAAACCAAAAATGGAGTCTTGAGATTTTGCCAATGCTTGCCTTAGCATTTGAGGGGTCCACCTCTTCAGTCCTTTTGCCATGCCAATGTGATTGACCTTCCTGAAACATACTTGATAAAAGCATTAGTCCAACCACAAAGTATGTTGTCATTAATTACCAAAACCACCCAGGGAGCAAATGTGCTTTCAATCTCCCCCTTTTTGGTAATTGATGGCAACACACAAAACAAGACATCAAAGCTTACTGAAAATAAGACAGAATTATCACTAAAGCTTGTACACTTACCTTGAGGTTCCTTGGCATTGTACCTGAAGAAATAGAACTTGGGAAAACAAGGTTAGATAACACAAGAGTATTTCTTCCACCCACTGCAAGAACATCAAGAGTACCAAGCCAGGGATGACATGTATAAAGAGTGTCTCATATTGAGCACAAGCTTGAATCAGCAAACATGTCTCCGAAACTAAAAGATTTTCAATGAACTCTGAGAGATTTTGCTTTCCATAAGATATCAATTGTGAAAGCAAAATCAAAAGAATGATGCCAAATGTGATATCCAATGTGGAACACGGCAAAGCTTTGATGTGATTCTCTCCCCCTTGAGATAAGATTGCTCTTCTTCTCCCCCTAAATCTTCTCTTCTCCCCTTATCTCCCCCTAAATCTTCTCCCCCTTTGACATCAAGTGCCGAAAAGGACAGCAGACTAGGAAGGTCAGGGAAGATGGACGGAAGGAAGTGGGATCCTTAAGAATCACAACTGGGCAATAAGAAATATGCATAGAGAATCATTGAGTGGAGCTGCGAGAAGATGATATCCTGAAGAAAATCGGTGACACGAATTAGATGGATCGGTGGGTCCGAAAGTCAGGGACTTAGGGCAGATCCTTTTCGGTCGGACCGAAATTTTAAGTCGGTGGCCTTGAGTTTTATTCAAGGAAATACAGAAATAATTCAGCTCACTTTGCAAGGAATGTTTCAAAGGATTTGCAATGAATTTGTAAATGATTTTCAAGGAATTGATCAGAGCCAAAAAGGATATTCACAAAGACAGAAGAATAGAAATGAAAACGATTGCTAGATGAAGTGTTTTTTTAATGAAAACATAATGAGAAAACATAAGAGCAACTAGAAAGACTGCAAAAACATATGTACTTCATCTAGATAGGGGTCGGCGACTAGGTCACCTATGTTTGAGTATTTTGACTTAGGAGTCAAATGAGAACATTTGATCATAGGTCATACTCATCGTTTAAGCTCAAAATGGGGTTGCCATTTTTCGATTAAGTATTTGATGTGATCACATCTTATGAAGCTGCTTGTACTCATGACTTTGAGCAAAGCTTCTTAAAGATGTGAAGGACATACCTTGGGCTTGTTGTTGCTTTGCTCATGTAGATGAACTTGATGTAGGTGCTCATTGAATGTGAAGTTGGAGCACCATTTCCAATTGTGTAGTTCATCTTCCTACATGGGTTAGGCAAGCAAGGAAATACTCAAGAATATCCAAGATGACAAGAGTGAAATACTAGATGTATAAGGTGTCAAAAAGGATATGTGGAATTTTGTTCCTTGAACTCAACATCCCAAAGAGCTAGATACTTGGTCAATGACAAGATTACTCAAGATTTGAGTGTGTGGTAATCTTGTGGAATGTAGATCATCCAAGTACCTGCAAGGAGTTAGATGCAATACAAGGAGGCAAATGTGTCCAAGACATATGATCATCATCATAAGAGAAATATCAAGGATTGGTCAAGTAGGCTCATGCCTTGCATGCATCAATGGAGTTTTCACTCCAAGTTTGAAGCATCAATGATGTTCAACTCACTCCTTAAGCGACAAAACACTTTCTCATCAAGCGGTTTTGTAAAGATATCAGCAAGTTGTTTGTCAGTTCGAACATGCTTAAGATTGATGTCACCTTTGGCAATGTGATCACGAATAAAATGGTGACGAACTTCAATATGTTTCGTTCGAGAGTGTTGCACAGGATTGTGTCCAATCTTAATCACACTCTCGTTGTCACAAAGCAAGGGAACATGTCTCGCATGTATCCCATAATCCGTAAGCGTTTGTGTCATCCATAGCAACTGAGCACAACATGATCCAGCAGCAATATATTCTGCTTCGGCAGTGGATAAAGATACCGAATTTTGTTTCTTGGAGGACCAAGATACAAGGGATCGACCAAGGAATTGACACGTACCCGAAGTTGACTTTCTATCAACCCTGTCTCCGGCATAGTCTGAGTCGGAATAGCCAACAAGATCGAAAGAGGCCCTCTTAGGATACCAAATGCCAAAGTTTGGTGTGTGTATCAAATATCTCACAATCCTTTTAACAGCTTTGAGATGACATTCTTTAGGGGCTGCTTGATATCGAGCACACATGCATACACTCAACATTATATCGGACGACGAAAGCACAAAGATATAGTAGAGAACCAATCATGGATCAGTAAACCTTTTGATCAACAGGTTCTCCATCTTTTGTCAAGTCATTATGTCCACTAGTAGGCATGGGGGTTCTCATACCTTTGCTTTCTTGCATGTTGAATTTCTTGAAGAGATCCTTGGTGTACTTTGTTTGTGAGATGAAGGTACCCTCCTTAGATTGCTTGATTTGCAACCCAAGGAAGAATTTGAGTTCACTCATCATGGACATCTCATACTTCTCCGACATGAGCTTTCCAAACTTCTCGCTAAAATGAGGGTTGGTTGAACCAAAGATAATATCATCAACATATATTTGGCACACAAATAGTTCACCATCAACCCTTTTCGTGAATAGTGTTGAGTCTATTTTGCCAATCTCAAATCCTTTTTCAAGAAGAAAGCTAGTCAAGTATTTGTACCAAGCTCTAGGAGCTTGTTTAAGACCATAAAGAGCTTTGTGCAACTTGTAAACATGATTAGGCTTTTAGGATTCACAAATCCGGAGGTTGTTTCACAAATACTTCCTCCTCAATTTCACCATTTAGGAAAGCACTTTTAATGTCCATTTGATAGAGAGTAATATCATGGTGGTTGGCATAAGCAAGAAGAATGCGAATGGACTCAAGTCTAGCAGCGGGGCATAGGTCTCACCATAGTCCATACCTTCGACTTGTGTGTAACCTTGAGCTCTGAGGCGAGCCTTGTTGCGGATGACTTGTCCATCTTCATCTTGCTTGTTCAAAACACCCATTTGGTTCCAATGACGTTTTGATCATCCTTGGGCTTCTCTACCAAAGTCCATACGTTTTTCCTCTCGAAGTTGTGTAGCTCTTCGTGCATAGCGTTCACCCAATCCGGGTCTTCAAGTGCTTCTTCTACCTTCATAGGTTCAAGACTAGAGATAAATGAGTAATGCTCACAAAAGTTAGCTAAGCGAGTTTTAGAGCGAGTAATTCTCCCGGAGTCGATGTCATTCATCATTTGTTCCACGGGATGATTCTTCTTGACTCTTGCTTGGACTCGGGATAGCTTTTGTTGTGGTTGTGACTGAGCTTCCTCATCATCCTCATCTTCCTCTTCTTCTTCATTGTTGTTGGTGTTGTCTTGAGGTGGTGGAGAAGGAGGTTATGGTGGATCTTCTTGTTGCACTTCCTCATCTTGGTGAGTTCCACTTGTGGAAGCCTCCATGTTGCCTTGAGGTTCATCTTGCCGTGAGGTAGGGGGCTCCACATATGTAGATGAGGTACTCTCCTTCACTTCCATGGGACGGATCTTTCCAATAGATAAATCTTGAATGGCTTCCGATGGGTCCTTGTCTCCTACATCAATAGGCATTTGCTCTACTTGCGAGCCATTAGATTCATCAAACTTCACGTCTACCGTCTCTTCAACCTTTCGGTGAAATTATTGTGAACACGGTAGGTGTGGGAGTTTGATCCATAACCGAGGAAAAGCCTTCATGAGTTTTAGGAGCAAATTTAGACCGACGATGCTTATCAAGGATATAGCATTTTGAACCAAAGACACGAAAGTATCCCACTTGGGGTTTGTTACGGTGAGGAGCTCGTATGAAGTCTTGCCGAGAGCTTGTGAAGATAAAGCTTGTTGATAGCATGACAAGTCTGTCTCGACGGCTTCTCCCCAAAGTGCTTGGTGTCTTGTATTCATCAAGCATCGTTCTCGCCATCTCTATGAGCGTTCGGTTCTTCCTCTCAACAACTCCATTTTGTTGAGGAGTGTACGTAGCCGAGAACTCATGTAGAATCCCTTCCTCATCGAGAAAAGAGTCTACATTGGCGTTCTTGAACTCCGTTCCATTGTCACTCCGAACTTTCTTGATCTTCACCTCAAATTGATTTTGGTCCTTTCTGGCAAAGGTTTTGAAGATTCTCTGAACCTGTGATTTGTCATCAAGGAAAAATACCCACGTAAATCTGGAACAATCATCAACTATAACTAGACCAAAGGAGTTACCACCAAGGCTTTTGTAAGCATTGGGACCGAAGAGATCCATATGAAGAAGCTCAAGCGGTCTCCTTGTGGTCATGATGTTCTTCACGGGATGACTTCCACCTACTTGTTTTCCTGCCTGACAAGCACTACAAAGTCTATCTTTGTCAAAGAGAACATCTTTAACGCCAAGAATATGATCACCTTTGATTAGCTTGTCTAGATTACGCATACCAACATGTCCAAGCCTTCTATGCCATAACCAACCTTTAGCGGATTTAGCAATGAAGCAAGTTCTAGGTTGGGCTTTCTTAGTGAAATCAACAATATATAGATCACCTCTACGGATACCGGTAAAAACCATGTTATGATTGTCACGACGAAAGACTTGGCAATCTACTTCGGTGAATAGCACATTGAATCCAAAGTGAGCTAATCTAGACACGGAAAGTAAATTGTATCCAAGTGATTCAACAAGCATGACATTTTGAATAGAGCTATCATGAGATATGGCCACCTTACCAAGGCCAAGTACTTTACCCTTGGAGTTGTCTCCAAAAGTCACATACTTGCGTGGACCATCGTTCTTTGCAAGCTCTCGAAACATGTCTTCGTCTCCGGTCATGTGATCGGTGCATCCACTATCAAGAATCCACTCTTTTCCACCAGATATGTAGTCTCTCAGATTTGCCATAAGATTGAGACTCTTCATGATCTTGTCTAGCTCGGTGTCCGAATCGGAGTAATCATCATCATGCTCATGCTCATCATCATATTGACCCATAGATTGTTCATCATCAACTCCTAGGTCAATTTGACAACAACTTGCATTAGTTTTGTCAATGTGACAATAATCATCGGAATGCAATACAAGAGCATTTCTAATTAGATCATTGATAAGACAAGGATCACCCTTCTTTTTCATAAGATCACGAAGCTCAAAGAAGCATTTATCAAAGTAGGGATCATTGGGCGCATCATATCAAATTCAATAGTCTTGTATAGAATTTCATCAAGACCTCTCAAAGAGTAGTCCGGATAAAGTTCTTCCAAGAACTTCCACATAGCATAAGCGCACTCAAAGTTTGTGACAAGCTTAAGCAAGTTATCGGGCAAACCTCTAATGATAAGATTTACAGTTCTAAGGTTCTGAAGCAAATCAAGCTCTTCATCCATGGTAGGGTGCAAGGGGTCAAATGGAGGCACATATGGGGTTTCAACATATTTGCATAAGTTATACATCTTAAAGATAATAAGCATTTCAATCCTCCACGAGTTATAGGACACTCCATCAAGAATAGGCACTCTATGGCTAACACTCCCAAACGTAGACACGTCCATCTTCCTCCAATGGTGTGTAAACCAAAGTAATGGAGACCAATGCTCTGATACCAATTGTAGGATCGAAGAAGGTGAGAGTGTCTAGAGGGGGGGTGATTAGACTACTCGACAAGATAAAACTTATGCCTTTTGACCAAGACAAGTTTTTGGCAGATTTTGCATATCACACAAGTCAAGTAGCTTACTACACATGCAATTCTAGAGTATGGGTAGCGGAAAGTAAATTGCACAAGTAGTAAAGAGAAGTGAAGAAGATCAAACGCAATTTGGAGACACGGAGATTTTTCTCGTGGTTCCGATAGGTGGTGCTATCGTCAATCCACGTTGATGGAGACTTCAACCCACGGAGGGTAACGGCGAGAGTCCACGGAGGGCTCCACCCATGAAGGGTCCACGAAGAAGCAACCTTGTCTATGCCATCATGGCATCGCCCACGGAGGCTAGCCTTACTCGGGGTAGATCTTCACGAAGTAGGCGATCTCCTTGCCCTTACAAACTTCTTGGTTCAACTCCACATCTTGTGGAGGCTCCCAAGCGACACCTAACCAATCTAGGAGGCACCACCCTCCAAAAGGTAATAGATGGTGTTGGTGATGATGAACTCCTTGCTCTTGTGCTTCAAATGATAATCTCCCCAACACTCAACTCTCCTCACTGATTTGGCTGTGGTGGAAGAAAGGATTGAGTGGAAAGCAACTTGGGAAGGCTAGAGATCAAGCTTCATATGGTGGGAGTGGAGCAACTTGATCTCAACACAAGGGTAGGTAGTTTTCTTCTCAGAAATGTAAGGTAGGAGTGGTAGTTCTTTCTGATGGCTCTCTCCACGAGTGAAGAGGGGGTGGAGGGGTATTTATAGCCTCCACACAAAATCCAACCGTTACACATATTTGACCAATCTCGGTCAGACCGAAGTTGACAACTCGGTGAGACCGAAAGTTCAAATCATGTGAACGTTGGGATTTTCGGTGGGACCGAAAATACAATCTCGGTTAGTCCGATTCGTCCAAAGACTAGAGCTTGCCAATCTCGGTGGGACTGACTTTATCATCTCGGTGACACCGATTTGATGACAGAAGGTTACAGAAGCTTGGCAACTCAAGTTTCGGTGAGACCGAGTTCAGAATCGGAAAATCCGAAATTTCTAGGGTTTGGCTTTGTGGTGAGGTGGTTCATCTCGGTGTGGTGAGTTTAGGAAATCGGTGGGACCGAGATTACTTATGAGTGTATATTTGTAGTGAGAGTTGCTGATAGTTTAGGAGATATATCACTAAGCACTTTGAGCAACCAGATCATTAACATAACCTCATCCCCTTTTAATAGTATTGGCTTTCCTATGGACTCAATGTGATCTTGGATCACTAAACCAAAAATGGAGTCTTGAGATTTTGCCAATGCTTGCCTTAGCATTTGAGGGGTCCACCTCTTCAGTCCTTTTGCCATGCCAATGTGATTGACCTTCCTGAAACATACTTGATAAAAGCATTAGTCCAACCACAAAGTATGTTGTCATTAATTACCAAAACCACCCAGGGAGCAAATGTGCTTTCAACCAATATGGTGCTCAACGGGTTTGAAGGCAAAGAGAAAACTGAAGCCAAAGGTGTAATGTATGTGGAGCTTACAGTCGGAAGCAAAACTTTGGCCACTGCATTCTTTGTCGCTAAGGTTCAAGGTAACTACAACGTTATACTAGGCCGTGATTGGGTTCATGCAAACCAGTGCGTGCCATCCACTATGCACCAGTTTTTGATTCAGTGGGTTGATGATGAAGTGGAAGTCATTCATGCGGATAACTCGGCCTATGTTGCTTTGGCCGATGTATCGGTGGATTGGCAACATCCCAATGCTACTTGCTTGACGGGACATGACTTATCAGAGTTTGATTTTCTCAGCGCGACCAAGAATGGTTTTGTGCCCGTGTCTTTAAAGCCGACTGAATGCAATCGGCTCCAAGGTATGATATGTTTAATTGGATTCTAATTCCGAGTGGTTACAAAAACGTCTTGTAAAATATCGATCCAGTGAGGACGATATGTATGAGTCTATAGAGGAGTTGGATGACATGGATAAACTTGGACAAGGTTTTACATCGGCTGATCCATTAGAAGAGATAGATATTGGAGATGGTTCACTCACTCGACCGACATTTATAAACAAAAATTTGAAAGCCGAGTGTAAGGCTAAATTAATCGAGCTATTGAAAGAATATGTTTGTTGCTTTGCATGGGAATATCATGAGATGCTAGGGTTGAGCCGAGAGCTAGTGGACATCAGTTGCCTATAAAAGCCAGTTTTAGACCTTATAAACAGTCGGCTAGAAAGTTTAATCCGAAAACATATGACCGGATCAAGGAAGAGATCGGTCGACTGCTTGAGGCTAATTTCATTCGACCTTGCAGGTATGCCGAGTGGATTTCTAACATTGTCCCAGTGGAGAAGAAGGGATCCGGCAAGTTGAGGGTGTGCATTGACTTCAGAGATTTGAATAGGGCTACACCCAAAGATGAGTATCCCATGCCAATAGCCGATATGCTTATTAATGATGCTACGGACATAAGGTTATTAGCTTTCTAGATGGTAATGCGGATACAATCAAATTTTATGGCGAAGAGGACATGTACAAAACAACTTTCCGATGTCCTGGTTTCCTTGGTTTATTCGAGTGGACAGTGATGACATTCGGATTAAAAAATGTTGGGGCCACATATCAAAGGGCTATGAATTTGATTTTTCATGATTTACTCGGTATCATACTTGAAGTTTATATTGATGATATTGTTGTCAAATCGGATGCTTTTGAATCTCACTTGGCCTATTTGCGTTTAGCTTTTGAAAGAATGAAAAAGTATGGACTGAAGATGAATCCTTTGAAGTGTGCTTTCGGCGTGTCAGCTGGCAAGTTTTTGGGTTTCATTATTCATGAAGATGGCATAGAGATTGATCCCAAAAAGATAGAGGCTATACAGAAAGTGGAGGCTCCAACATGCAATAGAGATATGCAAAAGTTCCTTGGCAAGGTCAATTATTTGAGAAGGTTCATAGCTAATCTGTCAGGGAAAGTTGATGCACTTACTCCTATCCTTCGGTTAAAGAATGATGTTGATTTCACTTGGGGGGCAAAACAGCAAGAAGCCTTTGATATGATCAAGAATTATTTGTGCACTCCTCCGGTGATGAAAGCACCCAAGCATAGAGAGCCTTTTAAAACTTATATCGCAGCGAGAGGAAGGTGTTATTGGTGCTGTTTTGACTCAAGATACCGAAGGAAAAGAGCATGCCATTACATATTTGAGCAGACGTTTATTGGGCCTTGAGACAAGGTATACATTTATTGAAAAACTATGTCTATGCTTATATTACGCTTGCACAAAATTGAGACATTACCTAGTGCCGAGTGCTTGTGTAGTAGCTTGTCAAACCGATGTCATTAAGTACATGTTGCATAGGCCAATTCTTAGTGGTAGAATTGGCAAGTGGGCTTATGCTTTGATTGAGTATGATTTGGCTTATGAATCTCTAAAATCCATGAAAGGCCAAATTGTTGCTAATTTCATTGTTGAACATCGGATTAATGACAAGCATGATGTTGATATGAACCTTGTTTCATTAGTGCCATGGAGATTGTACTTTGATGGTTCAGTTTGTAGCAATGGCCAAGGTGTTGGTATTGTTTATATATCTCCTCATGGTGCTGTTTTTGAGGCCTCATGCCGCTTAGAATATTTTGCACAAACAATTAAGCGAATATGAAGCATTGTTATTCGGTCTAGAGATGTTACTTGCTATAGGTGTTACACATACGAGGCTTACGGTGATTCGTTACTAGTGGTGCAGAAATATCCAGTGTCTTTCGGTGTTTTGACGAATCACTTAATGTTTATCTTGATAAATGTCTAGATATAATTTCTACTTTGGATTGTTTTAGCATTGCACATATATCTAGACATGACAAGCTGGAAAGCAAATGAGTTGGCACAACAAGCATCTGGATATCATGTTGATCATGGCATGTTTCATATCTCTCAAAGACCGATGTCTTGTCTTGCCAAGATGGGAGAGGCCGAACTGAACCCACTAATTGACCATTAACAAAAAATCTAGTGCAGGTGATAATTCCGGTGGAGAAAGCCCATTGTTGATTACTTGTGCAATCCGAGTGAAAGGGTGGACGGGGCTGTTCGGCGATGGCTTTCAAGTATACAATGAGAGATGATGGTCTTTATCGCGAGCGATCGATGATGTTCTTCTAAAGTGTTTGGATGAGGACCAGGCAAGAGTTGCTATGGGAGAAGTACATGAAGGTATTTGTGGCACTCACCGATCGGCTCCCAAAATGAAATGGTTATTGCGACGTCTTTGGGTTTTATTGGCCGACTATGATTAATGATTGCTTCAGATATTATAAAGGGTGTGAAGCTTGTCAAAAGTTTGGTGATATTCAATTGGCTCCTGCTGCTATGTTACATCCTATTATCAAACCGTGGCCTTTCAGAGGTTGGGGGTTAGATTTCATTGGACAAATTCACCCATCTTCCTCAAAAGGGCATCGGTTAGTATTGGTGGCAACTGATTATTTCACTAAATGGTCGGAAGCAGTACCTCTCAAGAACATGACACATACAGAGGTAATTCAATTCATAACCGAACACATTATTCATAGATTCGGTATTCCTCAAATGTTAACTACAGATCAAGGTTCATCTTTTATGTCACACCAAGTCAGAGAGTTTGCCGAATCTTATAATATAAAGTTGCTCAATTCCTCTCCATATTATGCCCAAGCTAATGGACAAGCCGAGTCTAGGAATAAAATTGTAATCAAGCTCATCAAGAAGAAGATTGAGGATAATCCGAGGAGATGGCATGGGTTGTTGTCTGAAGCTTTATGGGCACATAGAATTTCAAGGCATGGTGCTACGAAGGTAACTCCATATGAGCTAGTATATGGTCAAGAGGCCGTTTTACCAGTAGAAGTAAATTTGAATGCTTTGAGAATAGCCAAACAAAATGATTTATCGGCAGTAGACTTTTATAACTTGATGATGGAAAATATTGATGAAGTTGCCGATAAACGTTTGGTTGCTTTGGAGTCCATAGAGAGAGACAAATTGAGGGTTGCAAGAGCTTACAATAAGAAAGTTAAGTTGAAGCATTTTCAAGTTGGTGAACTCGTCTGGAAAGTGATTCTGCCGATTGGTTCAAGAGATAGAAAATTAGGAAGTGGTCTCCAAGTTGGGAGGGTCCTTTTAGGATTATAAGGGTTGTTCTGGAAATTCATATTTGGTAGAATCAATACAAGGGCATTGTTACCTCGAGCTCTCAGCGGAAAATATTTGAAGAAGTACCACCCGAGTGTGTGGCGAGGAAGCTTTGAGTAGGAAATGGCCGATATCGATTATCGCCCTTAGCACAAACATGGCCGATACATAATTATCGCCTACGAGGAAAATAAATGGCCGATGGAGTGTTGACATCGTCCTTAGAACAAACACCGTGCATATTATTTTTCGGCGTGCAAGCTTTGCCGAAACAGGGGGGCATGTGTTGACATCGGATTTTGGCAAGGTGCAAAAGGCAAGTAAGATGGCCTCAAGTGAAAGAGTTTTCAGCATGCAAAGTTTCAGGTCAACGAGTGGAATAACTTTGATGTTTAATTTATCGCCATTCGACCTTATATCGGTGGCCGAAGTTTCACTCCGAGTGACAAAATTCAAACATTCCGAGTGGTTTTCGGCCAATCTTGCCTTCAAGACGACCTCGGATGAAGGAGTATTCTAAAGGAATTGTCTTCGTCTCGTCGAGGCAATCAATTTTGATATATAAATCATCTCAATCCAAGTACATATGCAAAAGTTAGAGACAATACACTGCAGGCCGAAGCTGAGTGGAAATCTGGCGCAAAGTACCAGACGCCATGTCTGATGGGTCGCGCGAGCAATTAGTCCCTTAAGAAGTCCTTGAATTGAAAAACCTTCAACACAAAAAAGTTTCGTCTCGTCGAGCCGATCGATCTTCATATAAAATTCGTCTCAATCCGAGGTCGTATGTAACCTGGAGAGGCAAATCAAGATCAGGCTATGTTTTTGGTCGAGTGAAAGCTTACCATCCGAGTGAAAACTCACCGGTCGAGTGAAAGCTTTCCTTTTGAGTGAAAACCTGCTGATCGAGTAAAAGGTCGAGTGAAAACCTACCGATCGAGTAAAAGGTCGAGTGAAAACTACTGATCGAGTAAAAGGTCAAAAACCTACCGATCGAGTAAAAGGTCGAGTGAAAACCTACCGATCGAGTAAAAGGTCGAGTGAAAACTTATCGATCGAGTAAAAGATTTTTTTCTGACTGAAAATGTGGTCATCATCCAAGTAAAAGATTGTTTTCCGAGTGAAAATATAGTCAGCCGAGTGAAAAATTCTAAACATCCGAGTGAAAAAGTCCAGTCAAACCATCCGAGTGAAAGACTCTAATATCCGAGTGAATGAGCTCGAATGTGAGTGAAACTGAACATGTGCCCGAAAGTTTATCAAGATGACCTCGGATGAAGAAGTGTTCAATACAGAAGTTGTGCGTATCATCAAGACGGTAAACTATGGTTTTGGAGTCATTATCATCAGAGATAGTATATGGCCTGCAAATTCACTACAAGACTCGGATAATTCAGTCTACCGCAAGACCGAGTCCGACTGGAAGGTAAAAACGACCTCAAAAAGTATTCAATATGGCCTTATTTGAAAAAGTGATCAACATGAGAGTTGTTCGTATTGTCGAGGCGCACAAGTTTGATATTTGGGCCATCTCGATCGGAAGTCATATGGAGGCTCGGCGGCCTGCACAAGGAGGAAGACATAAGTTGGACCAGATTCAGACTGAATCCGAGTTGGAATAGAACTAGGACTCTAGGACGCGAATTGATGTAGTTTTTCTTGTAAGGAAAGCCTAGATGAATCCTTTACTTGTACGGGAAGTCCAGCCGCCTCTTATATATGTTGGGGGTGACAGCCGATTGAACAACACACAATCGAACAAATCAATATACTACTTTTTCATGTCTACTTTTTATCTCTCCACCGTTTTTCTCTCTCGTTCTTCGCTGTTCTTCGTGTTTGAGAGCTGCAAATCCTGAGGCTCTAGGGGCGAGCGAATCGACCTAGGGCAGCCCATAGCCGCCGCAATCCCTGACAGGGTCCCTCCCGGTCTTGTGAGGTTTGGTCTGCAAAAGCACCCGCCGACTGTCTTGCGTATCGCGCTATCGGTCAGGTCTCCTTCGACGTGAGCTGCGGTGCATCACCCCCGGCATCGAGGGTACACATGACATGTTCATGTGTCAACATCGTCCAGAAAAATATAGTTACATGTGCTTCCAGTTGGTAGAGATAAAAAAATAACTCACTGATGCAAGGAAAAAGAGCTCTTTTATAGACACTGCCGGTAGTGGATACATGGTGAGCCTTTCTGATTGTGTTTTATGAAATAAGGCTAATTTAAGGTCTGGTCTTTTGGGTATGCAACCCTTTCTTGAGAATGTTATACTTGCAGGCGAATAACACTCTTATGATAGAATGCCACTTAATTTGTAAGCTTCGATTCAGAAAGTATGCAGTAGCACATTAGACAAATGAGTAGTGGCAGCGCTGTTGCAGCACGCATGCTCAATCGCCCGGACCAAGGGGTGGCTCATGCACCGCTCATTTGCGTACGCCCTCAACCGCCTGCTCGGCTGAGCGCCGGCCGGACCACGCCTTTTCCAGTAAACGTGTTACCTGTTCCCTGTCAAAATATTTCTTAGCAGTACAAATGTCTATCACATCGTTGAATGTTTTGTTGCAATCGTAGGAAATGCAGGCAGATTCTCAATCGCACCGGTTCCTGCACTTGTATGCTTTTGAAATTGCAAAAATAGTGGGGGCCTAATTCACCGCTTCCAGTGAGATTATTTATTATTCGGCTATTAGTTACTAACTCCATGGTTTTGTTTTTCTATAGTTGGGCTTCCATAGCTGAATTCCTGCATGTTAAATATACAATGCTACAAGGAGCAAGTAATCTTCTATGGAGCGCCACCAAATAAAATTCAGAGATTATGTTTGTACACCCTTGTTAAGAGAGATGGCAGGGTCTCTACTTGGTACTTCAATAAAGTGGTGGGAGTCAATTTATCCAAGAGCTATGTCTGATATGTCGCCTAATTCAGCTGGTCCTGAAGTATTCTCTTCTAGCGATCATCTTTTGTTTGAAACCCAATTATCAAAGTTGTTGCTTAAAATTACCCGACAAACCGGCTGGTCATCTTTTGTTTGAAACTCAAGTTGCCGCTTAAAATTCGCCTGAAGTATTCTCTTCTGGCGATCATCTTTTGTTTCAAACCCCATTATCAAAGTTGCTGCTTAAAATCCCCCTACAAACTGGCGTCTACACGACGGCAACTCCACAAGTGCTCATTTACTTCAAGCTCACATGTTACCAACCAGATTGATAGTATGTACGTTATACAACCACATATTCTCAAATTACTGAGTAATTAGAAGATGCCTTGTTTTCAATTGAAAATTGGTTACCGCAAATTAATAAAGGGATTCCTTGCTGATAAAGGTTTTGAAATACGTGCGGTTTCTTACGCGAATGGAAGTTATCAAGCAGGTTGTCTATGCAAAAAACAATTAACCAATATATTTGACTAAATGTGCCAAACTATTGTGTCGTCCACTTTACAAATTACATGTCGATATGTAGTGGAAGCTTTTGCAAGCCAGTGTCAAAGGTAAGTATATCTTCTGCGATGTTATGTCTCATTCGCGTGCATTTTGCTAACTGTTATATTTTAGTCAAATATTATGTACACAAGGGGTTACGTGCACTTGGAGTTGTAATTGGTGTGGTTAGGTGCGAGCCATGTAGGAGTCGGAAACGTTGTATCCTAGGCCTCTTATATACGGAGGGGCATCACACGTTGTAACCCATAACGACTTGATAGCAGCAGGTACGCGGAGGAGCCAACGGCTTGTGCCAACGCCCAGGCGGCCGGTGTTGCGGTATCTTGAGGAGGAGTGCTCGTAATCATGCCCCGGGGATGTAGCCATATCGGTGAACCTCGTTAACAAATATCGTGCCTTGGTGTGTCATCTATGATCTTGCATTAGTGTTTTATTCTAACAAGTGGTATCATGAGCAAGGTTGTGAGAAGGCTATGCGGAAGTTCATCTTGAGGTACGAAGATCATGCTAGACGGGTGTCAAGGAACGTCCTATTGCTGCAAGGTGGATTATGGCGGTGATCGTGGATGCGGTCGGTGGTGTCGGACACTTCGGGCAGAAGGCATGGACCGTTCGATGGGCTGCGGTCGGTAAGGATCGGCTAGACATGGCGATCAGACCGGTGTAGTGGTTGTTGAAGACGTGGCGGAGGCGATGGATTCGGATCGCGATCAGACCGGCGACCAAACATGGGGGACGGCTGGATAGATTGGAGTGTGAGAGCATCGAGATGATGCGCTCGGTGTTGTACAAGGGCGGCGGTGCGGCACTGTGGACGGATTGTGTCGGCGATGTGGGTGGCCAGGGTACGGCACGTCTCATGCACGGACGATGCGCTGCGCGAGGTGGCGACTGTTATGGCAGGGTTGACGTGCAGCGAGTACGGGCGACGGGGCTGAACAGATTGCTGGCAAAGAATCAAGATCAGATAAAAGGCGAAGTTCTCGTCGGCGATACAACAACGGTAGAATTTTCCGAGGGACACAGATAGAGGAAAGTAAGGTCAGGATTCGGTTGGCGTTGCGTGAGACGGCCGCTAGGAGCCTCGGAGCCGTGTGGGTGCATGTTTTGGTCCACTGGAGATTGGTACTATATTGGATATACGTGTGCGGTTTATGACTTTGGTTTCCGTGTCAGGTAAGGAAAAGGCAAGGCCATGGTCGATCCAGCAGTAATAAAAGGGCTGGGGCGACGAGGCTGGCAGCATATAAATCTTTTGCAAGTTCGGAAAAGGTGGAGCGCTCCTGTAGCAGAGAGAGTTGATTTGCTTGTAACAACAAGGCTTCGCGGGGATTTTCCGAAGGGCGGACAGGGTGTTGTGCGGGTCAGATTTCTTGGTAGATCGTGGACTATGGTGTGGCTTCAGACGAGGAATACGGGATCAATGATCTTTTTCGTGAGGAAGTCGCAAAGGAAAGAAAGGGCGATAAGACCGGTGGCAGCAGGTCGGTCAGATCGCGGCTCGGCATGGCGTCGGGGTTCACCAAGTTTGATGTGGAGAAATTCGATGGCACGGGTAACTTTGGTCTATGGCAGACAAGAGTCAAGGATATTCTGGCGTGATACGTCTCCAACATATCTATAATTTTTTATTGTTCCATGCTATTATATTACCCGTTTTGGATGTTTATGGGCTTTACTTTACACATTTATATCATTTTTGGGACTAACATACTAACCGGAGGCCCAGCCCGTATTGCTGTTTCTTTTTGCCTATTTCAGTGTTTCGAAGAAAAGGAATATCAAACGGAGTCCAAACGGAATGAAACCTTCGGGAGCGTGATTTTTGGAACGAACGTGATCCAGAGAACTTGGAGTGGAAGTCAAGCAACAGCCAAGGCAGCCACGAGGGTGGAGGGTGCCCCCCCTACTGGGCGCTCCCCCTATCTCGTGGGCCCCTTGGGCGTCCACCGACCTACTTCTTCCTTCTATATATACCCACGTACCCCGAGAATATCAGAACAGACCACGAAAACTTAATTCCACCGCCGTAACCTTCTGTATCCGCGAGATCCCATCTTGGAGCCTTCGTCGGTGCTCCACCGGAGAGGGAGTCGGTAACGGAGGGCCTCTACATCATCCCCAAGGCCTCTCCGATGAGTTCTGAGTAGTTTACCACAGACCTTCGGGTCCATAGTTATTAGCTAGATGGCTTCTTCTCTCTCTTTGAATCTCAATGCCATGTTCACCTCGATCTTCTTAGAGATCTATTTGATGTAACTCTTTTTGCGGTGTATTTGTCGAGATCCGATGAATTGTGGGTTTATGATCAAGTTTATCTATGAGAAATATTTGAATCTCCTCTGAATTCTTTTATGTGTGATTAAGTTATCTTTGCAAGTCTCTTCGAATTACTAGTTTGGTTTGGCCTACTTGATTGATCTTTCTTGCAATGGGAGAAGTGCTTAGCTTTGGGTTCAATCTTGCGGTGTCCTTTCCCAAAGGATGTTAGGGGCAGCAAGGCACGTATTGTATTGTTGCCATCGAGGATAAAAGATGGGGTTTATATCATATTGCATGAGTTTATCCTCTACATCATGTCATCTTTCTTAATGCGTTACTCTTTTCTTTATGAACTTAATACTCTAGATGCATGCTGGATAGCGGTCGATGTGTGGAGTAATAGTAGTAGATGCAGGCAGGAGTTGATCTACTTGTCACGGACGTGATGCCTACATACATGATCATGCCTAGATAATCTCATAATTATTCGCTTTTTATCAATTGCTCGACAGTAATTTGTTCACCCACCGTAATACTTATGCTATCTTGAGAGAAGCCACTAGTGAAACCTATGGCCCCTGGGTCTATCTCTTATCGTATAAGCTTTCAATCTACTTTTATTTGCATCTTTACTTTTCCTATCTATATTATAAAATACCAAAAATATATTTATCTTATCATACTATCTCTATCAGATCTCACTTTCGCAAGTGGTCGTGAAGGGATTGACAACCCCTTTATTGTGTTGGTTGCGAGTTCTTGTTTGTTTGTGTAGGTGCGTGGGACTTTTGAGGAGCCTCATACTGGATTGATACCTTGGTTCTCAAAAACTGAGAGAAATACTTACGCTACTATTGCTGCATCACTCTTTCCTCTTCAAGGAAAACCAACGCAAGCTCAAGACGTAGCAAGAAGGATTTCTGGCGCCATTGCAGGGGAGGTCTTCGCTCAAGTCAAGACAACCAAGTACCCATCACAAACTCATCTCCCTCGCATTTACATTATTTGCCATTTGCCTCTCGTTTTCCTCTCCCCCACTTCACCCTTGCCATTTTATTCGCCCTCTCTTTCCCAATCTCCTCTCTCTTTCGCTTGCCTTTTGTGTGCTCGTCGCTATGGCTAGTCCCTTATCCGCTCCTATGTCTCCCGAGTTTGAAGTTCTTCACTTCAAGCAAAGGCAAGGAGAAAACTTAAAAGATGCTTGGTATAGGATGATGGAATGTTATCGTAATTGCACCCTAGAGGTGAATTTTAGAATTCTTCTTCGTAATTTTTATGTTGGGCTAAATATGTCCCATAGACAACTCTTGGATTGCAGTGCCAAAGGAAATTTTATTGAAATTCATCCCAGTATTGCGCATGAAATCATAGAGGGAATAGTGGGAACACTACCTCAAAAAGGGGAATCTCATCCTACCCAAGAAGAAACACAAGTGTTTGAAAAGATTTGCGAAGTTACAAAAATCTTACAAAAGTCTCTTGAACCTCTCAAGAGTGTTAGCGGAAATCTTCACCGCATGAATATGTTGATTACTCTTTGCAATAAGCGGTTGGACTCTTTAGATCTAAAAATTTCTGAGTATGAAGGGAAACGTAAAGGACCTCCCGGATTCGTGCATGACTCTGCCAAAAAACTGAAAATTAAAGATGGCACTACTTAGATCGATCCTCGCTTTTATGCCTAGCTAGAGGCGTTAAACGATAGCGCTAGTTGGGAAGCAACCCAATTTTATTTTATGTTTTTTGCTTTTGTTTAGTAATAAATTTTTGCATCTACCTTCTGTTTAGATGTGTTTTCATGTTTTAATTAGTGTTTGTGTCAAGTAGAACCTATAGGATAACCTATGGTGATAGTTAATTTGATTCTGCTGAAAAACAGAAACTTTGTACGCACGAAAATAATTTTAGTAATTCACAGAAAAGTGCTTTTCTGTTGATTCTTTTTGCTGTAGATCATTAGACAAATTGCCCAGACTTCCTATTTCGCTAGGAGTTTTAGAGTTCCATAAGTATTTGAGAGTTACAGATTGCTACAGACTATTCTGTTTTTGACAGATTCTGTCTTTCGTGTGTTGTTTGCTTATTTTGATGCATCTATGGCTAGTATGTAAGGGTATGAACCATAGAGAACTTGGAATACAGTAGGTTTAACACAATTATAAATAAATAATGAGTTCATTACAGTACCTTATGTGGTGGGTTCTTTCTTGCACTAACGGAGCTTATGAGATTTCCTGTTGAGTTTTGTGTTGTGAAGTTTTCAAGTTTTGGGTAAAGATTTGATGGACTATGGAATAAGGAGTGGCAAGAGCCTAAGATTGGGGATGCCCATGGCACCCCAAGATATTCAAGAATAGCCAAAAGCCTAAGCTTGGGGATGCCCTGGAAGGCATCCCCTCTTTCGTCTTTGTTTATCGGTAACTTTACTTGGAGCTATATTTTTATTCGTCACATGATATGTGTTTTGCTTGGAGCGTCTTGTATGATATCAGTATTTGCTTTTTAGTTTACCACAATCATCCTTGCTGTACACACCTTTTGGTAAGAAGCCAACTTGATTAGAATTTATTAGAATACTCTATGTGCTTCACTTATATCTTTTAAGCTAGATAGTTTTGCTCTAGTGCTTCACTTAAATCTTTTAGAGCACGGCGGTGGCTTAATTTTGTAGAAATTGTTAGCTTCTCATGCCTCACTTATATCATTTTGAGAGTCTCTTAGAACAGCATGGTATTTGCTATGGTTATAAAATTGGTCCAAGAATGATGGGCATCCAAGTTGGGTATAATAAAAACTATCATAGGAAGTGAATTGGATGCTATGATCAATTTGATACTTGATAATTGTTTTGAGATATGGAGGTAGTGATATTAGAGTCATGCTAGTTGGCTGATTATGAATTTAAAGAATGCTTGTGTTGAAGTTAGCAAGTCCCGTAGCATGCACGTATGGTGAAAGTTGTGTAACAAATTTGAAACATGAGGTGTTCTTATATTGTGCATCCTTATGAGTGGCGGTCGGGGACGAGCGATGGTCTTTTCCTACCAATCTATCCCCTAGGAGCATCGCGTAGTGCTTGGTTTTGATGACTTGTAGATTTTTGCAATAAGTATATGAGTTCTTTTTGACTAATGTTGAGTCCATGGATTATCGCACTCTCACCCTTCCATCATTGCTAGCCTCTTGATGCACTGCATTGCCCTTTCTCACCTTGAGAGTTGGTGCAAACTTCAGTGCATCAAACCCCGTGATACGATCGCTCTATCACACATAAACCTCCTTATATCTTCCTCAAAACAGCCACCATACCTACCTATTATGGCATTTCCATAGCCATTCCGAGATATATTGCCATGCAACTTTCCACTGTTCCGTTTATCATTATGACACACATCATCATTGTTATATTGCCTTGCATGATCATGTAGTTGACATCGTATTTGTGGCAAAGCCACCATGCATAATTTTTTATACATGTCACTCTTGATTCATTGCCCATCCCGGTACACCGCCGAAGCATTCATATAGAGTCATATCTTGTTCTAGTTTTGGGTTGTAATTCATGAGTTGTAAATAAATAAAAGTGTGATGATCATCATTATTAGAGCATTGTCCCCAAATAAAAAAAAGGAAAGGCCAAGAAGAAAAAAAAGGAAAAGAAAAAAAGAAAGGCTAAAAGAAAAAAAGAAAGGCCCAAAAAAAGAAGAAAAAAGAAAAAAGAAAATAGAAATAAAAAGGGGGCAATGTTACTATCCTTTTCCACACTTGTGCTTCAAAGTAGCACCATGTTCTTCATATAGCGAGTCTCATATGTTGTCACTTTCATATACTAGTGGGAATTTTTCATTATAGAACTTGGCTTGTATATTCCTACGATGGGCTTCCTCAAAATGCCCTAGGTCTTCGTGAGCAAGCAAGTTGGATGCACACCCACTAGTTTCTTTTGTTGAGCTTTCATACATTTATAGCTCTAGTGCATCCGTTGCATGGCAATCCCTACTCCTCATGTTGACATCAATTGATGGGCATCTCCATAGCCCGTTGATTATCCTCGTCAATGTGAGACTTTCTCCTTTTTTGTCTTCTCCACACAATCCCCATCATCATATTCTATTCCACCCATAGTGCTATATCCATGCCTCACGCTCATATATTGCGTGAAAGTTGAAAAAGTTTGAGATTATTTAAGTACGAAACAATTGCTTGGCTCGTCATTGGGGGTGTATAAGATGGGAGCATTTTTGTGTGACGAAAATGAAGCATAGCCTAACTATATGATTTTGTAGGGATGAACTTTATTTAGCCATGTTATTTTGAGAAGACATGATTGCTTTGATTAGTATGCTTGAAGTATTACTATTTCTTATGTCAATATAAACTTTTATTTTGAATCATTTGGATCTGAACATTCATGCAACAATATAGAAAATTACATTGAGAATTATGCTAGGTAGCATTCCATATCAAAAATTCTGTTTTTATCATTTACCTACTCGAGATGAGCAGGAATTAAGCTTGGGGATGCTTGATATGTCTCCAACGTATCTATAATTTTTTATTGTTCTATGCTATTATATTACCCGTTTTGGATGTTTATGGGCTTTACTTTACACATTTACATCATTTTTGGTACTAACCTACTAACCGGAGGCCTAACCCGTATTGCTGTTTTTTGCCTATTTCAGTGTTTCGAAGAAAAGGGATATCAAACGGAGTCCAAACATAATGAAACCTTCGGGAGCGTGATTTTTGGAACGAACGTGATCCAGAGGACTTGGAGTGGAAGTCAAGCAACAGCCGAGGCGGCCACGAGGGTGGAGGACGCCCCCTACTGGGCGCGCCCCCTATCTCGTGGGCCCCTCGGGCGTCCACCGACCTACTTCTTCCTCCTATAAATACCCACGTACCCTGAGAACATCAAAACAGACCACGAAAACCTAATTCCACCATCGTAACCTTCTGTATCCGCGAGATCCCATCTTGGAGCCTTCGCCGGTGCTCCGCCGGAGGGGGAGTCGATCACGGAAGGCCTCTACATCATCCCAAGGCCTCTCCGATGAGTTGTGAGTAGTTTACCCCAGACCTTCGGGTCCATAGTTATTAGCTAGATGGCTTATTTTCTCTCTTTGAATCTCAATACCATGTTCTCCTCGATCTTCTTGGAAGTCTATTCGATGTAACTCTTTTTGCGGTGTGTTTGTCGAGATCCGATGAATTGTGGGTTTATGATCAAGTTTATCTATTAGAAATATTTGAATCTTCTCTGAATTCTTTTATGTGTGATTAAGTTATCTTTGCAAGTCTCTTCGAATTATCAGTTTGGTTTGGCCTACTAGATTGATCTTTCTTGCAATGGGAGAAGTGCTTAGCTTTGGGTTCAATCTTGCGGTGTCCTTTCCCAGTGACAGCAGGGGCAACAAGGCACGTATTGTATTGTTTTCATCAAGGATAAAAAGATGGGGTTTATATCATATTGCATGAGTTTATCCCTCTACATCATGTCATCTTTCTTAATGCGTTCCTCTGTTCTTTATGAACTTAATACTCTAGATGCATGCTGGATAGCGGTTGATGTGTGGAGTAATAGTAGTAGATGCAGGCAGGAGTCGGTCTACTTGTCACGGACGTGATGCCTATATAAATGATCATGCCTAGATAATCTCATAATTATTCGCTTTTCTATCAATTGCTCGACAGTAATTTGTTCACCCACCGTAATACTTATGCTATCTTGAGAGAAGCCACTAGTGAAACCTATGGCCCCTGGGTCTATCCCTTATCATATAAGCTTTCTATCTACTTTTATTTGCATCTTTACTTTTCCTATCTATATTATAAAATACCAAAAATATATTTATCTTATCATACTATCTCTATTAGATCTCACTTTCGCAAGTGGCCGTGAAGGGATTGAAAACCCCTTTATTGCGTTGGTTGCGAGTTCTTGTTTGTTTGTGTAGGTGTGTGGGACTTTTGAGGAGCCTCATACTGGATTGATACCTTGGTTCTCAAAAACTAAGGGAAATACTTATGCTACTATTGCTGTATCACCCTTTCCTCTTCAAGGAAAACCAATGCACGCTCAAGACGTAGCATGGCGCAACAGGAATCTTGAAGGGTTTACAGGAGACGAAGCCGACCAAAGTTTACAATGATGCGTGGGAGGATATGCAAGTGCAGGCGGCCGCTACCATACGACTTTGTCTTGCGAATCAGGTCATGTATCATGTCATGGATGAAGATTCTCATAGGAAAATTTGGGACAAGTTGGCAAGTCGTTATATGTCCAAGTCAGTGACCAATAAGCTGTATTTCAAGCAAAAGTTCTATGGGCTGAAGATGCAGGAGGGGTCGGATCTTGTGGAGCATGCGAATGCCTTAAATCAGTTGGTCACGGATCTAGCATGTCTGGATGTGATGATTGAGGATAGGATAAGGCACTACTTCTTCTTGTTTTGTTGCCACCGTCCTAATTGGTCATTACATTGACACATGACAAGACAACCTTCAATAATGAGGAAGTCACTACAGCGTCGCTTGGACATGAGTTGAGGAAGCAAAAGAATGCTGCAGAAAGGGAGAGTACTCAAGGTTTGGGGTTGGCAGTTAAAGGTTATCAGCTCAGGAAGGGACAAGAGGTGGAGATGAAAAAGAAGAAAAGGGTGTAGTGCTACAGGTGCAAGGATTGGGGACATATAAAGAGGGAATGCCCAGAACTGAAGGGTGGGGCAAGTGCTAATGCAGCTACTCATGGTGATGACTTAGACAACAGTAGTGATGTCCTCGTAGTATCAAACAGATGGCCAAAAAAACTGAAGCATGGATGTTGGATTCAGCTTGCTCTTTTCATGCGATGCCCAACAGGGAGTGGTTCTCTTCGTACAAGTCTGGTGAGTTTTGTTTACTCTATGTGGGCGATGACATAGGTTATCGTGTTGCTAGAGTAGGTGACATCAAAATCAAGATGTTTGATGGAGTTGAGCGGATGCTTCGCGGAGTCAGGCATGTGCCAGGGCTAGGGAGGAATCTAATTTCGCTTGGTGTTCTTCATGATGGTGGTATGGAATTCCGTTGTGATCGGGATAAGAAGATCATGAAAATCATGGAAGATGGGATGACTGTGATGATAGGAGAGAGGACGGCTTTGCATCTTTACAAGTTGCAAGGGAGCACTACTGCAGGTGGAGCCATGAATATAGTGGCTCTACAGGAGTAGCAGTGGAGTCCCACGGTGGTGGCGGGGCTGGCCCGTCGGGTAGCTCTTAGTAAGCTACAAAGAAGACAACCCAAGTAAAGAGTACATGGAGGTTCGAGCATGGATAACTTCTAGGTGGTGGAGAATATTTGCCAAGGTGGAGTTTGTTATATTTGTGTCGAATATTATGTACGCAAGGGGTTACGTGGACTTGGAGTTGTAATTGGTGTGGTTAGGTATGAGTTATGTAGGAGTCAGACATGTTGTATCCTAGGCCTCTTATATACGGAGGGGCACCACACGTTGTAGCCCATGACGACTTGATAGCAGCAGGTACGCGGGGGAGCAGACGGCTTGTGCCGGCGCCCGGGCAGCCGGTGTTGTGGTATCTTGGGGAGGAGTGCCCGTAGTCATGCCCCAGGAATGTAGCCATATCGACGAACCTCGTTAACAAATATCGTGCCTCCATGTGTCATCTATGATCTTGCATTAGCGTTTTATCCTAACACTAACATCGGTTAATTTGTTTCTAAATAACAATGCTACATTTGTGATGCATAAATTCAGTGCCACTTCTCAAGCTACTAGCCCTAGAAGAAACACAAGGAGGCAGAGCAGGGATGATTATCTGGTCCTCCAAGCTGGATGCAGTGAGGTAACTCGTGATCAAAATAGTTCCGATGCCAATCGGCTTGAGGAAATCAACCAAGATGTTTTCAAGAAATTGTATGCTTTCTATCAGTTCGGCACACCACACACAATGTTTAGCACTGTGAGCTTTGGCATCTTTGGTTCCAGTTTACATATGTAGTTTTGATGCACACTGCCTGATGCGCTCTTTCTTATGTGTATTGTATTGTTAGATCATAGGCATAACTTCAGTGTCTCTCCTGTCAATGAAGAGCCTAGATGATTTTACAGCAATGATACTAAGAGGATATCTTGAGTTATTGTAGGTTTTTATCTGTTATGATTAATATGTTTTGGCAATTTGAAATATACCTAGCCATTTGTGTATGAAAAAATTACACTATTAGGTCTTAAACAATTAAACATTGTTTACGAAAGGCTTAAAGTCTGAAAATATATTAATCAAGATACCATCTTCTTTGTGTGCCTGTTATTAAAATCAACCATTTCAATCTACTCCATGAAATTCTTGTATAATGATCATGTTATGAGCCCGTAGCAATGCACAGGCATTCTACTAGTATTTATTGTTGCACAACGATCAATCATCATGGCCCAAGAAAATATTCCCATGTCACGCCCAAGATGCGACCCTATCCTAAAGGAACTCGAAGGTCCCACCAAGGATAGAAGCACATCTTGAAGACGCTTTTGCAAGGTGGATATCATTACATCAACATTACATAATAGATGGGGATACATACAAAAGGCTTACAATGCCACACGAATACAACATCATCATACAAGAGACCAACATCCGACTACGGATGGAGCACAAACATTAACTCAAACGACATCCACCCTGCTAGCCCAGGCTGCCGACCTGGAACCTATCCCCTGATCGAAGAAGAAGCAGAAGAAGAACTCCAAAACAAGCAAACATCGCTCTCGCGTCATGATCATCGCCTAACCTGTACCTGCAACTGTTGTTGTAGTAATCTGTGCGCCACGAGGACTCAGCAATCCCATTACCATGGGTATCAAGACTAGCAAAGCTTAATGGGAAAGGAAGGGGTAAAGTGGTGAGGTTGCAGCAGCGACTAAGCAAGTATGGTGGCTAACATACGCAAATAAGAGCGAGAAGAGAGCAAATGGAACGGTCGTCAACTAGTAATGATCAAGAGGTGATCCTGAACACCTACTTACGTCAAACATAACACAGAAAACCGCGTTCACTTCCCGGACTCCGCCGAGAAGAGACCATCACGGCTACACACGCGGTTGATGCATTTTAATTCGGATCTGGTGTCAAGTTATCTACAACCGGACATTAACAAATTCCCATCTGCCACATAACCGCGGCACGGCTCTCGAAAGTTTATACCTGCAGGGTGTCCCAACTTAGCCCATGACAAGCTCTCGCGATCAACGAAGGAATAGACCTTCTCCCAGAAGACCCGATCGGTCTCGGAATCCAAGTTTACAAGACATTTCGACAATGGTAAAACAAGACCAGCAAGACCTCCGGCGTGCCGACATCCCGATAGTAGCCGCACAGATCTCGCCTCGTGCCACGACCGGATGAGCAAGACGCATAACTAGAACCAGCCCTCAAGTTTCCCGAGGTGGCGCTGCAAGTGGCTCTAGTTTGGACCAACACTTAGACAAGCATTGGCCAGGGGGCTGAATAAAGATGACCCTCGAGAGAGCGACTCCCAAGGAAAAGTAGGTGGTGGTGAGGCAAATGGTAAAACCAATGTTGGGCCTTCTTTGGACAAGTTTTATTCAAAGCGAACTATCGGGGGTCCCATAAATCACCCGACCGCGTAAGGAACGCAAAATCCGGGAACATAACACCGGTATGACGGAAACTAGGACGGCAAGAGTGGAACAAAACACCAGGCATAAGGCCGAGCCTTCCACCCTTTACCAAGTATATAGATGCATTAATAATATAAGAGATATTGTGATATCCCAACATAACCCAATCCACCATGGAGAAATCTTCAACTTCACCTGCAACTAGCAACGCTATAAGAGGGGCCGAGCAAAGCGGTAACATAGCCAAACAACGGTTTGCATAGGAAAGGTGTCAAAGGTTAGAGGTTCATGGCAATATGGGATGGCTTGATAAATGGGTTATAGGTAGCACAGCATAGCGATAGAACGAAGCAACTAGCATAGCAATGATAGTAGTGAGATCCAGGGTAGCGGTCATCTTGCCGGAAATCCTGCTAGGAAGAAGAACGAGTCCATGAAGAAGATGAAGCCACGAAGACGAACCACACGTAGACGAACGAATCCTCACGATCGCAACGAAACATGAACTAACAAGAAGAAGCACACAACATAGGTAAACACACCACACATGAACAAGGCATGATGCACAACAAGCATGATGCATGACCAAGCTACACGAAGCTACTCATGGCAAGAGTTGATGCAAACAAGAACAACACATCAAAGCAAGTTTAAATGAGGCCGGAAACAACATATAACAAATCCGGTAAGTCCTCATATGCAAATTTCAAAATTGGTCCAGAACTGAACAAACATTAAGTTGAAGTTGTTAAATAGCAAGTTAAAGAGCACCAAGAGGATCTACACGAAATTCTAGTCAAGTTACATATAAAGTTCATTTAATTTGGAGCTACGGCCTAGAAGATATGAGCAAAACAAGTTAAACATGGCATTGATGCAAAATGCATACAAACATCAAGCAAACACCTCAAAACATGGATGCAACGTGATAATATGGAACTACATGCAAAATCAAGCAAGTTTCATATAGAGCTCACTCAAAACGGAGCAACGGTTCAACACATGCACACTATACAAGTCATAGCAACAATCTGTCCATAACAGCAACTAGGCATATTGCAAGCATCAAAACAATAAGCTAAAGCACCCCCAACATAAGAACAAAAGGCATGGGCATGAAGTACTGGTAAAGCATAACAAAACATGAACACTGAGCTATCTCCAGAAATCACTAGAACATACTCCAAAACACATGGTAAGATTGCAAATAATGACAGTTTCAGACTTTAGCAGAAATAACATCAGGTTGCAATGTTTAGAGCTATCAAACAACATGTTACAGGAACATATCATGGCAAACAAAGGCATGGCATGAATCTACTAATTGCATAGATCAAAAGTCCCTTACTGCCCATGAGCCAAAAAGGATCAGAAAATATGATGGCACCCATGTAAACATGGCAAATTATATTACAGATTTAAACATGGCAGGAACAACAATAAGTAGGCATGTTAGTGAGCTTGTACCACTCACCACAGAGCAATACGTGGCATGGCAAGGCAACCAACAGAAATAAGGCATGTTTGTGAAGCTATACATGGCAAGAGCAAGTTCATAGGATGCATGGATCACTAGCAAAACACATGGGAACTAGTGAACTTAATGTTAACAGGCTGACAGCAACATTATCAAGCAACTTTGGAGAAAGATATGATCAATCTACAGCAAGCTATAAATAACCAGGGGCATGTATGGATAGAGCATAACATGTATATAAAAACATGTTTATAGAACATCTCCAGATTATGCATAGAATGATTAGTAGCAACATGTTAACATAGCAACAAAATATAACAGAATCAGCCTAGCAAAACTGTAACAGCAAGTACCCTCCTTAACAAGCTTGAATCACTCACCACAAGTCATTGCATGACAATATAAGCATAGCATCATCAAGAAGGCATGTTTATGTAACCAACCAAGGCAAGAACAAGGTCATAGCATGCAAGGTTCAACTATAGCAACCTTGGCTAAATTGAATAACAAGTAAACAATCTGCCAGGAAACATTTTGAAGCAAAAGTAGAGCACGAAAATGACATGCTAGACTACTCCTTAATTGCAAACAAGGGCATCAATGGATAGACAATAACCATATGTTCAAAACACCCTTACTGAAGTATCTCAAAATATGTATGGATCTCTCTGTAGCATCAAGTTTACATGGCATCAAAATAACAGTAGAACAGGGACTAAAATCAGCAATATCCCGAGGCCTAGTTTGCATGCTTGTGCTAGTCACCACATTGATCACAAAAATACATGGCAAACAACCCTGGAATGATGGCATGGCATAGATCAAAACACATGTAGACATCAACCTCATAGGATGCACACATCAATCATGGCAAAAATGACAAATGAGCAAGTTATAACAGTTTCCGCAGATTAATATCAACATGCACTCTTCCAACAGCATTTCGGGCATCAAGATGAGCTCAAATGAAAATGATGCAATGGAATGAAATGAAGTACTCGTCGAGGCGAACAATTTGACATATTATACGCACGAAACAGAGCTACGGATGCAGAGATATAGTGCAACAAACATGGCATGTTACTGACAAAAATCTGGGACTTGGTGATGAAAACAACCTCGGGGGGAAAAGTCCACGCCGGCGGAGTGGATCGGGTCGCGGAGCGGGTCGCAAATCGGGCCGGGGCGAAGTGGATCGGGCGTGGGCGATGGTGTGGATCCGGTCCGGGGCGACCGGATCTGGCCGGAGGGAGGCCGGCGGCGAAGCTCGACCGGCGGATCCGCGGATCTGGCCGGCCGCCGGGCGCTGGTCGCAGCAGCGGGCGGCCGCGGCGGCTGGCGCTGGCCGGAGGCGCTTAGAGCGCTGAGCTCGGCGTCTGGCAGCAGCGGAGGGGCCGGGCGGCGACGGGAGGAGGCGGCAGAGCGCGCGGCGCGGCAGAGCGGGCGCCGCGGCGACGGCGCAGGCGGGCGGCGAGCCAGCGGCGCGCGCTGTGCGCGGGCGGCGCCGGCGCAGCCTTGGGAGGCAGACGGCGGCGGGCACACGCCACCGGCGGACAGCGCGGCGGCGGAGCACGCCGGCGGCGAGCGGAGACGCGCCGGCGGCGGGCGAACTTCGCGCGGCGGCGGCGGCTCGGTCGGGCCCGACGGGCCAGATCTGGCTCATGGGCCCGCGGCTGCTGGGAACCGCGGCGGACACGTGGCGACCGTGATTCGGCGGGCGGCGGCGCAGACATGTCCGGCGGGGTCCGGACGTGTCCAGCTGCGGGAGGAGGACGAAGGCTAGGGTTAGGGGTGGTTTCATCCGCGAATTTCGGAGGGGGAGGTGTTTATATAGGTAGAGGGAGCTAGGAGTGTCCAAATGAGGTGCGGTTTTCGCCCACACGATCGTGATCGAACGACCGAGAGCATGGAGGGGAGTTTGCTGGGTTTTGGGCCACTTTGGAAGGGGTGTTGGGCTGCAACAAAAGAGGCTTTTACGGTTACCCGGTTAACCGTTGGAGTATCAAACGGACTCCAAATGGCACGAAACTTGATAGGCGGTCTACCGGTGCTATACCAAGGCCGCTTAGCAAACCTCGGGCCATTCCAAGAAAGTTTAACACCCGCACACGAAAAGAGGCAAAAGGGGAACACCAGATGACATAGGAGTGCCGGATTGCAAAACGGACAATGGGGAAAAGGCTCGGATGCATGAGACGAACACGTATGCAAATGCGATGCACATGAAGACATGATATGAAATGCAGATGATGACATGGAAAAATGCAACACGCAAGCAAATGACATGGCAACGACGGCGAATAACTGGCGGACACCTGGCGCATCGAATCCGGGGCGTTACATCCCACCTTCACCCTTGTGTAGATCTGAAACCAAGAAAGGGCACGAGATGGATCCTTCTCACTACTTAACATCTCAGCATCAAAGTAGTGTTCCGTCCTCAATGCAACAGAATATGTACCAACAAATTGTAGGGAAAATTCCATCATAACAAACCCAGTAATCCGATACCACTTGATAAGAACATGACGTTGGACGTGCCACTGATTTGGCCCGATTTTTACGATGCAATAATACCTCCAATACCCACCAATAAAAAATACTGTCAATTACGAAAGAACTATGCATAACCTGAAGATGGGGTAACGACGACCAATGAACAATCCCTCGACACATGAGGAACCTCCCACCAAAGTAGACGTAACCAACACGCAACCCGTCGATAACGACGGACCTCAAGCCAAGAGCAATTTTCACGCAGAAAATTCACACAAAATAAATGCCCGCGACATCCAAAAGAGGGTCGCTTATGTCTAACTAACAAATATAACCTCCAAATTACATCACGCATGATTTGAGTTTTATAACAGTACTACCTCCGTCTGGGTTTATTAGGCCCCCTCTCATTTTGGGCTAAAGTTTGACCAACAAATTTAACTAATAAAATTTATGTCACAAAAATATACCTTTGAAAAGCTCTTCCAAATACAAATCCAATAGTGTACTTTTTGTAACATATATTTTAAATTTTATTAGTGATATGAATGGTTATAGTTTGACTCAAAATACTAGGGGGGTTAATAAACCCGGACACAGGTAGTAGCCCACATTCTATATCTACTCACACAGAAATTAAAAGACCTGCCTTTTATATCTCGATTGTTTTATTCCTTGTAACCGACTATGACTAAATACTAATATTATTTTATTTCATGGTGGCTGTAATGCCCACGATGTGGCTATATCTCCCACGTGTCGAGGCACGATTTAGAGGCATAACCGCATGGTGGTTTTGTCGCAAGAAGGGTCATCTTCACACAATCCCATGTAATGAACAAGAAATGGGATAAAGAGTTGGCTTACAATCGCCACTTCACACAATGAACATATAATTCATACATCATTCAGAGTACACACATAGTCCGACTACGGACGACGCCAAAAGAAAAGAAGATAACCCAACTTCTAGATCCCGGATCGTCCCAACTGGGCACCACTGCTGATCAACAGGAAATGAAACATAGTAACGACCAAGGTCTTCGTTGAGCTCCCATCTGAGCTCAGTTGCATCACCTGCACTGGTATCGTCGGCACCTGCAACTATTTTGGTAGTATCTGGTGAGTCACAAGGACTCGGCTATCTCAAAACCCTCGAGATCAAGACTATTTAAGCTTATGGGTACGAAGTGGTAATGAGGTGGAGTTGTAGCAAGCACTAAGCAAATATGGTGGCTAACATACGCAAATAAGAGCGAGAAGCGAAGCAACGCAACGGTCGTGAAGCTACAAGTGATCAAGAAGTGATCCTGAAACTACTTACGCACAACCATAACACAAGAACCGTGTTCACTTCCCGGACTCCGCCGTAAAGAGACCATCACGGTTACACATGCGGTTGATGCTTTTGAATTAAGTCAAGTGTCAAGTTCTCTACAACCGGACATTAACAAATTCCCATCTGCCACATAACCGCGATCACGGCTTTCGAAAGATTATACCCTACATGGGTGTCCCAACTTAGCCCATCACAAGCTCTCACGATCAGCGAAGGATAATCCTTCTCCCGGGAAGACCCGATTAGCCTCAGAATCCCAGTTACAAGACATTTCGATAATGGTAAAACAAGACACGCAAGACCGCCCGATGTGCCGACAAATCCCGATAGGAGTCGCGCGTATCTCGTTCTCAGGGCACACCGGATGGGCAAGACGTCAGGTTGGCATACACCCTGGTTGCCCAGGGGGCGCCGGACATCGCCCGGTTCGGACCAACACTTGGAGAAGCACTGTCCCGGGGGGTTAAAAATAAAGATGACCCTCGGGCTCGCGAAAACCCAAGGGAAAGTTAGTAGGTTGTTAGGCAAATGTAAAACCAAGGTTGGGCCTTGCTGGAGGAGTTTTAATAAAAGCAAACTGTCAAGGGGTTCCCATAAACCCAACCGCGTGAGGAACGCAAAATCAAGGAACATAACACCGGTATGATGGAAACTAAGGCGGCAAGAGTGGAACAAAACACCAGGCATAAGGTCGAGCCTTCCACCCTTTACCAAGTATATAGATGCATTAATTAAAATAAGAGATATTGTGATATCCCAACATAAACATGTTCCAACATGGAGCAATCTTCAACTTCACCTGCAACTAACAACGCTATAAGAGGGGCTGAGCAAAGCGGTAACATAGCCAAACAACGGTTTGCTAAGAAGGGTGAAAAGGTTAGAGGCTGACATGGCAATATGGGAGGCATGGTAAACAAGTGATAGGTAGCGCAACATAGCGATAGAACGAAGCAACTAGCAAGCAAAGATAGAAGTGATATCCAGGGTAATGGTCATCTTGCCTGAGATCCCGCAATGAAGAAGAACGAGTCCATGAAGAAGACAAACAGACGTAGTCGAACGAATCCTGACAAACGCAACGTTACCGGAACTATCAAGGAGAATAGCAACTGGAAAGAAGCAAACAACAAGGTAAACAATCATCACATAAGCATGGCATGATGCAAAATTAAGTATGATGCATGTCCGGTTTAAAGAGGCATGGCATGGCAAAGTGCAACAAACAACACTACAAATTCAGTGGTGCTCAATATGCAATGAGTTGCATATTGATGAAACACCACATCAATTATTTAGTTCTCTCTCGTTTATGAACAAGATAGGATTATAAGTTGGTTAACATGGCAAGAGGTGAGGCATAAGTAGGCTAACTATTTAGGCAAGTTTAAATGAGGCCGGAAACAACAAACAACAATTACGAAAAATCCTCATGTGCATATTTCGAATTGGTACTGTTCTGCCCTAAAACATATTTTAATGTTGTTAAACAGTAAAACAAAGTGCACCAAGCTAATCTATGCATTTTTCTAGACAAATTACATATAAAGTTTATTAAAATTGGAGCTACGGTTATTTAGTTGTGAAATAAATCATTTTAGCATGGCATTTAAGCAAATTTAAACAAACAACATTTTTAAACATTTCAAACATGGATGAAAATTGAATATTATGAAACTAGATGAAAATCTAAGCATTTTACATGTTTGAAGTTTTAACATATGGTGCATGGTTATTCAGTCATTAAATGCATGACCAACAAGGTTTTTTCTGTAAAACAAACGTTCTCTGGATTAATAGCAAAATCGCAGGTCAGGAAAAAAATGCTATCGGGCCGAAACTGCAGGCTGTCCCAACAGGAGAAAAAACAGAAGGAGGAGCGCTGGGGGTGGCCTCACCATGGTCCAAGGCCCAGTTCGGTGGGGAGGAGGCCGTCGGGGTGAGGAGGCGCGCTGGGCCTCGCGATCTGGCCCGGGAGGCCAAGTATACGAAGCGGTCAACGGATGCGCTAAGTCGATGTGGCTGCGTGCATCTGTGGATGAAGCAGGCAGCAGCGGGTGAAGCAGGGGACTTGGCGGGCGGCGCAGGTGGTCTCCGGCGAGGGCACCGGTGGCCGGAGACGGGGCACAACCAGGGGAATCCGGCCGGAACGGGCAAGGGCAGCGGACGCCAACCGGATCTGGTGGGTGATGAACTTGAGGCGCTCAGGCGCCATGGCTGCTCCAACTCCCTGCAGCAACCAGAGAGAGATGAGAGACCGGAGGGAGAGAGAGACAGAAGGAGAAGTGGTGGGGGAAGGGCGCGGTGGTGCTCATCTTGCTAGCTGAAGGTTTGGACGCCGGCGGCAGATGGGAACGGCGACTTGGTGGCGCGAGGAGACAATGTCGAGCGATCCTGCTCGGGCACAAGCATGGAGGAGGAACGCGGGGCCGCGGGCAGAGGATCTATGGATCTTGTGGATCGAGGGGAGGAGGCTGGTTCGGATCCATCGATGCTTGGGGACGATTCCCTCGATCTGGATCGAGCGAGGCTGTGGGTGATTGGGTTGGCATGGAAATCAAGGAAGACAGGATTTGATTTGGGTGGATGCGGTTGGACTGGTGGAAGAAACGAGGGAGGGAGAAGCTGGTTGCGGGTTAGATCCCGATGAAGAGAGTGGCGGCAGGGGGTGAGGGGATTTGGTGGATGGGACAAGCCCCTAGGATCTAGGGTTAGACTGATATTTATATTAGATGAATTTAGGTTAGGGGATATCATGTCCCTAGGATCGTAAACGGACGGCTGAGAAAAATATAGGTTAGGGAGTCCAAATAAGAAAACGGAGATGTTTTAGGGATGTTAGGGGATGATCCGGACCCATCGGTAACAACAATCCGGGTCGGGTTCGTGATAGCTTTTGGACGCGCGCGAGGGGATTGGAGGTTGTGCAGAGAGGTGAGGTGGTTTGACGAGAGGGAATCAAAAACACGGTTGGTCTCAGAATGGTCAACGAATGCAATGGAGAGAAGCGAAGAGCGGCAACTACAAGCGGATGCATGTTTTATGAAAACATGCAGATGCAATGCGCATGATGCTATGAGATGAAATGCATGACATGAACAAAATGCAAAACGAAAGACAAAAACCCAACCACGGAGGAAATAACATAGCACATATCCGGAAATGGCAAGAGCTGGAGTTACAAATATGGAAAGTTACATCCGGGGTGTTACAACACTCCACCACTACAAGAGGATCTCGTCCCGAGATCTAGGATGGCACCGGAGAGAAACGGAAGAGGAAGAGAAGAGGTAAAACTAAGTTGCTTCTTCAACAAATGAGTGAAACCAAAGAACCTTGAGAGGTTGAAAAAGTTGAAAGAAAGAACACAACGGAGTTGAACACAATTGAGAGCACTGTGGTAGAAAATAGAAACAAGGAACACCATGTGAACCTTGGAGGTTGCAAAGCTATGAATGACAAGTACAATGGACAAGAAGGAATTGGAACCACTCTGGTTGAAACGAGATAAACAAGGAACATGGAAGAACAAATTCGGACAGCAATCCGGTTGAATATGGAAGGAATAGAATATGAACTTGGCAATATGAAAGCACTTGGATGAGACTCCGGTTAAAAGAGGAATGATAGACACAACACTCTACTTAAATGGATAAGCATGGAAAAGAACATGATCTTGACAAAACAAGATAATGAGTGAAGAGAGCAACATCACAATGCCTCCGGAAGAAAGAATAGAAGATAGATCATTGGAATAACAGAATGGAGAAGAAAATGCCAACTTCTGCCACAAATGAGCTTGGAAAGCACCCTTCCAAGAAGGTTATAACGAAGTTGTTGGAAAAACCAACAACGAAACGAATAAACTTGTAGTGGGCTTAAGGAAAACTTCTCAAAATTATGAGGTGACAACCTGCCACTCACGGGAAAAATTTGATTGTGACCAACAAAGGGATTGAAACTTCTTTCGCCAAGAGGATAAAGAGAAAACTCGGATCATAGATACGCACCACAAATAGCAACATTCCTTAGGGAAGGTGTCGGTGTCAAAACCGGCGGATCTTGGGTAGGGGGTCCCAAACTGTGCGTCTAGGCGGATGGTAACAGGACACAAGGGACATGATGTTTTTACCCAGGTTCGGGCCCTCTCGATGGAGGTAAAACCCTACTCCTGCTTGATTGATATTGATGATATGGGTAGTACAAGAGTAGATCTACCACGAGATCAGAGAGGCTAAACCCTAGAAGCTAGCCTACGGTATGATTGTTGTTCCTCCCACGACTAAGACCCTCCGCTTATATAGGCATCAAGAGGGTTAGGGTTACACAGAGTCGGTTACAATGGTAGGAGATCTACATATCCAGACGCCAACCTTGCCTTCCACGCCAAGGAAAGTCCCATCCGGACACGGACGAAGTCTTCAATCTTGTATCTTCATAGTCCAGAGTCCGCCGAAGATGATAGTTCGCTATGCGGACACCCCTAGTCCAGACTCCTCAAGAGCCCCTAACCAAAGCTTCAATGACGATGAGTCCGTGCAAGATATTGTCTTCGGCATTGCAAGGCGAGTTCCTCCTCGAATACTTCATAGAAGATTTTGAACACAAGGATAGTGTCCGCTCGCAAAATAAGTTCCACATACCACCATAGGGAGAATAATATTTACACAAATTCAATCTGCCGACGTATTCCGTGGCATGACATCACACCACGCCAAGCCTTTATTCCAATCGTTTTCTGCTCCACCTCGGTAGCGTTTAGCGAGGCGGTTTCTTGGCACGCCTTGTCAAAGCAGATCGTGTCCCCTTATTCCGGATTCTCATCAATACGGGCGTGGTAACCCAACCGCGCCATCGATTAAGGCGCTTGAGAGATAAGCGAAGTTTTACCGGGCGGTGGGGACGATAGTTTCGCTCATCCATATAAGGGATAAGGATCCACCTTTTACCTCGCCTTCTTCCTCCTTTGCTTATCCGCTTCACAAGACTTCGAGCTCCAGCGCCCAAGTCCGCAGATCCCACCTCAACCTTTTCCAGCCATGTCGAGCGGGAGGCAAGTGGATGGCATCCTCCGCCACGGAGGGGCACATCAAAGTTGAGGAAAGCGGATACCGCACAACGACATTGCGCACCGGCTTCCGGACAAGGGTAGCTCGTCCCACCCCTGGCCCCATGAGAGGGTGGTGTTCCTCCCCCATTTCCTCCGCGGACTGGGCTTCCCACTCCACCCATTTGTCCGGGGGCTCATGTTCTACTACGGCCTGGATTTCCACGATCTGGCCCCGAACTTTATCCTCAACATCTCTGCGTTTATCGTCGTGTGCGAGGCCTTCCTCCGCATCAAGCCCCACTTTGGCTTATGGCTGAAGACCTTCAATGTCAAGCCGAAGGTAGTGGGCGGCCAGCAGGCAGTGTGCGGAGGCGCCATGGCGAGCAAGATGCCCAACGTTATATGGCTCGAGGGCTCCTTCGTGGAAACCATCAAAGGTTAGCAATCGGGGTGGTTCTACATCACCGAGCCGCAGGACCCTGAATGGGCAGCGGCCCCCGAGTTCCGATCTGGCATCCCCACACGGCTCACCTCCTGGAAAGAGAAGGGCTTGACATGGGGTAATTCGGAAGAGCTGACCGGACGCCAAACCTGCGTCCAAAACCTTGTGAACAAGAAGATCAAGCTCGTCAACGTTGTCCAGGTCATGCTCATCCGCCGGATCCTCCCATGCCAACAACGGGCTTTTAACTTGTGGGAGTTTGATCCGGCACAGCACCAAAGCTTGAGCAGGCTCTTCAACACTATGTACGAAGATGCCTGGAAGGTGCTGTTCAAGGGCGCCGAGGCTCCCGCATCCGCTACCGAAGATCGCGGATTTAGCTCGCAGCGTCAAGCCGGGGAGGTAAGCTATTTTCCCTTTACAGGACACTTGTTTTTCATAGTTTGACTCTATGCGGGATCTAAACTCCCTTACCTTTGACAAGCCTGGCAGAAGAAGTCCGGTTAGGTTAACTATCCGGCTCCCTTGCCAGAAGACCCAGCGGACGCCCGATAGACGGGGCTGCTGGTTCCGACACCTCACGTGGTGCCGGAGAAGAAGGCCACGGGAACTCGAAGGAGTTCCCGGCGCTAGGTGTTGTCGGACTCATCGTCCGATGACTCCGAGGCGGACTCCTCCCGCGAAGACGAGGAGGAGGAAAAAGAGGCCTCTCCCCAGCGGGGGGAGAGAAGAAAAGGAAGGCCGCCCCAACGGGGGAGGCCGAAGTGTCCAAGAAGGGAAGGACCGTCCCTCCGGACTACTCCACCAACACCGACGACGATGAAGAGGAGTGGCCACCAAGGACTAAGCCCCTGGCGACTTCGTAAGTGTACGGATACCAGAATAGCTCATGGCGTTTCGTTTGTCATGTAGAATCTCCTAATGCCGAATATAACCCTGCAGCCCGCCCAAGGATGGGCTCGACACTTCAACGAGCGGCTCCCTGGCTTCGTCGGACGTGAATAGCACTTCACTTCCGGCCGTCTCCTCTCCTCGCGCTGCGGATGACGCCGAGGTGGGGTCCCAAAAGGGGCCCAGCCAGGAGGAGGGGGTCCCGGAGGCGCCGCAAGGCAACCTATCGGACTATGGGCACAAGGGGGATCAAACCCCAAAGGGCTCTAAGTCCGGCCCTGGGCCAGACTCCGCACTGGAACCTTCAGTGGCTCTAGAGTCCGGCAGGAGGCCCCTTCGTAAGAAGGGCAAGACTGCGACACCGGTGATCTCCGTCCAATCGGAGGCACCGGATAATTTGAGGCGCTTAAAGGCGCCTCCATCGACGAGGAGCACCGCACTGTTATGAGTGTGGTGATCCAGAAAGTTCACCCGCCAAGAGCGGGCTGATCAAGCTCGTGCCACCTTCTAACAAAGCTTTGAGGTATGTAGTTAAGATATGTAAAAATATTACCGCATAGACAAGAGTTCTCGATGCTCGGTTTGGTGTTCAAAAGAAAAGCCGAATCGAGGATCTAAAAGATATACGCAGGAGTCTAACATAAGCATGTCAATATGGGAATGCAGGCTGCCGCCGACCTCTGCCGACCGATCATGGAGGTCAATGCATTGAAGCAGAGCCTCGAGCGGTCCGAGAACGAGCTCGGCCTTGCCAAGAAGCAGCTCGAGGACGAGAAAGGTAAGTAATACCTTATGGAAGTATATAAAAGATGTGGTTGCAAAAAATAACAGGAATAACGTGAGAATTGCAGGGGCCACGAACGAGGTGGCGACCCTGAAGGAAGCGGTGTCCAAGGCCGAAAGCAATGCGGCTGCGAAACGCACCGAGCGAGAGAAGCAGGAGGCGCGGGTGGCGGAGGTGCGTCAAGAGCTCCAGGCTCTCGTGGAAAAACACGAGAGTTTGGGCGTGACTCAAAGACTCGAGAGTCCGAGCTCGCCTCGCTCTTGAGAGCGCCTAAAGCTGCTAAGGCGAAGCCCAAAAAGCCCTCCAGAAATTGAGGCAATAAAGAAGATAGCGGCGGTAAGGCATTCTTCATGCAAAGCAAGCACGTGAAAGTGAATTACTTGTTACTTACCCGAACTGAGCTCTCCAGAGCATTCGCAGATCTGCCTCAAGATGTGTCCGACGCCGTCATTCTACCGGGCCGAGGAGGGAGCTCGACGGAGAAGGTGTTCGTCTCAAGATGTTGAGGCGGACACCGGCGTGCTTGAGCAACCAGTGAAGCAGCTGGTCCAGCTCCATAAGGTGGCGAACAGCCACGAAGGGCATCATAGTTCGGCCGTGGCCTAAAGAAGCCATGCCCGGAGCTACTTCGGCTGGTGAGGAAGCTGGTGGACACCGTCCATGGATTGAAGTCGCCAAGCGCCCGCCTCAGATCGAAGGTGCTCAGAGGGCCCTTGCCCGTGCTACAGTGCACTGGGGCAAGATGGACACTGAGAAGCTAGTGACGGGCGCTCCACCACCGGGCAGGGAGTATCGCACGCCCGAGATGTATTATGCGAGTGTCCTGAAGGGTGCCCACCTTATAGCGGGCGAATGCTCCAAAGATGTAATTTTTGAGTAAACTCGCATTTGTTATCCTGTACGCTTGAAAACTTGTTCATATGCGCTAAGCAACGCTTGTGAATTTAAAATATTACCTTCTGTGCGGCCGTTTATTAAATTTGAGAGATGGTGAGTCGTCGGCTTCTGCCCCCATGCCACGAGTGGTGGGGTGTTCGGGATAAACTTGAGCGCTCTTTTTCCCATTCTTGGGTCCTTCGAGGGAGGCGCTCAATGCAACGAACAAGGCAACCAGACTATAATGCTTGAACACTCTCACTTAGCCATAGAATTCTATAATTTTAAATTTTGGTGAAGCCCCTAGTATTCGGAAGACCGAATTCGGGGCGCTATCCACGCCTGGGTCGGACAGAGCCGACTCATCGCTCTAAGCGGCATAAGTCTTTAGGGACTCGAAAACCTCTTGAACAGCGACCGGCTCTCTCCCTATCATGACGGTCAGTTTTAGTTTTCTCCACTAAGGTGCTCAACCCAGCTCAACCGGGGCACAATCGCAGTGGTTCTCCCAGCGCTACCTTAGCCGATATAACGGAACGTAAGGTACCAAAACATGGGAGCCGGGCAAACCCAACTATTGACCCAAGACATGATTCGGAGCCGATGCATATAATGCTATAAGTTCGGGGTGCCGCACTTGTGAAAGTGTTCGGACTTATCACACCATATTTTGGGGTACTTAAGCCCCGGTGTATTTGGCCGCACTAAAGCGCATTTGATGCAACATGTCATAAGTGAACATATATAAATAAAAAAGGAATGCAATAATAGGCAAAAGCTATGCATTGTTTATTCAAGAAAGCTGTGATAAAAGCAGAACGATACAAATAGTGTGATAAGCAAGGAATGGGACTATTTGACATGTCCCCCTCCAAAAGTGAGCTGCGGGATGTTATGTAAAACAGGTATACTACTCGTTATAGAGACCACCTGGACACTCAACGTAGCTTTCTGCTTCCCTGGCTGTTGCAGCGTGTGTTCGACGATTCTACTGCCGGACAGGGCTTCTTGATAAAGGAGTCCTGAAAGTAAGAGAGAAAAAAAAGAATGACACAATTGGGAGCCCCTGGTGCAGTTGAGCCGCATTCTGGGCCTGCCGTGGTCGTGCCCCTCCCCCAATGCCAATGGTATTTCCAGAGCGTAGTTATGTGCGCGTAGTACTGGTTTCGCAATTTCGCGAGGGCTGGGGTTGGGGCCGCATTGCTACGTGTGCTCGGAACGTGCCAGGTGGTCTTGTTGTAGGTTACTCCGGGCGCGCTTGACGATGTCCGGACGTTTAATAGCCGAACTCGAGAATTGCCTTAAGAGGCTGCTTTGTACTTCTGCCGCTAGGGCCGCCGTATGCTCCTCTGTTCGGAGAGAGCGTTCGGTGTTTCCGTTGACCATAATGACTCCTCGAGGGCCTGTCATCTTGAGCTTGAGGTATGCGTAGTGCTGCACCGCATTGAACTTTGCGAATGCGGTTCGTCCGAGCAGTGCGTGATAGCCGCTGCGGAACGGGACTATGTTGAAGATTAATTCCTCGCTCGAAGTTATCCAGGATCCAAGACCACTTCAAGTGTAATCGAGCCTATACTGCTTGGCCTCTACACCGGTATGATGCCTTTGAAGGTCGCCTTTGTGGGTTTAATCCTTGAGGGTCTATGCCCATCTTGCGCCCGTATCCTCGATAAAGCAGTGTTCAAAGCACGCCGCCATCCATTAGGACTCTAGTGAGGTGAAATCCGCCAATGATTGGGTCTAGAACCACGCGATTTAATCCGCCATGGCGTATGTTAGTGGGGTGGTCCTTCGATCAAAAGTGATCGGGCAGGAGGACCACAGATTGAACTTTGGGGTGACTGGCTCCAACGCATATACGTCCCTTAGTGCACGCTTCCGCTCCCTTTTGGGTATGTGGGTTGCGTATATCATGTTCACCGTCCGCACTTGTGGGGGGAAGCCCTTCTGTCCTCTATTGTTCGGCGGCCGGGGCTCCTCCTCGTCATCGCTATGCAGCCCCTTGTCATTGTTTTCGGCATTTAGCTTGCCTGCCTGCTTGAACACCCAACAATCTATTGATGTGATTGGCTGGCTTTTCGGGGGTACCGTGTATTTGGTAGGAGCGATCGAGTATTCGGTCCAAATTGGACGGGCCCGGAGTATTTCTTTTGAATGGCTTTTTCCACGACCGGTTTAGAGCCTCGAATCGCATTGATCGCCGTATCTTCACATTATCGCCATTAATGCGGCGCTTGTTGTTTATTGCGACGCGACTGCCGTTGCTTGCCCTTGGTATCCGAACTACCGTGGCTCTTGGTCATGTTGTTACTACGAGCTAGCTAGCTGTCCTCTCCGCACAAAAGCGGTCATGGGTGTTGTGAGGGCTGCCATGGATTTCGCTTTTCCCGCCCTAGGTGTCGGGCAAGCCACTCGTCATGGATGTTATGTTTGAAGGCTGCAAGGGCCTCTGATCCGGACACGACGATTTGATTTTTCTTGGTTAGGAACCGTGTCCGTAATTGTCCGCCGATTCTTCCGGCTGCTGAATTATGTGGCTTAGGTCATCGGCGTCGGTGGTCGCATCGTAGGTGCCCTGGAAGTTGTCGAGGAATGCGGCTTCCAGGTCTTCCCAACAACCACTTGACTCTGCTGGCAAGCTGTTAAGCCAATGCTGAGCTGGTCCTTTAAGCTTGAGTGGGAGGTATTTGATGGCGTGTAGATCGTCACCGCGGGCCATGTGGATATGAAGGAGATAGTCCTCGATCCAGACCGCAGGGTCTGTTGTGCCATCGTATGATTCAATGTTTACGGGTTTGAAACCCTCGAGGATTTGATGATCCATCACTTCGTCTGTGAAGCATAGTGGGTGTGCGGCGCCCCTGTATTGGGCTATATCACGACGTAGCTCAAATGAGCTTTGTCTACTATGTTCGGCCCGGCCGGAATTGCCATATCCTGCGTGACGGTTATCATCACGCATCGTGGGGCGCCCACGCAATCCTTAGATTGATCTTGTTTGTCTTGCCTTGTCCTCCAATATATCCCGCAGGTCTGGCGCATTTCCCCGCGCCTTGGTATTTTTTGAGAGGCGCCGGGGTGCGGCTTGAGTGGAGGGCCGAGAGGCCTCTCTGTCGCGGCCACGAGGTGGCCGGTCGGCCGCATCATGCGCTGGTGATGTAGGTTTAGGTGCTTCCTCCTCTAATCGGGGTAGCAGCCTGCGTTTTGGGTAGTTCTTGGAGGGGCGTTCGAGTTCATACTCTTCGGCCGCGAGGACTTCAATCCATCTGTTGGCTAGCAAGTCTTGGTCAGCTCTAAGTTGTTGCTGCTTTTTCTTGAGGCTGCTTGTCGTGGCCATAAGCCTGCGTTTGAAACGCTCTTGTTCGATGGGATCCTCAGGCACGACAAATTCCTTGTCGTCGATGCTTGCCTCGTCTTCAGAGGGAGGCATGTAATTATCGTCCTCTACCTCCCTGTCTGCCACTCTCTCATGAGGGCTGGCTTCTCCATCCTCCTGCGCTGAATCCTGCCAGAGGGGGTTGTCTTCGGCACTGTCCGGGGTGTTATTGTCTCTGGTGCCGGAATCTCCGTTTTTGCTGTGGCGGGATTTAGAGCGGCGCTGCTGACACCGGCGCTTAGGCTGTTTCTTGAAGGGGTCATCCTCCGCTGTTCCATTGCCATTCCCATCATTTGGGATGTCCACCATGTATATGTCGTATGACGAGGTGGCCTTCCAGCGGCCTCAGAGGTGCCGGTTCTGGTCGCCTTCGCATCGTCGTCCATACCGCCGATGTCTTGAGTCAAGTCGAGCATGTCGGTTAAGTCATCGATAGTGGCTACGAAGTGGGTTGTGGGTGGGCTTTGAATTTCTTCGTCGTCGCATCCCAACCTTCCGCACCATAATCCGCCAGGCTCTCCGATAAAGAGAGAAACTTTAGCGAATTCGTGATGTCGCCAAAGGGTGAGTCTTTGAAAGATGTCCACAAAGAATGAACTCTATGATCGGGCGCCCAATCGATTCGATTGGCGGGTGCGGAAGGTTCGAGTCCGAGAGGAGTCCGCACCTTGAGTCACGAAGCCAGAAGGACAGGGGTTGGTGTTCGCTCAATCGCCGTAGAGATAGCAGCCTCGAGGCGGTGTCCACCACCCATCCTCGACGGCGCAATCGGCCCGAGCTAAGGGTCGGAGCGACACTTAGCGGACCTCGTGGCACTTGTCCGGCAGCAGAGCTAGATCATGCCCATCGTGACAGTGCGGCGCGCTCGGCTGTGGCTCGAACCCATCGAAGATCAAGTCTCCACGGACGTAACCCCTATAGTTCAAACTTCCAAATCGACTGAGGGCCGAGGCGAGCTTAATCACTCCAGATGGCTGCTTAATTGGCCCATAGTGCAAAGCCGCCGAATACGAAGATCTGTTCGGGGAGAAAAGTCTCACCCTAGACCGCATCGTTGTTGATGATCAGAGGAGCCATCGGGCCTAAAGATGACGACACGGAGGAACTCTCAATGAAAGCACCAATGTCCGTGTCAAAACTGGCGGATCTCGGGTAGGGGGTCCCAAACTGTGCGTCTAGGCGGATGGTAACAGGAGACAAGGGACACGATGTTTTTACCCAGGTTCGGGTGCTCTCGATGGAGGTAAAACCCTACTCCTGCTTGATTGATATTGATGATATGGGTAGTACAAGAGTAGATCTACCACGAGATCAGAGAGGCTAAACCCTAGAAGCTACCCTATGGTATGATTGTTGTTCCTCCTACAGACTAAGACCCTCCAGTTTATATAGGCACTGAAGAGGGTTAGGGTTACACAGAGTCGGTTACAATGGTAGGAGATCTACATATTTGTATCGCCAAGCTTGCCTTCCACACCAAGGAAAGTCCCATCCGGACACGGGACGAAGTCTTCAATCTTGTATCTTCATAGTCCAGGAGTCCGGCCGAAGATGATAGTTCGGCTATCCGGACACCCCCTAGTCCAGGACTCCCTCAGAAGGCTTTAGGTGAAATATGACACAAGATAACTCCAACAAAGAGATTGATGGATTTAAAATACCTCATTCTTGACAACATGTGAATCACGAAACATGAACCGAATTTGTCAAGAATGATATAACACCATCTCAAAAGATAAGGTAGGAGAATTTCACTTTGGAATGCAAGATGAAGAATGCTTGAACGCCTCAAAACAAAACATGTGTTGAGCACCATGTTTAATTTTGAGTATAGCTTGGCGGATCATAACTTCGAGCGAAATCTTGAAGAACGATTGAAGAATGAAAAGAATCCTTGACGACCCACCATGTAGAGCCTCCATGAAGAACTCTAGTAATAAAAGAATGATAGAAAGAAAGAGAAGTTGAAAACACAAGGTGAAGCCTTGCGATGATTTAGATGGAGCTTCGTGACGAGATAATGCGGAAAACTTGGAACTCTGGAAAAGAAAAGATGAAGCATCTCGAACCGAAATATGTGACATGATGAACAACTCTGGAAAGAAGAAATTAGATCACTGGATGAAACAATAATAAGAATTACGTTATGCGTATCTGTCACCAATTTAAATTGATGACAAGCAACAGATTTGGCATACTACTTATTCTTGTAGAAGGATTAAGAGAGATATAACGTAAACTTGAGATGGTCTTCAACGAACCACCGGTAGGACTGAAACAACGAATAAAATAATATGGGAACATATGAAGAGGAATCTTGGAAGAACCACCGTAAGAATTGAAAAAGAACGTAGCAAAGGCACAATTCACCGGGAATAACCAGAAAACAAATAAAGATACTTGACAGAATTTAGATACAAGAGAACAGAGAGATCATGAGCTGACTAGAGTAAACTTGAACGATGCACCAGTAAGATTTGGAGAATGAGAACTGAAAGCTGGAATGAATAGTTCTGAGATTATTGGCTCTGGAGAATCAAACTGAAAAGACTCTTGAATTGCTCCGGATGGGTGAAAAGAATTCTCACAATCTAAAGCAATTATGAGAGGATGGCATAACGCTAGAACCATGAATCTTCGAGAGAAGGGACAAGATTTAGAGGAAACACTTCTCGGTCTTCACATGCTGAGAATGATGACGAGAACCACCAAAATTTTTGAGGCACTTCGGAACAAAGAAGAATAGAAATGATGAACCAACGATGAAAATATTTTGAAAGCGATCTTGGAGAAGGAATATGACTGATGGAATCCATTCTTACGTCACACTTTGAAAAGAATTTGAGAAATTGCTGCTGATAATTAGAAGAGTCAGGTAAGATCCTGGGAAAAGACCTGTGGGTTAGGGCCCACTCAAAAGAAGACACCGTTGCACGATTCATTGAAAGGGGGGATTGCACCGGTTGAATTAAATGGCTTGAATGAGAGAAAAACCTCGAAATAACTCGAACGGATTAAGAATGGAAACATGATTCTTCTGAGATATCTTTAGCACTCCGGATACAAATAGAGAGAGGTGAATGATTATGAGATGCACCGAAATGGGATAGCATTTGAAACGAGGAAAGGGATATGATCAACATCGAAAGCTTGAGTTAAATCCACCAAAAATGAAAAGAGACGAAGAATAATAAACTTGAAGCTCCGTTAGTATCTGCCTGAGAATCACCGGATAAGAATACTGACGGAAAAGAATGGAGAGACTTCCCATCAATAAAATGGATACCCGATTAAGAAATCTGAGTCCTTGAAGAAAAAGGGTGGGAGGGCGGGAAAACAAAGGCAACTTGGGTAGATGGAATGGATACCATTGAAAAAACTTAGAATTGATCTTGCGGATGTTGAAATGATCGGATCCACTTGAAGAGAAGCACACCGGCTGGAAAAGAATTAACATGACGGCCTCGATGGTCAAGATGGATTAGTATTCACATAGCAATTTGAGAACACCGCTTAGCAAAAGTATGGAATCAACACTTGACCTCGAAGCAACTCGAATACCACAAATAAAACAAAACAAAGGATTTGGCTTGCAGAATAAGCCGGAAACAAAAATATGATAGAGATCTCGTCCGAAGTTTTCGTGGTGGGGCCCACACGGGCTCGATCATATAGCACCATCATGTACAAGGCAGTGCACATGACATACGAAGCATCCCCGAGTCAGCATAGCAAGGACTCATTAAGACACAACGAGACCACTGTAAAAACGACCGTGGATAGGCGGACCACTAGACGTTGAACCCCAAGCCAATATCATGCATCTGTCGGAAAGAAAAAACTAGAGCTACTTGAATTCCCACCTGTAAAACTCCCAAAACTTTCTGGTTATGCAATCTGGTGTTGGGGATACAGAGGAAGTAATATATCTCACCCAAGCTAACAATCCCTACATCCAGCTGTATCCATCCGTCAACACATAACCAAGAAAACTCCGAAAATCGTGTACCTCAACCTTCAAAAAGCATCCGTTATACAAGCTATGGCAATACTCCCGAACTCCCGCCCCAGTACTGGGTGGCGTCGAGGTTATCTCACCAACAACTGCATAAAAGAGATTTTCGATGTCGGCGAAACTCAGGTATTCCAGAACTGCAACGATAAAATTGTAACGACAACACCTCGGAGCTCAACTCCCCGGGACACTGCCACAACCCCTAAATGTCAGGAGGCACCAAGAACAATGTTCTCGTCACAAGAATATCAAAACGATCCCAAGATACCCACGTGATCCTAAAAAACAATTAGTGAAATTTGAGGAGAGGAAAGACAAAACATCTACGCCAAGAGGCCTCACCAGAGCAACGAAGGGACTAAGGAGTAAAAAGAATCCTACTCTCCAATATATATATAAACCTAAGACTCAAAACATTTTGTTTCTAGACTCAACAACGTCAGCGATTCGATCAAGCAGGGGGCTCCTAAGTCGGGGATGGCTCTGATTACCAACTTGTAACTCCCACGATGCGGCTATATCTGCCACGTGTCGAGGCATGATTTAGAGGCATAATCGCATGGTGGTTTTGTCGCAAGAAGGGTCATCTTCACACAGTCCCATGTAATGAACAAGAATGGGATAAAGAGTTGGCTTATAATCGCCACTTCACACAATGAACATATAATTCATACATCATTCAGAGTACACACATTGTCCGACTACAAACGAAGCCAAAAGGAAAGAAGATAACCCAACTGCTAGATCCCCGATCGTCCCAACTGGGCACCACTACCGATCAACAGGAAATGAAACATAGTAACGACCAAGGTCTTTGTTGAGCTCCCATCTGAGCTCGGTTGCATCACCTACACTGGTATCATCGGCACCTGCAACTGTTTTGGTAGTATCTGGTGAGTCACGAGGACTTGGCAATCTCAAAACCCGCGAGATCAAGACTATTTAAGCTTATGGGTAGGAAGTGGTAATGAGGTGGAGTTGCAGCAAGCACTAAGCAAATATGGTGGCTAACATACGCAAATAAGAGCGAGAAGCGAAGCAATGCAACGGTCGTGAAGCTACAAGTGATCAAGAAGTGATCCTGAAACTACTTACGCACAACCATAACACAAGAACCGTGTTCACTTCCCGGACTCCGCCGAAAAGAGACCATCACGGTTACACACGCGGTTGATGCTTTTTAATTAAGTCAAGTGTCAAGTTCTCTACAACCGAACATTAACAAATTCCCATCTACCACATAACCACGGGCACGGCTTTCGAAAGATTATACCCTGCAGGGGTGTCCCAACTTAGCCCATCACAATTTCTCATGATCAGCGAAGGATAATCCTTCTCCCAGGAAGGCCCGATCAGCCTCAAAATCCCAGTTACAAGACATTTCGACAATGGTAAAACAAGACCAGCAAGACCACCCGATGTGCCGACAAATCCCGATAGGAGTCTTACATATCTCGTTCTCAGGGCACACCGGATGGGCATAGACCCTGGTTACCTAAGGGGCGCCGGACATCGCCCGGTTCAGACCAACACTTGGAGAAGCACTGGCCCGAGGGGGTTAAAAATAAAGATGACCCTCGGGCTCGCGAAAACCGAAGGGAAAGTTAGTAGGTTGTTAGGCAAATGTAAAACCAAGGTTGGGCCTTGCTGGAAGAGTTTTAATCAAAGCGAACTGTCAATGGGTTCCCATAAACCCAACCGTGTGAGGAACGCAAAATCAAGGAACATAATGCCGGTATGACGGAAACTAAGGCGACAAGAGTGGAACAAAACACCATGCATAAGGCCGAGCCTTCCACCCTTTACCAAGTATATAGATGCATTAATTAAAATAAGAGATATTGTGATATCCGAACATAAACATGTTCCAACATGGAGCAATCTTCAACTCACCTGCAACTAACAACGCTATAAGAGGGGCTAAGCAAAGCGGTAACATAGCCAAACAACGGTTTGCTAGGAAGGGTGAAAAGGTTAGAGGCTGACATGGCAATATGGGAGGCTTGGTAAACAAGTGATAGGTAGCGTAGCATAGAGATAGAACGAAGGAACTAGCAAGCAAAGATAGAAGAGTAATGGTCATCTTGCCTGAGATCCCGCAAGGAAGAAGAACGATTCCATGAAGAAGACAAACGGACGTAATCGAATGAATCCTCACAAACACAACGTTACCGGAACTATCAAGGAGAAGAGAAACCGGAAAGAAGCAAACAACAAGGTAAACAATCATCATATAAGCATGGCATGATGCAAAATCAAGTATGATGCATGTCCAGTTTAAAGAGGCATGGCATAGCAAAGTGCAACAAACAACACTACAAATTCAGTGGAGCTCAATATGCAACGAGTTGCATATTGACGAAACACCACATCAATTTTTTAGTTCTCTCTCGTTTATGAAAAAGACAAGATTATAAGTTGGTTAACATGGCAATAGGTGAGGCATAAGTAAACTAACTATTTAGGCAAGTTTAAATGAGGCCGGAAACAACAAATAACAATTCCGGAAAATCCTCATGTGCATATTTTGAATTTGGTACTGTTCTGCCCTAAAACATATTCTAATGTTGTTAAACAGTAAAACAAAGTGCACCAAGCTAATCTATGCATTTTTCTAGACAAATTACATATTAAGTTTATTAAAATTGGAGCTACGGTTATTTAGTTATGAAATAAATCATTTTAGCATGGCATTTAAGCAAATTTAAACAAACATCATTTTAAACATTTCAAACATGGATGAAAATTGAATATTATTAAACTAGATGAAAATCTAAGGATTTTACATGTTTGAAGTTTTAACATATGGTGCATGGTTATTCAGTCATTAAATGCATGAACAACAAGGGTTTTTCTGTAAAACAGGCGTTCTCTGGATTAATAGCAAAATTGCAGGTCAGGAAAAAAATGCTATCGGGCCGAAACTGCAGGCTGACCCAACAGGAGAAAAAAAACAAAAGGAGGAGCGCTGGGTGTGGTCTCACCATGGGCCAAGGCGCAGTTCGGTGGGGAGGAGGCCGTCGAGGTGAGGAGGCGCGCTGGGCCTCGCGATCTGGCCCGGGAGGCCGAGTTGACGAAGCGGTCAACGGATGCGCTGGGTCGATGTGGCTGCGTGCGTCTGTGGATGAAGCAGGCAACAGCGGGTGAAGCAGGGGACTTGGCGGGCGACGCAGGTGGTCTCCGGCGAGGGCACCGGTGGCCGGGGACGGGGCACAGCCAGGGGAATCCGGCCGGAACGGGCAAGGGCGGCGGAGGCCAGCCGGATCTGGTGGGTGACGAACTTGAGGCGCTTAGGCGCCATGGCTGCTCCAACTCCCTGCAGTAACCAGAGACAGATGAGAAACCGGAGGGAGAGAGAGACAGAAGGAGAAGTGGTGGGGGAAGGGCGCGGTGGTGCTCATCTTGCTAGCTGAAGGTTCGGACGCCGGTGGCAGATGGGAACGGCGACTTGGTGGTGCAAGGAGACGATGCCCAACGCTCCTGCTCGGGCACGAGCGCGGAGGAGGAACGCAGAGCCGCGGGTAGAGGAGCTGTGGATCTCGTGGATCGAGGGAGGAGGCTGGTTCGGATCCATCGGTGCTTGAGGACGATTCCCTCAATCTGGATCGAGCGAGGCTGTGGGTGATTGAGTTGGCACGAAAATCAAGGAAGACATGATTTGATTTGGGTGGATGCGGTTGGACTGGTGGAAGAAACGAGGGAGGGAGAAGCTGGTTGCGGGTTGGATCCCGATGAAGAGAGTGGCGGCAGCGGGTGAGGGGATTTGATAGATGGGACAAGCCCCTAGGATCTAGGGTTAGACTGATATTTATATCAGATGAATTTAGGTTAGGGGATATCATGTCCCTAGGATCGTAAATGGACGGCTGAGAAAAAATATAGGTTAGGGAGTCCAAATAAGAAAACGAAGATGTTTTAGGGATGTTAGGGGATGATCCGGACCCATCGGTAACAACAATCTGGGTCAGGTTCGGGATAGCTTTCGGACGCGCGCGAGGGGATCGGAGGTTGTGTAGAGAGGTTAGGTGGTTTGACAAGAGGGAATCGAAAACACGGTTGGTCTCGGAACGGTCAATGAACGCAACAGAGAGAAGCGAAGAGCGGCAACTATGAGCGAATGCAAGTTTAATGAAAACATGCAGATGCAATGCGCATGATGCTATGAGATGAAATGCATTACATGAACAAAATGCAAAACGAAAGACAAAAACCCAACCACGGAGGAAATAACATAACACATAGCCGGAAATGGCAAGAGTTGAAGTTACAAATATGGAAAGTTACATCCGGGGTGTTACAGTGGCCCCCATCCGGAATCCTTCAGCCTTGAAATCTTTAGTTTGCACGGAATCTGTCGATTGTGATTTTCCTGTCAAGGCAAGAAAAGAATAAAAAGTCCCTCCTTAATATCTTCATGTTTGATTTGTACGCATATCCCACGTTGTGAACGAACTCCTCAGGCTCTTTCTCATGCATGTATGGAGCTTGGCTTCTTATTAATTTCTGGCTAGGCCCACTTACGTGCGTGTGATTTTCTTAATTGCCTGTTGCATGCAAACTTGGAAACACACGTCCATTCCTTGGCCTAGACTCATGCAAATCCATCCCTTTTACATCCATGCCATGATTACATGTGGTGCCGACCAATTCATCCTCAATATGGCCTATTAAAATCAAACATCCATGTGCACCATCAATGTGAAGAACTCTACTAACTGGCTTCTTTTCTTCAACAACATTAGTGTTCGTCATTGATGACCCACAAGTATAGGGGATCAATCGTAGTCCTTTCGATAAGTAAGAGTGTCAAACCCAACAAGGACCATAACGAATTAATAAGTCGTTCCAGCAAGGTATTCTCTACAAGTGCTCTAAAGTAGTAGTAACAGATACTTTGGTAGCAAGATAATTCCTAGCAACTAACAAGTAACCAAAGTAATAAGGTGCAACAAGGTGGACAAATCATTTTATTACAAAGGACATTCCAGAAGTACTTCTTATAGTGAGCAAAGCATTTTAGAGGACACGTGAGAATTTCGCTTAGTCACGTTCATCATGATTCATTGATTCACATTCACTACTTTGATAAAGTGTTAAGTGGGTGGAACGATGCTAGGGTGTTGTTCTTACTTGAACAAACAACCCACTTATGATTATCCCCTCTCGCAAGCATCCGCAGCTATGAAAGAAGAATTAAGATAAATCTAACCATAGCATGAAACACATGAATCCAAATCAGCCCTTACGGAATAGTGCATAAACTAGGGTTTAACCTTCTGTCACTATGCAACCCATCATCTAATTACTAATTCAATAGTGCCTCCCCTAGGCCCAAGCATGGTGATGTGTTGTGTGCTCGACGTTCACACGACACCACTAGAGGAAGAACAACATAACACATCATTAAATATTGAACGAAGATCAACTTCACATGATTACTTGTAACAAGACTTCTCCATGTCCTCAAGAACAAGTGGAACTACTCACAATCATATTCATGTTCATGATCAGAGGAGATAAATATATGATTAACAATCTGAACATAGGATCTTCCACCAAGTAAACTAACTAACATCAACTACAAGATGTAATCAATACTACTAGCAACCCGCAAGTACCAATCTAAGGTTTTGAGACAAATATTGAGTATAAGAGATGAACTAGGGTTTGGAGATGAGATGGTGCCGGTGAGGATGTTGATGGAGATGAGTCGTCCCACGATGAGAGGAGTGTTGGTGATGAAGATGGCTTTGATTTTCCCCTCCTGGAGGGAATTACCCACGACGGAATCGCTCCCCCACAGAGCAAAAGTGCTCCTGCCCAGGTTCCTCCTCGAGATGGTGGTGCTTCATCCCAAAAGTCTTCATCTTATTCTTTTCTAGGGAAAATGGTCTCATATAGCAAAAGATGGGCACCGGAGGGCACCTGTTGGCCCCACAAGGCACGCCCCTTGCCTTGTGGGACCACGGTGAGTCTTCTCTGGTACTTCTTTGATTTTTTTTATGCAATTCTTCATAATATTTCAGGTCATTTGAAGCTTCGGAGAATAGCTATACCTGATGTAGCTCTTTTAGGTCCAGAATTCCAGCTGTCGGTACTTTCTCTCTTCACGTGTATCTTGTATATTAAGAGAGAAAAGGCATTAGAATTGCATCATACAATGAAACATTGATCTAAAATATTATAAATTACAGTAGGAAAACATGACACTACAGGAATCAGGCACTTTGTGTCAGCCATGGCTGACGTCAAAGGCATGCCAGGCTGACGGCAAAGACCTTTGCCATCAGCCAGCAGACGGCAACAAGTCCGGCAGAATAGACTACAGCAAAGGCCTCTTTGTTGTCTGCTAGCGGACAACAAAGATGCAAAGGGCTCTACCGTCTGCTGACAGATGGCAAAGAGCCTGGACGACACACATGGCAATTCAGGTGCGTTAAGTGGTTAACGGCGTGCTTTGCCGTCAGCTGGCAGACGGCACAGGCCTTTGCATCATTGTCGTCAGCCAGTGGAGGGCAAAGATGCAAAGGCCCTGGCACTTTGAGCTTCATGTAAGCGCAATGGGGTACTACGTGAAATTGGGCGAAGGAAGGTCGTTTGAGGAGCGCATGGTAGCCGCTTCAGAAAGGCATGATGTTGAAGATTAGCTCCTCGACCCGACAATTGTTGGGTGTTTCGAATACCACGTCTAGCATACCCTGACCGGTGCATCGTGCTTCTTTTCCTAGGACTATTCCTTTAAAGGTAGTCCGGCTTGGTTTGAGTGCATGATCTGTCGAACTACATCTTTTGGAAGGTATCCTCATACATGAGGTTTAAGCTATTGCCACCGTCCATAAGGACTTTTATCAGTCGATAGCCATCAATGATAGGGCCGGGGATGAGGGCTGCAACTCCTCGGCTGTGAACTCTCATCGGTTGGTCTTCCCGATCAAATTTAATCTGCATGTCTGACCATTTGTTATCCAAGGTCACTACATCGTTGACGTGGCAGATCTCTCGAAGAGCTTTTTTCCGTTGATTTCTCGACGAGTGAGTCTCGTATATCCCGTCTTTGGACGAGTGCTCCATTTAATTAGGTGTGATTCCTCGGCTTTTATAACACCTTGGTTTTTGGCCCTTTCCTTTTCTTTTTAATTGATTTGATTTTGCTATGATTTTATTTTTGGAGTGGTTTTGTGGCCTTGAAACCTGGGGAATCATCATCATTTCTTTCCCAAGTGGGTTATCATTCTCAAATATTTCCCAAGATCATGTCATTTCCATTGTAGCTCAACTATCAAATTTTTTTCTCAGGAATATTCCTTTTTCTATTAAAGGAATAGTCTTGTTTGCCCTAGGGTGTGAAGCAACCTATAATTCTGTCATCCACAAAATTCCAAAATAATTCTCATAATTTTTTTGGATCATATATGCCTCAAATATGTCCGAACTTTCCTTTCTTGGCCCATAAATAATTCCCCAATATTCATTCTTCATTTCTATCCAGAGTGGCCTTCTATGAAGGAAGTGCCACCTATCTTTACTTGATGGCTTCCAAACTTTTTGGGCATTATCTTACATCCAAATCATTGTCCCATGACACAATTCAGCCCCATTTGCCTAGTGAAACTTCCTCGGTGATTTTTCAAAGTTTCTGTCAGACAAAAGCCTTTTTGAAGGAAGTACTAGCTAGGGTTATCCAATTGAGTTGAAATTTTGCATGACTATTCATGTGCTCATATCATCACACTCCTCCGATTTTCAGCTCCATCCCATCATATATGTGAGCACACCATCCAGTCTTTGATTCTGTTAATATTTTCAGGTTGTGAAGCACGTATATTTTATATTGCTTCATTAATTATGGATAATTACTAGATCATGCTCCTACCCAAATGACTCCTCTCCACAAAATTTGGGATCATTTCAGCCAGCCATTTTCTCACCAAAATTATTTCAAGTTTCTAGACAGAGAGGATGTCTGTGAAGGAAGTACCCTTTTGGCATGTCCATTTGGTATGAAATTTTTACAACATCCTTATATGTCTATATCATCAGGCCATGACAAATTTTAGCTCAAGTGGCTACTTCATGTGTGTGCATCATCCAAACCCCTTTTCTGGACCAAATCTGCTGTTACAAAGCAACCATGTTTTATATTGGTCCATTTCTTATCTAATTACATAGGATCATAGTCCTTCTTAACCTAAACCTCCTAGACATCATATTTGGCCTTTAGCCCCTCTCTGTTGAGCACAGCATTGCTGCCAAGTTTGCTACATCAAACTTTCCTCGAATCTGCACTTCACTGCAGTGCCTCTTCTCTAGATCATTCACCTCCCATAGTCCCCATGATGGAGAGATAACATGCTAGACATAGTTTTCCAGCCCCTCTTGCCCCCTCCTTGTCATGATAGGCGGTGACCACACAGTTTTGCGCCTGTGCACGCACTTTGCAGGTCGAGTCTGCGTCTAGAGCGTTGTTTTGCTCTAGTCACTTCGCCTCTCATCGTCTTCGCACTCCTGAGCATGTCTAGTGGCTTCCCCGTGCCATCGTCGTCGCTATGGAAGCATCTCCGCCCCTGTAGCCTCCTCGCCGGCGCTAGACGCCGCGTGCACGCGGGTGCATAGTGTCAGCAGCCCTTGTTCATTGCCCATCCTCTTCCTCCCCGTACCCTTGGCCTGGATCTGCTCGTGAACCTCTCCCATGCTCTCTCCCGTCCCCTTCCTCGCTCCCGTGATGCTTCTGTCCATCACCGGAGCCGGCCCGTGCGCCCTTGGCGGCACCCGAGCTCGGGATCCCTCTCCCCTCGCTTATATAAGCTTCCTCGAGGATTTCCAAATGCACTAGGAGCTCCACCGCACTCCTCTACACCTCCCTAGCCACTAACCCAAGCCCCGTCGCCACCATGGCCACCGCGGCCTTCCTCCTAAATTCTGGCGAACCGGAGCTCCTCTCCTTCTTCCACCTTTAGTAGGCTACCCGGAGCAAGTAGCCCCCCCACCTCATCTCCTCCTCCTCTGGTGGTTGTTTGCCAGGAGCTCAAGGACAGTCGTAGCGCTCCTCCACTGCAGCCCATCGTTCCGCCTGCTCCACAGCTATCCAGCGTGGGCAGGGCCCTCAGGCGGGTGCGCCTCCACGCACCAGTCAGTCCGATGGTCTGAGCTCCACCAAAGGTAGCCGGGGTCGTCGTGGCGGTCGCCGGAGCGCGCGACCTCCTCTGGACTCGGGCAAGCTCGAGGTGAACGACGACGACCCAGGTTGGCTGCCCCCGCCTCTTCGCGGACCCCACTCATCAGCGACTCACTGCATTAACCCCGCCTCGCCACGTCATTTAAGTGGAAACGTATTCCATGGAATATGTTTTCGCTACACTGTAAGCGCACTTTGCCTTTGTTTCATGCTAAATTACATTTTCTGCGCTGGAAAGCGTATTCTCAGCGTTTGCGCTTTCTGTTTTCCAGCCAGGGGCCTCTTTGTGAAGATTCTTTTACAGATTGGTCCCTGCACTTCATCCACCCATATCTTTTTGCTCAGAACTCCAAATGAGGTGATTCCAAAGCCCACTTCTCCATCTCGTCGAGCCCATGTTGGTATCATCTTCATAATGTTGTCACATTCTAAAAATAACCATTATGCCCTTGCCCTTATTCAGCCTCCTCCGAGAGAGCAAGTTTTCCGGCGATTCTTTCCGCGAGCTTCTCGCACTTCCTCTCGGTGGTTCCATCCCTCCCGAGCAAGCCATACCCTCCATTTGCATGATTGCAATGCAATATCATGGTTTAAATTATTTGAACTTATTTGAAATATTGCATTAGCGATGTATGATTTGTTCACAGCATTTCTTGGAGTTGTTTTGGTCTTGCTATTGCCATGATGTTGTTCGGATTACTAGGACTAATGCTTGCAGATTGAGGTGGACATGTTGCTATTGGATTATCAGTGTCTATTATGATGATAGTATTTGATATTATGCTTTGGAGTATTACTAGCAAAAGAGCCCGTGCGTTGCAATGGGAGAGAAAACATAACACACACTCTTAACTCAACAACCATCACTCAAGAGCACAATAGGTCCATCTTCTTTATTTTTGTGAGGCATCATATTTGTATTGCCACTTATCCTCCTTCTCACCCTCACCGGCGATGGCCTCGGTGTTCACACAAAACAACAAAAAACGTGTGTTGAATATGGTTAATCCTAAGGCGTATCTCTCTCTCTCTCTCTCTCTCTCTGTGTGTGTGTGTGTGTGTGTGTGCACGTGTAGTAATCGATGTTTTCTTTTCCGTATATGGTTATAGTGGAGTGTTTATTTGCAATCCGGATCGCCGTCGGTATGAAAATACGGATCTTGCGCTATAAATTATAAGTTTGCTTCCATAACAATATTTTAAAAATATTTAACAGGTAAAAATAACATCATTTTTAGATTCCACACATTTTTATAATAAAATTTCATATATGATATGTTAAAATCAAAGTTACGGTTTAAAAGATACAGATAATTTAGAAAATCATTTGGTTTGACTCAAATATATTCGAAAATAATATTTAAAGATACTTAAAAGGTAAAAATAATCTCATATTCATATTCTACATATTTTTCTAATCAAATTTCATATATAACATGTTCAAATCGGAGTTACAGTTTAAAAGATATGGATGATTTTAAAAAGCATTTGTTTGACTTAAATATGATCAGCGGATGAATTACCTAAAACATCAAGGGGGTTTTTGAAAAATGTAAAATAACGGTACGGGTGTGACATAAATCCGGACGGCGGGTTGATTTCAAGAAAAGACAGGGACTTTTGTGTAAAATACAAAAATAACGATTCGTTTTAACTTGAAACAGGACTGCGGGTTGAATTCTCTGAAATAGAGGGACTTTTCTGAAAAATGGCATGACGGAAGAAAGAAACCCAATTGGCTTTATTATTAGGTAAAGATTTAGAGTTGATGCTATCATATTGATCTATGGTTAAATATCTTGATATTGTTATTGGATTAGTAGCCTCATAGTCTTTGGATTCGGCATGATCTTAGTAGTATGCTGGGGTTTATTGAGTTGACTATATTATTCTCTGGATTATTTGTTGGATATTGCCATTTGTTGGATCACACATGGATAGTTGATATCAGACTAGTAGTTATCACATATCTATCTTTGGGGACAAATTCCGTCATTTTGTTTGTGAGGTGCCACCGAACCGGGCATTTCCAGTGCAACCACATTTGCCTATCATGGGAAGGCCCTAATGTGGTCTATTGTCATGCCTCTCGCTGGTGCCTCCAACTAGGGAAGATTATGTACTCGTGCTGCCCTGGCTCGGTAGGCGGTGATAACCTTGTGTGCCCGAGTTGTTTGCGCGCTTTTATCCCAATTTGGGACCATTTTTGTTTTGCCACGATACTGGCCGTTGGGTGTCACGAGGTGACATCGGGGCCCCCATGACTTAGCCCAAAGGGGAGTTGGTCGGAGTGGCCGGGAGAGTGTCATGGCAGTAGATCTGTTTTGTCGGAACGCCATTCGTCCACTCGAATGGGAGCACGAGGCCATGGGTTCTGTGATGTGGGTACAATGTGCTAACCTCTGCAGAGTTTGTTTAATCTATCGATAGCCGTGTCCTCGGCCATGGGCACAGTTTGTACTAGGTCACACCGTTCGATCAAGACTCACATGACGGAATGACTTGTAGATGATTTACCTGTTGATTATGTGAGCAGTAACAGTTTGACAGGATGTCAATGATGATGTTCGGATGATCTTGAGGATGATCATTCAGTTTGTGATGTGGTTATGCGGTGATCACGTGGAGGTATTGATCACGAGGTGATCCAGGTGATTTATTGCTTGGTCGGATAGCCAATAGTGAGATGGTTCTTGAGATGGTGGTTCAGCAGTAATCTTAATAGTTTCTTATCATGCTTTATAATTGCATTCACCTCATAGTAGTTGTTAATAACTTAACCTGTTAAATGCTATGTTGTTGTTTTGCCTTGATGCTTTTGGTTGTTGTGAGCTTGCAAGTACATTCAATGTATCTACCTGCCATGTGATGCCAGATTGTAGGAGATGTCGTGCTTGCTTGTTTTTCGAGGTTACTACTCGTGCGAGCTAGATCGTGTCCCAGCCAGAACCCCTGCGGAGTGGAGTTCACCACGGTCGTCATTGTTCTGCTGCTAGTATAGAGCTACCTTAGCAGGCGTAGTGTCGCCCTGCTGATGTGATCCTTTGTAACATCAGACCTTTGTATCCCTTATCCTTTGTAATTAGAGCTGATTTGTTCTATGTCAAGTAGTGTTGTATTCCAGAAGACTTGATCTTTGGGCTGGAATGCGGGGTGTTCCGATTCCTCTGAGCCGGGGTGCCACAGAGCTTGGTACCGGAGCAGGTCTGGCTGTAGGACGCCCTAGTCAGCGCGAGCAGTAGAAATTGGTAGTATAGAGTCTGGATTGTTTGTTCCATTGGGTGCTGCATTTGTTTGTCGCATAGCATGCATATAGCCTTATTATTTCTTGCTAATGGTTTATCTTGTGAGTGTAGCTGGCATCAATTCGGATCCACTACAGCTCAACCTTTGCATCTCTGCAGCTTCCTTTGAGCCTGTTCTTCGGTGTTTGGCGTCATTTCTGTCCTAGCAGAGTGATGCCAAGTGATACAGACACTGTTTTCAGGAATAGTGCTCAAGTATCACGCCAACTTCTTTCTTCCAGCCACACCTTCATTTCAGTGGTAGACATGCTTCGTCCCTGGATCATGCCTTTTATCTTGTTGTGTTGGCAATCCTTAATGATCTTAGTCATCACGAAAGGGCAATGTCAGCAAACTTAGTTTTTCCCCGCTATCCTGTTCCTTGGACGAGTATGGATCCCTTCCATCCGCTTGATGATGATGTGGCCATGACATTCGTGTCCCGCTACATGGTTACCAAGTATGTCCTCGCCTCCTTGCTAGTCAAGGTTTCTACCTTGCTAAGCCAGCACTTGGTGTAGCGATGTTTACACCAACTCTTCCACACATTGATCCATCCTCGTGCACACCATCACAGCATGCTAGATCATAGTACCGGAGATCTCGCGAGATTTTTGTGCTTAAGTAGGCATGCATATTGTGTGACTAGCAGTAATATGTGACTTTGTTTGTGTGTGAGTTGATTGTTTTTGTGTGCTTTTGTTTAGTTGAGTTGTTTCTTTTGTTTCCTTCTTTTTGGGCCCTTGGTGTTACCTTATTTCCCCTCATGGAAGTCACTCGTCAACCGACACCAGACCCGAAGAAGTAATAAGGATTTCAAATATTTGGAAGAAGCTCAGCTAAACACCTCATATCTACATCGGTACTTAATCTTCACATCAGTAATGATCCAGCCAGCAGGAAGATAAGTCAGGTACAAGAGCAACAATATATTTTTAGTCAAAAGTATGGCTCATGTACAAAGTTTTGGCTCAGCAATGAATGATGCTTGAAATATGTTATACACTGAAAGAAAGCCAGAATGTGCTATGATCAAGGAAGACAGTCAAACAACTTTTCTCATGCAAGCAACCGGTCGCAAAATATTATGGGTGAGTGTATGGCTTTCAGTCTGCATGTCGAAGTATGAAGATTTGGATATGAGAAACCCAGTCTTCTTCCACACTCTATCAGAAGAAGCTTCTGATGCAAGGATCTTCGATTTTCCACAGTAAAATATATGGACAGATTTTGGTCCAAGATACCCAGTCTTTTTTGAAACTATCTACTGTGGAGCAAAGCCCCACATCCTTTTATTCCAAACTCAGAAACCAAAAAGATTTACAAGTCAGTATATTACAAAAGGGAGAGATACCTACCCTAACTTACCTAAAGTCTAAGGAAGAGAGTTAACCCATGCCAAAAGAGAGGCCCTGGTAGAGCTAGGCATCCTATGAGATAGAAGAATTACATCATGTACAAAATTACATTTCCACATAGCAAAAGAAGCCCTCTCTCCTCTAAAGGTTCTTCCATTGCGTAAGATCCAAATGTTCCAAGCAGCAGTCAGCATGACTTCAAAGAAGAAGGGTTGCCTGAAGGATTTCCTTGCATGGGCAATACGATGTTGCAAGTTGATAACCCACAAGTATAGGGGATCAACTGTAGCCTCTTTCAATAAGTAAGAGTGTCGAACCCAACGCGGAGCTAAAGGTAGAACAAATATTCCCTCAAGTTCTATCGACCACCGATACAACTCTACGCACGCTTAACGTTCGCTTTACCTAGAACAAGTATAAAACTAGAAGGACTTTGTAGGTGTTGTTGGATAGGTTTGCAAGAATATAAAGAGCATGTAAATATAAACTAGGGTCTGTTTAGATAAAGAAGCAATAAAGTTAGTATAGAGAGTGTGGAAAAGTGGTGGTAGGAGTTGTAAAATTGTCCCTAAGCAATTGACTACTTTACTAGACCGATAGTAAGTTTTATGTGGGAGAGGCCACTGCTAGCATGTCATCCCTGACTTGGAATTCTATGCACTTATGATTGGAACTATTAGCAAGCATCTGCAACTACTAACATTCATTAAGGTAAACCCCAACCATAGCATTAAGATATATTGGTCCCCCTTCAATATCGTATGCATCAATTTCTATGGTAGGTTGAAGCTTTTGTCACTCTTGCCCTCTAATACATAGTCCTATAAACATACAACTAACCCTAAGGTGTGGTCCACGCGCGTGCTCATATGATGGGCACCAAAGGATAGCAACATAACCACAAGCAAATTAAACCAATCATAGCAATTCACCAATTACCGATAGGACAACGAAAATCTACTCAGACATCATAGGATGGCAACACATCATTGGATACTAATATGAAGCATAAAGCACCATGTTCAAGTAGAGGGTACAGCGGGTTGCGGGAGAGTGGACCGTTGTAGATAGATGGGGTAAGGTGATGGAGATGTTGGTGAAGATGATTGGATGTGTTGGTGTAGATCACGGTGATGATGATGGCCCCGGCGGTGTTCCGGTGCCACCGGGAGAGAGGGGGAGAGAGCCCCCCTTCTTCTTCTTCCTTGACCTTCCCCCTAGATGGGAGAAGGGTTTCCCCTCTGGTCCATGGTCTCCATGGTGTGGGAGGGGTGAGAGCCCCTCCGAGATTGTATATGTCTCTCTATCTCTCTCTGTTTTTGCGTTCCAGATTCTGGCCTTTCACCGTTTCTTATATTCACGGAGACCCGTAACTCCGATTGGGCTAAAATTTTAACACGATTTCTATCCGGATATTAGCTTTGTTGCGGAAAAAGAAGGGCACCAACCGCCTTACGGGGTGGCCACGAGGGCCCAGGGCACGCCCCCTGCCTCGTGGCCCCCTCGGGCATCGTCTCGCGTTGATTCTTCTTCCCAAAAATCATAAATATTCCAAAAAAATCTCTGTCAGTTTTTATCCCGTTTGGACTCTGTTTGATATGAGTTTTCTACGAAACAAAAAACATGCAACAAACAGGAACTGGCACTGGGTACTGGATCAATATGTTAGTCCCAAAAATAGTATAAGAAGTTGCCAAAAGTATATGAAAGTTGTATAATATTGGCATTGAACAATCAAAAATTATAGATACGACGAAGACATCAGCATCCCCAAGCTTAATTCCTGCTCGTCCTCGAGTAGGTAAATGATAAAAAAGATAATTTTTTATGTGGAATGCTACCTAGTATAATCTTGATCATATATCTAATCATGGCATGAATATTAAGACACGAGTGATTCAAAGCAATAGTCTATAGTTTGACATAAAAACAATAATACTTCAAGCATATTAATAAAGCAATTATGTCTTATAAAAATAACATAGCCAAAGAAAGCTTATCCCTACAAAATCATATAGTTTGGCCATGCTTCATTTTCATCACACAAAATGCTCCCATCATGCACAACCCCGGTTTTAGCCAAGCAATTGGTTCATACTTTTTAACACGCTTCAGCCTTTTCAACCCTCACGCAATACATGAGCCTAAGCCATGGACATAGCACTATGGGTGGAGTAGAGTATGATGATGGAGGTTGTGCGGAGAATACAAAAAGGGAGAAAGTCTCACATTGACGCAGCTAATCAACGGGCTATGGAGATGCCCATCAATTAATGTCAATGTGAGGAGTAGGGATTGCCATGCAACGGATGCACTAAGAGCTATAAGTGTATGAAAGCTCAAACTGGAAACTAAGTGGGTGTGCATCCAACTTGCTTGCTCATGAAGACCTTGGGCATTCGAGGAAGCCCATCATCGGAATATACAAGCCAAGTTCTATAATGAAAATTCCCACTAGTATATGATAGTGATAACTCAAGAGACTCCCTATATGAAGAACATGGTGCTATTTTGAAGCACAAGTGTGGTAAAAGGATAGTAACATTGCCCCTTCTCTATTTTTCTCTCAATTTTTATTAATTTTTATTATTATTTTCTCCTTTTTTTGGTGGGCTTCTTTGGCCTCTTTTTTTATTTGGGCTTCTTTGGCCTCTTTTATTTCTCATAAAGTCTGGAGTCTCATCCCGACTTGTGGGGGAATCATAGTCTCCATCATCCTTTCCTCACTGGGGCAATGCTCTAATAATGATGATCATCACACTTTTATTTACTTACAACTCAATATGACAACTCGATACTCGAACAAAAATATGACTCTATATGAATGCCTCCGGCGGTGTACCGGGATGTGCAATGATCTAGCGTAGCAATGACATCAAAAAACGGACAAGCCATGAAAACATCATGCTAGCTATCTTATGATCATGCAAAGCAACATGACAATAAATGCTCAAGTCATGTATATGATGATGATGGAAGTTGCATGGCAATATATCTCGGAATGGCTATGGAAATGCCATAATAGGTAGGTACGGTGGCTGTTTTGAGGAAGATATAAGGAGGTGTATGTGTGATAGAGCGTATCATATCACGGGGTTTGGATGCACCGGCGAAGTTTGCACCAACTCTCGAGGTGAGAAAGGGCAATGCACGGTACCGTAGAGGCTAGCAAATTGCGAAAAGGTAAGAGTGCGTATAATCCATGGACTCACATTAGTCATAAAGAACTCATATACTTATTGCAAAATTTTATTAGCCCTCGAAGCAAAGTACTACTACGCATGCTCCTAGGGGAAGGGTTGGTTGGAGTTAACCATCGCGCGATCCCGACCTCCACTCATAAGGAAGGCAATCAAAGAACACCCCATGCTTCAAATTTGTCACGCAACTGTTACCATACGTGCATGCTATGGGACTTGCAAACCTCAACACAAGTATTTCTCAATTTCACAATTACTCCACTAGAACGACTCTAATATCACCACCTTTATATCGCAAAACCATTGCAAGGAATCAAACATATCATATTCAATGATCTACAAGTTTTATGTAGGATTTTATGAATAACCATGTGAATGACCAATTCCTATCATCTCTCTAAATAGATATAAGTGAAGCAAGAGAGTTTAATTATTTCTACAAAAGATATGCCCACGCTCTAACAAATTTAAGTGAAGCAAAAGAGCATTCTACAAATGGCGGTTTTCTATGTGAAGAGAAACAGGCAATCCAAACTTCAAAAGATATAAGTGAAGCACATGAAGCATTCTATAAAGCCATACTCAAAAGATATAAGTGAAGTGCAATGAGCATTATATAAATCAACCATGGACAAACTCATACCAGCATGGCGCATAAAAGAAAAGTGAAAACTAAATGCAAAAGACACTCCAAGATTTGCACATATCACATGAACGAAACGAATCCGAAAACATACCGATACTTGTTGAAGAAAGATGGGATGCCTTCCGGGGCATCCCAAAGCTTAGACGCTTGAGTCTCCTTGAATATTTACTTGGGGTGCCTTGGGCATCCCCAAGCTTGAGCTCTTGCCTCTCCTCCTTTTCCTCATATCGAGACCTCCTCGATCTTCAACACTTCATCCACACAAAACTTCAACAGAAAACTCGGTAAGATCTGTTAGTATAATAAAGCAAATCACTACTCTAAGTACTATTGCAAACCAATTCATATTTTGTTTTTGAATTGTATATACTATAATATAACTTTTCCATGGCTTAATCCACTGATAGAAATCGATAGTTTCATCAAAACAAGCAAACTATGCATCAAAAACAGAATCTGTCAAAAACAGAACAGTCTGTAGTAATCTGGACATTCAACATACTTCTGTATCCAAACAATTCTGCAAAAATTATAAAATATAAACAATTTTCATAGAAATATAGTGCAAAAAGTTTCAGAACCGTTTGATGTTTCAGTAAAAAATGTAAAATCACGCAGTACAGCCAAAGTTTCTCTCCTGCACCGCACAAACCAACAAGCAATCTAAACATCCTAAAGGCAAACCTTGGCACATTATTTTTATAATACAATGGAATTGTACAAGGGGATAATTATTTTTGTTGAAAATTTTCTATAATCAAGATTCACAAAGTTTCCGTGAGCATTGATAAGTCCATTTTGCATCATGCTTTTATATCAATATTTATTGCATTATGGGCTGTTATTACACATTATATCTCAATACTTATGGCTATTCTCTCTTATTTTACAAGGTTTACCATGAAGAGGGGGAATGTCGGCAACTGGAATTCTGGCTGGAAAAGGAGCAAACATTGGAAACCTATTCTGCACAGCTCCAAAAGTCCTGAAACTCCACGAAACATCTTTTTGGAATTTATAAGAATTATTGAGCGAAGAAATACACCAGGGGCCCACACCTGTCCAGAGACAGAGGCGCCCCTGCTGTATGCACCCCTATCTCCTGGGCCCCTGGTGGGCCTCCGTGTCCATCTTCGCTATATCGAGCTTTTACCCTAGAAAAATTGTGGGCAAGCTTACGGATTTAAACTCCGCCGCCACGAGGCGGAACCTTGGCGAACCAATCTAGGGCTCATGGCGGAGCTGCTCATTGGGACACTTCCCCGTGAGGGGGAAATCATCACCAATGTGATCACCAACGATCCTGTCATCGAGAGGGGGTCAATCTCCATCAACATCTTCACCAGCACCATCTCCTCTCAAAACCCTAGTTCATCTCTTGTATCCAATCTTGTATCAAAACCACAAATTGGTACCTGTGGGTTGCTAGTAGTGTTGATTACTCCTTGTAGTTGACGCTAATTGGTTTACTTGGTGGAAGATCATATGTTCAGATCCTCTATGCATATTATTACTCCTGTGATTATGAACATGAATATGCTTCGTGAGTAGTTACGTTTGTTCCTGAGGACATGGGTGAAGTCTTGCTATTAGTAGTCATGTGAAGTTGGTATTCGTTCGATATTTTGATGAGATGTATGTTGTCTTTTCCTCTAGTGGTGTTATGTGAACGTCGACTAGATGACACTTCACCATTGTTTGGGCCTAGAGGAAGGCATGGGGAAGTAATAAGTAGATGATGGGTTGCTAGAGTGACAGAAGCTTAAACCCTAGTTTGTGCGTTGCTTCGTTAGGGGCTGATTTGGATCCATATGTTTAATGTTGTGGTTAGGTTTACCTTAATACTTCTTTTGTAGTTGTGGATGCTTGCAATAGGGGTTAATCATAAGTGGGATGCTTGTCCAAGTTAGGGCAGTACCCAAGCACCGGTCCACCCACATATCAAATTATCAAAGTACTGAACGCGAATCATATGAACGTGATGAAAACTAGCTTGACGATAATTCCCATGTGTCCTCGGGAGCTCTTTTCTCATTATTAGAAATTGTCCAGGCTTATCCTTTGCTACATAAAAGATTGGGCCACCTTGCTGCACTTTATTTACTTTATTTACTTGTTACTCGTTACTATTTATCTTATCACAAAACTATCTATCACCTACAATTTCAGTGTTTGCACAGAAAACCTTACCGAAAACCGCTTATCATTTCCTTCTGCTCCTCGTTGGGTTCGACACTCTTACTTATCGAAAGGACTATGATTAATCCCCTACACTTGTGGGTCATCAAGCATGAACAAAGTTCAAGGCTAGCTCCCACTTTAACAATGCTCGTCTTTCTCACTTTCGCTTTTCTTTTTGAAAATGTTCTGGGTTCCCCTCTTTATTTTTTTGTTTTTAAACTTTATGAAAGCACACAACAGAAATAAATGACTCTCTAAAACTTCCGGGTTGTCTCCCTAGCTGCGCTTTCTTTAAAGCCATTAAGCTAGGCATATAGTGCTCAAGTAATGGATCCACCCGGATCCCAAGGTATATCAAAGCCAATTTTAATTAACAATGATTAATTTAGTAGTGAGAACAAAGTAACATATATCATGCAACAACAAAGTCTAACTCTCTTCCTATGCATCGCATGCCATAAAAGAACAATTCATGCACACATAGTAAAGGCCAATGCATAGTATAAACAGTTTCTTGCAATTTTATCATATTGGAAACATAAAGAGGCGGAGATGTAGTTCCTCTCTCATAATAATTGCAAGTTGGAGCAGCAAGCACATGCATATTATATCTATCAAAATCGTCATGTGCAATGGTAAAATGCAACCCATCAACATAATCCTTAATAAGAGCAAACTTCTTCGATATAGTGTAGTTGAGAGAATTCAAAAAGATAATAGGACTATCATGTGTGGGCGCAATAGCAACAATTTCATGTTTAACATAAGGAACTATAGCAAGTTCATCTCCATAAGCATCATTCATATTGGCATCACGGCCACAAGCATAGCAAGAATCATCAAAAAGGGGTATTTCAAGAGAATCAACGGGATCATAACAATCATCATAGCAATCATCCTTCGGTAAGCACGAAGGGAAATTAAATAATGTATGAGTTGAAGAGTTACTCTCATTAGAAGGTGGGAACGGGTGATCGATCCGCTCTTCCTCCTTTTGTTCTTCACTCTTCTCCTCATCTTTTTCATCCAATGAGCTCACAGTTTCATCAATTCCTTCTTCCATAGACTCCTGCAAAACATTAGTCTCTTCTTGGACAGCGGAGACTCTCTCAATAAAATCATCAATATTGGGATTGAATTCATAATTCTCATAGCAATATTTAAGTATAGCAAAATTTTCAGGTCTGTAAACAGCATCATCAAGATTTTCACACTCTTTAAACAAAGATTCAATTTCATAAGCACCCATAAAAGCAACGAATTCTTCTATTTGTTCTACATCATAGTAATCATATATACCATTAGCATAAGAAGCCAAGGTTTTATCATCATTGAATTTGCATGAAAAGGGAAGGTGTGGAGCCTTCATCCTTGAGCAACAAGTATAATCATATCTCAAGCATAGTTCCTGAGCATACCAATGCAACATATCAATTTCATCCCATAATAGTTTCCCTTTTTGAGTCAAGCGATAATCCCTAAAGTATTCACGTTTATCCAATGTGTCTCCCATTACATAATTGAATGGGGTTTTCTCGGGATTATTAAAGTAGTACATAATATTTTTCACGTAACCAGCATCGAGGGTTTTAGGAGGTTCCCCATCTCCTTGAGTAGCAAGTACACCTAATTTTTTTGGTATTTCGTGTTCCATATCCATAACTAAAGATAGAGAAAAACTTAGAATAACAAATAAAAATTACTTAGTGATAAAGCAAACAAGCACACACGAGAATATTCACCCCACGCTATAACTCCCCGACAACGGCGCCAGAAAAAGGTCTTGGTAACCCACAAGTATAGGGGATCAATTGTAGCCTCTTTCGATAAGTAAGAGTGTTGAACCCAACGAGGAGCTAAAGGTAGAACAAATATTCCCTCAAGTTCTATCAACCACCGATACAACTCTACGCACGCTTAACGTTCGCTTTACCTAGAACAAGTATAAAACTAGAAGGACTTTGTTGGTGTTTTCGGACAGGTTTGCAAGAATATAAAGAGCACGTAAATATAAACTAGGGGCTATTTAGATAAAGAAGCAATAAAGTTAGTATAGCGAGTGTGGAAAAGTGGTGGTAGGAGTTGTGAAATTGCCCTAAGCAATTGACTACTTTACTAGACCGATAGCAAGTTTTATGTGGGAGAGGCCACTGCTAGCACGTCATCCCTGACTTGGAATTCTATGCACTTATGATTGGAACTATTAGCAAGCATCCGCATCTACTAACGTTCATTTAAGGTAAAACCCAACCATAGCATTAAGATATATTGGTCCCCCTTCAATCCCGTATGCATCAATTTCTATGCTAGGTTGAAGCTTCTGTCACTCTTGCCCTCCAATACATAGTCCTATCAACATACAACTAACCCTAAGGTGTGATCCACGTGCGCGCTCATATGATGGGCACCAAGAACAGCAACATAACCATAAGCAAATTAAACCAATCATAGCAATTCACCAATTACCGATAGGACAATAAAAATCTACTCAGACATCATAGGATGGCAACACATCATTGGATAATAGTACGAAGCATAAAGCACCATGTTCAAGTACAGGGTACAGCGGGTTGCGGGAGAGTGGTCCGCTGTACATAGATGGGGGAAGGTGATTGAGATGTTGGTGAACATGACGGAGGTGTTGGTGTAGATCACGGTGATGATGATGGCACCGGCGGTGTTCCGGCGCCACCGTGAGAGAGGGGGAGAGAGCCCCCCTTCTTCTTATTCTTCTTCCTTGACCTTCTCCATAGATGGGAGAAGGATTTCCCCTCTGGTCCATGGTCTCCATGGCGTGGGAGGGGCGAGAACCCCTCCGAGATTGGATCTGTCTCTCTATCTCTCTCTGTTTCTGCGTTCCAGATTCTGGTCTTTCACCGTTTCTTATATTCCCGGAGATCCGTAACTCCGATTGGGCTAAAATTTTAACACAATTTCTATCCGGATATTAGTTTTCTTGCGGCGAAAGAAGGGCACCAATCACCTTACGGGGTGGCCACGTGGGCCCAGGGCGCGCCTGACCCCCTAGGGGGCACCCCCTGCCTCGTGGCCCCCTCGGGCATCGTCTCGCGTTGATTCTTCTTCCCAAAAATCATAAATATTCCAAAAAAATCTCCGTCAGTTTTTATCCCGTTTGGACTACATTTGATATGGGTTTTCTGCAAAACAAAAACATGCAACAAACAGAACTGCATCGGCAATCGGATCAATATGTTAGTCCCAAAAATAGTATAAGAAGTTGCCAAAAGTATATGAAAGTTGTATAATATTGGCATGGAACAATCGAAAATTGTAGATACGACGGAGACGTATCACAAGTCATCTCCACCAATCCAGTCAATTCTCAGGTAATTCCAGACCCTGAAACTAAATGTGCAGTTGATGAAAAGGTGCAGCCTATCTTCATAAACCTGTGCAGCGCAGATGACAGACAAGTTGTCATCCTCTGGCTATCTCCAATGCCTTCTTGCAAGCATATCCTTTGTGTTTAGATGATCACGAAACAATAACCATACAAAAACCTTAATCTTCATGGTGCATTTTCTACTCCAAAGCCATTTGCAAGTCTGGATTGTAGGCATGTGTGTGTGCATTATGTTGTAGAAGCTCTTTGCAGAGTAGGCACCAGATTTCCCCACCCAAGTCTAGACATCAAAAGAGAGAGGATTCCTTTGAAGGTTCAAAATCGAATCCTCAAGAATCCTCAGTTCCTCAGCAGCTTCTTGAGAGATAGGCAGATAGAGCGAAGAAAAAAGATCTGAGGAACTAAGGACATCAGCAGCAGAAGTTTTATCATCCTTAACCAAGGAGAACAGCCTTGGGAGACGTCTAAAGAGGGGAATTGTGGACCCACCCACGTGCCAAGCATCCAACCAGAACAGGACTGAATCCCCCATGTTGACCTATGCTGAAGCAACTAATCTATATGTGTTAGATAGTTTGAAGATATCTCTCCACCAGAAAGAACCTGCCAACACAGTAGCTTGAGGAACCACCCCATCATAATATGAATTCCAAATCAAAGAGACCCAGGGGATATCCACTTTATTATAAAAATTATGCAAGTGCTTGATTAGTAGCCCCTGGTTCTGGATGTTGAGATTGATTATGCCCAGTCCACCTTTTTCCTTGGGCCTGCAAACCAAGTTCCATGCAGCAAGGGATTGCTTGGGAGTGTCAGAATTGCCCCTCCAAAGACACTGCCAAAAAATCCTGTCCAGTTGCTTAATAATTCCAGGAGGAATATTTAAGGAGCACATGAAATAAATTGGCATAGAGGTTAAGACTGAAGCCAGAAGTTGAAGTCTAAAGCCTTGATTAAGCATGGTGGAGCTGCAGGAAAGCCTTCTTTCAACTTTGTCAACCATAGGCATAAAATCAATAATCCTAGGTCTTGTGGTTCCCATTGGTAGACCCGGGTAGGTGAAAGGAGTTGATGCAATCTGGCAACCTAGGACAGCAGCCAATCTTGTGGCAAGATCATTATCCATATTCAAAGGGATCAAAGAGGATTTGCTAAAATTCACTTTCAAACCAGTGGACTATTGAAAGGTGAGGAGCATGCTTTCATAGCCACCAACTGCTCCTCAATGGCAGATAGAATGACAATTGTATCATCACCATATTGGATAATGGGAAAATCTGGATTTTGAGAGGGGATAGGCAAAGTAATTACCCATCTAGCTGGGTAAAGAAGGCGGAGAGGATTAGGTGTTCGGCCCCTCTTCCCGAAAACTCAGCAGACCCAGTATTAACCAGGATGCTGGCTCCGGCACCATATCAAGTGCCATTGAGGGAAGGAAAGGAGAGGAGTGGGGAGGCCCAAAGCGATCTGACGAGGAGTCTCGAAATGGTCGAGACATGAAGATTGATATATTGGAAGCCTATCTTTGGATATCGGAATTGTTCCGGGTGAAATCGGGATTTTACAGGAGTACCGGGAGGTTACCGGAACCCCCCGGGGGGCTTAATGGGCCTACATGGGCCCTAGTGGAGAGGAAGAGAGGAGGCAAGGGCTGGCCGCGCCCCCTCCCCCCCCCCTTAGTCTGAATAGGACAAGGAGAGGGGGGCGGCGCCCCCCTTTCCTTCCCCTCTCCCTCCTCCCTCCCCCCTTCTCCTTCTCCAACTAGGGTGGGAGTAGGACTCCCCCTTGGCGTGCCCTCCTTGGCCGGCCGCCCCCTCCCCCTTGGCTCCTTTATATACGGGGGCAGGGTCACCTCTAGAGACAACAATTGATCCCTTGGATCTCTTAGCCGTGTGCGGTGCCCCCCTCCACCATAGTCCTCGATAATATTGTAGCGGTGCTTAGGCGAAGCCCTGCGACGGTAGAACATCAAGATCGTCACCATGTCGTCGTGCTGAGGAACTCTTCCCTGACATTCTGCTGGATCAGAGTCCGGGGATCATCATCGAGCTGAACGTGTGCTAGAACTTGGAGGTGCCGTAGTTTCGGTGCTTGATCGGTCGGGCCGTGTAGACATACGACTACATCAACCGCGTTGTTCTAACGCTTCCGCTTTTGGTCTACGAGGGTACGTGGACAACACTCTCCCCTCTCGTTGCTATGCATCACCATGATCTTGCGTGTGCGTAGGAATTTTTTTGAAATTACTACGTTCCCCAACAGTGGCATCTGAGCCAGGTTTTATGCGTAGATGTTATATGCACGAGTAGAACACAAGTGAGTTGTGGGTGATACAAGTCATACTTGCTTACCAAAGATGTCATACTTTGGTTGGCAAGATTGTTGGATGAAGCGGCCCGGACCGACATTACGCGTACGCTTACACGAGACTGGTTCTACCGACATGCTTTGCACACAGGTGGCTGGCGGGTGTCAGTTTCTCCAACTTTAGTTGAACCGAGTGTGGCTATGCCCGGTCCTTGCGAAGATTAAAACAGCACTAACTTGACGAACTATCATTGTGGTTTTGATGCGTAGGTAAGAACGGTTCTTGCTCAGCCCGTAGCAGCCACGTAAAATTTGCAACAATAAAGTAGAGAACATCTAACTTATTTTTACAGGGCATGTTGTGATGTGATATGGTCAAGACGTGATGCTATATTTTATTGTATGAGATGATCATGTTTTGTAACCGAAGTTATCGAATCGCGAGAGCCATATGGTTGTCGCTTTATTGTATGAAATGCAAGCGCCCTGTAATTGATTTACTTTATCACTAAGCGGTAGCGATAGTCATAGAAGTAATAGATGGTGAAACGACAACGATGCTACGATGGAGATCAAGGTGTCGCGCCGGTGACGATGGTGATCAAACAGTGCTTCGGAGATGGAGATCACAAGCACAAGATGATGATGGCCATATCATATCACTTATATTAATTGCATGTGATATTTATCCTTTATGCATCTTATTTTGCTTTGATTGACGGTAGCATTTTAAGATCATCTCTCACTAATTATCAAGAAGTGTTCTCCCTGACTATGCGCCGCTATGTAAAGTTCTTCATCTTTGAGACACCACGTGATGATCGGGTGTGATAGGCTCTACGTTCAAATACAACGGGTGCAAAACAGTTGCACACGCAGAATACTCAGGTTAAACTTGACGAGCCTAGCGTATACAGATATGGCCTCGGAACACGGACACCGAAAGGTCGAGCGTGAATCATATAGTAGATATGATCAACATAGTGATGTTCACCATTGAAAACTACTCCATCTCATGTGATGATCGGACATCGTTTAGTTGATTTGGATCACGTGATCACTTAGATGACTAGAGAGATGTCTGTCTAAGTGGGAGTTCTTAAGTAATATGATTAATTGAACTTAAATTTATCATGAACTTGGTCATGGTAGTATTTTGCAAATTATGTTGTAGATTAATAGCTTGCGTTGTTGCTTTCAAATGTTTATTTTGATATGTTCCTAGAGAAAATTGTGTTGAAAGATGTTAGTAGCAATGGTGCGGATTGGATCCGTGATCTGAGGTTAATCCTCATTGCTGCGCAGAAGAATTATGTCCTTAATGCACCGCTAGGTGACAGACCTATTGCAGGAGCAGATGTAGACGTTATGAACATTTGGCTAGCTCAATATGATGACTACTTGATAGTTTAGTGCACCATGCTTGACGGCTTAGAATCGGGACTTCAAAGACGTTTTGAACGTCATGGACCATATGAGATGTTCCAGGAATTGAAGTTAATATTTCAAGCAAATACCCGAGTTGAGAGACATGAAGTCTCCAACAAGTTCTATGGCTAAAAGATGGAGGAGAATCGCTCAACTAGTGAGCATGTGCTCAGATTGTCTGGGTACTAACAATCGCTTGAATCAAGTGGGAGTTAATCTTCCAGATAAGATAGTGATTGACAGAGTTCTCTAGTCACCACCACCAAGTTACTAGAACTTCTTGATGAACTATAGTATGCAAGGGATGACGAAAACAATTCCCGAGCTCCTCGTGATGTTGAAATCGATGAAGGTAGAAATCAAGAAAAAACATCAAGTGTTGATGATTGACAAGACCACTAATTTCAAGAAAAGGGGCAAAGGGAAAGAAAGGGAACTTCAAGTAGAATGACAAGCAAGTTGTCACTCCCGTGAAGAAGCCCAAAGCTGGACCTAAGCCTGAAACTGAGTGCTTCTACTGCAAAGGAAATGGTCACTGGAAGTGGAACTACTCCAAATATTTGGTGGATAAGAAGGATGGTAAAGTGAACAAGGGTATATTTGATATAGTGGTTATTGATGTGTACCTTACTAGTGTTTATAGTAGCCCCTGAGTATTTGATACTTGTTCGGTTCCTAAGATTAGTAACTCGAAATAGGAAGTTATAGAATAAACAGAGACTAGTTGAAGGGGAAGTGACGATGAGTGTTGGAAGTAGTTCCAAGATTGATATGATCATCATCACACACTCCCTATACTTTCGGGATTAGTGTTAAACCTAAATAAATGTTATTTGGCATTTGCGTTGAGCGTGAATATGATTTGATCATGTTTTTTGCAATACGGTTATTCATTTAAAGTTAGAGAATAATTGTTGTTCTGTTTACATGAATAAAACCTTCAATGGTCATACACCCAATGAAAATAGTTTGTTGGATCTCGATCGTAATGATACACATATTCATAATATTGATGCCAAAAGATGCAAAAGTTAATAATGATAGTGCAACTTATTTGTGGCACTGCCGTTTGGGTCATATCGATGTAAAGCGCATGAAGAAACTCCATAAAAGATGGATTTTCAGAATCACTTGGTTATGAATCATTCGATGCTTGCAAACCGTGCCTTTTGGGCAAGATGACTAAAACTCCGTTCTCCAGAACAATGGAACGAGCTACTGACTTGTTGGAAATAATACATACTGATGTATGCAGACCAATGAGTATTAAGGCTCGTGGCAGGTATCGTTATTTTCTCACCTTCACAGATGATTTGAGCAGATATGGGTATATCTACTTGATGAAACATAAGTCTGAAATAGTTGAAAGGTTCAAAGAATTTCAGAGTGAAGTGGAAAATCATCATAACAAGAAAATAAAGTTTCTGCAATCTGATCGTGGAGATGAATATTTGAGTTACGAGTTTGGCCTTCAGTTAAAATAATGTGGAATAGTTTCACAAAATCATGCCACCTGGAACACCACAGCATAATGGTGTGTCTGAACATCATAACCACACTTTATTAGATATGGTGCGATCTATGATGTCTCTTATCGATTTACCATTATCCTTTTGGGGTTATGCATTAGAGATAGCTGCATTCACTTTAAATAGGGCACCATCAAAATACGTTGAAACGACGCCTTATGAACTATGGTTTGGCAAGAAACCAAAGTTGTCATTTCTTAAAGTTTGGGGCTGCGATGCTTATGCGAAAAAGCTTCAACCTGATAAGCTCGAACCCAAATCGGAGAAGTGCGTCTTCATAGAATACCCAAAGGAAACTGTTGGGTACACCTTCTATCACAGATCCGCAGGCAAAATATTCGTTGCTAAAATGGATCCTTTCCAGAGAAGGAGTTCCTCTCGAAAGAAGTAAGTGGGAGGAAAGTAGAGCTTGATAAGGTAATTGTACCTTCTCCCGAATTGGAAACTAGTTTATTACAGAAATCAGTTCCAGTGATTCCTACACCAATTAGTGAGGAAGCTAATGATATTGATCATGAAACTTCAGATCAAGATGCTACTGAACCGCGTAGGTCAACCAGAGTAAGATCTGCACCAGAGTGATACGGTAATCCTATTCTGGAAGTCATGTTACTAGACCATGATGAACCTACGAACTATGAGGAAGCGATGATGAGCCCAGATTCCACGAAATTGCTTGAAGGCCATGAAATCTGAGATGGGATCCATATATGAGAACAAAGTGTGGACTTTGATTGACTTGTCCGATGATCGTCAAGCCATAGAAAATAAATGGATCTTCAAGAGGAAGATGAACGTTGATAGTAGTGTTACTATCTACAAAGCTAGATTTGTCGAAAAAGGTTTTTGACAAAGTTCAAGATGTTGACTACGATGAGTTTTTTCTCTCACTCGTATCGATGCTTAAAGTCTGTCTGAATCATGTTAGCAATTGCCACATTTTATGAAATATGGCAAAAGGATGTCAAAACTGCATTCTTTAATGGATTTATTAAAGAAGAGTTGTATATGATGCAACCAGAAGGTTTTATCAATCCTAAAGGTGCTAACAAATTGTGCAAGCTCCAGCAATCCATCAATGGACTGGTGCTAGCATCTCGGGGTTGGAATATACGCTTTGATGAGTTGATCAAAGCATATAGTTTTATACAGACTTGCGATGAAGCCTGTATTTACAATAAAGTGAGTGGGAGCACTACCGCCTTTCTGATAAATATATGTGAGTAACATATTGTTGTTCAGAAATGATGTAGAATTTTTCTAGAAAGCATAAAGGAGTATTTGAAAGGAGTTCTTTAAAAGAAAGACCTCAGTAAATCTACTTACATATTGAGCATCAAGATCTATTGAGATAGATCAAGATGCTTGATAAGTTTTTCAATAAGTACATACCTTGTCAAGTTTTTGAAGTAGTTCAAAATGGAACAGTCAAAGAAAGAGTTCTTGCCTGTGTTGCAAAGGTGTGAAATTGAGTAAGACTCAAATCCCGACCATGGCAGAAAATAGAAAAGAGAATGAAAGTCATTCCCTATGCCTCAATCATAGGTTCTATAAAGTATGCTATGCTACGTACCAGACCTATTGTATACCTTGCTCTATATTTGGCAAGGGAGTACAATAGTGATCTAGGAGTAGATCACTGGACATTGGTCAAGAATATCCTTAGTAAGGACTAAGGAAATATTTATTGATTATGGAGGTGATAAAAGAGCCCGTCGTAAAGAGTTACATTGGTGCAAGCTTTTACACCAATCCAGATGACTCTAAGTCTCAATCTGGATACATATTGCAAGTGGGGGCAATTAGCTAGAGTAGCTCCATACAGAGCATTGTAGACATAGAATATTTGCAAAATACGAACGGCTCTGAATGTGACAGACCCTTTGACTAAGCTTCTCTCACGAGCAAAACATGATCACACCTCAGTACTCTTTGGGTGTTAATCACATAGCAATGTGAACTAGATTATTGACTATAGTAAACCCTTTGGGTGTTGGTCACATGACGATATGAACTATGGGTGTTAATCATATACAGATATGAATATTGGTGTTAAATCACATGGCGATGTGAACTAGGTTATTGACTCTAGTGCAAGTGGGAGACTGAAGGAAATATGCCCTAGAGGCAATAATAAATTTATTATTTATTTCCTTATTTCATGATAAATGTTTATTATTCATGCTAGAATTGTATTAACTGGAAACATGATACATGTGTGAATACATACACAAACTTAATGTCACTAGTATGCCTCTACTTGACTAGCTCATTAATCAAAGATGGTTATGTTTCCTAACCATAGACATATGTTGTCATTTGATTAACGGGATCACATCATTAGGAGAATGATGTGATTGACTTGACCCATTCCGTTAGCTTAGCACTTGATCGTTTAGTATGTTGCTATTGCTTTCTTCATGACTTATACAAGTTCCTATAACTATGAGATTATGCAACTCCCGTTTACCGGAGGAACACTTTGTGTGCTACCAAACGTCACAACATAACTGGGTGATTATAAAGGAGCTCTACAGGTGTCTCCAAAAGTACATGTTGGGTTGGCGTATTTCGAGATTAGGTTTTGTCACTCCGACTGTCGGAGAGGTATCTCTGGGCCCTCTCGGTAATGCACATCACTATAAGCCTTGCAAGCAATGTAACTAATGAGTTAGTTACGGAATGATGCATTACATAACGAGTAAAGAGACTTGTCGGTAACGAGTTGAACTAGGTATTGAGATACCGACGATCGAATCTCGGGCAAGTAACATACCGATGACAAAGGGAACAACGTATGTTGTTATGCGGTTTGACCGATAAAGATCTTTGTAGAATATGTAGGAGCCAATATGAGCATCCAGGTTCCACTATTGGTTATTGACCGGAAACAGTTCTAGGTCATGTCTACATAGTTCTCGAACCCGTAGGGTCCGCACGCTTAAGGTTTCGATGACAGTTATATTATGAGTTTATGAGTTTTGATGTACCAAAGTTTGTTCGGAGTCCCGGAGATTATGGACATGACGAGGAGTCTAGAAATGGTCGAGACATGAAGATTGATATATTGGAAGCCTATATTTGGATATCGGAATTGTTCCGAGTGAAATCGGGATTTTACCGGAGTACCGGGAGGTTACCGGAACCCCCCGGGGGGCTTAATGGGCCTACATGGGCCCTAGTGGAGAGGAAGAGAGGAGGCAAGGGCTGTCCACGCCCCCTCCCTCCCCCCTAGTCCGAATAGGACAAGGAGAGGGGGCGGCGCCCCCCCCCCCCCATTTCCTTCCCCTCTCCCTCCTCCTTCCCCCCTTCTCCTTCTCCAACTAGGAAAGAAGGGAGTCCTACTCCCGGTGGGAGTAGGACTCCCCCTTGGCGCGCCCTCCTTGGCCGGCCGCCCCCTCCCCCTTGGCTCCATTATATACGGGGGCAGGGGGCACCTCTAGAGACAACAATTGATCCCTTGGATCTCTTAGCCGTGTGCCGTGCCCCCCTCCACCATAGTCCTCGATAATATTGTAGCGGTGCTTAGGCGAAGCCCTGTGACGGTAGAACATCAAGATCGTCACCATGCCGTCGTGCTGACGGAACTCTTCCCCGACATTCTGCTGGATCGGAGTTCGGGGATCGTCATCGAGCTGAACGTGTGCTAGAACTCGGAGGTGCCATAGTTTCGGTGCTTGATCGGTCGGGCCGTGAAGACGTACGACTACATCAACCGCATTGTTCTAACGCTTCTGCTTTCGGTCTACGAGGGTACATGGACAAGACTCTCCCCTCTCATTGCTATGCATCACCATGATCTTGCGTGTGCGTAGGAATTTTTTTGAAATTACTACGTTCCCCAACAGGCCGGACTGTTGGGCTATGAAGATACAAGACATAAGACTTCTTCCCATGTCTAGATGGGACTCTCCTTGGCGTGGAAGGCAAGCTTGGCATTTGGATATGAAGATTCCTTTCCTGTAATCAACTTTGTACATCCTTAATCCCCTCTGGTGTCTATATAAACCGGAGGGCCTAGTCCGTAAAGGCAATCATAATCATATAGGCTAGACTTCTAGGGTTTTAGCCATTACGATCTCGTGGTAGATCAACTCTTCTAATACTCATATTCATCAAGATCAATCAAGCAGGAAGTAGGGTATTACCTCCATAGAGAGGGCCCAAACCTGGGTAAACATCGTGTCCCCCGCCTCCTGTTACCATCGAGCTTGGACGCACAGTTCGGGACCCCCTACCCGAGACCCACCGGTTTTGACACCGACAGCAGGTTTCCATGGTCAGACATGGAGATGTCCGGAGATGGGAGGTCTAGGGTTTAGGGTGGCGGCGGGTGGGTGGGTGGGAGCGCCATATGTTTTTGAGTGTATATTTGGGACAGATTCTAGATACCCAGTCTTTCACAGCAAGATACCTCAGTAAAGGCTTTTGACATAAGGAATTGAGTCTTTCTCAACAAGCAACCAGCGGAGAAGCTTCTCAAGTAAGGAACCCAGGCTTCTCTAGCACGCCACCGCGACAAAAGCTTCAAGTATAAGCTACCAAGTCTTCTTCAGCAAGCTACTCGGATGGCTTCCCACATAAGACATCTGACCCGCGCCAGTACAACACTATGCACCGTCGTAAGATATTCCACTATGAGTTGGTTGTATGTGATAGTGCAGCTCACGGATCATATCTGCAACATTTTTGTCAGAAGTACAATTCGGTCAAGACATATGCCTACCCTAAGAATCGAGTGTCCGGCTACATATAGTTCTTATATATGGTGAGAATGCATCCCCAGTCATACCAGTCCCTCATACGAGATGCAACAGTGATCAAGCAGATATACCTAGGAAAGGTAAGGATCCAACAACCTCGTGAGTCATGCAAATAAAGATAAGCAGAGATACATCTCATATAATGCAAGGATCGACAAGTTTTGGAGCTGACAATGCCGAATCAACAGTCTTGACAATGGTCACCAAGGCCAATATTCCCGCACCCGACAAGGTGATATCCGAAACTCTTGTCATCATCTTGTATGATTGGCCAAAACAATGAAGTCTGTACAGCTACAAGCCCCCGAGCATATGTCATATATGTACGGACCCAAGTCAGAAAACAAGCACAAGGTATAATGCCAAAATATGGCACTAACCACATCCATGGTCGTACGAAGAACCAAGAACATGTGTGGCCAAGCTATTTCAGTAAGGTATCCAGACAAAGAAAATCATGACCGTCAAAGGGTGAGACTGACAGCAAAGGTATGATGATTTTTCACGACCATCAGGGTCCGGATACCCAAGTCAGTTGGAGGTCATGATTTCATATGGATCCATAAAGACATACCCTCAAAGGCCTACTCTGCTCTACAAGGACTTCATAGTCCACTGACCCGCTTAGAATGGATAATGTGGAATATCCAAGTATGTTCTGCCAGATCCAAGATTCCTTTGCAACCTCAGTAGTTTGACTTCAATGGAAGTGTTAAGGCATCTCACAGCCTATCATCACATCTGGGTATACCGACCGCATGAGTAACTCAAAAGCCGAACAACCAGCTCAGACCAGGTATATTCACTGGTGGAACCAAGTACACGGACGGCCTGTCATGAGAAGGCATTTTCTCGCTAGCACTCCTGTCACGCCAGCCTCAAGATGTTAATGTTTGAGGTATGATACACCTATAAGTCCATACCCTTTTATATTGCTCACGCCAGAAGGCAGTCAAATCTTTGGTACATATCTCCTGTTCAAGACAAAGAAACAAATCAAGATAAGTCAGTACCACCTACGAGCAGTCAAATCTCGTCAGGAGAGTGGCCATGATTCTCAGCATTTATTGAACTCGGAAGGCATGCCTGGCAGAAGTAAAAGTTTTCATGACAAAAAGGGAATTTATGCTCAGAACCCTTGGATATCACCGCAGATATGAAAGAATCGATGTCAGCATAAGGATTTGGTGTATGAGCAAAAACCTGTCAGAATTTGGGAAAGGTGAAGCAAGCCACCCCAGAGCAAGGTAAGCAGATCATATGAAATTCCCGAGGGAACAATAAACAAAGGAAAAGGATACTCGAGCTGGAAACGGTTTCCCTAACGTATATTCATACTTGTTCCTTGAGCAACCAAATCTCAAGGACGAGATTTCTTTAAGGGGGGAAGGTTTGTAACACCCTGGTTTTTGGCCCTTTCTTTTTCTTTTTAATTGATTTGGTTTTGCTCTGATTTTATTCTTGGAGTGGTTCTGAGGCCTTGAAACCTAGGGGATCATCATCATTTCTTCCACCAAGTGGGTTATCATTCTCAAATCTTTCCCAACATCATGTCATTTCCATTCTAGCTCAACTATCAAAATTCTTTTTCTTAGGAATATTCCTTTTTCTTTTGAAGGAATAGTCATGTTTGCCCTAGGTTGTGAAGCAACCTATATTTCTGTCATCCACAAAATTCCAAAATAATTCTCATAATTTGTTTGGATCATATATGCCACAAATATGTCCAAACTTTCCTTTGTTAGCCCATAAAATTCCCCAATATTCACTCTTCATTTCTGTCCAAAGTGGCCTTCTGTGAAGGAAGTGCCACCTATCTTTAATTGATGGCTCCCAAACTTTTTGGGCATTCTCTTACCTCCAAATCATTGTCCCATGATAAAATTCAACTCCATTTGCCTAGTGAAACTTCCTCATTGATTTTTCAAAGTTTTTGTCAGACATAAGCCTTTGTGAAGGAAGTACTAGCTAGGGTTATCAAATTGAGTTGAAATTTTGCATGACTATTCATGTGCTTATATCATCACACTCCTCCAATTTTCAGCTCCATCCCATCCTCTATGTGAGCACACCATCCAATCTTTGATACTGTTAATATTTTTAGGTTGTGAAGCATGTATATTTTCTATTGCTTCATTAATTCTGAAAAATTAACAGATCATGCTCCTACCCAAATAACTCCTCTCCACAAAATTTGGGATCATTTCAGCAAGCCATTTTCTCACCAAAATTATTTCAAGTTTCTGGACAGAGAGGATGTCTGTGAACGAAGTACCCTTTTGGCATGTCCATTTGGTATGAATTTTTACAGCATCCTTATATGTCCATATCACCAGGCCTTGCCAAATTTCAGCTCAAGTGGCTACTTCATGTGAGTGCATCATCCAGATCCCTTTTCCGGACCAAATCTGATGTTTACAAAGAAACCATGTTTTATATTGGTCCATTTCTTCTCTAATTGCATAGGATCATAGTCCTTCTTAACCTAAACATCCGAGGCATCATATTTGGCCTTTAGCCCCTCTATGTTGAGCACAACATTGCCGCCAAGTTTGCTACAACAAGCATTCCTCGAATCCTCACTTCACTGCAGTGCCTCTTCTCTAGATCATTCACCTCCCACAGTCCCCATGATGGAGAGACAACACGGTAGACACAGTTTTCCAGCCCCTCTTGTCCCCTCCTTGTCATGACAAGCGGTGAGCATGCGGTTTGGCGCCTGTGCACGCGCTCTGCAGGTCGAGTCCGCATCCAAAGCGCTGTTTTTCTCTAGTCACTTAGCCTCTCATCGTCTTCGTGCTCCTGAGCATGTCTAGTGGCTTCCCCGTGCCATTGTCGTCGCTCTGGAAGCCTCTCCGCTCCTGTAGCCCCTCGCCGTCGCTAGCTGCCGCATGCACGCGGGTGCACAGTGCCAGCAGCCCCTGTTCATCGCTCTTCCTCTTCGTCCACGTGCCCATGGCGTGGCTCTGCTCGTGAACCTCTCCCCTGCTCTCTGTCGTCCCCTCCCTCGCTCCCGTGATGCTTCTGTCCATCGCCGGAGCCGGCCTATGGGCCCTTTGCGGCACCCAAGCTCGGGATCCTTCTCCCCTCGCCTATATAAGCTTCCTCGAGGCTTCCCGACCGCACTAGGAGCTCCACCGCACTCCTCTACACCTCCCTAGCCACTCACCCGAGCCCCGGAGCTCCTCCTCAGCTGCCATCGCCACCATGGCCGCTGTGGCTCTCCTCCTAAATTCCGGTGAACCGGAGGTCCTCTCCTCCTTATTCCACCTTCAGTAGGCTACCCGGAGCAAGCAGATCCTCCCCACCTCACCTCCTCCTCCTCCTCCGGTGGCCGTTTGCCACGAGCTCACTGGCGGCCGTAGCCCTCCTCCGTCGCGTCCCATCGTTCCACCTGCTCCGCTGCTCTCTGGCGTGGACAAAGCCCTCAAGCGGGTGCGCCTCCTCGCACTAGTCACTTCGGTGGTCCGAGCTCCATCGGAGGTGGCCAGAGTCGCCGGGGCGGTCGCCGGAGTGCACGACCTCCTCTGGACTTAGGCGAGCTCGAGGTGAACGACGACGACCCAGGCTGGCTGGCCCCGCCTCCTGGCGGACCCCACTCGTCGGCGACTAACTGCGTTGACCCCACCTCGCCACGTCATTTAAGTGGAAATGTATTCCATGGAATACATTTTCGCTACACTGTAAGTGCACTTTTCCTATGTTTCGGGCTAAATTATGTTTTTTGCGCTGGAAAGCGTATTCTCAGCGTTTGCGCTTTCTGTTTTCCAGCTAGGGGCCTCTTTGTGAAGATTCTACAGATTGGTCCCTGCACTTTATCTATCCATATCTTTTTGCTCAAAACTCCAAATGAGGCGATTCCGAACCCGACTTCTTCATCTCGTCGAGCTGTTCTGTTGGTATGATTTTTGTAATGTTGTCACATTCTAAAAATGACCATTATGCCCTTGCCCTTATTCAGCCTCCTCCGAGAGAGGAAGTTTTCCGGCGATTCTTTCCGCGAGCTTCTCACACTTCCTCCCGGTGGTTCCATCCTTCCAAGGCAAGCCACACCCTCCATTTGCATGATTGCAATGCAATGTCATGGTTTAAATTATTTGAACTTATTTGAAATATTGCATTAGCGATGTATGATTTGTTCATGGCATTTCTTAGAGTTGTTTTGGTCTTGCTATTGCCATGATGTTGTTCGGATTACTAGGACTAATGCTTGCAGATTGAGGAGGACATGTTGCCATTGGATTATTAGTGGCTATTATGATGATAGTATTTGATGTTATGCTATGGAGTATTATTTGGAGTTGATGCTATCATATTGATCCGTGGTTCAGTATCTTGATATTGTTATTGGATTAGTAGCTTCATAGTATTTGGATTCAACATGATCTTAGTAGTATGCTAGTATGCTACCCTTGGGGTTTATTGAGGTGACTATATTATTCTCTGGATTATTTGTTGGATATTGCCAAATGTTGGATCACACGTGGATAGTTGATATCGGAGTAGTAGTTATCACATATCTATCTTTGGGGACTGATAACCCGCAAGTATACGGGATCAATGTAGCCTCTTTCGATAAGTAAGAGTGTCAAACCCAACGAGGAGCTAAAGCTAGAACAAATATTCTCTCAAGTCCTATCTGCCACTGATACGACTCTATGCACGTTTCGTGTTCGCTTTACCTAGAACAAGTATGAAACTAGAAGTACTTTGTAGGTGTTGTTGGATAGGTTTGCAAGATAATAAAGAGCACGTAAATAAAAAGTAGGGGTTGTTTAGATAAAGAAGCAATAAAGTAAATATAGCAAGTGTGGAAAAGTGGTGGTAGGAGTTGTGAAATTGTCCCTAAGCAATTGACTACTTTACTAGACTGGTAATCACTATTGCAATTCTATTTGAGGGAGAGGCATAAGCTAACATACTTTATCTTCTTGGATCATATGCACTTATGATTGGAACTCTAGCAAGCATCCGCAACTACTAAAGATCATTAAGGTAAAAACCCAACCATAGCATTAAAGTATCAAGTCCCCTTTATCCCATACGCAAACATCCTACTTACTCGGGTCTGTGTTTCTGTCACTCACGCCACCCACCATAAGCAAATCATGAACATATTGCAACCCTACAGCGGGAATCCCTCACGCTTGCGCGACACGGAGGGCACAATAGGACATCACCAATAATAAAACCTGCAATTCAAACCAATCATAGCAATTCATCAATCACCGATAGGACAATGAAAATCTACTCAGACATCATAGGATGGCAACACATCATTGGATAATAATATGAAGCATAAAGCACCATGTTCAAGTAGAGGGTACAACAGGTTGTGGGAGAGTGGGCCGCTGAATATAGATGGGGAAAGGTGATGGAGATGTTGGTGAAGATGATGGAGGTGTTGGTGTAGATCGCGGTGATGATGATGGCCCTCGGCGGCATTCTGGCGCCACCGGAAGCAAGGGGAGAGAGTCCCCCTTCTTCTTCTTCTTCCTTGACCTTCTCCCTAGATGGGAGAAGGGTTTCCCCTCTGGTCCTTGCCTCCCATGGCGTGGGAGGGGCGAGAGACGCTCCGAGATTGGATCTATCTCTCTGTCTCTCTCTATTTCTGCATTCCCAGATTCTGCCCTTTCACCGTTTCTTTTATATCCGGAGATTCGTAACTCCGATTGGGGTGAATCTTTCACCCAGATTTTTCTCATAAAATTAGCTTTCTTGCAGCAAAAGAAGAGCTTCAACCGCATTACGGGGTGCCCAAGAGAGTCCAGGGCACGCCCCCCGTCTCGTGGCCCCCTCGGGCATCGTCTTGTGTTGATTCTTCCTCCCAAAAATCACAAATATTCCAAAATAATTCTCCATCCGTTTTTATCCCGTCTGGACTCCGTTTGATATTGGATTTCTGCGATACATAAAACATGCAACAAACAGGAACTGGCACTGGGCACTGGATCAATATGTTAGTCCCAAAAATAGTATAAAAAGTTGCCAAAAGTATATGAAAGTTGAATAATATTGGCATGGAACAATCAAAAATTATAGATACGACGGAGACGATCAGCATCCCCAAGCTTAATTCATGCTCGTCCTCGAGTAGGTAAATGATAAAAAGATAATTTTTGATGTGGAATGCTACCTAGCATAATCTTGATCATATATCTAATCATGGCATGAATATTAAGACACGAGTGATTCAAAGCAATAGTCTAACATTTGACATAAAAACAATAATACTTCGAGTGTACCAATAAAGCAATCATGTCTTTTCAAAACAACATGGCCAAAGAAAGTTATCCCTACAAAATCATATAGTTTGGTTGTTGCTCTATCTTCATCACACAAAGTATTTAATCATGCACAACCCTGATGACAAGCCAATCAATTGTTTCATACTTTAGTAATCTCAAACTTTTTCAACTTTCACGCAATACATGAGCGTGAGCCATGGACATAGCACTATATGTGGAATAGAATGGTGGTTGTGGAGAAGACAAAAAGGGAGAAGAAAGTCTCACATCAACTAGGCGTATCAACGGGCTATGGAGATGCCTATCAATAGATACCAATGTGAGTGAGTAGGGATTGCCATGCAACGGATGCACTATAGCTATAAGTGTATGAAATCTCAAACTGGAAACTAAGTGGGTGTGCATCCAACTTGCTTGCTCATGAAGACCTCGGGGATTTGAGGAAGCCCATCATCGGAATATACAAGCCAAGTTCTATAATGAAAATTCCCACTAGTATATGAAAGTGAAAGCATAGGAGACTCTCTCTATGAAGAACATGGTGCTATTCTAAAGCACAAGTGTGGTAAAAGGATAGTAACATTGCCCCTTCTCTCTTTTTCCCTTTTTTTTTCTTGAATAGGCTTCTTTGGCCTCTCTTTTTTTAGGCTTCGTTGGCCTCTTTTTTTTTAAAGTCCGGAGTCTCATCCCGACTTGTGGGGGAATCATAGTATCCATCATCCTTTCCTCACTGGGGCAATGCTCTAATAATGATGATCATCACACTTTTATTTACTTACAACTCAATATTACAACTCGATACTAGAACAAAGATATGACTCTATATGAATGCCTTCGGCGGTGTACCGGGATGTGCAATGATCTAGCATAGCAATGACATCAAAAAATGGACAATCCATGAAAACATCATGCTAGCTATCTTACGATCATGCAAAGCAATATGACAATGAATGCTCAAGTCATGTGTATGATGATGGTGGAAGTTGCATGGCAATATATCTCGGAATGGCTATGGAAATGGCATGATAGGTAGGTATGGTGGCTGTTTTGAGGAAGGTATATGGTGGGTGTATGGTACCGGCGAAAGTTGCGCGGCACAAGAGAGGCTAGCAATGGTGGAAGGGTCAGAGTGCGTATAATCCATGGACTCAACATTAGTCATAAAGAACTCATATACTTATTGCAAAAATCTACAAGCCATTGAAAACAAAGTACTACGTGCATGCTCCTGGGGGGGATAGATTGGTAGGAAAATACCATCGCTCGTCCCCGACCGCCACTCATAAGGAAGACAATCAATAAATAAAATTGTGCTCCAACTTCATCACAAAGCGGTTCACCATATGTGCATGCTACGGGAATCACAAACCTCAACACAAGTATTTCTACTAATCTATAGTCTCCCACTAGCATGACTCTAATGTCACCACCTTTTTATCGCAAAACTATTGCAAGAAATCAAACATATCATATTCACCGATCTACAAGTTTATGTAGGATTTTATGACTAACCATGTGAATGACCAATTCCTATCATCTCTCTAAATAGATAAAAGTGAAGCAAGATAGTTTAATTCTTTCTACAAAAGATATGCCCACGCTCTAACAAATATAAGTGAAGTAAAAGAGCATTCTACAAATGGCGGTTTTCTATGTGAAGAGAAACAGGCAATTCAAACTTCAAATGATATAAGTGAAGCACATGAAGCATTCTATAAAGCCATACTCAAAAGATTTAAGTGAAGTGCAATGAGCATTCTATAAATCAACCAAGGACTATCTCATACCAGCATGGTGCATAAAAGAAAAGTGAAAACTAAATGCAAAATACGCTCCAAGACTTGCACATATCGCATGAACGAAACGAATCCGAAAACATACCGACACTTGTTGAAGAAAGAGGGGATGCCTTCCGGGGCATCCCCAATCTAAGATGCTTGAGTCTCCTTGAATATTTACTTGGGGTGCCTTGGGCATCCCCAAGCTTGAGCTCTTGCCTCTCTTCCTTTTCCTCATATCAAGACCTCCTCGATCAAACACTTCATCCACACAGAACTTCAACAGAAAACTCGGTAAGATCCGTTAGTACAATAAAGCAAATCACTACTCTAAGTACTGTTGCAAACCAATTCATATTTTGTTTTGAATTGTGTCTACTTTAACATAACTTTTTCATGGCTTAATCCACTGATAGAAATTGATAGATTCATCAAAACAAGCAAACTATGCATAAAAAACAGAATCTGTCAAAAACAGAACAATCTGTAGCAATCTGAACATTCACCATACTTATGTTACCCAAAAATTCTACCAAAATTAGTAAAAATAAACAATTTGCACTGCAAGATAGTAGAAAAGGAATCAGAACCATTTGACGTTCCATTTAAAAATGTAAAATCACGCACTACAGCCAAAGTTTCTGTCCTGCACCGTACAAACCAACAAGCATTGTAAATATCCTAAAGGCAAACCTTGGCACATTATTTTTATAATACAATGGAATTGTACAAGGGGATAATTATTTTTGTTGAAAAGTTTCTGTAATCAAGATTTACAAAGTTTCCGTGAGCATGAATAAAGTTCAAGGCTAGCTCCCACTTCATGCTTGTCTTTCTCACTTTCACTTTCCTTTTTGAAAAGTTTTAGGTTCCCCTCTTTATTTGAGAGAGAGGCATAAGCTAACATACTTTATCTTCTTGGATCATATGCAATTATCATTGTAACTCTAGCAAGCATCCGCAACTACTAAAGATCATTAAGGTAAAAACTCAACCATAGAATCAAAGTATCAAGTCCCCTTTATCCCATACGCAAACAACCTACTTACTCGGGTTTGTGCTTCTGTCGCCACCCACCATAAGCAAATCATGAACATATTGCAAACCCTACAGCAGGAATCCCTCACGCTTGCGCGACATGGAGGGCACAATAGGACAGCACCAATAATAAAACCTGTAATTCAAACCAATCATAGAAATTCAACAATCACCGATAGGACAACGAAAATCTACTCAGACATCATAGGATGGCAACACATCATTGGATAATAATATGAAGCATAAAGCACCATGTTCAAGTAGAGGGTACAACGAGTTGCGAGAGAGTGTACCGCTGAATATAGATGGGGGAAGGTGATGGAGATGTTGGTGAAGATGATGGAGGTGTTGGTGTAGATCGCGGTGATGATGATGGCCCTCGGCGGCGTTCCGACGCCACCGGAAGCAAGGGGGAGAGAGACCCCTTCTTCTTCTTCTTCTTCCTTGAGCTTCTCCCTAGATGGGAGAAGGGTTTCCCCTCTGGTCCTTGGCTCCCATGGCATGGGAGGGGCGAGAGCCCCTCCGAGATTGGATCTATCTCTCTGTCTCTCTCTGTTTTCGCGTTCCCAGATTCTGCCCTTTCACCGTTTCTTTTATATCTGGAGATCCGTAACTCCGATTGGGGTGAATGTTTCACCCAGATTTTTCTCATAAAATTAGCTTTCTTGTGGCAAAGAAGAGCATCAACCGCCTTACGGGTGCCCAGAGAGTCCAGGTGCGCCTGCCCCTCATCACGTGGCCCCACAGGCACCGCCTCGCTGATTCTTCCTCCCAAAAATCACAAATATTCCAAAATAATTCTCCATCCATTTTTATCCCGTTTGGACTCCGTTTGATATTGGGTTTCTGCAAAACATAAAACATGAAACAAACAGGAACTGGCACTGGGCACTGGATCAATATGTTAGTCCCAAAAAATAGTATAAAAAGTTGCCAAAAGTATATGAAAGTTGAATAATATTGGCATGGAACAATCAAAATTTATAGATACGACGGAGACGTATCTGGGACAAATTCCATCATTTCGTTTGTCAGGTGCCACCGAACCGGGCTTTTCCAGTGCAACCACATTTGCCTTTTATGGCAAGGCCCTAATGCGGTCTATTGTCATGCCTCTCGCCGATGCTTCCAACTAGGGAAGGTTATGTACTCGCACTGCCCTGGCCCGGTAGGCGGTGATAACCTTGTGTGCCCCAGTTGTTTGCGCGCTTTTATCCCCGTTTGAGATCATTTGTTTTGCCACGATGGTGGCCGTTGGGTGTCACGAGGTGACATCGGGCCCACCCATGACTTAGCCCAAAGGGGAGTTGGTCGGAGTGGTCGGGAGAGTGTCATGGCAGTAGATCGGTTTTGTCGGAACACCGTTGGTCCACCCGAATGGGAACACGAGGACATGGGTTCTTTGATGTGGGTACAGTGTGCTAACCTCTGCAGAGTGTGTTTAATCTATCGATAGCCGCGTCCTCGGTCATGGGCATAGTTTATACTAGGTCACACCGTTCGATCAACACTCACATGATGGAATGACTTGTAGATGATTTATCTGTTGATTATGTGAGCAGTAACAGTTTGGCAGGATGTCGACGATGATGTTGGGATGATCTTGAGGATGATCATTCCGTTTGTGAAGTGGTTACACGGTGATCACGTGGAGGTATTGATCACGAGGTGATCTAGGTGATTTATTGCTTGGCCGGATAGCCAATAGTGAGATGGTTCTTGAGATGGTGGTTCAGTAGTAATCTTAATAGTTTCTTATCATGCTTTATAGTTGCCTTCACCTCATAGTAGTTGTTAATAACTTAACATGTTAAATGCTATGTTGTTGTTTTGCCTTGATGCTTTTGGTTGTTGTGAGCTTGCAAGTAAATTCAATGTACCGACCTGTCGTGTCATGCCAGATTGTAGGAGATGTCGTGCTTGCTTATTTTTCGAGGTTACTGTTCATGCGAGCTAGATCGTGTCCCAGCCAGAGCCCCTGCGGAGTGGAGTTCACCATGGTCGTTGTTGTTCCGCTGCTAGAAGTATTCCGCTGCTACGAGTTGTTCTGCTGCTAGCATAGAGCTACCTTAGCAGGTGTAGTGTCGCCATGCTGATGTGTATCCTTTGTAACATCGGACCTTTGTATCCCTTATCCGTTGTAATAAGAGTTGATTTGTTCTATGTCAAGCAGTGCTATATTCTAGAAGACTTAATCTCTGGGCTGGAATGCAAGGTGTTCTGGTTCCTCTGAGCCGGGGTGGCACGGCTTTTTAGCACACAAGGGTGTCGATGAGTTCCACTCCTCCCCTTGCTACCTGCATGACAATCAAACACACTCGAAGCCTATGTGTCGGCGGTTTGTCTGATGAGGTAGAGTGAATTGCACATGGTTGGTCCAATATCACGTCCAACGTTGATTTGGGTACCTTGCCTGGTTGTTTTCTCTTTTGTGTCAACAGATCATCAGATCTATTGGTGCTGGAGTGCTTTGGGCGTCAGGTACGATGCGGGCATCTGCCACCCTTGCTTGGCTCATGTTGTTCTGCCTTGGATTCTAGTATCGTTGATTAGCCAACCAGGCATCCTCCATAACGCAGTATCTTGTGACTATATTTGATAGCTCTATGAACGTTCTAAGGCATTTTCGTGCCATATTTTTCTAATTCCCTCATCGTAACAACTGTGATGGAATGCCGTTGAGGCCTCCCCAATCGGGCAATCTGGGATTTTGTTCTTTACGAACAAGGAATGCATCCAGAACTGCCGAATTATTTCTTTTGTCTTTTGTACGATGAGAGTTAGATTCCAGATGTCAACTACCCTTGAGTTAGAGGGGAAATAAGTGACATGTGGGTGGGTGGAAGAGGAAATTTTATTCCAAAACGATCTGTTATCGGCCTCCCTGGTGAGATTTCCTGGGGTTGATCCAGTACAGACCTCGAGATCGCTTGTGCGGCCTGGCTATTCTGGCCAGCATTGTAAGTCATCAAACCCGAGCTCCAGCCTTGGTTCGATGAAATGTAACTTTCGTCCCCTAGCTGGTGCAAAACCGGCAATTGGGTGATGCTCCTAAGTGGCTCCTCGGCTATATCTAATGTCATGGCAAAGGAAGCACCCATAGGGTTTAGGTTGTCGAGATCGATGTCCCGACGAGGAGCTGGAGCTTCAGCTTTCTCCAGCGTTTCAGTTGAAACGAGGTTTAGGCTCTCCGGCATAAAAACCACACTAGAGTGAATCTGATCATTGAACAATGATGCCATCAAACTGCTTTGACCACATAGAGAGACCTGCATGGGCCACCAATGTCGGAGTTAAATCCGTCAGATCTCGGGTAAGGGGCCCCGAGCTAGTGATCTTAGCTTGATGGTAACAAGACAAAGAGGGACATGATGTTTTACCAAGGTTCGAGCCTTCTCAAAGAGGTAAAACCCTATGCCCTGATTCTATTGTATTGATTTTGGGTGGAGTACAAAGTACATGATGATCTACCTCAAGATCAACTGTGGATGAATCTTACTTGACCCCACAGACTAAACCCCTCGGCTTATATTGCCACCGGGGGTATCTAGTATTACAATTAGGTGGTTACATGTGACGCCCGGATAATTAAGCTACAGTAATTCCCTCCCAATGATGCCACATCATCATGATTACTGTTGTTAAACTCACGTTGGTTCAAAATCGGTTCAAATACCAAATTCAAATCAAAGTCCAAAATTCAAATTGCCAAACATGAAAACTAAAATGTTCAAAGTGTGGCAAATAATCCCTGGATATTTGTCATGTTGGAACCAACCTCATTTGAGTTCCCAAAATGCCCCTAGGTTTTTATCTTGTGGTCCAACAATAATTAAATTGGCCTTTCCAATTTCCAAAAATGGTTAGCCAACTCCTTCCGACCCCAAACTTTTTATGCAACTTCACTTTGCTCCTATCTATTTTTGTGCAAAGTGCCACATTTAACAAAAATAATTCAGTAGCTCTTTTAAATAGGAAACATAGGTAAATCAAAAAAAATAAAATAAAATAAAAGGCCACCACCCCCTAGTGGGCCTCGTGGCCTAGCTGGCCATCCAGCTGGTCGGCCAGGCTGGCCCACTCGAACCACCCACGCCGCCGAGGGGATAAGTCTCCCCCTCGGCCTCATCATTGTCAGCCCCATATATCCCCCCCCCTTGCTCGGCTCTCTCCCTGTCAGTTCTCTCTGCCGGAGCACCGTCGGCTGTTGGGGAACGTTGCAGAAAATTAAAAAATTTCCTACGGTTTCACCAAGATCCATCTATGAGTTCATCTAAGCAACGAGTCAAGGGTGAGAGATTGCATCTACATACCACTTGTAGATCGCGTGCGGAAGCGTTCAAGGAAGGGTGATGATGGAGTCGTACTCGCCGTGATTCAGATCACCGATGACCAAGTCTTTGAGCGGACAACACCTCCGCGTTCAACACACGTGCGGGACGGAGACGTCTCCTCCTTCTTGATCCAGCAAGGGGAAGGAGAGGTTGATGATGATCTAGCAACCTGACGGCGTGGTGGTGGATGCAATGAACTCGGCAGGCTTCGCCAAGCTGCTACGGGAGGAGGACGAGGTGTAGCGGGGGAGGGAGGCGCCAATACACGTGGCACGGCTGCCTCCCCCGCCTCCTTTATATAGGCCCCCAAGGGGCGCCGCCCTGAGATCCAATCTTCCAAGGGGCGGCGGCTAGGGGGGTGGAGTGCCCCCAGGGCAAGTGGGCGCCCCACCCTAGGGTTTCAACCCTAGGCGCAGGGTGTGGGCCAAGGGGGCGCACCAGCCCACTATGGGCTGGTTCCCCTCCCCACTTCAGCCCTTGGGGCCCTCCGGGATGGGTGGCCCCACCGGTGGACCCAGGACCCTTCCGGTGGTCCCGGTACAATACCGGGTGACCCCGAAACTTTCCCGATGGCTGAAACAACACTTCCTATATATAATTCTTTACCTCCGGACCATTCCGAAACTCCTTGTGACGTCTGGGATCTCATCCGGGACTCCGAACAACATTCGGTATGCTACATACTCATATTCATACAACCCTAGCGTCACCGAACCTTAAGTGTGTAGACCCTACGGGTTCGGGAGACACGTAGACATGACCGAAATGACTCTCGGGCAATAACCAACAGCGGGATCTGGATACCCATGTTGGCTCCCACATGCTCCTCGATGATCTCATCGGATGAACCACGATGTCGAGGATTAAACAACCCCGTATTCAATTCCCTTTGTCAATCGGTATGTTACTTGCCCGAGACTCGATCGTCGGTATCCCAATACCTCGTTCGGTCTCAAGCATCGGCAAGTCACTTTACTCGTACAGTAATGCATGATCCGTGACCAACCACTTGGTCACTTTGAGCTCATTATGATGATGCATTACCGAGTGGGCCCAGAGATACCTCTCCGTCATACGGAGTGACAAATCCCATCTCGATCCGTGTCAACCCAATGACACTTTCGGAGATACCGTAGTGCACCTTTATAGTCACCCGATTCGTTGTGATGTTTGGTACACCCAAAGCACTCCTACGGCATCCGGGAGTTACACGATCTCATGGTCTAAGGAAAGGATACTTGACATTGGAAAAGCTCTAGCAAACGAACTACACGATCTTGTGCTATGCTTAGGATTGGGTTTTGTCCATCACATCATTCTCCTAATGATGTGATCCCGTTATCAACGACATCCAATGTCCATAGCCAGGAAACCATGACTATCTGTTGATCAACGAGCTAGTCAACTAGAGGCTTACTAGGGACATATTATGGTCTATGTATTCACACATGTATTACGATTTCCGGATAATACAGTTATAGCATGAATAAAGACAATTATCATGAACAAGGAAATATAATAATAATCCTTTTATTATTGCCTCTAGGGCATATTTCCAACAGTCTCCCACTTGCACTAGAGTCAATAATCTAGTTACATTGTGATGAATCGCACACCCATAGAGTTCTGGTGTTGATCATGTTTTGCTCGCGAGAGTGGTTTAGTCAACGGATCTGCGACATTCAGATCCGTATGTACTTTGCAAATATCTATGTCTCCATCTTGAACATTTCCACGGATGGAGTAGAAGCGACGTTTGATGTGCCTGGTCTTCTTGTGAAACCTGGGCTCCTTGGCAAGGGCAATAGCTCTAGTGTTGCCACAGAAGAGTTTGATCGACCCCGACGCATTGGGTATGACTCCTAGGTCGGTGATGAACTCCTTCACCCAAATTGCTTCATGCGCTGCCTCTGAGGCTGCCATGTACTCCGCTTCACATGTAGATCCCGCCACGACGCTCTGCTTGCAAACGCACCAGTCACCGCTCCACCATTCAACATATACACGATCCGGTTTGTGACTTAGAGTCATCGGATCGTGTCGAAGCTAGCGTCGATGTAACCCTTTACGACGAGCTCTTCGTCACCTCCATAAACGAAAACATGTCCTTTGTCCTTTTAGGTACTTCAGATATTCTTGACCGCTGTCCAGTGTTCCTTGCGGGATTACTTTGGTACCTTCCTACCAAACTTACGGCAAGGTTTACATCAGTCCGGTACACAAGATGGCATACATAATAGATCCTATGGTCAAGCATAGGGATGACACTCATCTCTTCTTTATCTTTTGCCGTGGTCGGGGACTGAGCCGAGCTCAATCTCACACCTTGCAACACACGCAAGAACCCTTTCTTGGACTGATCCATTTTGAACTTCTTCAAAATCTTATCAAGGTTAGTGCTCTGTGAAAGACCTATGAGGCGTCTCGATCTATCCCTATAGATCTTGATGCCTAATATGTAAGCAGCTTCTCCAAGGTCCTTCATTGAAAAACACTTATTCAAGTAGGCCTTAATGTTGTCCAGAAGTTCTATATCATTTCCCATCAAGAGTATGTCATCTACATATAATATGAGAAATGCTATAGAGCTCCCACTCACTTTCTTGTAAACGCAGCTTCTCCATAAGTCTCATAAACCCAAACGCTTTGATCATCTCATCAAAGCGAATGTTCCAACTCCGAGATGCTTGCACCAGCCCATAAATGGATCGCTGGAGCTTGCATACTTTGTTAGCATTATTAGGATCGACAAAACCTTTCGGCTGCATCATATACAGCTCTTCCTTAAGATGTCCGTTAAGGAATGCCGTTTTGACGTCCATCTGCCATATCTCATAATCATAGTATGCGGCAATTGCTAACATGATTCGGACGGACTTCAGCTTTGCTACGGGAGAGAATGTCTCGTCGTAGTCAATCCCTTGAACTTGTCGATAACCCTTAGCGACAAGTCGAGCTTTATAGATGGTAACATTTCCATCCGTGTCCGTCTTCTTCTTAAAGATCCATTTGTTTTCTATTGCTCGCTAATCATCGGGCAAGTCTGTCAAAGTCCATACTTTGTTTTCATACATGGATTCTATCTCGGATTTCATGGCTTGAAGCCATTTGTTGGAATCTGGGCCTGCCATCGCTTCTTCATAGTTCGAAGGTTCACCGTTGTCTAACAACATGATTTCCGGGACAGGGTTGCATACCACTCAGTGCGTAATGTGTCCTTGTGGACCTATGAAGTTCAAGAGCAACTTGATCCAAGTACCTTGATCATCATCATTATTTTCCTCTTCGGTTGGTGTAGGCATCACAGAACATTTTCTGAGCTGCACTACTTTCCCGTTCGAGAGGTAGTACTTCATCGAGTTCTACTTTCCTCCCACTTACTTCTTTCGAGAGAAACTGTTTTCGAGAAGGATCCGTTCTTGGCAACAAAGATCTTGCCCTCGGATCTTAAGTAGAAGGTATACCCAATGGTTTCCTTAGGGTATCCTATGATGACGATTTTTCCGACTTGGGTTCGAGCTTTTCGGGTTGAAGTTTCTTGACATAAGCATCGCATCCCCAAACTTTTAGAAACGATGACTTAGGTTTCTTCCCAAACCATAATTCATACGGTGTCGCCTCAACGGATTTAGACGGTGCCCTATTTAAAGTGAATGTAGCTGTCTCTAGAGCGTATCCCCAAAATGATAGCGTAAATCGGTAAGAGACATCATAGACCGCACCATATCCAATAGAGTGCGATTATAACGTTCGGACACACCGTTCTGTTGAGGTGTTCCAGCGGCGTGAGTTGTGAAACGATTCCACATTTCCTTAAGTGTGTACCAAATTCGTGACTTCAATATTCTCCTCCACGATCTGATCGTAGGAACTTTATCTTTCGGTCACGTTGATTCTCTACCTCATTCTGAAATTCCTTGAACTTTTCAAAGGTCTCGGACTTGTGTTTCATTAAGTAGACATACCCATATCTACTCAAGTCATCGGTGAGAGTGAGAACATAACGATATCCTCCATGAGCCTCAACGCTCATTGGACCGCACACATCGGTATGTATGATTTCCAACAAGTTGGTTGCTCGCTCCATTGTTCCGGAGAACGGAGTCTTGGCCATTTGCCCATGAGGCATGGTTCGCATGTGTCAAATGATTCATAATCGAGAGACTCTAAAAGTCCATCGATGGAGCTTCTTCATGCGCTTGACACCAATGTGACCAAGGCGGCAGTGCCACAAGTATGTGGGACTATCGTTATCAACTTTCATCTTTTGGCATTCACACTATGAATATTTGTAATATTACGCTCGAGATTCATTAAGAATAAACCATTGACCATAGGGGCATGACCATAAAACATATCTCTCATATAAATAGAACAACCATTATTCTCGGATTTAAATGAGTAGCCATCTCGTATCAAACGAGATCCAGATACAATGTTCATGCTCAAACTTGGCACTAAATAACAATTATTAAGGTTTATAACTAATCACGTAGGTAAATGTAGAGGTAGCGTGCCGACGGTGTTCACATCGACCTTGGAACCATTCCCGACGCAAGATCGTCACCTCGTCCTTCGCCATCTCCGCTTATTCCGCAGCTCTGCTGTGAGTTACAAATATGAGCAACGACACGGTATCAAATACCGGGAGTTACTACAGTCTTGGTAAGGTACACATCAATTACATGTATATCAAATATACCTTTGGTGTTGCCGTCCTTCTTATCCGCTAAGTATTTGGGGCAGTTCCGCTTCGGTGACCCTTCCCTTGCAATAAAAGCACTCGATCTCGGGCTTGGGTCCATTCTTTGACTTCTTCCCATGGCGGCTTACGGGCGCGGCAACATCCTTGTCGTCTTTCTTGAAGTTCTTCTTGCCCTTGCCCTTCTTGAACTTAGTGGTCTTATTGACCATCAACACTTGATGTTCTTTCTTGATTTCAACCTCTGCGACTTCAAAGATTGAAAATACTTCAGAATGGTCTTCACCATCCCCGCATATTGTAGTTCATCACAAATCTCTTGTAGCTTGGTGGGAGCGATCAAGGATTCTGTCAATGACCGCCTCGCCAGGAGGTTAATGTCCAAATGGGTCGGCGGTTGTGCAACCTGACATTTTGAGTATGTGCTCACCGATGAACTATTTTCCTCCATCTTACAACTATAGAACTTGTCGGGACTTCATATCTCTTGACCGGGCATGAGCTTGGAAAACTAGTTTCAGCTCCTCGAACATCTCATATGCTCCGTGTTGCTCAAAACGCTTTTGGAGCCCCGGTTCTAAGCTGTAAAGCATGCCGCACTGAACGAGGGAGTAATCATCAGCGCGAGACAGCCAAGCGTTCATAACGTCTTGGTTCTCTGGGACGGGAGCATCATCTAGCAGTCCTTCTAGGACATATTGTTTCTTGGCAGCTATGAGGATGATCCTCAGGTTCCGGACCCAGTCCGTATAGTTGCTGCCATCATCTTTCAGCTTGGTTTTCTCTAGGAATGCGTTGAAGTTCATGTTGACATGAGCGTTGGCCATTTGATCTACAAGACATATTTGCAAAGGTTTTAGACTAAGTTCATGATAATTAAGTTCATCTAATCAAATTATTACAATGAACTCCCACTCAGATTAGACATCCCTCTAGTCATCTAAGTGTTACACGATCCGAGTCGACTAGGCCGTGTCCGATCATCACGTGAGACGGACTAGTCATCATCGGTGAACATCTTCATGTTGATCGTATCTTCCATACGACTCGTGTTCGACCTTTCGGTCTCTGTGTTCTGAGGCCATGTCTGTACATGCTAGGCTCGTCAAGTTAACCCTAAGTGTTTTGCATGTGTAAACTGTCTTACACCGTTGTATGTGAGCGTAAGGATCTATCACACCCGATCATCACGTGGTGCTTGAAACGATTTAACTTTAGCAACGGCGCACGCTAGGGAGAACACTTCTTGAAATTGTTGTAAGGGATCATCTTATTTACTACCGTCGTTCTAAGTAAACAAGATGCATAAACATAATAAACATCACATGCAATTATATAGTAGTGACATGATATGGCCAATATCATATAGCTCCATTGATCTCCATCTTCGGGGCTCCATGATCATCTTGTCACCGGCATGACACCATGATCTCCATCATCATGATCTCCATCATCGTGTCTTCATGAAGTTGTCACGCCAACGACTACTTCTACTTCTATGGCTAACGCGTTTAGCAATAAAGTAAAGTAATTTACATGGCGTTCTTCAATGACACGCAGGCCATAAAAAAAATAAAGACAACTCCTATGGCTCCTGCCGGTTGTCATACTCATCGACATGCAAGTCGTGATTCCTATTACAAGAACATGATCTCATACATCACAATATATCATTCATCATTCATCACAACTTCTGGCCATATCACATCACATGACAATTGCTGCAAAAACAAGTTAGACGTCCTCTAATTGTTGTTGCATCTTTTACGTGGCTGCAATTGGGTTCTAGCAAGAACGTTTTCTTACCTACGAATAACCACAACGTGATTTTGTCAACTTCTATTTACCCTTCATAAGGACCCTTTTCATGAATCCGCTCCAACTAAAGTGGGAGAGATGACACCCGCCACCACCTTATGCAACTAGTGCATGTCTGTCGGTGGAACCGGTCTCACGTAAGCGTACGTGTAAGGTTGGTTCGGGCCGCTTCATCCCACAATACCGCTGAAGCAAGAAAAGACTAGTAGTGGCAAGCAAGTTGACAAGATCTACGCCCACAACAAAATTGTGTTCTACTCGTGCAATAGAGAACTACGCATAGACCTAGCTCATGATGCCACTGTTGGGGAACGTTGCAGAAAATTAAAATTTTTCCTACGGTTTCACCAAGATCCATCTATGAGTTCATCTAAGCAACGAGTCAAGGGAGTGAGATTGCATCTACATACCACTTGTAGATCGCGTGCGGAAGCGTTCAAGGGAAGGGTGATGATGGAGTCGTACTCGCCGTGATTCAGATCACCGATGACCAAGTGCTGAACGGACAGCACCTCCATGTTCAACACACGTACGGGATGGGAGACGTCTCCTTCTTGATCCAGCAAGGGGGAAGGAGAGGTTGATGATGATCCAGCAGCACGACGGCGTGGTGGTGGATGCAGCAGAACTCCGGCAGGGCTTCACCAAGCTGCTGCGGGAGGAGGACGAGGTGTAGCAGGGGGAGGGAGGCGCCAATACACAGGGTACGGCTGCCCTCCCCCTGCCCTCCTTTATATAGGCCCCCAGGGGGGGCACCGGCCCTGGGAGATCCAATCTCCCAAGGGGCGGCGGCAGTGGAGTGCCCCCAAGGCAGTGGGCGCCCCACCCTAGGGTTTCAACCCTAGGCGCAGGGGGTGGGCCAAGGAGGGCGCACTAGCCCACTATGGGCTGGTTCCCCTCCCCACTTCAGCCCTTGGGGCCCTTAGAGATGGGTGGCCCCACCCGGTGGACCCTCGGGACCCTTCCGGTGGTCCCGGTACAATACCGGGTGACCCCGAAACTTTCCCGATGGCCGAAACAACACTTCCTATATATAATTCTTTACCTCCGGACCATTCCGGAACTCCTCGTGACGTTCGGGATCTCATCCGGGACTCCAAACAACATTCGGTATGCTGCATACTCATATTCATACAACCCTAGCGTCACCGAACCTTAAGTGTGTAGACCCTACGGGTTCGGGAGACATGTAGACATGACCGAGACAACTCTCGAGCAATAACCAACAGCGGGATCTGGATACCCATGTTGGCTCCCACATGCTCCTCGATGATCTCATCGGATGAACCACGATGTCGAGGATTAAACAACCCCGTATTCAATTCCCTTTGTCAATCGGTACGTTACTTGCCCGAGACTCGATCGTCGGTATCCCAATACCTCGTTCGGTCTCGTTAGCGACAAGTCACTTTACTCGCATCAGAATGCATGATCCGTGACCAACCACTTGGTCACTTTGAGCTCATTATGCCGATGCATTATCGAGTGGGCCCAGAGATACCTCTCCGTCATACGGAGTGACAAATCGCATCCTCGATCCGTGTCAACCCAATGACACTTTCGGAGATACCAGTAGTGCACCTTTATAGTCACCCGATTCGTTGTGATGTTTGGTACACCCAAAGCACTCCTACGGCATCCGGAGTTACATGATCTCATGGTCTAAGGAAAGGATACTTGACATTGGAAAAGCTCTAGCAAACGAACTACACGATCTTGTGCTATGCTTAGGATTGGGTTTTGTCCATCACATCATTCTCCTAATGATGTGATCCCGTTATCAACGACATCCAATGTCCATAGCCAGGAAACCATAACTATCTGTTGATCAACGAGCTAGTCAACTAGAGGCTTACTAGGGACATATTATGGTCTATGTATTCACACATGTATTACGATTTCCGGATAATACAGTTATAGCATGAATAAAGACAATTATCATGAACAAGGAAATATAATAATAATCCTTTTATTATTGCCTCTAGGGCATATTTCCAAATTCGGCGCCGTTGCCGCGGCCTCAACCCCCTCCCTCACCACGTCGACCCGTCCAACGGCTCCACCGGCCTCCTCCTCGTCGGTACAAGCCCCGAATGGAGCTCGGAGTCAGCGCATCGAGCGGATCGACGCCGAACCTCATCGCCGTCCCCAGCCACCTCGTCCGCGACCGCGCCGTTGCCGTACTGCCTCGTCCCCATCGCCGTCGTCTGCCTCGTCCCCGCTGTCGTCGGACCACCCCAACCTTCCCCGAGCCCGCTGCCCTGTGCCCTCCGTTCCCCTCATGAGCGCCTTCCCTCCTCTCCACTCTGTTCCGTCATAGGCCCCCGTCCCCGCCTCGCGCCTCCCCCGTCGTCCCCGTCCCCTGCTACTGCTCTGGACCGCGCCGCTGCTGACCGCCGCCCTCGCGCCCAGACGCTGCTTTTGTCGGCGCGTTCGCCGCCCCTCCATTCCCCTCTCTCTCTGTCGTCTCGGCGCCACAGCACAAGCCGCCAGACCCACCCGCAGCCATGTGTCCGCTCCTCGACATGCCCAGCGCGCCCGCGCCTCCGGCCTCTGTCGCTCCGCCCAAGCCACCGAGGCCACGGCCTCGCCCTCGATGGGCGTTCGCGATCATGCCCGCGCCGTCCACCATTGCCCGCTGCCGCTCACGCCTTTGCTCATCGCTGCCTGCCTGCCGTCTCGCCCTCTTTGGCATTCTGGCGGTGCTCTCACGGCCTCGCCTCGCCCAGCAAGTGCGACCTCCATGGGCGCCCACCCCGCTTCTCTGCCCGGAGGCCCGCGCCCGACCCCGGGGTTCTGCCCGTTAACTCGCCCCGCTGAGTTGGCCTAGTGCCACTAACGAACGAGCCCCGCGCCCTGAAAACGATTAAACATATATATTTATATAAATAATTAAATTGATTAGTTAATTTAATGGTTAATTAACTTAATTAATGTTGCTTAATTAACCAGTTAACTAACTAATTAGACTAACTAATCATGTTAGTTTAGCTGATGTCAATGACAGGGGACCCCACTAGTCAACTGGGACCCCCTGGAACCGCATGTCACCCTCTGGTACACCTCTGTGTACGCAGATCTGGGTGCCCATAGCATTTTAGCTTTTTAATTTGAATTAAATTAATAATTTCAGAATATTGCTAAAACTTTAATAAATCATTTAAAATAATCTGTAACTTGGATGAAAAAGTTTTATACATCAAAGTTGCTCAGAACGACGAGACGAATAAGAACACGCCCTCCGTTTGTCCGCCACACATTCCTAGGATAGCGAACATGCAACTTTCCCCCTCCGTTTCATCTGTCCGGAAAATACAAACTTCGGGAAAACATTCCCGGATGTTACCCCCCTTCGTCGTATCATGTAGTACCGCGTTAGAACACGTCTAGCTCTGCCTGTTGTCCTGTTATGCTCTTGCTTGCTATATATTTACTGTTTCTCCCCCCTCTTCTCTCCGATAGACCCCGAGACTACCGCTGCTGCCGCCGTGATCGACTACGTCGATGACGACCCCTTCTTGTTGTCTGAGCAACCAGGCAAGCGCCCCCTTTGATCATCCCGATATCGCCCATTCCATTCACTAATGCTTGCATTAGATTTTGCTACTGTTATTGTTTGCTCCTATTCTGATGCATAGCCTACTTTTGTAACCTGCTCATTGTACCTTACCTGCTTATCCTAAACTGCTTAGTATAGGTTGGTTAGTGATCCATCAGTGACCCCCAGTACTTGTCCTTGTTGCCCCTGCTTCATCATCGACGACTCGATCAGCGTGATCGACGACCAGAGCCCGACACCTCACATCACATCACGCCCCTTTTGTTGCTCGACTCTGCAGAGCTACTATCGAGTGTCGAGGGTGATCCCTCATAACGCACTCCTGATGATAATTCTATAGTGTAGCCATTCGGTCGTGGTCATTGTGGGTGATTACCTCTTTCACCATTCCCGATACGGCTCTGTCGTTCAACACCTCAAGTGTGAACCTCGAGGGTGGTCCCTCTTACATTCACCTTGATTATTACATTGAGTGGAATCCTCCATGGGTGATTCCTCGGGTTTTCCCCTTGATGTTTGGACACACGGTTACCTTGACTTTACTTGAGACCTTGGTGAAAGTCGGGCGGGCCCGGAGAGCACCCGCAAGATAATGACGTGGCACGGCCGGGCATTCTAGGCCCTTGTCGTAAGTCCACGAGACGGGGCGACGGGGTCACTTTCGATCGTGAGTCTCTGCTCGTCTCCACAAGTTAATAATGCGCTATGGTTTGGGTATTTGTTCTAAGTTGGCCTCTGGCCTTTACGCACTAACCACCACATGAGAATAGATATGGGACTCGACGTCGCAGATGTCCAAGCTTTATCGACGTCGATTCAAATTGTGGCACGGCGGATCGTCTTTGGCCATCCGAGGTCTTTGGTATCCACCCTGCACACAACGGCCCGGAGTGCTGCGGGCGATGGGCCCAAAACTCTGGAGTGCTTAGGATGTAGACTAGCGGGGACCTCTCTGCTGAGCCTAGGTAGGGCTGCGACGTGTTGATCTTCCGAGGGCGGGCATTGACCCTAGAAAGGTGTGTCCGGCCAAAGTGACCAAGCGTGTTGGGTAACGTGGTGCACCCCTGCAGGGAAGATTATTTATTAATAGCCATGTCCACGGTAACGGACGTTCAGACTTATATCCTGATCTTATACAACTACAAATGGATACTTGAGATATGTGGCTCCAGGATTGCTTTCTCGCAGGGAGTTGAGGAAGGATCTTTGGGCATTATTGTTACAACATGCTTGTTAAATATAAACTGCTATTCTTTGCTCTTCTACATGTTGCAAGATGCTCGGAGCTGCGTGAAGATGCTAGTCTTTGATAGGCTAGGCTTTCCCCCTCTATTCTGGCATTCTGCAGTTCAGTCCACAGATACAACCCTTCCATTTGGTACAAATGCATACTTAGTATAGATCTGATGCTTGTGAGTACTTTGGATGACTACTCACGGTTGCTTTGCTACCCCTTTTTCCCCTTCTTTCTTCTTTCTGGTTGATGCAACCAGATGGTGGATCCCTGGAGCCAGATGCCATCGCTGATGGATGCTACTACATGGAGACCGCCGATGACCAGGAGTAGTTTAGGAGGTCCCAGGCAGGAGGTGTTGCCTCTTCGATCGTGCTGCTTTTGTGCTAGCCTTCTTAAGGCAGTCTTGTTTAACTTATGTCTATACTCAGATATTGTTGCTTCCGCTGACTCTTGTGTATCAAGCTATGTATTCGAGCCCTCGAGGCCCCTGGCTTGTAATATAAAGCTTGTATTATTTTATTTGTGTCTAGAGTTGTGTTGTGATATCTTCCCGTGAGTCCCTGATCTTGATCGTACACATTTGCGTGTATGATTAGTGTACGATTGAATTGGTGGTGTCACAAGTTGGTATCAGAGCCGACTGCCTGTAGGATCCCCCTTTCCAACTCCTTGGCCGAAATTGAGTCTAGTATTTGAAAAACTGATTTGCTAACATGGCTGTGTGGCTTACGGGCCCACATTGCCATTGGGTGGTATTAGGATCTTTTACTCCTCGTATATACTCTGGGATTCTAATCTCTCTTCTATTCCAGGTTAAATGGTTTTATTAACTCTAACTCTAGGTTCCCGTAAATACTTTCTCCCGGAGAGCCCTCACTCCAGATGATTGCTTGGTGCACCAGAAGATTCTGAAGATACTCTCCGATGTTTTACCGAGACCCTTATACGCTTTGTCATTGCGATCCCTACCACCGATAAATCCTTATGAGTAACTACCTACGTTGTCGTTCGTACCTTCATCCCCAGTTGCTCTTGTTATTACAAGATGCCCCGAATTACTCTCTGTTGTCTTGAGAATCCGTTGAGCCTACTGCCTTGCAGTTCTTTGCCACATGAATACCCCTGCGGATAATTACTCGCGCTTGCCGAGTATCCGTTCGTCCACAGTTGTTCTTTGTTTCACAAAATTCTTTGGAATATTATCCGATCTTCCGAAAATCCTTAGTAACCTATTGCTCTTGGTCCTCCTTGTGTACTGGTATTGTTGATGCTTTCCATATGTCTGGCAATATTCAGTAGTATCCTTTGTCATCTTTAATTTTGAGCATTTGATTTAATATGTTTGTGAATGCTTGCAATCATCAAACAAAGTTAGAATTCTTCCCTTTGGCTCAGACGTCGCCCCTGACATGAGCTGGTGCTCAACAAATCAAACCTTGATTGATTGTTGATCTATGTCTATTCAACTTACTTGTATTTGATCAGAGTCTCTTCTTCTAATCCCCCGTTTTGGAACTCATAATTCCCTTTGCCTTCGAGCTTTGAGTTAGTCAGTTGTTTCTATAATCTGACATCCTTGCATTATTTCTTCTTCTGGGTGAGTATCGAGGCTCACATCAGATCCCTTGTGGACCACCAGACCTTTTGTTCGGTTTTATCCGACAACGTTCTTCATATTCACTAACCTTGTGAGCCTTTCCTCGGATACATAATGCCTTGGTAAATTGTATCCCCCGCTCTTGTCAACCAAACTCTGCTATCGAGCTTGAGTTGATTACTCCTGAAGGTGTGGTATAGGTTCCTAAGATGCCCCTATGGGTTGAACCTATGCCTTCCCTAATCCATCTAAACCCGAGAGTCTTCCTGAGTCTTACTCTTCTGGTGTTTAGCCAAATAAAATATCAACACTACAACTTCATGGAAAGCGAGAAGTGAATGAAAGGTTATGCATTGGAGAAGTGGCAGTCGACCTTGAACTTCGTGTTCATGCCCATGGACACGATGTGGAACTTATCATGGAAGCTTCTTGCAATATTACTAATCCCCTTGTGATAAGTTCATCTTGTATCTATGTTTGGTCCTTTGCAACCATGGTTCCGACCATGACTGTTATCCTTCGATTGCTTTTCTCGGACGAGTTAAAGTACTTCTCTTCTACAGATCATTTCACAAGTCCAACCTCTACTTTGAACTACCTTCGAGTATTACCCACTGGTATCTCGAGAATAACATGGAACTACGTAACTTCTGATGAGTTCTTCCACAACAATTATTTCTCGCCGATTCAAATTTTCCACGGGTTCTGAGTTGTTAGACACTCGAGAACACCGTTAACTTATTCGAGTCTACACTTCCCTTTCCCTTGTTTTGTTTAACATTTCTTGGAACCTAACATACCTGAGCAGTGATAATTCCCTGCTTATGTAACACCTCGGTGTACAAGCTCTGTCTGTAAGACCTTGTTACTATTGTTGATGACATTTCGGTAGCCACCGATGGACGAGAACTTTGCCTATTGGTCTGCCTCGTCTTAACGAGCAGGAAAATTGTTCTCTTCGTCCCTCGCCCTTGGTACCAACGTTGTTGCCAACATAACTGGCAGGTTGTCCTCTGACATGCCTTGCTACCATAGCCGTACAAAATGTTAGCATCCTTCCTGCTTTTAACCCACATGGTGGGCCCATAACCCACAGTTCCACAGGATCGAAACCTGACTCTCCTATACATCCTTGTTTTCTAAGTTATCCCTCGGGCTTGGCTTCATATGTAATTCGCGAGCCATCTTCCTTGTGATCTGTTCTGGTATCAAATGCAATACTTATTCTCGATGCTCTGAGCCTATTTCGCACTCTGTTGCAGACATCAAGCAATTGCCTACCCGGTTGAAACTTCTTATTGCACCTTCTTACCTTGCTCTCGATGACTTTCTTATATTTCAAACTCGAAAGATGCCTCTATGCCATGTTCACTAAGATAGCCCCCTGGTACCTACCTTGTGTTGAGCTCCGTTCTTCCCGATTCTTTCCCTCCTTACTCCCCCTTAAATCTCGGGACGATATTTCTTGTAGTGGAGGAGAATTGTGACGTCCGGATAATTAAGCTACAGTAATTCCCTCCCAATGATGCCACATCATCATGATTACTGTTGTTAAACTCATGTTGGTTCAAAACCTGTTCAAATTTCAAATTCAAATCAAAGTCCAAAATTCAAATTGCCAAACATGAAAACTAAAATGTTAAAAGTGTGGCAAATAATCCCCGGATATTTGTCATGTTGGAACCAACCTCATTTGAGTTCCCAAAATGCCCCTAGGTTTTTATCTTGTGGTCCAACAATAATTAAATTGGCCTTTCCAATTTCTAAAAATGGTTAGCCAACTCCTTCTGACCCCAAACTTTTTATGCAACTTCACTTTGTTCCTATCTATTTTTGTGCAAAGTGCCACATTTAACAAAAATAATTCAGTAGCTCTTTTAAATAAGAAATAGAGGCAAATCAAAAAAATAAAATAAAAGAAAAGACCACCCCCCCTAGTGGGCCTCGTGGCCCAACTGGCCATCCAGCTGGTCGGCCAGGCCGGCCCACTCAAACCACCCACGTCGCCGAGGGGATAAGTCTCCCGCTCGGCCTCATCCTCGTCAGCCCCAAATATTTTTCCTCCCTCGCGCGGCTCTCTCCCTCTCAGTTCTCTCTGCCGGAGCGCCGTCGGCGCCGTTGCCGCAGCCTCGACCCCCTCCCTCACCATGTCGACGCGTCCAACGGCTCCATCGGCCTCCTCCATGTAGGTACAAGCCCCGGATGGAGCTCGGAGTCGGCGCATCGAGCGGATCGACGCCAAACGTCATTGTCGTCCCCCGCCGCCTCGTCCGCGACCGCGCCGTCGCCGGACTGCCTCGTCCCCGTCACCGTCGTCTGTCTCGTCCCCGCCATCGTCGGACCACCCCAACCTTCCTCAAGCCCGCTGCCCTATGCCCTACGTTCCCCTCGTGAGCGCCTTCCCTCCTCTCCGCTCTGTTCCGTCGTAGGGCCCCATCCCCGACTCGCGCCTCGCCCGCCGTCCCCGTCCCATGCTACTGCTTGGGACCGCGCCGCTGCCGACCGCCGTCCTCGCGCGCCCCTGCAGACGCTGCCTCTGCTGCGCGTCCCCACTTCGCCCCTCCATTCCCCTCTCTCTCCGTCGTCCCCGGCGCCATCACAGGCTGCCTCGACGTGCCCAGGCGCGACCGGCGCCACCTGCCTCTGTCTGGCTCAAGATAGCCCAGTAGAGGCCACGGCCTCGCCCTCGATGGCGCTTCGCGCCTGATGCCTGCGTCGTCGCCATTGCCCGCTTTCTTTTCGCGCCTTTGCTCGTCGCCGCCAGCCGTCCTTGCCTTGCTAGTAGTAGCCGCCGCCGCCTGAGCGTAAAGCGGCCTCCACGGGCGCCCACCCCGCTTCTCCGCCCGGAGGCCTGCGCCCGACCCCGGGGTTCCGCCCGTTAACCCGCCCCGCTGAGTTGGCCTAGTGCCAATGACGAACGGGCCCCACGCCCTGAAAACGATTAAAAATCTTTACCTAATAATAAAGCAAATTGGGTTTCCTTCGTCCGTCATGGCATTTTACATAAAAGTCCCTGTCTTTTCTTGAAATCAACCCGCCGTCCGGATTTAAGTCACACCCGAACCATTATTTTACATTTTTCGAAACCCCCCTGATGTTTTAGGTAATTCATCCGCGCAAATCATATTTAAGTCAAACAAATGCTTTTTAAAATCATCCATATCTTTTAAACCGTAACTCCGATTTGAACATGTTATATATGAAATTTGATTAGAAAAATATGTAGAATATGAATATGAGATTATTTTTACCTGTTAAATATTTTTAAATATTATTTTGGAATATATTTGAGTTAAACCAAATGATTTTCTAAATTATCTCAGTATCTTCTAAATCAGAACCGATTTTAACATATTATATATGAAATTTTATTAGAAAAATGTGTGGAATCTAAATATGATGTTAATTTTACCTGTTAAATATTTTTAAAATATTGTTATGGAAGCAAACTTATAATTTATAGCGCAAGATCCGGGTTTTTTCATACCGTGGCGATCCAGTTGCAAATAAACACCCCACTATAAACATACAGGAAAAGAAAACATCAATAACTACACATGCATACCTCTGAAAAATGTCGCAGGGAAAACAATGATTTCTCATCGCGAGTGAGAGAAAGCGAGAGAGAGAGAGAGAGGGAGAGGAGAAGAGAGGAGAGAGAACGCCTTAGGATTAACCATATTCAACACACATTTTTTGTTGTTTTGTGTGAACACCGAGGCCATCGCTGGCGAGGATGAGAAGGAGGATAAGTGGCAACATAAATATGATGCCTCGCAAAAATAAAGGAGATGGACCTATTGTGGTCTTGAGTGATGGTTGTTGAGTTAAGAGCGTGTGTTATGTTTTCTTTCCCGTTGCAACGCACGGGCTCTTTTGCTAGTATACATTTATATAAATAATTCAATTAATTAGTTAATTTAATGGTTAATTAACTTAATTAATGTTGCTTAATTAACCAGTTAACTAACTAATTAGACTAACTAATCCTGTTAGTTTAGCTGATGTCAATGACAGAGGGCCCCACCCCCTGTTGACTGGTCAACTGGGACCCCCTGGAACCGCATGTCACCCTCTGGTACATCTCTGTGTACATAGATCTGGGTGCACATAGCATTTTAGCTTTTTAATTCGAATTAAATTAATAATTTCAGAATATTGCTAAAACTTTAATAAATCATTTAAAATAATCCGTAACTCTGATGAAAAAGTTTTATACATCAAAGTTGCTCAGAACGACGAGACGAATAAGAATACGCCCTGCGTTTGTCCGCCACACATTCCTAGGATAGCGAACATGCAACTTTCCTCCGTTTCATCATCTCGAAAATACAAACTTCGGAAAACATTCCTGGATGTTACCCCTTCGTCAGATCATGTAGTACCGCGTTAGAACACGTCTAGCTCTCGTTGTTGTCTGTTATGCTCTTGCTTGCTATATATTTATTGTTTCTCCCCTCTTCTCTCGATAGACCCGAGACTACATTGCTGCCGCCGTGATCGACTACGTCGATGACGACCTTCTTGTTGTTCGAGCAACCGTGCAAGCGCCCCTTTGATCATCCCGATATCGCCCATTCCATTCACTAATGCTTGCATTAGATTTTGCTCTCGTTATTGTTTGCTCCTATTACGATGCATAGCCTACTTTTGTAACTTGCTCATTGTACCTTACCGCTTATCCTAAACTGCTTAGTATAGGTTGGTTAGTGATCCATCGGTGACCCCAAAGACTTGTCCTTGTTGCCTCGCTTCATCATCGACGACTCGATCAACAAGTCGATCGGCGACCGAGCCCGACACCTCACATCACATCACGCCTTTTGTTGCTCGACTCTGCAGAGCTACTATCGAGTGTCGAGGGTGATCCCTCATAACGCACTCCTGATGATAATTCTATAGTGTAGCCATTCGGTCGTGGTCATTGTGGGTGATTACCTCTTTCACCATTCCCGATACGGCTCTGTCGTTCAACACCTCAAGTGTGAACCTCGAGGGTGGTCCCTCTTACATTCACCTTGATTATTACATTGAGTGGAATCCTCCATGGGTGATTCCTCGGGTTTTCCCCTTGATGTTTGGACACACGGTTACCTTGACTTTACTTGAGACCTTGGTGAAAGTCGGGCGGGCCCGGAGAGCACCCGCAAGATAATGGCGTGCACGCGGCGGGCATTCTAGGCCCTTGTCGTAAGTCCACGAGGCAGGCGACGGGTCACTTTCGATCGTGAGTCTCTGCTCGTCTCCGCAAGTTAATAATACACTATGGTTTGGGTATTTGTTCTGAGTTGGCCTCTGGCCTTTACGCACTAACCACCACGCGAGACTAGATATGGGCCTCAACATCGCAGTATCAGCCGAAGCTTTGTCAGACGTCCAATTCAGCATTGTGGCACGGTCGGATCGTGCTGACCATCCGAGGCGGTGCTGGTATCCACCCTGCACACAACGACCCGGAGTGCTGCGGGCGATAGGCCCAAGCCCCCAGAGTGCTTAGGATGTAGACCGGCGGGGACCTCTCTGCTGAGCCTAGGTAGGGCTGCGACGTGTTGATCTTCCGAGGGCGGGCATTGACCCTAGAAAGGTGTGTCCGGCCAGAGTGATCGAGCGTGTTGGGTAACGTGGTGCACCCCTGCAGGGAAGATTATCTATTAATAGCCGTGTCCACGGTAACGGACGTTCAGACTTATATCCTGATCTTATACAACTACAAATGGATACTTGAGATATGTGGCTCCGGGATTTCTTTCTCGCAGGGAGTTGAGGAAGAATCTCTGGGCATTATTGTTACAACATGCTTGTTAAATATAATCTGCTATTCTTTACTCTTCTACATGCTGCAAGATGCTCAGAGCTGCGTGAAGATGCTAGTCTTCGATAGGCTAGGCTTTCCCCCTCTATTCTGGCATTCTGCAGTTCAGTCCACAGTTACAACCCTTCCATTTGATACAAATGCATACTTAGTATAGATCTGATGTTTGCGAGTACTTTGGATGAGTACTCACGGTTGCTTTGCTACCCCTTTTCCCCCTTCTTTCTTCTTTCTGGTTGATGCAACCAGATGGTGGATCCCTAGAGCCAGATGCCACCGCTGATGGATGCTACTACATGGAGACCGCCGACGACCAGGAGTAGTTTAGGAGGTCCCAGGCAGGAGGCGTTGCCTCTTCGATCGTGTTGCTTTTGTGCTAGCCTTCTTAAGGCAGTCTTGTTTAATTTATGTCTGTACTCAGATATTGTTGCTTCCACTGACTCTTGTGTATCAAGCTATGTATTCGAGCCCTCGAGGCCCCTGGCTTATAATATAAAGCTTGTATTATTTTATTTGTGTCTAGAGTTGTGTTGTGATATCTTCCCCTGAGTCCCTGACCTTGATCGTACACATTTTTGTGTATGATTAGTGTACGATTGAATCGGGGGCGTCACATTACATCAAGGGATAAGCATGTCGATGATTCAAATATTTCTTGAAGTATGCGCCAAGTCTTCGGCGGATTCCATCTTGAGTACGTCGTGGGGCAAACATGGCCCATTCTTCGGACTTCTTGGGGTCCTCAGTCCGGCCCATGCCTGGTAGGCCTATGTGCTTAGCCCCCCTAGTCCAAGACACCGTCAGTCGCGTCCTCTTTAGACCAGCATGAATGCGGCGCATAGAGCCGAGGCGCGTTCGTGCGGGAGAGCGCATGATATATTTTTGGGTGAAAATAGTCTGTCGGGCGCGTACATGTCATAGATCTAGATGCCCGCAAAGCCCCCTAGTTTGTGTTCGGTTTGCGAATTTTTTGTCTACCACGCATAAACAGACAGTTAGGGTACCGTGTTGGTGGCGAAGTGCGTCTAGACAACTCAGTCCATTCCTATATGTTTGCGGGTGACTTGAGCGTTCGAAATGCATTCGAGATGCCCTTACGTTCAACAGAGATAGAGAAGTAGAAAATACTACTCCCTCCATCCGATAATGTAGTGCATACTTTTAGAAAAAAAGTCAAACTTTGTAAACTTGGGCCAATTTTATAGACAAAACTATTTATATCTATAATATCAAATATATAAAATATGAAACTACATTCTAGATGTAAATATCTTCTTTATAAATGCGGTCAAAATTTGCAAGGTTTGTCTTTTAAAAATAATCTATATGCAATGTATTTCGTTCCGAGAACGACTGCATTATGCTTCTCAGCCTTAGGCTGGTCATATTGGGAGGAACCTAGCAAGTAACACAACGCATAGGGCATCTAAGTAGCTGCATCACAACCTAGGTGCGTGAAGATTAGACAGAGAATATTAAATAAAAGACCAATGACAATAATGACTCCAATTTGCTCAGCTTGGAAAATTGGGAGAAGCCGCTAGTGTAATGATCACGTTGAAATGCTAAATTTTCATTAGACGCCTTATACATTTAGATGAAGGAAGTAAGAGCATCTACAACCGGACGCCTCAAACTATCCCCCATACGCCTGCGGACGCGCCCTGTCAGTGACCAGACATGAGAGAGAAGGAAAAACGTGACCCAACCGGACTCCTCATATCCATGTCAAATATGGGGAGGATATGAGGGCTCGCGGACGCGCCCAGGTGCGCCCGGGCATTCCGTCACGTAGGACGCGACCCCACCCCAGACCACCTTTTCCCTTTCTTTAATCTTTCTTTTTCTCTCTCTTCATCTCCACCAATCACGTGTAAGTGACCGGACATATGAGAAGAAAAAAATGAGGGGTGTGGCTGCGCGGACTGATAAATAGGGGTTCAAAATGGACACGCTCGGTTACTGACCGAGCGCGTTGGGGGGGGTTTAAGGTGTCATATTTGCTATGTCCGGCTGTAGATGCTCTAACATAGACTAGTGTCATATGGTTCCCGCCGATAACTAGCCTAACCAAACACGTGGTCTAGCCTCCTGGGTACAGAACGACCCGTTACATTCCATAGTTTCTACTTGATGACCAAGAGGCTGTTTGGTTGGCATCCTCGCTCTGCCACGTCTAGCCCGACCTCTGCCTGAAAACTGCTTGAGTAGTGTTTGGATGCTGTCTAGATAAGCACAAACTAGCCTGACCTGGTGATGTCAACGTCTTACTTAGCGTGACCCCTAACCCAGGCATGTTGTTTAGCTTGCGTCAGGCGTTGGAAATAGGTTGCCTGGATGCTGCATAGCAACTGATTCCACTTCAATCAGCATATTCTCCTGTGGGCCATGTCTAAAAATATGTACTTTTTAGTATTGATCTTTTTGCAGACGTGAACAACAAACAAACATGATATACCTTGTCAGGCAGAAATTTTCTAGGCACACGCATCACTTTGTGCTTGGCAGGACGATAACCAAAAAGGCCCAAAACCAAACACACCCTATGAATTGGAGGAAGTACTATGTTGAGAAAATGTTATTCAACAGAGCCGAACCCATCTCCATTTCATTTTGCGAATCACCCTCGGCGAGACCCGGACCCGGACCGGAGCACCATCCGTCTCCGGCATCTTAACCCGCCGTCCGTGCCCCGTCACCCACTGCTCATCCCCGCCGCGATGGGGAGCGTAGACCTGGTGCTGAAGCCAGCGTGCGAGGGCTGCGGCTCCACGTCGGACCTCTACGGCACTGGGTGCAAGCACACCACGCTCTGTAGCTCCTGCGGCAAGTCCATGGCGCTTTCCCGCGCCCGATGCCTCGTCTGCTCTGCGCCCATCACGAACCTCATCCGGGTATGGATCCGTTCGTTTCCGCGTGCATGTGATCGCCGTTGGCGCGAACGCTCTCGATCTAGGGTTTCGGCGTTCGGTTGCTCCAGTAGCCGGATGTGGTTTATGTCTGTGGGATTGGTGCGCTGGATTATGCGATTCATTGTTTTGACGCTCCGATGAATTGAATTATGTTGCTCAGTATGCCATGGATTGCAATCAAGGTTTTCTCACTACACTACGAACAGAAAATGACTGCTATTTCTCAGATCTTCGTGTAATAAAGAATGGCCACGATAATAATATTAGTTCGAGTTGCAATTTCAAAATAAAGAATTAAGATGATGGCACAAATTGAGAAGAGAATTTTGTCTGGATCTGCTGCAATTCATGTTACCTGGAACTATATGCAAGAATGGTTATTTTTAGTTCTGGATCTTGTGGCTGCTTATGTTATGTATGAGAAGAAGAAGAAAATGGATTTGGGACTTGACCAAAAGAACTTGATTGGCTTTGATTTTGAAATTTTAGCCCTGTACAAGTTACATGACTCATCTGTTTATACTAGAGCTTTGGATGGTAAATCGGACGAAAAACCAACTGGTAGTATTTGGTTTAGTGTGCCAGTGAGAAGTTGCACTAGGGTAGCTGTGGATAATTGGGGATGTTGAAGTGCAAACATGGGAGTGATTGCTAATGTTTCTTGAAGTGTGTTATAATGAATCAGTGGAATTTTCTAATTTTCCACTTCTATAAAAGTCGTTACTTATAACCTCGATCTCAAATTTCGCATACAAAAATGTCAGTACGAACCATTTACACAATATTGATGTAGACTACAACCATCAAACATAAAAGGTGAAAATATTAATTTAGGAGGGGCTAGGGCACACCCTAACCCCCACCCCTATTCACAGTGTTCACAGTGTAGTTAGTTTCACAGCTTTATGCAAGCTCTTCATGTGTACCATGCAGTTATTGTTGTGAAAATTGTAGTTGCATATTATGTGCTGTCTGCAGCACAAATTGTGAGTTATGTCAGTTCTGGGAACAGGGCGGATCAGCTATGTGGTTCGTCTATTTACACTATGATGTACTCATTGTGAATCTTTCTCTTTCAGGAATACAATGTGCGGGCAAATGCCAGCACAGATAAGGCATTCTCTATTGGAAGATTTGTAACTGGTTTGCCGCCATTCTCAAAGAAAAAGAATGCTGAGAACAAATGGTCTCTTCATAAAGAAGGCCTGCAAGGGCGGCAGCTTACTGACAAAATGCTGGTATGTACTTTTGGATCATCATTCATCATTATTTATTCAGCAATTATTCCAGTACAATAGAGGTATCATAGTTATTTTTGCTATGCTTGAACCAAATGTTATCAATTTCTCTGCCATGTCCTGGATAATATTTGATCGAGAATGATCTGTTTTGAGTTGAAGTTCTAAGTTTGTGCAGTTGGCCCTTCTAACTATGTGGATTTACATTTGGAAACTCCAGGAGAAATACAACAGGAAGCCATGGATTTTGGAAGATGAAACTGGTCAATATCAGTTTCAAGGTCACATGGAGGGATCACAGTCAGCAACAGCTACATACTATTTGTTAATGTTGCATGGCAAGGAATTTCACGCATTTCCTGCTGGTTCCTGGTAATACACTTGTTCCACATTTTGCCGTGCTTTTCATTATGTTAGCCCAAATCAGGATTGTAGTAAAAAGAAGGTAAAAACGAGAGTCAATCATGACAGTCCATTGTTACAACTTTGACAAGTGAATTTTTTGACAAAATCTGAACAAAAATTCAATGTTGTGAGTTTACTATCTGCAACAAATTCACTCAAATAATTTCCTTTTGTCTTAACAAGAGATAAGTGTCAAAGATAGAACAGTATGGGTGCTGCTACTGGTCTATACCATCGGAGCTGCTCCTGATGGTACTGTTAAGGAGTATTACTCTCTGCGCACGAAGGCTGCTCCTCAAGCCGACCAAGATCGATCTGGTTGGACATGGTAACGCCCGCGGCTGCTTTTCGTTGCAGGACGTGCCTGCTGTCTTCCGTCAACAGGGGTGTGAAGCTCAGCTGCCAGCTTGCTTCTTCCACCCACGTTGCTGCCTTCCTCCTTCAGGCCGGCTTCCACGCAGCTCTCCTCCGCTAGCGCGCATGCCTGACAGTTTACTGCACAGCGTGCTGCTCAATTTCTGCTTCTGTGCGCGCTGCTCTAGCTGTGTGCATCCGCAGGCCTGCTCGCTTGCTGCCACGTGCGTGGTTCATCCTTTGCTAGTTTTCCTGGCTACTGCTGCTACTTGCGTGCTGCTCTCACTGCTGCTTGGATGATGTTGGTCTCCTACATCTACTTCTATCTAGGGCGTTCCTTTTTTTTTTGGGCAGGCTAGTTTTCTATTTCTTCCGCTGTGTCCACCAAATCCGTTGATATTTTGTGTTTTCTCATGTCATGTGAGTCCACCATACCTATGTCCGTCAGCCTTTTTCTGGTCATTGTCCTCTGTATAGGATTTCTGTGACCTCTCTTTGCATTGTTGATCTAAGCCCATTCTCTTGTCGCCGAGCTTTTTTCGCCGTCAGTTTTCATGGGCCATGATTCTTTAAGCAATGCTTCTTCTCTTGATGTGCCATCTTCTTTCGACAACCCATCTTCTCTTGATACTTATCTTGTATCTTCAATTGATGTGGTGTCTTCCTCTTGATGTGCCATCTCTTCTTTATCCCCTTTGGTGACTCGACAGGTTTTGAAGACTCTTCATGCTACAACGACACTCAAGACGCGGATTTGGATTATCATTTTTTTTAGTATTACATTTCTTCAAATGCAATGCTATTGCATACGCTTTGCATTTGAGGGGGGGTGTTAAGGAGTATTAGTATTGGTCTAGGAGTCCTTATTAGTCTATGTTTAGTTTCCTTGCACCTCAAGACTTGTGTAATCCTCCCTCCGTCCCAAAATTCTTGTCTTAGATTTGTCTAGATACGGATGTACCTAATACTAAAATGTGACTTGGTACGTCCGTATTTGGACAAATCTAAGACAAGAATTTTGGGACGGAGGGAGTATATATATGCCCCTTGGGCCTTCAATAAAGATAAGTTGCTTTCCTAACAGGTACATCATCTGGTCTTAACAAGATATAAGTGTCAAAGATAAAACTGTATTCACACTTGTTCGAACTTTATGGATTGTACACATGTTTTGTGTTTCACTTGTACACCAGTGATGTTTCAGACAAGTTTTAAATCAAACGACTTCTGGGTAGGTTTCAAACTACTTACACATACGTTATTCACAGCCAAATTGCATAGTTTTTTTCAATAAATTCAAATGAGTTTTACTGATGTGATTTGTTTGTGTTTCGTGAAATTTAAATATATTTTCAGCGAGTTTCGTAAAGTTTCTTGTTAGCTCACTAAGTGTTTGCTCAGGCTCCAGAGTGTTTCACATAGGTTTAGCAGGGTTTCATGGTGTTTTACTGATGCCCTACAGGACATATTTCATAGGACTTCTAAAAAATCTGGCAACATTTCAGAAGAAATCGCCCAGAAGTTTGGGCATGTTTTTATCAGTTTTTCATCTGTAGACAAATTCAACTAGTTTCATGACAACTACAAACATACAAAAATAATGTGATCTTTATGTTAGAACATATAGATTCCTGACCCTTACCCATTGCCTCAGCATCTCTCCTGGAATATTCTAACTCGGAAGTTCATGCTTGATTCAAAGACAGAGCAACACAAAACAAGAGCAAAACTAAAACAACAAATTTCTACCAATGTGATGACCATAAAGAAAAAGAATAAGAAGCAATCTTGGGCTCAGATCTCGGCCAGTGCAGTATCTCCTGATGCCTCCTAACTCGATATTCGCATGCCGCTCAGCTCCCCCCGCCTCTCTCTCTCTCTCTCTCTCTCTCTCTCTCTCTGGTGGCTTGCTGCATCATCTGCCTTACATAGCTAAAATCTTTCATAACTTTCCCCCCCTCTTTTGATGCTCCTCATAGCTTTAGCATATGGCTGTATTTATAATAGAAGGGAAGGTCTATTTAGCAACCGACCATACGGCTCTAGCGGTTGGCAGAGCAAAAAACAAATTGACTACCCCCCCCCCAAATCCTTGTTTGTTACCTTTCCACTCGCACTAAGCTCTTGTGTAGCAACATCATACTGTGCTTGTCAGCTTCACACCGATTCTTTTGTATGATGACATCTCACCACCTATTCTGGCTCACGGCGACCTTTCTTGTGACAATGGTATTACACCCTAGTCGTCGGCCTCAAGATCAATGGCAACACACATTATATCTAGCTCATGTAGGTAACTCGACTGATTCACTCGATCCATCACTCCTATCAGCTCATGTAGCCATTCCACTATTTAGCTAGCCCGCATCCCCGTTTCACATAGCGACGCCTGCCTCACACAACATGTCGGCTCCTCTCCATGCACACATTCGAGCTGATGCCACACAAGTCTTGTACGCACCATATGTACATCCCTAGTAACAAAGAACACTCTTCATGAGCACACCACCTACAACTTCAAAGAAGAGTGGTTTTGCCGACGTAGCCTCTAGCCAAGACTCTCCTTCTTTACTTAGGACATGCCCATGCAAAATGTCCAAAGTCGTCATAATTGTAGAATTGTACCTCGCTTTTATCTTTGTTCCCTCCATTGCGTCCACAACTGCGGCTGCGACCTCCTTGTCCTTGTGACGAGCCATGCCTTCTCGTCATGAGAAGTTGCTCTTCTTCATCAGCCATCTCCCACCCCTTGGAGAGCTCCTCTTGCGCCTTGTGTGACCCAATGGCCTCTTCCATAGCCATCTTGTGACGTCATTGAGTAGCACAATCGATGAAGCAACATCATGAATTTGGAGACGATAACTTTTTCAATGACGTATTTCTCCTCCATCGGGTCTCCAAGCTCACAAATATGCACCACGGGCATTGTGAACTTCGCCGCAAAATCATCCATGGATCATCCATGGACTCTGCACCAACCATCTTGAGGTTATCAATCTCCGGGCACGGGGACTGGATCCTCGCCTCTTGGACGCGCTCGATGCCCACATGCATGGAGTGTAGAGCCGTCCACACAATAAATGTGTTTCCTTCTCTGCAACACGTAGCAGCGTCGCGTGGTTGATTGACTTGGAGATAATTGTTAAGGCCAACTCTTTGCTCTCATCCTCCTCGGATGAGCTCTCGCGATCAGCAGCACCCCATGCAGTGTTTGCTCACAGGAAGCACTTCATCCTCATTGCCCATGCTACATAGTTTGTCCATGTCAGCCGTTGGAATGGAATCTTCCCTGGTGCCAGTGTTGGTGGGTTGCCTGTTCCACTGGTTAGCATGGCTCCACTCACTCCAGTGTCATGCGACATTGTCTTCATCAGCACCTAAGCTCTGATACCAAATGTTGGATCTGAAACCACTCAACTCCTCTCTCTCTCGGTTGTTTCTCACAACACGCACAAGTACATGAGTTGTTTGGTGACTTGCTGCCTCACACAACTGATTAGCATATATCTGTATTGATAGTACAAGGGAAGGTCGGTTGCTAAGCCGACCATACAACTCTAGCAGCTCGCAAAACAAGCAAAAACCAAATGGACTACTAGTTGACAACTGCACACCCTTGTGAAGGAACAGTATCTGGCAAGTACAATTGGGGTCAACAACTTCGATATCAGGTTGCTGGTATTCGAGGTGGTCGAACTAGACGAGATATCTTAGATCGAATATGTTGAAGGCTATACTAGGTCTCCAAGAAAGTGGATGAGATCGCTCGCCGTGCTGCGCGAACGCGCCAGAAGGGGGAGACAAAACGAGTTTGACTCGACCTTCAACTCTCCCTTGCAAAGGGAGAGGAAGCCGAGCGACTTCAGAAGGAAGTGTTCCAGCTCCTGGACCAGCTTAACAAGGAACACGGCCTGAAGTCGAAGCTTCTTCTTCACTTGGTGGGTGTTCTGGGATCGACTGGAGTCTCCTTTAGCCTGATGACCGCTGCGCTTGATGCTGTGCTGGGGGAGGTTTCTTCTCTTCCTAGACGGATCAACCGCTTGGTGAAGGTGACTCCCGTTCTTCTGTTGAGGCCGCAATGGCCCTAGTGATGGGCCTTGTCGAGGAGGCCATGCAGGGAGCTATATCTGCAGAGATTCTGACTAATGTCCTCCTGCGAGGCTAGGAAGGAGCGGGACTCCATTGCAGTCTGTTAGCGTTGGCAGAAAGATGCTGGCGCTTTTGCTAAGGCTTTGAAAATTTGGTTGAGGCGTCTTCGAAGCTGCTGAACTCATCACAATAGCCCCCTTGCGTGTTGCCATCCCTTGTCTCCGTTCTTTTCATGTAGATAATTTTGTAAGAAACTGTTTGAGACACCCGTGCTTAGGATGTGTAGACTGTCCTTCGGTTGATCCTTTTTGTTGAGTAGTTTCGCTTCCTGGTTGGCTTAATTTGTTATTCTTAGGGCGGGCTTGTCCGCTCCTATGTTTCACTGCGTGGCCTGTAGATATTCGTTAGCTTAGAAACTGGAAGGTATCTATTGACAAGCTGACCGTGTCCTGTTTTTCGAGCGGGCTGATGGTCTCTTGCGGGGCCTTGCGATCGTTTCTTGCAAAGTGTTGTTCAGTACCACTATGGTCTTTTGGGTGAGGGCAGTTACTCGACCTGTATAGGCTTCTTAGTCGTTCTCATAATAGAGCTGCTTGGATGTATCAGCATTATTTACCAATGCTTGGCGATCATAATTACTTTTTGTTTGACAGTTTAGGCTTTGCAAAATGGTTCTGTAATGAATTAATTTGTGCTCATTGCTTGGATTTTTTTTCTTATATCAGGTATAACTTCAGTAAAGTTGCGCAGTACAAGCAGCTGACTCTGGAAGAGGCCGAGGAGAAGATGAACAAGAGAAAGACTAGTGCAACTGGTTATGAACGTTGGATGATGAAAGCAGCTACAAATGGGCCAGCTGCCTTTGGTTCAGATATGATGAAACTTGAGCCTGCTAACGATGGGGAAAAAGAAAGTGCTCGTCATAAGAAGGGGAAAGATAATGAGGAGGGTGGTAATTCTGATAAAGGTGAGGAGAATGAAGAAGAGGAAGCCGGTCGTAAAGATAGGCTCGGGCTCTCTAAAAGGGGCATGGATGACGATGAGGAAGGTGGAAAAGATCTAGATTTTGATTTGGATGATGACATTGAGAAAGGTCTGTTTCAATTTTTACCATATTAGAATAGTTCCTCAGTTGACTAAACTCTGCTCATCGTCTAGCTCTGTATAACTCAAAGTTCACTCATAGTTTGCTCACCTTGCACTCTCTTTCTATTGAAGCTTAATTGTTAGTTCTTATGAGATGACCCCTTGTCCCTAATTTAATGCATAACATCCTCATCTTAGAAATGCATTTGGTAATATGAACAAGATCACTCGCCAAACACGTATCCATCGTATATTATTATCCTGAAATAGTTTGTTTTTATGGAAAAGTTCCTTTGTATACTGAAGCATATGCTTTTGCTAGTTCATATATTGGTTTTTTTCTTAGATGATACATCCCATATTTGCATTACATTAGATGACCCTGAATAATAATATTGCGATTTGCTTTTATTCAGATTTGCAAATTAGCTAAGAAATAGGGTTTACTTTCTGTCAATAACTCTAAATGTTGAATTCATCCCTTGAGTGTAAGCAAGTAGCGGTAGCGCGTTTACTTGTGACTAAGTGTTGGACTAGATATTTGGATGACCATGTACTGTCGACGTCCCATTTTGCTAAGATGATGGCCACCCGCCTTGCTCTTCACATGCCCAACCTCGTTTCCAATACTCAAAGTGCTTTCATCAAGAAACGAAGTATCCATGATAACTATATGTATGTCCGCAACTTGGCTCGACGGTTGCATCGCAACAAAACACTGTCCTTGTTCTTCAAGCTTGACATCAAGAAAGCCTTCGACTCTGTGAGATGGGATTATTTGATGGACTTGCTTCGTCACCACCAGTTTCCGAGCCGGTTTCGAGATTGGGTCTCCGCCCTCCTATCCACGGCCTCATCTAGAGTTTTGCTAAATGGTGTTGCTGGTGATCCAATTAAGCATGGATGCGGTCTTCGACAAGGGGATCCTCTCTCCCCTTTGCTCTTTGTCCTCGCTATTGATCCGCTCCACCACATCCTAGCCAAGGCTACCGAGCAAGGCTTGTTGCATCCTCTTCGTGGCCGGCCCATCCGTGCATCCTTGTATGCGGATGATGCTGCTATCTTTGTGGCGCCCATCAAGGATGATATTCACTACTTGGCTTCGACTTTGAGCTCCTTTGGGGAGGTTACTGGCCTGGTCACCAACTGCGCCAAAAGCCTTGTGGCGCCCATTCGCTGTGGCAACATCGACCTTGACAACATTCTACATGCCTTCCCGGCAGTCCGTACTACTTTCCCCATGCGATATCTTGGTCTTCCGTTGTCGGTCACAAGACTAAAGCGCATCCACTTTCAGTATTTGGAGGACAAGGTGGCAGGCAAGCTTCCGCCTTGGTCGGCAATGCATGTGGCTACGCCGGGGCGCATTATTTTGGTCAAGGCCGTGCTCACTGCCATTGCCATTTACCACTTCACGCCTCTAGATCTTCCGGTTGAAGTGATGAAGAAGATCGATAGCCTGCGACGTGCCTACCTTTGGGCGGGCTGTGATAAGGTGACCGGCGGAAAATGTAAGGTTAATTGGGATCTTGTCTGCAAGCCCAAGATTTATGGTGGACTGGGAGTGCTCAACCTCCAAAAATTTGCAACCGCCCTGCGCTTGCGTTGGCTCTGGCACGAATGGGATGAACCACTTAAGACTTGGTCTGGCTCTGGAACACCTTGCACTAGCAACGATAAAGATCTCTTCGCGGCCGCTACACGGGTGTGCATTGGAGATGGAAACAAAGCTAAGTTTTGGGAATCTCCATGGTTGGACGGCCTCCGGCCTAAAGATATTGCGCCAAAGATTTTTGAGCTGTCAAAAAAGAAAACGTGCTTAGTCAGGAAAGCTCTTGACAACAACCTTTGGGTCCGCCAAATTGACACTCGGCAGGGGCTAACCTTGGACCATATTCAACAATTTGCAACACTTTGGGAGATGCTTGCAGATGTAAACCTCAACCAGGGTAGCCAAGACACAATATCTTGGAAGTTCACCAACAGTGGCGAGTACTCCGCCTCCTCGGCTTACATGGTGCAGTTTGTCGGTCTCTCATTTTGCCCAATGAATGCTACAATCTGGAAGATGTGGGCTCCTCCGAAGTGTAAATTTTTTGCTTGGTTGATCTTCCAAAATCGTGTTTGGACAGCCGATCGTTTGCTGCGCCGAGGTTGGCCAAACTGTAATTTGTGCCCTCTCTGCAAGCAAGTGCAAGAATCTGCTGCTCACCTCCTATTCCAATGTAGGTTCACTTTCCGGATTTGGACTGAAATTTGCACTTGGCTTGGCATTCTTGACTCCTCACCAATGATTTGGCGTCATGAAGACTCGGTTAAAGATTGGTGGCTTAAGGCGGTTAGTGGGGGAGGTGACCACAGGAAGGCCACCGCCTCCTTGATGATGCTTGTCTCATGGGAAATTTGGAAGGAGCGCAACGCAAGAATTTTTCAGAATGTCTCCGCTCCGACCTCTATTGTTATCGCGAAAATCAAGGAGGAGGCTCATCTTTGGACTTTGGCAGGAGCGAAGCAGCTTAGTATTGTTATGTCGCGAGAGTAGACCTTTTCGTTTTTGCCGCCCGACGGCTTATGTCTAAACCTCCTTCTTAATCAATGAAAATGGCAAGTCTTTTGCCTTGTTTCAAATTTTTTTTTTGCATGGCTACTAGTGTTTTTGCTATGTGCCCAGGTCCAGGTTAATGTAATCTATGTGCTCCTTACAACGTGAATAGCTATACCTAACATGGCTAAACTGTTTCATTGAGATTAAGTTTGCTCTGTCACAGAGAGCTATACCAAAATGTTTGCACTGAAAAGAAAATATCAACACTGGCTATCTATCATGCTCATTGTTCTGAACCCAGATTGGCATCATAGTGGGAATTGCCTTTTCAGGTGATGACTGGGAACATGAAGAAACATTCACCGATGATGATGAGGCTGTGGATATCGACCCAGAGGAGCGGGCAGATTTAGCTCCTGAAATTCCTGCTCCACCTGAAATTAAGCAGGTTGTTGCAAATATACACTATTTGTTGAAATAGTTACGAATCTGTAGCACTGTTTCTTTTTTCCTTAAAACATGTTCAATCAGTACTGAAATTTGATGTCAGAAAATTTTAAGTTGGGAATATACTCTATTTTTGGAAATATTTCTGAACTTAAATTTGCACCTGTTGGCATTATCTTTTGTTTCTTACTTTGTTATAAACATGTTCAATCTGTACTGAAAATTGATATCAGGAAGTTCTTATTGGGGAATGTAAAATGGTTCACATAGGTAAAACATGTAACTAGCTAGTATATACTTATAAATGTGTTACTACTCACTAAATCTGCTAGCTACACACAAGTTTCTTTCATGTGCTGCTGTTATCCAATTAGGGGATAATATCTTGGCAGTTAGAAAGCTTAGCATTATTTCAAGCCAAGTTATCCATAAGAGAGGGCTCCCATGTCAATCAATTGATGGATCAAGAGTATTAGGGATTTTGTAGGGTCGTTTAGTTTAGTTATACACAGTTCTGTTCTCTTGTCAGGTTCTTTGTGCGCACATCTATAACAAGTTATGAACTGTACTTGATTTTATACAAGCTGTCAATGCACTGCTATAATGCTGTCCTAGTGGATGTGCAATGATCGGAATCCACACGTGACTTTGTCTGGAGTTAATAGAACAAACTAACTGATAAATGAATGAAATGATAAACGGGATGCTATTTGGAGGAAATGGAGATATGCCACTAACCAGCCTATCTTAATGAACCTGAAGTGAAGGTTCTCAGGTGCCCCCATAATTGGATCCATTGCACCCGGTAGACCTTTGGTCGCAAAGAAGAAATGAGCTACTAGTCGACATGTAATAGACTCCACTTGTGGTCCCTATTGCTTATGGGGCACTGATTAAATCTGCCTGCGTGCTAGTATTATGGGAAAACGCCTCTAACAAATATGTGCTATGGCTGCAAGTATACCTGCCTATGAATGCCATCGTATAAGCTGCAAGTATTACCTGTCCAAAGTTAAAAAGAAGTATTAACTGTCTATGAATGATATTGTGTGAAATTATTCGAAGCAAAATGCTGCCTACAATTTCCATTGTTCAAGAGCAAACTGCTGGTATTCTGATTTTGATACATTCAGGATGATGAAGAGAATGAGGAAGAAGGTGGCCTGAGCAAGTCAGGAAAGGAATTAAAGAAGCTGCTTGGTCGTTCTTCTGGACAAAATGAGTCGGATGCCGATGATGATGATGAAGAAGATGATGTAATACTCCATTCACAGAGATTTAATATTTATTTTTATTTTATTGATAAGGATTTTTTTTCTTCCCTTATTTCAGCAGGATGATGAGTCATCTCCAGTGCTTGCTCCAAAGCAGACGGATCAACCAAAAGATGAACCTGTTGATAACAGCCCAGCCAAACCTACACCTTCATCAGGACATGCTCGTAGTACACCTCCTGCATTGAAATCCAAGCAAAAGAGGAAATCTGGTGGTGATGATGCCAAAGCATCTAGCGGTGCTGCTTCAAAGAAAGCAAAGGTGGAATCTGTAAGTCAACTGTGTTCATTTCATATTTTTTAAAGGAGAACCTTAATTCTCATGGACATGTATCTAAGTGATGTGTTTTGTTGTTTGCATAGGATACAAAAACATCAAGTATCAAAGAGGAGACACCATCTTCCTCAAAACCTACACCGAAGGCCTCTGCTTCATCAAGAAGTGCCAATGTATCTCCTGTGACAGAGGATGAGATCAGGACTGTTCTTCTTGCAGTGGCTCCTGTCACTACACAAGATTTAGTCTCCAGATTTAAGTCTAGACTACGAGGTCCAGAGGTAGGATTCTTCAGCAGTACTGTTACAACTTTTAAAGCTGTTGCATCCTTTTTCACTAATTACTAAATAATGATACAGCACTTGTTCTAGACACGTATATTAAGAATTGCAGCCAATCCTGTTCTAGCCACGTTAATTGTCACGCATGAAGACACCTCCAGTTTCTTGAACCTCGTTGTTGGTCTGCCTCAGGGGATAGTCAGAATTTTGTATTATTGATATAATCACTAATTGTGTAGGATTCTTCAGCAGTACTGTTACAACTTTTAAACCTGTTGCATCCTTTTTCACTAATTACTAAATAATGATACAGCACTTGTTCTAGACACGTATATTAAGAATTGCAGCCAATCCTGTTCTAGCCACGTTAATTGTCACGCATGAAGACACCTCCAGTTTCTTGAACCTCGTTGTTGGTCTGCCTCAGGGGATAGTCAGAATTTTGTATTATTGATATAATCACTAATTGTGTAAGTAGTGAAATGGGAATTGTTGGTTGGCAATTTGAAAAATAGGAAGAAGCTATTGCTGTTAATGACTTGGCATCCAGGCTTGGACACAGTCACAAAGTCCACAAGAGTATCGTGCATCGGTGCATGGACGCTATCAGGCTCCCCATCCACCACCTTCAGGTGATGTTATGGTTGGCTGGGCGCCTGGGTGAAGTCCATCCATGATCTATAACAGCCCCATACTATTTTGCTAATTTCGATCCCAACTTTATCACTTCTAATTTCGTTAGTACTAATTATTGTTACAAAAGCGCAAGTTGTTAAAAAACCAGTTGTGGGAATAATTCTAGTGGAAAGAAAACCTGTTTCTTTGATGTAATTAGGCAGAGCTTTAAAATTCATAGAAGAAATCATGTAAACCTCAAAATTGGGTTGTGTTTTTTGCTCGTTAAGTGATTAGTCCTTTTCTGTAACTGAAAGTGTCAAACATGCTCTTTCTCCAGTTGTGATTTGACAGCTCAATTTGTATCTTGATCTCATTTTGTCTTGCATCGCAGGACAAGAACGCCTTTGCTGAAATTCTGAAGAAAATTTCGAAGATACAGAAGACTAATGGCCACAACTATGTTGTCCTTAGAGAGGATAAGAAATGATGAGCTCAAAAGTGGCGATTTCCTTCATTGCAAAGTATCCTCTTGTGTCTTCCTGGGGATAATAGTTTTGTACTGTATTATATTAGACGAATTTGGTCTTCTGACAAGTATATATGCTGAACTTCTACCCTTCTACTAGAAATCAAATGAACTAGTTAGTGCCTGTTCGGAACCTCTCCAGTCTTGAAACTCCGCTCCGCATGATGAGCTCGGTTTGAGCCACTCCCTGCAATTGTGCTACAGCTGCCTCTGCTCTGGGAGCTGCAGTTGTGGAGCGGAGAGCACCCGAACAGGGCCTTAGTATGTTGTCATTTCCTGGAGTTACTCTAGAAGTTGGGAATTACGAGGTTATGATGATGTGTGAGAAGAGGTATATTGATGCCAAGACAGTGTTTTCCGTTTGACCAGGTTCTTTAAACCTATGAATCCAAAGAGTAAAATCTATAACGATGCTCCTACGAGTAAAGTTTCATTGTGTGACTCAGTACTTTTTTTTTCCGTGTCCCATATCATCGAAAGAATAGTGAGCGTGATGTTGTGCAGGGTGGACTCGACATGTGTCAGGATGACGCGGAGCAAATCCTGTCAAGAGTACCCATTATCATGTCAAGACTCTGTCATGTCTCATGTGCGACATCTACTTGCACACAAAGATGAATCATCTTCTTTACGCGTGTTTAACCTCTTCGAGGATAGTATACTACTTTACAATCCCGTATGCATGCATAGGTATTATCAAAGCTAGGTATTATCAAAGCTTCATGGATGATGAGGAGAAGTGCAAGTGCAAGCGCAAAGACTTCGCCTACACCATCCATGAGAGAAGCTTGGAAGAGAAGGAAGAAGCAAGGACAAGTCCTTGGAGACCTCGGAACCTCCGGCCTCGACCTTGGACTGAACCTTGCCCGGAGTGTCCGCCCCCCTTAGCTTCTGGCCATCCCCGAAACTTCCGTCCTGCCTGCGAGCAGTGAGTTGGGCCGCAGTCCATGCAGCCCTCTCCCACCTCTTTATCATAGAGTTCAGCTCATGTTCCCTTGTGGGATTCCTCCTAGAGAGAAGACTCTAAGGAGTACAAGACCCCTACATGGGAAGATCCCTCTAGTGGATGCAAGGCCCCTACACGGGATGATCCTTCATGAATGCAAGACCCCCTAAGGGAAGATTTATCTTGGATGCAAGACCCATCTCTCCTTGAGATTTGGATTAACCACCTTTATATCTTTATTTTCCTTGTTATTCTTGGATCTTGATGCATCCCATGTATTGCTTGTCTTTTGAGGAGTACGTGGTGTGGATCTTGTCCAATAGAGTGTTTCCCCTTTATTTCTCCATGTTTCTCTTCGCGTTCTTCATGTTCCTCCTTGAATACACCTCCAATTTATGAACACCGGGACAAGTCGGGGTACTTTGGCCCGTACCCTGTATCATCTTGGATCAAAGCAAGGTTCTCATGAATTTGGAGCCCTATCCTCCACTATTTTCTAGCCTTCAGTTCAATTTTTTCTCCCCAATTTTGAAATTTTTCAGAAAAATAGCCCCCAAAACTTTCTTGCATTTTGATGTTTCTATTGAGTTTTGTTGATTTCTTTCCGAGGATCTAGTGTTTGGCAAGTAGATCTACCTCCGTTAGCATTCCCTAGCCCCAAATCCCCCCTCAATTTTGCCCTGGAAATCGATTTTTGGGCCCCCATTCTCATATCTCGAATTTAGGGTTCATCTCGGACCTATTTCCGCGACCCCCAAAACTTCGTGCACTGCGATAACTTTCAGACCTCGAAACTTCCGTCCTTACCCGAAACCTCCAGGCTAAATAGAGAGTTGACACCAAAATTCCTGGGCCACTCCCGCACTTCATCTGCGACCCTCGAAACCCCCGACAACCCTCAGAACTTATGGACCCCGGAACTTCCGCCCCTAACCCCTTAACTTTAGGGCTAAACAGAGACATTACACAACATCACCCTGTTCACAGTTTTGGCCATAACTAATTCATCTGGAGTCCGACTTTCGTGTTCTTTAGCTCATTTCGATTGACACCCCATCCCCAAAAATTACCTCCACCACCATTTGTCTCCATAATTTTATCTTTATTTGGAATCTTTTCCTAGGCCCTCTACCATAACTTCCGCACCACCACCCAAAACTTCCTCAACTTAATCCATTTTAGTTCCCATTGCATTTGTGGTTGTTTGTGTTGCGATTTGAGTCTCCTAAGGTGTTTTTGCTACTTAGGGACGACTGCTCCATCAACCACCACCAAGTGAACGTGTATCGTCCATCTACTACATCAACCAACGACGATCATCATCGACAACGACCATCCATCCTTTGAGACCACCTTCAACCTGAACTCCTGAAGTAAGGGCGGCAACCACCGACTTCGTGAAAGGTTAAGCATGACGAAGATATCCATTCCGGCACAGACTTCTCCTTCCTTTCCATTACACTTTCATAGACCCATCATCTTTGCGAATACCTTCATACCTATTCAAACTAGCTATCCGAGTATTGTCGGCTTCGCAAAAACTTTAGCACCATAGTGATACGATATCATATTTTTACATCTTTGCTATATCATATGATAGCTTTCTCCCGTGCATATCTTGTGATACTTGTGTTGCATATTTGGTTGAGTCCCAGTAAGGATAGTGGAAAAGAAGAAAAAGAAAAAAGAAGATAAAAAAGCTTCTAATCAAGAAAAAGATCAAAGCTTATAATCAAAGATAGTTGAGCATGAAAAGATATACTTGTGCATGAGGACACATGGAATACGAAACATTTTTCTTGCATGCATGTAGGTTGGTGCCAAGTGGTGAATCGTGCCCACATGTGCAATCAAGCTAGTGCTCTCCTTGTATTTGTGCAACACGAGCTTTAGTTTTCGTTAGGCAATCTTGTATTGCACATCCCTATAGGTGCACAAGCCCCACTATCCCATCGCGTGTGTTTCTTTATTGCCTTCCTCTATATTTGTGATCAGTTGCTTTCCATTTTGAGTCCTTTGGACTGATCTCAACTTCTACAATATCTTGGACTTCAATTTGCTTGATATTTTGTGCCACCAACCCCATCGAGCTCCACTATAAGCCATTTGTGTAGGTTGTGAGGATTGGACAAGTTTTTTCACAAAGTGCACTCTTTTCCTTGCCTACATTGTGGTCTTTGAGATTCATCTACAACTTCGGAAAGAGGTAACTTCGATATGTTCATTCCATCTCCTTCTCGAGTGCTTCTACGGATAGGGACGACACAACTCCTTCGGTCTACAACAATAATGACGAGTTTGATGCCATGAACAACTACTTAGACGCCAAGATGGACGCTCGAATGGAGGAGATCAAAGCCATCATCAACACTAGCGAGAGGTCTTCCTCATATTCGAGAATACGCTCAAGTGCAGATCATCCCGAGCTACCATCTCCGACAAGGTCACATCGGCATCGACACCATCACCGACAAGAACGTGAAGCTAGAGAGCTCGACACCAACCTCCACTCTACTACTTCACCACTTACCCGCACTTCTTCATTGAGTGACTTCAAGGCATCTTCGCCTTTGGATGTACGACATCTTCGCCGACAAGAACCTCAAGCATATGCTCAAGGGAAGCTTCCCAAGCTCAAGTTTGTGACTCCCACGAGCTACTACGACATCAACACCGACCATGAGATTACTTTCTATGGAACTGAAGACCCCGATCGTACCTCGAGTGGGAGCACAACATGGACACCTACCTCAAGCTATTTCAAGTCCCTTTCGAAGATCAAGTGAAGTGCGCCACAAGTAACTTCCATGATTGCACATCTACATGGTGGCTTCACACACCTTGGAAGAGCTTCCACATGAGTTTGGACAAGATGAGGAAAGCTATGCGGCGAGAGTTTGTGCCTTCCACCTACACGGAACATCTTCTTCGCCAATTGGAGAACACTATACATGAATCCAAGTCCATCGATGAGTACTTCAAGCAGATGAAGAAAGCCTTGCGACGAGCCGGTGTGGATGACCCCATTTGGATGAAGTGCCACTTAACCACGGGATTGAACTACGACATCGCCAAGACTATCTTCAACAACAACTATGAGTTTCTCGACAACCTCTACATCAGTGCTCTCAAGGCGGAACAAGAACTCAAGAAGGCCAAGACTACTCCACCCGTGCACACTTCACAACGACCAAGCTCAAACACGACGAGCATGAGGATAGTACCACCAAGATGTCCAAGCCTGATGAGATCTAAGACGACGCTCCAAAGTTCAACTCCACCGCCATTCCTATTTGTGGCATTAACAATGCCGAATCTACCATGAATCTTTTTGAAGGCAGTGCAGTGACGACTACGACTACGGAGCAACTCAAGGACCAAGATTTGGAGGTAATCAACATGGTAGCAAGGATGATGCTTCCATCTTTGGAGGCAAGAGTGAGATGACCGAGCATCGGATATTCCCTTTAGTCATGGATGCGAGTGATGATGTGCCATCTTTGGCCTTCGTCAACGGCGACGGTGATGATACAGTTGTATGTTGATGAGTGGAGAGACTTTTGCACCAATAGTGAGAGAGTGAGAGAGATCACCACTAGCCCCATATATGATGAGATGCCCCATTTTTGATGTGAGGAGAGCCACACCCACCACCACTTGAGTGTTATGCATGACTCCACCATATGTGAGTTTGAGTGCTTCCACCTTGAGGGAGCGAGTGAGCCACCACATAGAGAGAGCGAGGTAGTTGATAGGTCTTGTGAGGCCATTTGCATTTCTCATTTGGTACAAAGTCCCATATATGATGACACACCGATCCTCGACGACTTCGTCTCTCCTTTGGACAAGACAATGGCCATGGCGGAATATGATGCACCCCACATGGTTCCATCAAGATGATGATGTTGACTACGGGTTGGTCTTTCCCACCTCACCTACACCACATGAGTGGAATGACCAAGGTAACATAGGTGAAGGTGATTCTCTTGTCCCACTAGTGGACATTGATTGCTTGCATGATGATGATTTAACTATTGCCATGCACCATGCTAGTATGATTTCCCCATGCAATGATTTATTACCCATATATTAGTTGTGATGCCATGTTGCATAGGATATCTTGTGACAATTTTTTAGGTCACATCATGTTTGACAATCCACTTGACTTGTCATATGCTATGCATGAGATACACCATATCGCATCTTTGCAATCTCATCGCAGTAACTATGCCTATCCCATTAAAATAAACCCAATTTGCACATATGACCTGGATGACAGTCCCTTGGTTATTGAAATTTGCTTTTATTGTGATGCAATTGATATTCTCCCTTTGCATGCCATGATCACCTAGATTTGGAAAAGCATTGTTTGCCATGTTGTCAATTTTCTCCATGTTATGCTTCCTCTATTGCACATGAGGAGACCCCCATAGTTTCTTCATACTTATTAGGAGATTTTGATCCATCATATACTTTGCATGCTTCCAATGATAGTGTGCACCATATGCATGCCATGAATAACAATGCTCTACATCATTCTAGTGATGCATCATACACTGTGTGTCTCCACTATGCCACACATAACAACAGTCCTTTCATGACGGATGACATATTTCTATACCGTGCCTCAAACTTCTTTGAGCATTCCTTATCTTGTGCTAACTCTCACATGCACATACATACCATGATGGATGATGTGTACATTTACCATGAACATAATTTCTTCTATTTGTGTATTTTTTGTGTAGGTCCCCATGCTTACTTGTAAACCTCGCAAGCACATGAGTTGACAAAGATGTGCGCCACCATAGAGTGCTTACCTCCACCCACCTTCTCGCGCAAATATTTTGCGCATTTCTTCTACATGGCCCTCTTATGGTTATGGGTTATATACCACTTCTTACTTTATGCCCATTTTCCCATGTTTCCTATGCCTTTGCCATACATTTGTGACCCATGTTCTGACACATGATACACCCTTCTACTAATCGTATGTGTATTTGCAATATTGGTAGAGATATTACTTGTTATTTCCATGTTTGCTTTGTGCCCCGTGCCTATGATAATATTGATGCTTGCCCCATTACTTGTCTTGCTTGTGATATGTCATGTGCATTGCGTAGGCTTACTATTTGCGCACATGACATGTTTGCCATGATTTCCTCTAGTATGTTGCATCTCGCACTACTAGTTTGCACGACATGATTGTTATGCTTGCCTATGTTGCATCACCCATAATTCATACTTGCTCATTTCATGCGGTTGATGGCACCTATCTCCATGCTTTGCCCATGATTGCTAGTGAATATTGCACAATTGCTCCATATGTTGCCTCGCAAATGCTAGATTGCCATGTATTGAGTGCCACAATGCTATGAGTTTTCCTAATGGGATTGCCCCCATAGCTTTCTTACACATATCTGGATCTATGACATGTTACATGTAAAGCATGTTTGTCTTACACTTTTGCACCATATGCCTAGTGCCATGAATATCACCATTGTTGCATCATATTGTTCAGGCACTTGTGATCCTAATGGTTATATGCAAGAGAAGAGAACCATCCTGATGGATGATGTGTTTATCTACCGTGCACATACATTCTTTGCTTTTGTTGGTGCATGTGTAGGATATTTCGACTTCATGTCAACGTCCACTTCGCGTGAGTTTACAATTTGAGCTCTTGTGAGCGAGCAACTTACACACTACACCAACATGCTTCTATATCACACTTGCTTGTGCATCAGCATTGTGAAGGATGCACACGGACACGATTTTTGAGGCAGCCTCCTTCTCATTTAAGAAATCCCAAACCTTGACCATGGATATTGCGGATCATACTATATGTGTTGCTTGCACCATGATACACATTGGTCATCTTGGACCACTTATTTGCACACATGAAAGAGATGTTGCTTCCACTCATGATTGCCACATTTCCATGCCTCATGACATATACACCTTGTGTGTTGCATCCAGTTTGTGGATTACTTGCTCCTATCATATGTTTGGTTGCAACAATGTCATTTATCCACATATGCCTTGCCCCATTGATTGCAACATGCTTGACTTGATTGCCTCAAACATGATGAACACTTGTCATTTCAATTGTGTTGAGTGCCACACTACTTTCACCACACCCTATTCACATTATGCTTTGGTTGTGTTGCACTTTGGATTGCCCCATGTGTTTAGACATCTCATCTTCTTTGGTATTGAGAATGATTCCTATGCCTATCATAAACCATTTGTTGAGCGCTTTGTGCATGCTTGCTATGACCTTGAGGTAGATGCTTGTTCACTTGTCACACACATTAGCATCATGATGCGGAGCATCCTACGGCTATCTCCATGGACATGCTGTTGTAGGGTGGAGACTAAGTGGAGATCTTTCACGAATTGGAGGGGGATCCATGAAGAACGCGAAGAACACGAAGAACAAGAGGGGAATCACAAGAGAAACACTCAAGAACAAGTCCAATCACACATCCACTAGACCAACAAACACACAAGATTCACAAGGTACAAGAACAATCAAATGGAAACAAGATACATGGTAAAGTTCATCTCAAATCCAAGAGGAGATGAGGTCTTGATGATCTAGATAGATCCTTCTCACACAAGGGGGTCTTGAACTCCAATGGAGTGTGCCTCTCTCAAGAGGAATCCCACAAGGGGAGGTACATGAGCTAAGCTCTAATGCCTAGATCTATTCTTAACTAAGTCTAAATGGAGGAGGAGGAGTATATATAGGTCCAAGACATGAAGGGGTAAGGAGGGACGAAATTGGGATACATGGAGCAAAGCCCGCAGCTACACACAGGGGCCCTCATGTGCACGGGGTCTCCCAAAACCTAACGCATTAGCTCGTGCGCACGGGGCCTGTGAGGCTCATGGGCACGGTACACGCCCGTGCGCATAGGGTCTTCAGGACCATGCAACCTGGGAGGCCCGTGCGCACGGGGTCGCCTGAGAGCTGCTGCCTTCTGTCTTGGTGGTTCCTTCTGCGCTTCCAGGCTTCCCTCTTGGATGGTGTAGTTGTTCTCTTGAGCGTGGACTCCTCGATGAATGTGTAGCTCGCTCACACGTATGTCTGCACATGAGAGAGGGGTCAGGTAGTATACCATCCTCGAAGGGTACAAGTGGACACATGTAAAGGAGATGATTCACCTTTGTATTCATGAAGTATATGTGGCACGTGTCACTTGACAAATGGACTCTTGACATGGTGATGTCCGTAGGATGCTCTGCTTGGTCATTTGACAAATGGACTCTTGACATGGTGATGTCTGTAAGAGCTCGGATTGTCAACTCACATGACGTGGAAGTTGACATGAAATCCAAGTATCCTACACATGCACAAACAAAAGCGAAGAACATATGCGCATGGTAGATGAACACATCATCCATCACGATGGTTCTATTCTCTTGCACATAACCATTAGAAGCACAATTGCACGAATAATATGAGGCAACAATGGCGATATTCACGGCACTAGGTATATGGTGCAAAGAAGTAAGACAAGCATGCTTCACAAGAAATGTGTCAAAATCTCCAAACATATGCAAGAAAGCTATACGGACAATCTTATTAATAAGACTAAAAGCATTGTTGCACTCAATATATGACAAATGATCTAGCATGAGAGAGGCAATATATGGAGACATATGGCGACATGTAACAACAATCATGTGCAAAGCATGGAAATGGATGACATCAACTGCATGAAACAAGCAAGTATGAATCACCGGTGATCCAACATAGGCAAGCATAGAAATCATAGCATGCACTAGTAGCGTGAAGATGCAACATACTAGAGGAATCCATTAAAGGAACATGGCAATAACAAGCAATATCTCTGCCAAACTTGCAAATACACGTACAAGTACTAGAATCATGAATCATGTGTAATGCGAAGCATGGGTCACAAATGCATGGAAAAGGCATAGGAATGAGCACATCATGTAAAGTGAACATGGCAATATGGGCATAAAGTGAGAAGTGGTATATAACCCATAACCATGTGAGGGCCATGTAGAAGAAATGCACGAAGTCTTTGCGTGAAGGGAGTGGTGGTAAGGACAAGTCGCGGGATCGCAAATCACCATTGCTCTTTAGAGCTCGTTTTGTCAACTCATGGGATTGCGAGGTTGAGAGTATGCATGGGTACCTACACAAATGAGACACAAACCAAAGAAAGTGTGTAGGTAAATGTACACATCATCCATCATGACGTGTATGTGCATGTGAATGTTAGCACAAGATAAGCATCGCTCAAAGAAATTGGAAGCATGGTATATGAACGTGTCATCCATCATGAAATAATAGTTGTTATGTATGACACGATGGGGGCACAAATTGAGAATGCACGTATATGGCACATGATGAGGACATCAATACCATTGTTACACCCACAACCCCTGCTGCTATACATACTGGACCAATTACTAGAGCTCGCGCACGCCAACTAAATTACCAGGTACTTTCGTTTCTTGGTAATCATTCTAATGTCCATGAGAATATGATGCTGCCTAAATTGGATACATTTGTTTTGCTTACAAATGAAGGGCCTAGCTTGGAGAAGGATGAAAATTGGAGCAAGAACAAGCATGGAGATGATGGCATGCGCAAGGGGAACAAGAACGGAGTTACAAGTGATGATTTCAGGACTTTGAAGCCACCATAATGGGTGCAAGAAGCCTTGGACGAAATATACAAGATGCCACTTCATAAATTTCGTCCCGAGGCTATTCTAGGTGCTGCGTCACCTTATTATTGGGCCAGGGCCATGTAATTTTGAGATACATAAGTATAGGCTATTTTTAGAGTCCGTATGTGTGGGGAAACAAGAGATAGGGTTGATTTCGGACCCCTCCAAGGGCCACGAAATTCCCCCCTCTTCCTCCATATATACATCCCTTAGGGCATCGTTTAGACTTTGGGTTTTGTTTAGATTAAAGTCGCCATAGCTGCAACTTCGCGTGCCGCTTTGTGTTCAACGACTGACAAAGGCGTCCACGAACCCCACCTTGATCAATAAAGCTTTCCTCTTATATTCACAATATCCAGATTGCAATCTTAGTTTCTTGCTTGCTCTTCGTTTGCCTACAGGAAACAGACCTTCGTGGTCAGGTTGATCATGCTCCGGCGTGGTCAATAACCTCTCGGAGTTGGTTTAGCGATTGCTAAGGCGCGACGTCCTCGCACGTTCATAGTCGGATCGTCAAAGTCGACTTCCTCCAAAACGATAGCCACCATCTCATCAAAAGACAGGACACCTTTGCCTCTATCAAGTGGTATCAGATTTCCAGGTTACTCGGTGAGATTTTACAGTTTTTCGTAGTTTAGATCGAGTCTGTTCTTCATACCTATGGTCCACGAAAAAGCCAAATAAAATAGGGTTAGTTCATCCCATCCGAACCAGTCTGAGCCTTTGCATAATCTTTTCTGTATTTGCTTTGTTGAATTTGTGGTTGCATCGTCGTGTCAAGTTGCTGGTCTTAGCGTCTAGTCCTTTAGAGTTTCGAGTTCTGTTCACAGGTTGTCACGTCGCCGCTGCCATATATCACCACCACATCATCATCGTCGCTGCTGCCATATACCACCACCACATATTCACCGCCAATCCGAGTCCATATACGCCACCACATATTCGCCGCCATCACGCCAATCCAAGTCCACCTGCAACATATATCCGCCACCAGTCCGACTTTCACCAGATTCATCTCCGCCACCAGTTCGAGTTCCACCAGTTTCATCTCAGCCACCAGTCCTATTCCGAGTTCAGTATTTTTTACTCTGTTTTGGATTTCCAGATCACGCCATACTTCGAGTCATGACAGAGAAGGACTCCCCAACTTCCGTGCTACCCGCAGTAGAGAAATAGTTCCAAACTCAAAAAAAACTAAGTCTGGAAAATTCTGGCTAGGCAGTTTTTAGACCATTTGTAGACTTTTTGGAAAAAAATTTGTTGCGGAGCAAAAAAAAAGAGGAAAAAAAAGTGCAAAAAAAAGGAAAAAAAAGAGAATTTTTTTTTCAGAGTGTGCTCCTCCCTTGTTTACGTGTCGCGCCGTGATTTTGTTGGTGTTCTAGGCTCGCGTCTCTAGCACAGTCTAGCCTAGGACCAGACAAGATCTTGTCATTGAGCGTTTATTCAACTTTGCATCTCTGAATTGATTATTGTCACCCTTTTGCTACCATATTATAAGCCTTCCTAGCTCCACATACATCTCGTCGTGCGTTTGACTCTCCTTGGTAATCGCTCTATCCAAGCTTTGAGAGTTTTGACTACAACGGTTGCCGATCACCGCTTTCTTCTTTGGGTAAGAACCGGTAAGAATTTGAGATTTGCTTGACGTATTTGTGACACCCACCACCACCTCTTGTTAGTAGTCTGTAGGATCATATTCTTGTGTGTTTCTATTGCTGCTAACCATGCCAGGATCACAAGCCGACGAGACTGACTGGGAGAACATGACGAATAAGGAGTTGCATGATAAATTTCAGCAAATGATGAGTGGACAGGTGCAAGATGTGCTAAACTGATTTGAAGAGGCCATGGAGAAGATAGATGGCATGGAGAAGACGTTCGAAACAAAGCTCGATAACAAGTTTAATGAATTGCTCGTGCGTCTTCCACCACCACCACCCGCTGCACCTAACGCACCTCTACAACAACAACAACGACGACTACCTCCACGTCGCGAAACAACCCTCCGCCGAGCGAGCCATGTCCCTCTTGCGTTTGGCCAAACTGTTGGTGCTGCTGTTGATACTTCTGTGGCTCCTGCTGCTGATGCGGAGGAGGATGATTATGTGGGAGATTATGAGGATGAGGTTGATCAAAATCAGAACTACGTGCAACCACCTGCACCAAAACCACCAGGTCGTCCACATGCAAATAATCACAATGGTAGGGCTCTCCCTCAGGTACGAGATCATGACCATCTTCTTGAACTGAAATTGAATATTCCACCATTTGAGGGTAGATATGTTCCTGATATATATCTTACTTGGGAGTTAGAAACTGAACAATGATTTACATGTTTACAATATCCCGAGGAGAGACGGGTTGCCGCTGCTGTTTGTGCTTTCACTAGTTTTGCATGTGTATGGTGGTCTGAACATTGTAGATTATATCCTATTCCAACTACTTGGGCTGCTTTGAAAACTGCTATGCGTACTCGTTGGGTTCCACCATGTTATCAACGTGAATTGCTTCAAAAATTGCAGCGCTTAAGACAAGGGAAAAATTCTGTAGAAGAATATTATCAGGAATTACAAACTGGCATGATTAGATGTGGTATTGTTGAGGAGAATGAAGCTATGCTTGCACGTTTTACGGGTGAATTAAATAGAGAGATTCAGACCATTCTAGAGTATAAGGAGTATACTAATATCACTCGTTTATTCCATCTTGCTTGTAAAGCTGAACGTGAAGTGCGGGATCGACAAGCATTGGTGCAAACTAACTTTTCTGCAGGCCGACCTTCATCATGGACACCGCGTGCATCTTCTATTCCAACTGCACCAACACCTCCATCAGGTGCCCCCTCCAGCCGTGATACAAGAAAGCAGGCACAACCACCATTATCTGCCAAGAGCGCACCTGCCGGGCCTCCACCGAGTTCTTCTTCTTCCATGGCATCAACAGGGCACACAAGTGATATTATTTGTTGTCATTGTAAGGGAAGAAGTCATTATGCGAAAGAATGCAAATCTCAGCGTGTGATGATTGCTACTGAGGATGGTGGGTATGAGTCCGCTAGTGACTATGATGAGGAGACTTTGGCTCTTATTACACGTGAAGAACATGGTGGAGATGATTCTGATCATGAGACGCAATACATGGCTCCTGAAGACGCTGACATGTATGAATGTTTAGTTGCTCAACGTGTTTTGAGTGTGTAGGTCACACAAGCTGAGCAAAATCAAAGGCACAATTTGTTCCATACAAAGGGAGTTGTGAAGGAACGTTCTATGCACGTCATCATAGACGGAGGGAGCTGCAACAACTTGGCTAGCATGGAGATGGTGGAGAAGCTATCTGTCACCACAAGACCACATCTACATCCTTACTACATCCAATGGTTCAACAACAACGGCAAGGTTAAGGTAACACGTACTATTTGTGTGCATTTTAGTATCTCTACATATGCTGATTATGTTGATTGTGATGTGGTACCTATGCAAGCATGTTCCTTATTACTTGGTCGACCATGGCAATTTGATAAAAATTCTGTACACCATGGTAGAAACAATCAGTATACTCTTGTTCATAAGGATAAAAATATTACTTTGCTTCCTATGACTCCTGATTCCATTTTGAAAGATGATATTAATAGAGCTAATAAAGCAAAACAGGAGAAAAATAAGAGTGAAAATCAGATTGTGGCAAAAGAATTTGAGCAACAAATGAAGCCTAATAGTAAACCATCTAGTGTTGCTTCTGAAATTAAATTGAAAAGTGCATGTTTACTTGCCACTAAATCTGATATTGATGAGCTAGATTTCAGCAAATCTGTTTGCTATGCTTTTGTGTGCAAAGAGGCATTATTTTCATTCGAGGACGTGCCTTCCTCTTTGCCTCCTGCTGCCACTAACATTTCGCAGGAGTTCGCTGATGTCTTTCCACAAGACGTGCCACCGGGATTACCTCCCGTTCGAGGGATTGAGCATCAGATTGACTTAATTCCCGGTGCATCATTACCCAACCGTGCACCATACCATACCAATCCAGAGGAGACGAAGGAGATTATCGTCAAGTTACAGGAGCTGCTCGACAAAGGTTATATACGCGAATCCCTTAGTCCTTGTGCTGTTCCTATTATTCTAGTGCCGAAAAAGGATGGTACATCACGTATGTGTGTTGATTGTAGAGGCATTAATAATATTACTATTCGTTATCTTTGTCCTATTCCTAGGCTAGATGATATGCTTGATGAATTGAGTGGCTCTACAATATTCTCCAAAGTTGATTTGCGTAGTGGATACCATCAAATTCGCATGAAATTGGGAGATGAATGGAAAACAGCATTTAAAACTAAGTTTGGATTATATGAGTGGTTAGTCATGCCTTTTGGGTTAACTAATGCACCTAGTACTTTCATGAGATTAATGAACGAAGTTTTACGTGCTTTCATTGGACGATTTGTGGTAGTTTACTTTGATGACATATTGATTTATAACAGATCTTTGGAAGAACATTTGGAACATTTACGTGCTGTTTTTATTGCTCTACGTGATGCACGTTTGTTTGGTAACCTTGGGAAGTGCACCTTTTGCACCGACCGAGTATCTTTTCTTGGCTATGTTGTTACTCCACAGGGAATTGAAGTTGACAAAGCCAAGATTGAAGCTATTGAGAGTTGGCCGCAGCCCAAAACGGTCACACAAGTGAGGAGTTTTCTTGGCCTCGCTGGATTCTATAGGCGTTTTGTGAGAGATTTCAGCACCATTGCTGCACCTCTCAACGAGCTTACAAAGAAGGATGTGCCTTTTGTTTGGGGTACCGCACAGGAAGAAGCCTTCACGGTATTGAAAGATAAGTTGACACATGCTCCTTTACTCCAACTTCCAATAAGACTTTTGAGCTTGAATGTGATGCTAGTGGAATTGGATTAGGAGGTGTGTTATTACAAGATGGCAAACCTGTTGCATACTTTTCTGAAAAATTGAGTGGGCCTAGTCTGAATTATTCTACTTATGATAAATTATTATATGCTCTTGTTCGGACTTTAGAAACATGGCAACATTATTTATGGCCCAAAGAATTTGTTATATATTATGATCATGGATCTTTGAAACATATTAAAAGTCAAGTTAAACTGAATCGTAGACATGCTAAATGGGTTGAATTCATTGAGACTTTACCTTATGTCATTAAACACAAGAAGGGTAAAGAAAATGTTATTGCTGATGCATTGTCTCGTCGCTATACTATGCTTTCACAACTTGACTTCAAAATATTTGGTTTGGAGACCATCAAAGATCAATATGTGCATGATGCTGATTTTAAAAATATATATTATGATCATGGATCTTTGAAACATATTAAAAGTCAAGTTAAACTGAATCGTAGACATGCTAAATGGGTTGAATTCATTGAGACTTTCCCTTATGTGATTAAACACAAGAAGGGTAAAGAAAATGTTATTGCTGATGCATTGTCTCGTCGCTATACTATGCTTTCACAACTTGACTTCAAAATATTTGGTTTGGAGACCATCAAAGATCAATATGTGCATGATGCTGATTTTAAAAATGTATTGCAGAATTGTAAATAAGGAAGAACATGGAACAAGTTCGTCGTTAATGATGGATTTGTGTTCCATGCTAACAAGCTATGCATTCCAGCTAGATCCGTTCGTCTTTTGTTGTTGCAAGAGGCACATGGAGGAGGACTAATGGGACATTTTGGCGTGAAGAAGACAGAGGACGTACTTGCTACACATTTCTTTTGGCCAAAGATGAGACGGGATGTTGAGCATTTTATTGCTCGCTGCACTACATGTCAAATAGCTAAGTCACGACACAATCCTCATGGTTTATATATGCCTTTGCCCGTACCAAGTGTTCCTTGGGAGGATATATCTATCGACTTTGTTTTAGGTTTACCTAGAACAAAGAAGGGGAGGGATAGCATATTTGTTGTCGTGGATAGATTCTCGAAAATGGCACACTTTATACCATGTCATAAAAGCGATGATGCTGTTAATGTTGCTGATTTGTTCTTTCGTGAAATTATTCGCTTGCATGGTGTGCCAAATACTATTGTTTCAGATCGTGATACTAAATTTCTTAGCCACTTTTGGAGATGTTTATGGGCTAAGTTGGGGACTAAACTACTTTTTAGTACTACTTGTCACCCCAAACTTATGGACAAACTGCAGTAGTCAATAGAACATTGTCTACTATGCTTAGGGCTGTTTTGAAGAATAATAAGAAAATGTGGGAGGAATGCTTGCCTCATATTGAATTTGCTTATAATCGTTCATTCCATTCTACTACTAAGATGTGCCCTTTTGAAGTTGTGTATGGTTTCCTACCTCGTGCACCTATTGATTTGTTGCCTCTTCCATCTTCGGAGAAGGTTAATTTTGATGCTAAACAACATGCTGAATTGATTTAAAAAATGCATGAGTTAACTAAGGAAAACATTGAGCGTATGAATGCTAAATATAAACTTGCTAGAGATAAGGGTAGAAAACATGTTGTGTTTGCACCTGGAGATCTTGTTTGGTTACATTTGCGTAAGGATAGATTTCCAGATTTGCGCAAATCAAAGCTAATGCCACGTGCTGATGGTCCCTTTAAGGTGTTGGAGAAAATAAATGATAATGCATATAAACTTGAGCTGCCTGCAGATTTTGCGGTTAGTCCCACTTTTAACATTGCAGATTTGAAGCCTTATTTGGGTCAGGAAGATGAACTTCCGTCGAGGACGACTTCATTTCAAGAAGGGGAGGATGATGAGGACATCAATACCATTGTTACACCCACAGCCCCTGCTGCTATACATCTTGGACCAATTACTAGAGCTCACAAGACGCCAACTAAATTACCGGTACTTTCGTTTCTTGGTAATGATTCTAATGTCCATGAGAATATGATGCTGCCTAAATTGGATACATTTGTTTTGCTTACAAATGAAGGGCCTATCTTGGAGAAGGATGAACATTGGAGCAAGAACAAGCATGGAGATGATGGCATGCGCAGGGGAACAAAACGGAGTTACAAGTGATGATTTCAGGACTTTGAAGCCACCATAATGGGTGCATGAAGCCTTGGACGAAATATACAAGATGCCACTTCATAAATTTTGTCCCGAGGCTATTCTAGGTGCTGTGTCACCTTATTATTGGGCCAGGCCCATGTAATTTCGAAATACATAAGTATAGGCTATTTTTAGAGTCCGTATGTGTGGGGAAACAAGAGATAGGGTTGATTTCGGACCCCTCCACCAAGGGCCACGAAATTCCCCCCTCTTCCTCCATATATACAGCCCTTAGGGCATCGTTTAGACTTTGGGTTTTGTTTAGATTAAAGTTTGCCATAGCTGCAACTTTGCGTACTTCGTTTGTATTCAACGACCAGACAAAGGCGTCACAGAACCCTACCTTGATCAATAAAGCTTTGCTCTTATATTCGCAATATCCAGATTGCAATCTTAGTTTCTTGCTTGTTCTTCCTTTGCCCGCAAGAAACAGACCTTCGTGGTCAGGTTGATCGTGCTCCGGCGTGGTCAATAACCTCTCGGAGTTGGTTTAGCGATTGCTAAGGCGCGACGTCCTCGCACGTTCGTAGTCAGATCGTCAAAGTCGACTTCCTCCAAAACGATAGCCACCATCTCATCGGAAGACGGGACACCTTTGCCTCTATCAGCACATCAATAGCGTGTTTATTCATGGGATGCATAGGGTGCACACAATCATGGGAATCATGCAAATCATAGGATGTAGCAAAATCTCCTAATAGGTATGAGGAAACTATGGGGTCTCCTCATGAGCAATATCGGTAGCATAACATGGAGAAAATTGACAACATGGCAAACAATGCATGTCTGAAGCTAGGTGGTCATGGCATGTCATATGAGATAAATGATGCAAAGGGAGCATATTAATATCATCACAAGAAAAGCAAATGTCAATAACCACGGGTTTGTTATCTATGCCATATGTGCAAATTGTGTTTATTTTGGTGGCATATGCATAATCACTACGATGAGATTGCAAATATCACATACAGATGATCTCATGCATAGCATATGACAAGTCAAGCGGATTGTCAAACATGATGTGACCTAGAGAATTATCACAAGAAATCCTATGTAACATGGCATCACAACTAATATACTCCATGTGGCAATCATCAAACTCATGATAAATGGGTAAATCATCGCATGGGGAAATCATACTAGCATGAAGCATGGTAATAGGTGGATCAACATCATGCAAGCAATCAATGCCAAGAATGTCCACTAGTGGGACTAGAGTATCACCTTCACCTATGTTACTTTTCCCATTCCACTCATGTGGTGTAGGTGAGGTGGTAAGGACCAAATCATGGTGAACATCATCATCGTGATGGAACCACATGGGGGGGGGGGGTGCATCACATTCTATCATGGCCATCGTCTTGTCCAAAGGAAGGACGAAGTCGTTGAGGATAGACGCGTCATAATATATGGGACCTAGAACCAAATGAGAAGAGACAATAGAGGTAGAGGTTAAGTCGTTAGAAATTGAAATGGCCTCACATGCCCTATCAACTACCTCACTCTCTCTATGTGGTGGTGGCTCACTCACTCCCTCTAGGTAGGTGCACACAATGTCACATATGGAGGAGTCACTCAAATCACTCAAGTGGTGGTGGTGGCTCTCCTCACATGGGAATTGGGGCAACTCGTCATATATGGGGCTAGTGGTGAAGTCACTCTCACTCTCAATATGGTGGCACAAGTCACTCAACTCATCACCATACGCTTCCTCGGTCGAAGGGAAAATCCCATGCTCAGCCATGTCATAGTCATCTCCGTGGATGAAGGCTGAAGATGGCACATCATCACTCTTGCCTCCAAACATGGGAGCATCATCCTTGCTCTCCACCATCTCGCTCGCCTCCAAATCTTGATCCTTGAGTTTCTCCATAGTCGTAGTCGTTGCATTGTCGTCTTGAAAAAGAGTCATGGTAGACTCAGCATCATCAATGCCACAAAGAGGAATGACTGTGAAGTCAAACTTGGGAATGTCATCTTGGAGCTCATCGGGCTTGGATATCTCGGTGGTACTAGCCTCATGCTCGCCGTCTTGGAGCATGGTTGTCGCGAATTGCGCTTGGGGTCGAGAAGACTTGGCCTTCATGAGTTCTTGCTCCACCTTGAGAGCACCAAAGTACATGTTGTCAAGGGACTCGTAGTTGTTGGTGAAGAGAGTCTTGGCCATGTCGTTGTTCAATCCCATCATGAAGTAGAACTTCGTCCAAATGGGTTCGTCCACACCGGCTTGTTGCAAGGCTTTCTTCATCTTCTTGAAGTACTCGTCGAGGGACTTGGATCCTTGTATGGTGTTCTCCAATTGGTGAATAAGATGTTCCGTGTAGGTGGAATGCACAAATTCTCGCCGCATCACTTTCTTCATCTTGGGCCGACTCATGTTGAAGCTCTTCGAAGGTGTGTGAAGCCACCATGTCGACGCGTAATCATGGAAGGTACTTGTGGTGCACTTCACTCGGAGGGGACTTGATGTAGCTTGAGGTAGTCATTCATCTTGTGCTCCCACTTGAGGTACTCTTCGGGGTCATTAGTCCCAAAGAATAGAATCTCATCGGTGTTGGCGAAGTCAAACTATCTTGTGGAAGTAGTGGACTGGAGCTCGTGGAGTAGGCGGAGATGCGGTACGTCCGAAGGTGAAGATGCCTTGAAGTCACTTGGCAAAGATGCCAATGTAGTTGATGAAGCTGCAACCTTGGGGTTTATGTTGCTGTCCTGTATGGCCTGTGCGCACGGGGGTGCAGCAGGCTATGTGCAAGGGGTCCCATGTGCACGGGGATTGAAGGCCCGTGTGCATAGGGGTGGCAGAGAAGCCAACTCTCATCCAGAAGGTCGTTCTTCATGGTCTTGCTGGTGTCGATGCTTGTGTGTACTTGCTGGAGATGGTAGCTCAGGAGTCTTTGCACTTGAGCATCTTCTCGAAGATGAGAAAGATCTCTTGTGGTTGTTGATGAGGACCTTGAGCTCCTCCATGTGCTTGTCCATCTTGGCGTCAATGAAGTTCTTCATTGCATCGAACTCGTCGTCGTGGTTGTAGACCAGAGATGATGTGCTTTGTCTATCCATCACAAGACTCGAGCAAAGGTGAGTAGATAAACAATACCAAGCTACTGAGGGAGTCCAGGATTAAGGGGTCCTCAGATGGCCGGACTACATAGCGTGGGACAGACTGTTGGGCTATGAAGGTACAAGACAGAAGACTTCGTCCCGTGTCTGGATGGGACACTCCTTGGCGTGGAAGGCAAGCTTGGCGTTCGGATATGTAGATTCCTCCCTCTGTAACTGACTTTGTACAACCCTAGCCCCCTCCGATGTCTATATAAACCGGAGGGCTTAGTCCATAGAGGCAATCATAATCACATAGGCTAGACTTCTAGGGTTTTAGCCATTACGATCTCGTGGTAGATCAACTCTTGTAATACTCATATTCATCAAGATCAATCATGCAGGAAGTAGGGTATTACCTCCATAGAGAGGGCCCGAACCTGGGTAAACATCGTGTCCCCCGCCTCCTGTTACCATTGACCTTAGATGCACAGTTCGGGACACCCTACCCGAGATCCGCCGGTTTTGACACCGACATTGGTGCTTTCATTGAGAGTTCCACTGCGTCGGCACCAAAAGGTTTGATTGCCCCGTCAATCATCTACAAGAACGCAGTCCATGGGGAAGTTTTCCTCCTCGGACAGATCTTCGTATTCGGCGGCTTCGCACTGTGGGCCAACTCGCTTGGCCATCTAGAGCAGATCGACAGCTACGCCCCTGGCCATTAGGTCAGGTTTGGAAGCTTGAATTACGTGGCCGATATCCGCGAAGACTTGATCTTCGACGGATTCAAGCCCATGACGACCGCTCCCTGCCACCACGATGAACATGACCTAAATATGTCATTGGACCGTGCCCTAGAGACAGCGGGAGTAACTGCTCTGGCCCTAGATCCAGAGCGGATTGCATCGTCCGAGGATGGGAAGCTCAAACCCACCACAGAAGCCGCAGACTCAGCGGTGTTAGAGCCGCACACAGATCCAACCTCGAGCGGGGTCTGTGTCACCGGAACCTCGGATTCGTCTCCAGCTATTGGTTCCGAACTGCGTGCATCCGCGCCTATCAAACTTGATCAGGCACCGATCATTGAGTTCAGCTTCGCGGACATCTTCCAGCACTCACCTTTAGGCGATGTGCTAAACTCATTAAAAGCCCTCTCCTTATCAGGAGATTCTCAGCCGAACTATATCTGGTTTGAATTGGATGCTAATGGCGGAGAATTCCGCTTCCCATCCACCACCCACTTCATAGCCACTGTCGAAGACTTAACCGACATGCTCGATTACGACTCCGAAGACATCGACGGTATGGACGACGATGCCGGAGAGGAGCAGGCACAAAAACCACCGCTTACAGGGCGCTAGACGGCCACCTCCTCGTATGACGTGTACATGGTGGATACACCCAAAGAGAACAATGACAACAATGAAAAGGATACAGTTGAGGATAAAGCTCCTGAGATATAGCCAAAGTGCCGACGTCAGCGGCGCCACTCTAAACCACGCCGTGGAAAAAACAACAATACCGGCACAGGAGAAAATAATACTCCGGATGATGCCGAAGATAATGAAGACCCCGTTGAGCCAACCTCCGAACAGGACGAACGGGAAGATGGGCGAGTCAGCCCTGATGAATAGGCCATGAATGAAGACTCGGAGGACAGTAACTACCTTCCGCTCTCCGAGGACGAGGTGAGCCTCGGCGACGAAGACTTTATCATGCTTAAGGAGCCCGCCGATCAGGAGCGATTTAAGCGCCTGAAAAAGAAGCAGCATCAGCTTCAAGCTGACCAAGATCTGCTCAACGATAGATGGACTAATGTCCTGACAGCCGAGGAATATGGCCTCGAGCGCCCAACCAAAAGTTACCCGAAGCGCAAATTGCTACCCCAATTTGATGATGAGGCGTTGGAGCCCGTCCTACCAGCGAATAATGCGGCTGACCGACCACCACGTGGCCATGACAAAGCGGCAACTCGAGCCGAACACCAGCCCGCACTACCTCCACTGTAAAAACAGAGACACAACAGCTCGGGGATACACATATGACCTGCCGCATGACCTGGAAAACAGAGCAGGTCAGACGATATCGATTTATGGATCGCGGGGGCGTGCCCGGATGCGCGATGATGGCCATCCGGCCAGATGTGACAAACATATCACGCCCGGACCGAAGACCGTGGACGAACTTCATCCTAGCTACGTCGTGAGTGGGCTTGATATAGAGGTGCCACACACCCCCTTTGCTTCACTGATGAAGTAATGGAACATGAATTCCCGGAAGAGTTTAAACCAGTGAACATCGATTCATATGATGGGACAACAGACCCCGCGGTATGGATTGAGGATTTTCTTCTCCATATTCATATGGCCCACGGTGATGATCTTCACGCCATCAAATACCTCCCGCTAAAACTCAAGGGACCAGCTCGACACTGGTTGAACAGTCTGCCTGAAAACTCCATTGGCAGCTGGGAGGACTTGGAAGATGCCTTCATCGACAACTTCCAAGGTACATACGTCCGACCTCCAGATGCCGACGACTTAAGTCACATAGTCCAACAGCCCGGAGAGTCAGCCAGGAAATTTTGGACTAGATTCTTAACTAAAAAGAACTAGATCGTCGACTGTTCGGGTGCCGAAGCCCTAGCGGCCTTTAAACATAGCATCCGTGACGAATGGCTCGCCCGACACCTCGGCCAAGAAAAGCCGAAGTCCATGGCAGCCCTTACGACACTTATGACCCACTTCTGCATGGGCGAGGATAGCTGGCTAGCCCGTAGCAATAACAATACAAGCAAACCTGGCACTTTTGAAGCCAGAAACAACAACGGCAAGCCTCAACGCAACAGACACAAGCGTCAAAGCAACGGTGACAACACCAAAGACACGACGGTCAACGCCGGATTCAATGGCTCTAAGTCCGGTCAGCAGACGAAGCCATACAAAAGAAACAATCCGGGCCCGTCCAGTTTGGACCGCATACTCGATCGTCCATGTCAAATCCACGGCACTCCTGATAAACCAGCCAATCATACCAATAGAGAATGTTGGGTTTTTAAACAGGCCGACAAGTTCAATGCCGAGAACAAGGAGAAAGGGTCGCAAAGCAAGGATGATGAAGAGGTGAAGGAAATATGCCCTAGAGGCAATAATAAAGTTATTATTTATTTCCTTATTTCATGATAAATGTTTATTATTCATGCTAGAATTGTATTAACCGGAAACATAATACATGTGTGAATACATAGACAAACAGAGTGTCACTAGTATGCCTCTACTAGACTAGCTTGTTAATCAAAGATGGTTAAGTTTCCTAACCATAGACAAAGGAGTTGTTATTTGATTAACAAGGTCACATCATTAGTTGAATGATCGATTGACATGACCCATTCCATTAGCTTAGCACCCGATCGCTTAGTATGTTGCTATTGCTTTTATCCATGACTTATACATGTTCCTATAACTATGAGATTATGCAACTCCGTTTACGGAGGAACACTTTGGGTACTACCAAACGTCACAACGAATCGGGTGATTATAAAGGAGTACTACAGGTGTCTCCAAAGGCGGATGTTGGGTTGGCGATTTCGAGATTAGGATTTGTCACTCCGATTGTCGGAGAGGTATCTCTGGGCCCTCTCGGTAATACACATCACTTAAGCCTTGCAAGCATTACAACTAATGAGTTAGCTGTGAGATGATGTATTACGGAACGAGTAAAGAGACTTGCGTGCGAGATTGAACTAGGTATTGGATACCGACGATCGAATCTCGGGCAAGTAACATACCGATGACAAAGGAACAACGATGTTGTTATGCGGTCCGACCGATAAAGATCTTCGTAGAATATGTAGGAGCCAATATGGGCATCCAGGTCCGCTATTGGTTATTGACCGGAGACGTGTCTCGGTCATGTCTACATTGTTCTCGAACCGTAGGGTCCGCACGCTTAAGGTTTTGATGACGGTTATATTATGAGTTTGTGTATTTTGATGTACCAAGGAGTTCGTCCGGATGTGATCACGGACATGACGAGGAGTCTCGAAATGGTCGAGACATAAAGATTGATATATTGGGCGGCTATATTCGGACCGGAAAGGTTCCGGAAGTTTCGGAGAAACCGGAGTGCCTAAGGGTTACCGGAACCCCGGGAAGTAATGGGCCTTATTGGGCGAGAGGGAGAGAGAGGGCCGCACCAGAGGTGGCGCGCCCCTGGGAGTCCGAATAGGACAAGGAGGGGTGCCGGGAGACGCCGCCACGAACACCTATGGGGCGGAGCCCTTTGTCTGCATCTTGATGCGAGGGCGGAGGGAGCACAGAGAGCGGATCAGAGCGAGCACGCTGGCGGTCTTTACCCAGGTTCGGACGCGACGGACGCGTAAACCCTACTCCTGCCTTGGTTTGTATTGAGCTCGGGAGCTTGAAGAGCTACAGAGCAGCTACACCGAGCGAGTGTTGCAAAGGTTTTCCCACCGAATCAACCGAACCCCCCTACGTTGTGCATGGGCCTCCTTTTATAGTGCAATGGGTCACCGACAGTGTCAACGTAGGAGAAAGGGGTAAAATGTAAAAGAGATGGTAGTTGGAACAGTCGCGGGAACAAAGAAGCTACGGTCGTGAACAATGGTCGCTACCTACTTTGTGATGGGGACAAGGGCATTTAATGCCCGTCGCCGTCGACCCCAAAAGCTCCCGCCCTTGTGTCTCCGTCTGCCACGGCGATGGATCCTCCACCGTGAAGTGCCACCGTGTCCCCCAGGCTGCACAGCCATCCGCCACTCGTCCCTGGAAAGGCTCGAGGCGGCGCGTGGGCTGATGAGTGGGCGCGGCACACAGCAGAACTCCCGGCAAGCACCTTGCCGGTCTTGACTTTGCCGGGCCCGGAGCTTGCGGGCTCAGTAACTTGTCGCTCCCGGGCCCTCGCCGACGCATATAGCGCCGAGGCGTGTCTTCTATGATGTAATCTTCTAGTCTTCTGGCGAGCTCCTCTCGCCAGGCCTTCGCGTGAGTGATGTAACTTTGAGCACGAGCGGCCTTCCGGCAAGCTCCGCTTGCCGGGTCTCGATCTCTGCCTTGTATACTTCGTCTTTGAATGGTTTGGCATGGAGCAGAAGGTCTTGGCGAGCACGTGGTAAACCCCGCCGCTGAAGTCAGCAACCGCCCGTGCACAAGTTGGGGTACCGAGGTACCCTACCTTAGTACACCGGCAGAGCCCCGGTTCAGGCCACACACGGTGCCGAGCGCTGTTGGGCCAGGCCCAAAACAGTGCACGGGCACGCGTGGCCTACGGCGCGCCGAATCCACTTCCGCATCTGCCGCATCCCCCCATAACGGCACGCGTCGATTGCGGCGTCGTGGGAGACGTGGGCGGCGCGTGCGGTCTTTAGGGCACCCACCCCCGTGATCGTGGCGCAGGGCGAGGTCACTTCACCCGTCGCCCCGGCCCCGTCTTTTCGCCACGCGGCCCTCATGCATGGGGGTCGTGGGCGGCGAAAGTGGGAAACCGAGCCGTCACGGGCGGAGATGGCGAGTCGGCCCCGCTACTCTGCCCTCCTCGCTTCCCGATTGGCGGGCAGGGCGGTTGAGCCCCACCTCGCCTTTTAAAAGGGCGGAAGGGGAGCACGATGGTCTCACACTTCCTCTTCTCCCTTCGTCTTCAGCTTCCGTTCTTCTTTCCGCCATGGAAGGAGGAAATCCTAGTTCTTCAACGGTGGTAGCGAGGGTCGCCTCCAGGCAGCGCACTTCTCCTTATCCCGACCTGTGGCGGCGAGCCGCCACGAGGGGAGAGGGAGGGGCGAGGCACGAGGCCGAGGGCGTGGTCGAGGCGGTCGGGGAGAGGCGGTCGTGGCGTCGCCTCCCCATCTCCTCCGCGGCCCTTTCCTCGAGGCGGTCCATACTGGGGCGATCCTCGGAGTTCTTCATCAAGCTGCGCCGAGCGCCTCGACGCCGCCTCCGGCTGCCGGCCCGTTCATGCGGCGATGGGCCGGATCCGCCCGAGGTGATGGAGTTGCGCATGAGGGCTGTGGGATCGATGGCACTTTCGAGTGAGTGTCGTGTCTCCAGCCCCGGCGTGATGTACTTCGATCGAGGGTGGAAGACGTCGCGCGCATCCACAGCTTGACGGCGGGTTTACCCTCCATTTCAAGTTAATGGAGGGCGACCTTCTCGCCGTCAAGGTCTTCGGGATTCCGGACCCGGCGAGATGTTGTGTGGACAGCTCCTCCGATAGCGAAGGTCCCTCCTCGAGCGAGAGTGACGAGGAGGGGAGCGACAGCGGCGACGACGAGGATGGCGGGTCCGACTAGGCGTCGGATGCTGCCTCGCGCGCCACCGGCGACCCCATCATCCGGGTCGCCGGCCTTCAACTCCCCGGGCCGCCTCCTTGGGCGGCTGGCGTAGGAGGCTGCGGAAGAGGAAGAGGGGTGGCGGCAAGGCCGTCAAATCGGAGTACGAGGGCGAGGAGCCCTCGTCAGCGTGCTGACGTCCCACCACCTCATCTTCAAGCTCTGCCTCCGGCGCCTCCGTCTCCGCCAAGCTCCTGGCCGGCCCCCGGGAAGTTCTCTTGGTGTCTTCTGGCGCCCGCAGCTCTCCCCGGCTCCCCTTTTGCCCTTCCCGGCAAGTTTCTCTTGCCGGGTCCTCCTTGACCTAACTCCTGAACAGAGAAACAGGAGAGGGATTACGGGCATCTTATCTTTCAATTTGTAAGCCCTTGGGCCTTAGTTGTATTTGAAATATGTAATCCTCTCTATCATGTTTTTCATCCTCTATGGACTTGTACTAAACTAGGATGTTTTTAATGAAAAGAGGGGAACGCTTGTCGGACCGAGTCTTTTACTTGACTTCGTGCCTTGTATGTTCCCATCCCACGCCTCGGGAGCTTGCGGCCTTGAACACGCTTGCTGAGTGCGGAACATCAGCAGCCCGCTGGCGGTGTTGCTTCCGGCAAGCAACCTTGCCGGGCCAGTCGCAACGCACTTAGCTTGTTGAGCGGACTCGAAAACGAAACAAGGGCGCGACACTTGTCGCAGCTCACTTAAATCGTTGAGCGTGCTCGAAAACAAGATAAGGGTGCGGGCAGCGCACTTGTGTTTGTTGAGCGGACTCGGAAACAAACCAAAGGCGCAACTGGGCCACGATCTGGCTCCTCTGCGCACGGGTTTTACAAGACACGTTCGTTCAAGGACGCGGCCCCGCTTTCCCCGGTCCATGAGAGGATGCATGACGAGGGATGAAAAACTTATCTGATTCCGCAGCTTTTCGGTGCTATTATCCCGGGAAAGAATCTTGCACTCGCAGCCCCGGCAACTCGGCTCCGCCAAAATCCAGTGTTTGGTGTGCTCTTCGGTTTCTCCTTGTTGCTGTAATTTCAGCCATGAAAACAGCTGAGATAGGTCTGCAACAGTTTCATTATTTACATGTATATGTATATAAATCCTTTCACGTGCAACTTTGCAATACGATGCCGTGCCTTGCCCTTCGTGATGCTTATACTCTCGCGCCTCGGGAGCTTGCCGCATGAACACGCTTGTTGAGTCACGGGACATCAAGAGCCCATTGGCGGTGTTGCTTCCGCAAGCAACCTTCTCGGGCCAGCTGCGGTCGCTCGAGTTGTTGAGCGGACTCGAAACAAATCGAGGACGCAACTCAGCCGCGAGTTGGCTCCTCCGCGCACAAGTTTCTCATCTGAAGGGCATCTTCTGGCAGGCTTGCTCGTTACACCCTTTGTGCGCTTTTACCCTCGCTTCTAGGGGACTTGCCGCAAGGGGCCCTTGCCATGAGCGCCGAGTGCCGAACTCGAAGCAGCCTGGCAGCAAGGTCTTACCGGCAAGCAACCTTGCATGACTAGTCGCAACGCACTCAGCTTGCTGAGCGGACTCGAAAACGAAGCAAGGGCGCGACACTTGTCGCAGCTCACTTAAATCGTTGAGCGTGCTCGAAAACAAGATAAGGGTGCGGCTATCCACGGGTAGGTTCCTCCGCACACAGGTTTTTGCGTACAAAGGACGAACGCACGAGGAACATAACATAAAAAAGCATGGAACTATGGAGTGCTATGCACAAAAGCTCGGGCAACTTAGCTTTTCCGTCTTCTGCGATCCGGCAAGGCCGCACTTCTCCCTTGATTTCCTCCCTTGTACGTTTTCACCCTCACGCTTCGAGGAACCTGCCGCGCAAAAACACACTTGCTTGAGTGCGGAACATCAGCAGCCCGCTGGCGGTGTTGCCTCCGCAGAAGAACTTGTCGGGCTAGTTGCAGCGCGCCTTCATCGCTGAGCGGACTCAAATGCAGACCAGGGCTTAACTTAGCCACGATTCGACCCCTATCGCATGTGTTCTCCATACAAGGTACAATTTTCGTGGAATACAACTCAAAAGTTTGAAATGGCTGCTTTCTTTGCCCTCTTGGCGGTGGAGCTCGATGGCACGTCCTCGACGGCGGCAAGCACTCGGAGAGGTGCGCTTGCGGAGCAGCACCAGAGCTGTTCTTGCGGGCTTAGTCTTTGGCTGGTCTGTCTTTGTTTCCTCGCACTTGCGGTGGAGCTCGATGGGGCGTCCTCGACGGCAGCGCAACACTCGAAGAGGTGCGGTTGCGGAGTGGGCCCCGAGCACTTGCGGACTTGGTCTTCGTCTTCTTCCCCCAGGAGCTTCAGCGGCAAGTGTATTCTTATCGGCCGCAATGCTGCATCCCGTAGATCTTGTCGGTGCAGATAAGTGCATCCTTCTTGTCGCCGTGGGCGGTGATGACGCTTATCGGCCCGGCATCTTGAGTACGCTGTAAGCATAATGGGAAGCTGCCATGAACTTGGCGAGGCAGGGCGGCCGAGTATTCCATTGTATGGCAACGGAATATCGGCGACGCCGAAAGTGATGCGCTCGATCCTGAAATTGAGCTCCCGCCAAAGGTCACCGGCAGAGTGATCTTTCCTTGGGCTTGCTCCATCCCGGTTGATTCCTTGAAAGAACCGGTCTCTTCGAGCTCGCCATCTGAAATTTGGAGTTTCTTGATCACAGCAGAGGAGATCAAGTTCAGCCCGGCCCCGCCGTCAACCAACATCTTGGTGACCTTGAGGTTGCGGATGGTGGGTGAAACCAGCATCGGCAAGCACCCGACCGCGGTGGTGCGGTCAGGGTGATCCTCAAGATCAAAAATGATGGGCGTGCTGGACCATTTGAGGAGCCTGCGCGACTCCACGGGCGGCTCCGCTGCATTCACCTCACGCACCCACCGCTTTAGCTGGCGGTGGGAGGTGTCTTGAGGCACCACCGTCAACGATAGGACCTCCGTGGCCTTCGGAACTCCTGCCGCTGTCATCCTCATCCTCCATGTCTTCATCGTCGTCTTCTTCATCCTTGTCGCGGCCCGGGAGGTCGATCACCTTGCCATTGCTTGGCCTTGCCATGGCGTCCTCCCGGCCATTGAACGACCGCTTCTTGCTCGGTTCTCCTCCGCCACCTTGGGCCTTCTCCTTGTCGCGCCTCGTACTCAGCTTTTTTGCTGCTCGACGAGATACTCGACGCGCTTGCGATTGGAGAGATCGTGGCCCTTAGTGCGGTGGATTTTGCAAGATTGCTTGCCGGGCAGATCCGCTTGTCGGCTGCCGCTTCTGAGGCAGGCTCCTTGCCGGAGCCGCAAGTCTGTGTTTGCTTGGCGGGAGCCTCCTTGCCGGACTTCTCGGCGGCAAGCACCTCTTCTTGTTCTTCCTTGGTTGTTCCGCCGCCGGCTCTTCTTTGCCGGGCGGCGTCGTCATTGCCGCTTTCTCTGCGCCAAAGATCCTCCCGAGAGTCTCCTCCCCTCTTCAGCGTCGCCTTGTCACCAGAGCGTAGAGCTCGCCGACATCCCGAATCTTGGTCATCGCCATCTCTTCACGCATGCGGCGATTACGCGACGTTCGGTGGAACGCTACCGATAACATGCGCGAGGTGGACATCGAGATGTTGTCTTTGCACACGGTGAAGCGTTGGATATACTTCGCGCGCAGGTTTCTCCTTCCTTCGGGCCAAAATGTGGAGATCGCTCTCTGGCCGTGGGGTTTGTGGCCGCCAAAGGAAGGCGCCAACAAACCGATGGCAAAGATCTGCCCAAGAAGAAATGGAGCCTTCCGGCAAGTGCATAAGCCAAGAACGAACGTTCGCTTAAGCACGAAGCGGAAGTAGTTCGCCGAAATCTTCTCGTCGCGCCCGCAGCCTCGCACCGCGATGGTGTAGACACCGAGGAATTCGAGGTGCGCCTTGCCGTCGTATTTCTCCGCACGCCAGCTTGAAATTCTTCATGCTTGGGCCCTCGACGCGCCGCTTGCTCGCGGGTGAACGCAGGCAGCTCGCCGCGTCGGCAAGTCGCTGGTTCACCGGGCGCGTCGCGTCGACAGCGTTCCCAGCTCTACGGTCGATTGTCGCCGAGCTTCTCGGCGGCGCCGATTGTGGTCCGAAGCGTCTTCTTGTCGCCCGATCGTCAAGACTTGGCGTTGATCCCGCCGAGCCCGCGGATCCGACGATGCTGCGGAGCCGCTGTCGGCGTTGTTCCGCGGGGCGACGCTTTTTGCTTCGCGGCGGGGAGTGCACGGTGGTTGCACCCGGCGGTCTTGTCGCCGTCGGCCTTCGTCTTCTCGGCTTGCCGCGGCGCGAGGTCGCCGGCTGCTGTGGAAGAGTCGTTATTAGCGGCGACCAGCTCGGATGGTAGCCCTCGATCTTCGGCCTTGTCCGCGGCTGAGAGAAGTCAAGGAGCGATTGCGCGCTTTGCGCAGCGCTTCGCCGAGTGGAGGGCGAACGGGCGGCGGTGCGAGGCGGGATATGCTCGGACTCTAACGGCGTTAGAAGGAGCAGGTCTGCCGGCGCCTTTCGCTTTGCGTGTCCGGACGGTGGTCCGGAACATCCCGCGAGCCTCCGGCGTGTCCTTGCCCCAAAGCGGATACCACCTCCCGTGGTACGGCGCTGCTGGGTTGTCATGTGCTGAGATGGACGCGACGCGTCCACGGAGACCGAGGCGCGGTCATCCGTCTTGTCCTTGATCGGTGGTGCCGCGAGTGTCCTCGCCGGCGACCACCTTTCCGACGCGCGCTCCTCCGCCTACCGTTGGCTCCAGATGGCGGCGGATGAGACGCAGACGGGTTTCAACCTCCGGCTTTCTTCTTGGGGCCATGGCGCAATTGTTGATGAAGTTGCTGATGAAACCGGAGAGGTTGATGAAGAACGCGCCCGCGTGAACGCCGGATCAGTCCGCACAACCTCGACGCCCCTACCGCGCGCCGAGATGCGGGGAGAGCTGCCCGCCGCGGACACCTATGGGGCCGGGGCCCCTTGTCTGTGCGGTACGAGGGCGGAGGGAGCACGGAGAGCAGATCGTAGCGAGCACGCGGGCCGTCTTTTTACCCAGGTTCGGGCCGCGACGGACGCGTAAAACCCTACTCCTGCCTTGGTTTGTATTGAGCTCGGGAGCTTGAAGAGCTACAGTAGCAGCTACACCGAGCGAGTGTTGCAAAGGTTTTCCCAGCCGAACCGAACCGAACCCCCCCTACGTTGTGCATGGGCCTCCTTTTATAGTGCAAGGGGTCACCGACAGGTGTCAACGTAGGAGAAAGGGGTAAAAATGTAAAAGAGATGGTAGTTGGAACAGTCGGGACAAAGAAGCTACGGTCGTGAGCAATGGTCGCTACCTACTTTGTGATGGGGACAAGGGCATTTAATGCCGTCGCCGTCGACCCAAAAGCTCCCGCCTTGTGTCTCCGTCGCCACGGCGATGGATCCTCCACCGTGAAGTGCCACCGTGTCCCCCAGGCTGCAAAGCCATCCGCCACGCGTCCCTGGAAAGGCTCCAGGGCGACGCGTGGGCTGATGAGCTGGAGCGCGGGCACACAGCGCAACTCTCCCGGCAAGCACCTTGCCGGGTCTTGACTTTGCGGGCCCGGAGCTTGCCGGGCTCAGAATTTGTCGCCCGGGCCCTCGCCGGGACGCATATAGCGCCGAGGCGTGTCTTCTATGATGTAATCTTCTAGTCTTCCTGGCGAGCTCCTCTCGCCAGGGCCTTGCGTGAGTGATGTAACTTTGAGCCTGGAACGGCCTTCCCGACAAGCTCCACTTGCCGGGGTCTCGATCTCCTGTCTTGTATACTTCGTCTTTGAATGGTTTGGCATGGAGCAGGAAGGTCTTCGGCGAGCACGTGGTAAACCCCGCTGGAAGTCAGAACCACGTGCACAAGTTGGGGTACCGAGGTACCCCTACCTTAGTACACCGACAGGGGGGCGCGCCCCCTTCCCTCTCCCTCTCCTCTCCTTCCTTCCCTTCCTCCTTCCTAGTTGGACTAGGAAAGGGAGTCCTACTCCCACTAGGAGGAGGACTCCCCCTTGGCGCCCCCTAGGCCGCCAGCCCTCCCCTTGCTCCTTTATATCACAGGCGGGGCACCCTAGGACACACAAGTTGATCCTTGAGATCGCTCCTTAGCCGTGTCGGTGCCCCCTCCACCATAATCCACCTCGGTCATATCGTTGCGGTGCTTAGGCGAAGCCTGCGTCGATAGAACATCAAGATCGTCATCACGCCGTCGTCTTGTGGAACTCTCTCCCCGGAGCTTTGCTGGATCGGAGCCCGAGGAGCGCCACCGAGCTGTCGTGTGTCAAGAACTCGAGGCGCCGAGTAACGGCGCTGGGATCGGTTGGATCGCGAGGAGAACGTCGACTACTTCCTCTACGTTGTGATCGCTTCGCTTGGTCTCGAGGGTACGTAGACAACACTCTCCCTCTCGTTGCTATGCATCACCATGATCTTGCGTGTGCGTAGGAATTTTTTTTGAAATTACTACGTTCCCCAACAGTGGCATCCGAGCCTAGGTTTTATGCGTTGATGTTATATGCACGAGTAGAACACAAGTAGTTGTGGACGATATAAGTCATACTGCGTACCAGCATGTCATACTTTGGTTCAGCGGTATTGTGAGATGAAGCGGCCCGGACCGACATTACGCGTACGCTTACGCAAGACTGGTTTCACCGCTACGAGCACTCGTTGCTTAAAGGTGACTGGCGGGTGTCTGTCTCTCTCACTTTAGTTGAATCGAGTGTGGCTACGTCCGGTCGTTGTGAAGGTTAAAACGGAGTCTATTTGACAAACTATCGTTGTGGTTTTGATGCGTAGGTAAGAACGGTTCTTGCTAAAGCCCGTAGCAGCCACGTAAAATTTGCAACAACAAAGTAGAGGACGTCTAGCTTGTTTTTGCAGGGCATGTTGTGATGTGATATGGTCAAGACGTGATGCTATATTTTATTGTATGAGATGATCATGTTTTGTAACCGAAGTTATCGGCAACTGGCTGGAGCCATATGGTTGTCGCTTTATTGTATGAAATGCAAGCGCTCAGTAATTGCTTTACTTTATCACTAAGCGGTAGCGATAGTCGAGAAGCAATAGATGGCGTAACGACAACGATGCTACGATGGAGATCAAGGTGTCGCGCCGGTGGCGATGGTGATCACGACGGTGCTTGGAGATGGAGATCACAAGCACAAGATGATGATGGCCATATCATATCACTTATATTGATTGCATGTGATGTTTATCCTTTATGCATCTTATCTTGCTTTGATTGACAAGAGCATTTTAAGATGATCTCTCCTAAAATTATCAAGTAGTGTTCTCCCGAGTATGCACCGCTGCCAAAGTTCGTCGTGCCGAGACACCACGTGATGATCGGGTGTGATAAGCTCTCGTCCATCTACAACGGATGCAAGCCAGTTTTGCACACGCGAATACTCAGTTATACTTGACGAGCCTAGCATATGCGAGATATGGCCTCGAACACGGAGACCGAAAGGTCGAGCGTGAATCATATAGTAGATATGATCAACATAAGATGTTCACCATTGAAAACTACTCCATCTCACGTGATGATCGGTTATGGTTTAGTTGATTTGGATCACGTGATCACTTAGATGACTAGAGATGTCTGTCTAAGTGGGAGTTCTTAAGTAATATGATTAATTGAACTTAAATTTATCATGAACTTAGTACCGATAGTATCTTGCTTGTCTATGTTTGTTTGTAGATAGATGGCTCGTCTTTGTTGTTCCGTTGAATTTTAATGCGTTCCTTGAGAAAGCAAAGTTGAAAGATGATGGTAGCAATTACACGGATCGGGTCCGTAACTTTGAGGATTATCCTCATTGCTGCCTGTAAGAGTTACGTCCCGGATGCACCGCTGGGTGCCAACTCGCTTCTGATGTAACCGACGACGTTAAGAACGTCTGGCGAGCAAAGCTGATGACTACTCTATAGTTCGATGTGCCATGCTTTACGGCTTAGAACCGGGTCTTCAACGACGTTTTGAACGTCATGGAGCATATGAGATGTTCCAGAGTTGAAGTTGATATTTCAACGAATGCGCGGATTGAGAGATATGAAGTCTCCAATAAGTTCTATAGCTGCAAGATGGAGGAGAATGGAGTCTGCAAGGTGAGCACATACTCGTAATGTCCGGTATTACAATCACTTGACTCAAGCGGGAGTTAATCTTCTAGATGATTGTGTCATTGATGAAATTCTTCAATCACTACCACCAAGCTACAAAGGCTTCGTGATGAACTATAATATGCAAGGGTTAGTAAAGACTATGCTCGAGCTCTTCGCAATGCTAAAGGCTGCGGAGGTAGAAATCAAGAAGGAGCATCAAGTGTTGATGGTCATTAAGACCACTAGTTTCAAGAAGAAAGGCAAAGGGAAGAAGAAGGAACTTCAAGAAGAACAGCAAACAAGTTGTTTGCTCAGAGAAAAAACCCAAGTCTGGACCTAAACCTGAAATCGAGTGCTTCTCCGCAAGCGATCGTCACCGAAGCGGAACTGCCCCAAGTATTTGGCGGATAAGAAGGATGGCAAGGTGAACAAAGGTATATGTGATATACATGTTATTGATGTGTACCTTACTAGAGCTCGCAGAGTACACTGGTATTTGATACTGGTTCTTGCTAATATTTGCAACTCAAAGCAGGGACTACGGATTGCGAACACCGCAAAGGACGAGGTGACGATGCGCGTGGGAAATGGTTCCAAAGTCGATGTGATCGCGGTCGGCACGCTACCTCTACATCTACCTTCGAGATTAGTTTTAGACCTAAATAATTGTTATTTGGTGCGGCGTTGAGCATGAACATTATATCTGGATCTTGTTTGATGCGAGACGGTTATTCATTTAAATCGAGAGAATAATGGTTGTTCTATTTATATGAGTAATATCTTTTATGGTCATGCACCCTTGAAGAGTGGTCTATTTTAATGAATCTCGATAGTAGTGATACACATATTCATAATATTGAAACCAAAAGATGCAGAGTTGATAATGATAGTGCAACTTATTTGTGGCAATCGCCGCTTAGGTCATATCGGTATAAAGCGCATGAAGAAACTCCATACTGATGGACTTTTGGAGTCACTTGATTATGAATCACTTGGCACTTGCGAACCGTGCCTCATGGGAAAGATGACTAGAACCCCGTTCTCCGGTACTAAGGAGAGAGCAACAGATTTGTTGGAAATCATACATACAGATGTATGTGGTCCGATGAATGTTGAGGCTCGTGGCGGATATCGTTATTTTCTCACCTTCACAGATGATTTAAGCAGATATGGGTATATCTACTTAATGAAGCATAAGTCTGAAACATTTGAAAAGTTTAAAGAATTTCAGAGTGAAGTTGAAAATCATCGTAATAAGAAAATAAAGTATCTATGATCTGATCGTGGAGGCGAATATTTGAGTTACAAGTTTGGTCTACATTTGAAACAATGCGGAATAGTTTCGCAACTCACGCCACCCGGAACACCACATCGTAATGGTGTGTCCGAATGTCGTAATCGCACTTTACTAGATATGGTGCGATCTATGATGTCTCTTACAGATTTACCGCTATCGTTTTGGGGTTATGCTCTTGAGACGGCCGCATTCACGCTGAATAGAACACCGTCAAAGTCCGTTGAAACGACACCTTATGAACTATGGTTTGGCAAGAAACCAAAGTTGTCGTTTCTTAAAGTTTGGGGATGCGATGCTTATGTGAAAAAGCTTCAACCTGATAAGCTCGAACCCAAATCGGAGAAGTGTGTCTTCATAGGATACCCAAAGGAGATAGTTGGGTACACCTTCTATCACAGATCCGAAGGCAAGACATTTGTTGCTAAAAATGGATCCTTTCTAGAGAAGGAGTTTCTCTCGAAAGAAGTGAGTGGGAGGAAAGTATAACTTGATGAGGTAACTGTACCTTCTCCCTTATTGGAAAGTAGTTTATCGCAGAAACCGGTTTCTGAGACATCTACACCAAATAGTGAGGAAGTTGATGATGTTGATCATGAAACTTTAGATCAAGTTACTACTGTAACCTCGTAGATCAACCAGAGTAAGATCCGCACTGAGTGGTACGGTAATCCTGTTCGGAAGTCATGCTACTAGATCATGATGAACCTACGAACTATGAAGAAGCGATGGTGAGCCCAGATTCATAAAATGGCTTGAGGCCATGAAATCTGAGATGGGATCCATGTATGAAAACAAAGTGTGGACTTTGGTTGACTTGCCCGAGGGTCGGCAAGCAATAGAAAACAAGTGGATCTTCAAGAAGAAGACCGACGACGACGGTAATATTACTATCTACAAAGCTCGACTTGTCGCAAAGGGTTTTCGACAAGTTCAAGGGATTGACTACGATGAGACCTTCTCACCCGTAGCGATGCTTAAGTCCGTCCGAATCATGTTAGCAATTGCCGCATTTTATGATTATGAAATTTGGCAAATGGATGTAAAGACTGCATTCCTGAATGGGTTTCTGGAAGAAGAGTTGTATATGATGCAACCAGAAGGTTTTATCGATCCAAAGGGAGCTAACAAAGTGTGCAAGCTCCAGCAATCCATTTATGGACTGGTGCAAGCATCTCGGAGTTGGAATAAACGCTTTGATAGTGTGATCAAAGCATTTGGGTTTATACAAACTTTCGGAGAAGCCTGTATTTACAAGAAAGTGAGTGGGAGCTCTGAAGCATTTCTGATATTATATGTAGATGACATATTACTAATCGGAAATGATATAGAATTCTGGATAGCATAAAGGGATACTTGAATAAGAGTTTTTGATGAAGGACCTCGGTGAAGCTGCTTACATATTGGGTATCAAAATCTATAGAGATAGATCAAGATGCTTAATTGGACTTTCACAAAGCACATACCTTGACAAAATTTTGAAGAAGTTCAAAATGGATCAAGCAAAGAAAGGGTTCTTGCCGTGTTACAAGGTGTGAAGTTGAGTAAGACTCAATGCCCCACCACCGCAGAAGATAGAGAGAAATGAAAGATGTTCCCTATGCTTCAGCCATAGGATCTATCATGTATGCAATGCTGTGTACTGACTGATGTGTGCCTTGCTATAAGCTAGGAGGAGGTACCAAAGTAATCCAGAGTGGATCATCGACAGCGTCAAGAACATCCCGAAATACCTGAAAAGGACTAAGGATATGTTTCTCATATATGGAGGTGACGAAGAGCTCATCGTAAATGGTTACGTTGATGCAAGCTTTGACACTAATCCGGACGATTCTAAATCGCAAACCGGATACGTATTTACACTAAACGGAGGAGCTGTCAGTTGGTGCAATTCTAAACAAAGCGTCGTAGCGGGATCTGCATGTGAAGCGGAGTACATAGCGGCTTCGGAAGCAGCTAATGAAGGAGTCTGGATGAAGGATTTCATATCCGATCTAGGTGTCATACCTAGTGCATCGGGTCCAATGAAAATCTTTTGTGACAATACTGGAGCAATTGCTTTAGCAAAGGAATCCAGATTTCACAAGAGAACCAAACACATCAAGAGACGCTTCAATTCCATCCGGGACTTGGTCCAGGTGGGAGACATAGAGATTTGCAAGATACATACGGATCTAAATGTAGCAGACCCGGTCAGCAGACGAAGCCATACAAAAGAAACAATCCGGGCCCGTCCAGTTTGGACCGCATACTCGATCGTCCATGTCAAATCCACGGCACTCCTGATAAACCAGCCAATCATACCAATAGAGAATGTTGGGTTTTTAAACAGGCCGACAAGTTCAATGCCGAGAACAAGGAGAAAGGGTCGCAAAGCAAGGATGATGAAGAGGTGAAGGAAATATGCCCTAGAGGCAATAATAAAGTTATTATTTATTTCCTTATTTCATGATAAATGTTTATTATTCATGCTATAATTGTATTAACCGGAAACATAATACATGTGTGAATACATAGACAAACAGAGTGTCACTAGTATGCCTCTACTAGACTAGCTTGTTAATCAAAGATGGTTAAGTTTCCTAACCATAGACAAAGGAGTTGTTATTTGATTAACAAGGTCACATCATTAGTTGAATGATCTGATTGACATGACCCATTCCATTAGCTTAGCACCCGATCGTTTAGTATGTTGCTATTGCTTTTATCCATGACTTATACATGTTCCTATAACTATGAGATTATGCAACTCCGTTTACGGAGGAACACTTTGGGTACTACCAAACGTCACAACATAAGCGGGTGATTATAAAGGAGTACTACAGTGTGTCTCCAAAGGCGATGTTGGGTTGGCGATTTCGAGATTAGGATTTGTCACTCCGATTGTCGGAGAGGTATCTCTGGGCCCTCTCGTAATACACATCACTTAAGCCTTGCAAGCATTACAACTAATGAGTTAGCTGTGAGATGATGTATTACGGAACGAGTAAAGAGACTTGCGGTAACGAGATTGAACTAGGTATTGGATACCGACGATCGAATCTCGGGCAAGTAACATACCGATGACAAAGGGAACAACGATGTTGTTATGCGGTCTCGACCGATAAAGATCTTCAGAGAATATGTAGGAGCCAATATGGGCATCCAGGTCCCGCTATTGGTTATTGACCGGAGACGGTCTCGGTCATGTCTACATTGTTCTCGAACCGTAGGGTCCGCACGCTTAAGGTTTCGATGACGGTTATATTATGAGTTTGTGTATTTTGATGTACCAAGGAGTTCGAGTCCCGGATGTGATCATGGACATGACGAGGAGTCTCAAATGGTCGAGACATAAAGATTGATATATTGGACGGCTATATTCGGACACCGAAAGGTTCGGAAGTTTCCGGAGAAAACCGAGTGCCGAGGGGTTACCGAACCCCCGGGAAGTAATGGGCCTTATTGGGCTGAGAGGGAGAGAGGGGCGCACCAGAGGTGGCGCGCCCCAGGGAGTCCGAATAAGACAAGGGGGGGCGCCCCCTCTCCCTCTCCTCTCCTTCCTTCCCCTTCCTCCTTCCTAGTTGGACTAGGAAAGGGGAGTCCTACTCCCACTAGGAGGAGGACTCCCCCCCTGGCGCCCCTAGGCCGCCCGCCCTCCCCTTGCTCCTTTATATACGGGGCGGGGGCACCCTAGGACACACAAGTTGATCCTTGAGTTCGTTCCTTAGCCGTGTGCGGTGCCCCCCTCCACCATAATCCACCTCGGTCATATCGTTGTGGTGCTTAGGCGAAGACCTGCGTCGGTAGAACATCAAGATCGTCACCACGCCGTCGTGCTGACGGAACTCTCTCCCCGGAGCTTTGCTGGATCGGAGCCCGAGGAGCGCCACCGAGCTGTACGTGTGTCAAGAACTCGGGAGGCGCCGGAGTAACGGCGCTGGGATCGGTTGATCACGAGGAGAACGTCGACTACTTCCTCTACGCCGTGATCGCTTCGCTTCGGTCTACGAGGGTACGTAGACAACACTCTCCCCTCTCGTTGCTATGCATCACCATGATCTTGCGTGTGCGTAGGAATTTTTTTTGAAATTACTACGTTCCCCAACAAGAGGAGCCCCGGCCACCGCACACAGGGGGACAGAAGAAGTTTCCTCCCCAAGTTAAAACGGTGAACATGGTATACGCTACCCATATCCCCAAGAGGGAGCGCAAGCGCGCGCTCAGGGACGTCTACGCGAGGGAGCCAGTTTCCCCAAAGTTCAACCCATGGTTGTCCCGCCCGATCACTTTCGATCATAGGGACCATCCGACCAGTACCCGACATGGCGGTCCAGCCGCACTGGTCCTCGACCCAATCATTGATGGATTCCATCTTACACGAGTCCTCATGGACAGCGACAACAGCCTGAACCTGCTCTATCAGGATACAATGCGCAAAGTGGGTATTGATCCCTCAAGGATCAAGCCCACAAAAACCACCTTTAAAGGTGTCATAACAGGTGTAGAGGCCCGCTGTACGGGCTCAATCACACTGGAGGTGGTCTTCGGATCTTCGGATAACTTCCAAAGCGAGGAGTTGATCTTCGATATCGTCCCCTTTCGCAGTGGCTATCATGCACTACTCGGACAAACCGCATTCGTTCGATTCAGTGTAGTGCCACACTACGCTTATCTCAAGCTCAAGATGCCCGGACCACGCGGTGTCATAACAGTCAATGGAAACACGGAACGCTCCCTCTGTACAGAGGAGCACACCGCTGCCCTCACGGCAGAAGCACAGAGCGGCCTTTTCAAGCAGAACCTTAATTCAGCGGCCAAGCTCCCGGACACTGTCAAACAATTCTGAACTACTCTGCAGTAGGACAGTCCAGCTCGTCAAGAGCTTGACTAGCAATTCGGCCTGTGTCCCAGTCCCGACCAAACCGCGGCATTTGTACCGCGCGTACATAACTACGCACTCAAAATACCATGGGCATAGACGGAGGCACAACTAGACCGTGGTCCATAATACGGCTCAACCTGTCCCGGACCCACATACTTTTACTTTTTCTTTCTTTTCAGGGTTCTTCTCTTCCCAGGTCTTTCCTGGTGGCCTGATTGTCGGACCTATCAAGGGAAGGATACACCAAGACGACAAGAAGCATTGACGTATAAGGGAATTTCCAGGTGGTCTCTTTAATTGATCGTTATGCCTGTTTTAAAGACCCGCACGCAGCTCTCCCTTGGTCGTGGCATGTTAAATAGCCCGGTTGCTTATCGCACTACTTATACAAATATGCTTTGACGTATAAATAAAACCATAATGGAAAATAGTTCGCGGTCCAATTTCTGCGGCATTAGCCTACTACTTTATTTTTTTATTTTTTTCTTGATATTCTTATCAATTGCACCCGTACACTCTGGTACGCCTTAATTCGCCAGGGGCTTCATTACGCCCCATAATACGACAACAAAGTCCGAACACTTTTTTAAGTATAGTTTGGCACCCCGTACTTATAGCATTATATGCATCGGCTCCAAATCATGTCTTTGGTCAATAGTTGGGTTGCCCGGCTCCTGTGCTTACTACCTTACATTCCGCTATATCGGCTAGGGTTGTAAAGGGAGAACTACTGCGATTGTGTCCTGGTTCATCTGGATGAGCACCTCAGTAGAGAAAGCCGAAAACTGACTGTCATGATGCGGCGTGAGCCGGTCAGCTGTTTGAGAGGTTACAAATCTTTAGCGATTTTCTCCGCATTATGCGATGAATCAGTTTTTATCCGATCAGGTGTTTACAACACCCCAAGTTCGGACTTCCGAACACTAGGGGCTACACCTAAATTTTTATTGTCAAAGTCCTATGGCTAAGTGAGGGTGATAAAGCCACATAGTCCGATTGCCTGGTTCGTTGCGCTAAACACCTCCTTTAAGGACCAAAACTTTGGAGTAAAGAGTGTTTAGATTCATCCCGAACACCTCCGTACTGCCTACGTGGGGGCTGAAGCCGACGACTGGCCAACTCTCAGATTTAACAAAAATGGCCGCACAGGAGGTAAAATTTTAAATAACAGGCATTTTATTACATAATGACACTATTTCATAGTACAGGACAGGATAACATAAATGTATTCATGGAATATGATATCCTTAACACATTGCTTCCGCCACAATGCGGGATCCCTCCAAGACATTGTCAAAATATAGCTCGGGCGTGCAGTGCTCCTTGCCCGCGGGCGGTCCCTCGGTCGCAACCTTCACGGCTTCTATCTTCACCCAGTGCATCTTGACTCGGGCAAAGGCCATTCACGCGCCTTCGATGCAGACCGACTGCTTGATGGCATCAAGCCGAGGGCAGGCATTGACCAGCCGCTTCACGAGCTCGAAGTAGCTGCTGGGTATGGCTTCAGTAGGCCATAGCCAAATTATTAAATCCTTCATGGCTAGTTCGGCCGCCCTATGCAGTTCGACCAGCTGTTTTAGCTGATCGCTAAAGAGCACCGGATGTTCTAGCGCAAGGTATTGCGACCAAAACAACTTCTCCATAGAGCCCCCCTCTTCGGCTTAGAAGAAGTCCGCAGCGTCTGAAATGCCGCACGACAGATCCGCAAACGCCCCTGGAGAACTCCAAATCCGGGTCAGTAAGAGGAACCTTTTCTTCACATATTTGCTCTGCATAATAAAGGCCTTACCCGCCGCGATTTTTCTGGCATCCTGGATTTCCTGGAGGGCAGCTTGGGCTTCAACCCGGGCATCGTGTGTGCTTTGGCGGGCCTTGGCAAGTTCAGACTCTTGATCCATAATATTGCGCTCCAAGGACTCGCATTTCTTGATGGCGTTCTGGAGCTCCTGCTAGACCTCACCGACCCTCGCCTCATGCTTTTCACGGGTGGCTTGTTCCTTGGACGCTCTCTCCTCAGCCTCGACCAGCGCCTTTTTGAGGGCCTCCACCTCGGTCGCCGCCCCTGCAAATATCATGGCACTTTAGTCAGCACAAATCATTCATCCTTACTGAACATACAGAAGGTCATTGCATACCTTGTTTATCCTCCAGCTGCTTTTTCACGCGGCCGAGCTCTTACTCGGCCCGCTCCAGACTCTGCTTCAGTCTGAAAACCTCAGCAGTATGAGAAGTTGCAGCCAGTAACAACGCCTGCTTGTTCACATTGACTTATCTGGTTAGTCTCCTGCGAAACTTGTTTGATCCTCTATCCGGCTTTTCTTTTACGAACATCGGACAGTGTATCAGGGGCTACTGTCTATACTGTGACATTCTTTTTACATAACTGTGTTGCTTACCTCAAAGCCTGTCAGAAGGCTTGTGCAGGCTTCGGTCAGTCCGCTCTTTGCGGACAGGATCTTCTCAATCACCGTACCCATAAGGGTCTGGTGTTCCTCAACGATGGAAGCGCCTGGCAGCGCTTCCGGCAAATTATCCGGTGCCTCTGGATGGATAGAGGTCACCGGTGGAATAGGTGGACCTCCTTCTTTCGAAAGAGGCTGCTCTCCTGATTCCGGAGCCATAGGGGTCTCCGAAGTTGTATTCTGCTGGGGGCCGAACTGAATATGGCCCCCATCGCCAGTCCCCATGGAGATTCGCTCCCCCATGTGTCCAGTGGCTGAGGTTTCACCCTTCGGCGCTGCCCGGACGGCCTCCTGAACCTCTCCCTGGCCTGGGATCCTTCGGGACAACACCTCGGTGTCCTCCATGGCTTGGGAGAGGAGGCCGTCGGAAGGGTCCCGTTGTCCATCGCCTCCAGGTCCAGCGAATCCCCCGAAGATGAGGATCGCTCGAGGTTGGACTGAGCCGGACTGCAAATACATGATTCAACACGTTAATACTATGAAGTAATGAGGCCGGATATATGAATGTGTCTGGGTTTTTCGAGTACTCACGATTTGGCCAGGGGCTTGTCCTTGGGGCACCATTCCGAGCTGCTGTCGGTGGCCGCTATGGAGTTGTCCGGAAGGGAAGCTTTCCCCTTCTTGGACGCGTCGGCCTCCAGACACGCGGAGGCCGCCCTCTTCTTCCTTCCCCCCTCAAGGGGAGAGTTGCTTTCCTCCTCCTCTTCGTCCTCGGTGGTGGAGGAGTGAGTCTTGGTATCTTCGGACGTCATGTCTGAAGCACCCTTGCGATAGAGACCACCTCTGGTCCCCTTGGCCTTCTTCTTGGGCTTCTTCTCCTGCGCTTGATAGGGCGCAGAAGCCAGCATCTTCGTCAGAAGCGGGATTTCTGGGTCTTCGGGCAGCGAAGCCGGACAGCGAATCCGCTCCGCCTTCTTTGTCCAGCCCTGAGAAAATTAGTAGGGAGGCTTAGGCATCTTCCTCAAGTATGCAACTAAAAGATATACCTTGAAAACATAAAAAAACTTACCGGACTAGTGGGATGGGCCAAGTCGTGCCCGTGGTCCTTGGTCATAGCCGGCCGCGTCTTGTTGGCCTTGAAGAGCACCTTCCAGATGTCTTCGTGCATAGTGCCGAAGAACTATAGCAGGGTCTGGTGCTTGGCCGGATCGAACTCCCACAAATGGCAAGTACGGCGTTGGCACGGAAGATTCGATGAATAAGTATCACCTGGATCACATTGACAAGCTTGATGTTCTTGTATGTCATGCTCTTGATGCGTGTCTGAAGCGGTGTCAGCTCATCCGGTGAAGACCAGTCTAGGCCCTTCTCCGGCCAGGAGGTAAGCCGCATCGGGGCTCCAGACAGGAATTCGGGAGCTGTGGCCGAGGTGGTGCCGCGCGGCTCTGTGATATAGAGCCATGATTTCTGCCACCCCTTGACGGTCTCCACGAAGGAGCCTTCGGGCCATGTGACATTGGGCATCTTGCTCACGATGGCGCCTCCGCACTCTGCGTGCTGGCCACTCACAACCTTCGGCTTCACTTTGAAGATCTTTAGCCATAATCCGAAGTGGGGTGGGATGCGGAGGAAGGCCTCACACACGACAATGAATGCCGAGATGTTGATGATGGAGTTGGGGGACAGATCGTGGAAATCCAGCCCGTAGTAGAACATGAGTCCCGGACGAACGTGTGGAGAGGAAATCCCAGCCCGCAGACAAAGTGGGGGATGAATACAACCCTCTCATGTGGCTCTAGGGTGGGGACGATCTGTCCCTTGGACGGAATCGAGTGGGCGATTTCCTTGGCCAAATATCCGGCCTCCCGGAGCTGGGTTATGTCCTCCTTAATGGAGGAGGCCATCCACTTGCCCTGCGCTCCATATTCGGACATGGTTGGAGTGCTTTCTTGGGGCAGAAAAGATGAGAGCTTGGGCGCTGGAGCTCGAGAATGGGGGAGGTAGAGAGAGAGAAGGCGTGGGTGAAAAGAGGTGAATCCTTCTCTCTTTATAAAGGTAGTGAATATCAAGCGCCTCTCCACTCGCCTTAAAACTCGCCTATTCCCCAAGGGCCGTGCAGATGGCATGGTTGGGTTACCCATGCCCGTATTGATGAGAATCCCACAATAAGGGGACACGATCTCTGCTTTGACAAGACGTGCCAATGAAACCGCATCTCGAAATATGAAGCGACATGCTAAGAAATGGTTCAAATAATGTCCGGGCGGCGACATGACGTCACGCCGTGAAAAGTTGTCAGTGGATTGGACTCGTGAAATACTATACTCTCTGTGGTTGTGTGTGGTACTTGTTTTGCAGAGCCGGACCCGTTTCTTGTGTTCGAAGACTATTTTGGAGTATTCGGAGGAGGAACCCGCCTTGCAATGCCGAAGACAATCTGCGTGCCGGACACCTCGTCATTGAAGCCTGGTTCAGGGGCTACTGAGGGAGTCCTGGATTAAGGGGTCCTCGGACTGCCGGACTATGTAGCGTGGGCCGGATTGTTGTGCTATGAAGATACAAGACAGAAGAGTTCGTCCCGTGTCCGGATGGGACTCTCCTTGGCGTGGAAGGCAAGCTTGGCGTTCGAATATGTAGATTCCTTTCTCTGTAACTGACTTTGTACAACCCTAGCCCCCTCCGGTGTCTATATAAGCTGGAGAGCTTAGTCCGTAGAGGCAATCATAATCACATAGGCTAGACTTCTAGGGTTTTAGCCATTACGATCTCGTGGTAGATCAACTCTTGTAATACTCATATTCATCAAGATCAATCAAGTAGGAAGTAGGGTATTACCTCCATAGAGAGGGCCCGAACCTGGCTAAACCTCATGTCCCCCGCCTCCTGTTACCATCAACCTTAGACGCACAGTTCGGGATCCCCTACCCGAGATCTGCCGGTTTTGACACCGACAACTACCTTTTCCGTTGAGGATGTATCTCATGTCACTCAATGTGAAATGAAAGAATAGTGGAACTAGTACCGGACTTGTTCACTCACTCCTACAAAGTAAAGCTTAATTATCCAGTGGCTTTGTTAGGACAAGTGGCACAAATTCATGCAAACTAAAGTTCAAGATATTGTAAATGTTGAAATAAACCCAAAGGACTCAAAATGCAAAACAAGTGATAAAAAATACAGAGGAGGGCAATAAAGAAACACACAGTGGGATAATTTGGCTTATGCAACTATAGGGATGAGCAATACAAAATTGCCTAACGAAGACTAAGCTCGTGTTGCACAAACACTAGGAGAGCACTAGCTTGATTGCACACCTGGGAACGATTCACCACTTGGCACCAACCTATATGTATGCAAGCTAAATGTTCCTATTCCATGTATCCTCACGCACAAGTATCTCTTTTCATGCTGAACTCTCTTTTGCTTATAAGGTAATGATCTTTCTTTTCTTGCTTAAAAGCTATTTTTCCGCTCTTCTCTTCCTTTCCACTATGCTTATTGAGCCTCAACCACAAACATGAGACAAGTGTCATAAGATATGCATGGGAGCAAGCAATTATACTATATGATATATCCAATGATGTAACAATATGATATTGTATCACTATGGTGCACAAGTTTTCGTGGAGCCCGACAATACTCGGATAGCTAGTCTCAGTAAGTATGAAGGTATGCGCAAAGATGGTGGGGCTATGAAGATGTAATGGCAAGGAAGGAAAATTTTATGATGGAATGGATACCTTCGTGTAACGCCCCGGATTCGATGCGCCAGGTGTCTGCCAGTTATTCGCCATCATTGCCATGTCGTTTGCTTGCGTGTTGCATTTTGTCATGTCATCATGTGCATCTCATTTTGCATACGTGTTCGTCTCATGCATCCGAGCATTTTCCCCGTTGTCTGTTTTGCAATCCGACAGTCCTATGTCCTCTGACGTCCCCCTTTTGTCTCTTGTTGTGAGCGGGTGTTAAACATTCTTGGAATGGACTGTGATTTGCCAAGCGGCCTTGGTACACCACTGGTAGACCTCCTGTCAAGTTTCGTGCCATTTGGAGTCCGTTTGATACTCCAACGGTTAACCGGGGAACCGTAAAGGCCTCTTTTGTGTGCAGCCCAACACCCCTACAAAGTAGCCCAATAACCTATCCAAACCCCCTCCATGCTCTGGGTCGTTCGATAACGATCGTGTGGGCGAAAACTGCACCTCATTTGGACACTCCTAGCTCCCTCTACCTATATATATGTGCATCCCCCCAATTTTTCGCGCAGATCAAACCCTAGCGAAACCCCTCCCCGCCGCCGGACATGTCCGCCTCCACGCCGGACGCGTCCACCGCCCGCCGCCACGTCGCTCCAGCCAATCGCCGGTCGCCACGTCACCCCGCCGCCGCTAGCCAACCAGCGCCGCCACCTCACTCGCTGCTCCTCCATCGCGCCAGCCAGCTGGGCCGGATCGGCCCATGGGCCCATCCGCGCCGCCGAGCTCCAGCGCCACACATCGCTTCCATTGTCCGCGCCTCCCGCCTCGGCTCCCGAGCCAGCCGTGGCCACCGCCATGATCCAGCCTCGATCAAGGCGTTGCCCTCGCCTTCCCATGTGCCAAGGCGTCCCAGCCAGCCGGTCTGCGCCCGAGCGCCTTGCCTAGCCCCGCGCCCACCGGTGACCTCCTCCGCCTCCGCGCGCCGGGAGCCGGCGAGATCTGGCCCGTATCCGCCATCTCCGGTGAGCCCCGCCTCCTTCCCTGCCATCTCCGGCGAGCCCCGCTCCGGCGAGCCTCGGTTCCCGTGCCCCGTTGACTTTTCCCCGAGGTGCAATTTCCACTAAGTCCTGAAACTATTGCATTCTGGTGCTCTGTTCATTGCATCATAACTCCATGCATACTGCTCCGTTTCGTGCGTGTGATATATCAAAATGTTCATCATGAGATGCTCTTCATTTCATTCCATTAGGCCATGCTTGTTTGAGTCCATCTTGATGCCCAAATCATCGTTGCAAGAGTGCTATATGATGTTAACCTGCTGAAACTGTTATAACTTGCTGTTTTGTCTTTTTCATTGCATTTTGTGTGTGTATCTGATGAGCTTGATGTCTACATGAGTTTTCAAATACATCATGTCATCTTTACTGTGGTGCAATCCATGTATTTTTGTGAGTCTTGTAGTGAGTGCATTGAGCTCCTGAAGTAGGGTACTTGCTATTTCTGTTTTGCTAGGCTGAATCTGCTATATCATGATGCTATGTAAATATGCTTCTACAAGTCATTACATGCATAATCTGGAGATGTTCACGAAGGATGTTTTATTATAAATGTCATGCTCTATCCATTTATGCCCCTGGTTGCATTTTTAACCTTCTGTAACTTGTTTTTATCTTGCTCCAAACTTGCTAAATAATGTGGCTGCCAGCCTGTTAACATTAAGTTCAATGTTGCCATGATTGTTGTTAGTGATCCAAGCATGCTATGAACTTGCTCTTGCCATTTTTATCTTCATAAATATGCCATCGTACTGTTGATCAACTTTCCATGCCATGTATTGCTCTGTGGTTAGTGGTACAAGCTCACCAACATGCCTACTTATTGTTGTTCCTGCCATGTATGAATCTGTCATATCATTTGCCATGTTTGCATAGATGCTACCATCTTTTCTGTTGATCTTTGGAATAAGTTCAGTAAGGGAGTTTTGTTATTTGTCTTTAGCACTAGCATGCCATGCCTTTGTTTGCCATGTTAAGTTCCTTTAGCATGTTGTTTGATAGCTCTAAACATTGCAACCTGATGTTATTTCTGTTAAGTTTGAAACTGTTATTATTTGCAATCTTGCCATGACCTTTTGAGCATGTTTTAGTGTTTTCTGGCGATATCTCAGTGTTCATGTTTTGTCATTCTTTACCTATACTTCATGTCCATGCCTTCTGTTATCATGTTAGGATGCTGTAGCATGTTGTTTTGATGCTTGCAAGATGCCTAGTTACTGTTTTGGACAACTTGTCCTTTAAACCTGTATAGAGTGTATGTGTTGAACCGTTGCTCCGTTTTGAGTGTGCCCTATATGAAACTTGCTTAGAATTGCATGTAGTTTCATATCATCATGTCGCATCCTTGTTTTGAGGTGTTTGCTTGATGTTTGTATGCATTTCGCATCAATGCCATGTTTTACTTGTTTTGCTCATATCTTCTAGGCCGTAGCTCCGAATTAAATGAACTTTATATGTAACTTGACTAGAATCTTGTGTAGATCATCTTGGTGCATCTTAACTTTCTGTTTAACAACTTGAACCTAAGGTTTATTCAGATCTGGACCAATTTCAAAACTTGCATATGAGGACTTACCGGAATTGTTATATGTTGTTTACGACATCATTTAAACTTGCTTTGATGTGTTGTTCTTGTATGCATCATCTCTTGCCATGAGTAGCCTCATCTAGATTTGTCATGCATCATGCTTGGTTGTGCATCATGTCTTGTTGTAACATCCCAAAATTCTAAATTTTGGAATGTTATAAACAAATAGATAGAGTGATTGTTTGTTTGATTGTTGTGTGATTGATTGAGTGAAATTTGAAACTTTTTGAAAGTTAAATGAGAGGGAATAAAAGGACTTTCCCGAACTTTCATTTTTGCTTTGATGATCTTCATGAATTCAAATTCTTTTCACCACAAAACCCTAGAGAGAAGATGACATGACTTCTTCCATTTATTTAAATGACAAGGGGTGTTGAAAATATTTGAATTTCATTTGGAAAATATTTCCAATTCTGGAACTTTATGCAACTCAATGATTTTCACGAGAGAAGATAAAAGGACTTCTTCAAAACATATGAAATATGAGTTGGGAGTTTAAAAGAATTAAATTCAAAGTTCTTTTGAATTTATTTTCATTTTGGAGTTATTTGAGTTTTATTCAAATTATTTTTCTCCGAAAATAAATATATGGAAAATAGGGTAACATGATTCCCTACATCAGAAAATTGGAGAGAAATAAATTTGAATTAATTTTGGTATTTTTAAAATGATTTTTACTGGATTTTTCTAGGGCAGAAGCACTCTTTGTTTTATTTGAATTCGTGTGTATTTTATTTGACTCTCGAAAAATTTTAAGCTTGTAGAAAATCTTTTTCTGAAATTTTTGGTACATTATATGCCTATAGTATATTTTTAGTTTATTTGTTTTTATTTCTTTTCTGTAAAAATAAATGTTAAAAAAAAACTTCTTCTTCGGACCGGGCCAACTGGGCGGCCCACCACTGCCCAAGTCGCTGCCACCGACCTCGGCGTCCGTGCAAGGCCGGCACCTCGCCCCTCGCCCACAGCGAGCCGCCCCGCCCCTCCATAAATAGCGCGCCCGCCACCCGCTCTCTCTCGCCTCGCCCGCCCGCCGCCTTGCGATCCAGCGCCGCCCGCCAAGAAGTCGGCGCTCCCCCGCCGCTTCGTTGCACGCACACACTCGCGCCATTCCATGCCGACGCAAGTTATGCGCTTTGCTATTGCCCATTGCCGCGCCGTCTGCCGCCGTCACGCCCAGCCACCACCGCGCCACCGACCCGATCCGCCGCGGACACCGCCGGAGACCTCCGCCGCCGGTTTATTTGTCCCGACCGGTAAAGACCCGCAAAAAAAACCCCGATCCGGTCTTCTTCGGTTTTTCCTTTTAGATTTTTTTGTTAGGCCTATTCAGTGAACGTTTGCTGTTTATCCCTTCGCAGCGAACGAAATTCGTTCGTTAGCATTTTGCAACGGACGTTCGCTATTTAGATTTTTCTTTTTCTTTTTAGTTTTCGGCCAGGGACCCATCCGTGAATATTTTCTTTACAGATCAGCCCCTGGTTTTCAAACAACTATAACTTTTTACTCGATTGTCCAAATTAGATGAAACCAACGCCCACGTCTTTGTTATGATCTGCTCTTTCCAGTAAAACAACTTAAACATGTTTTTGAAAGTATTAAAATTTGAATTCAAACAGATTTGAATTTGAACTTCGTTTGATCATAGCTTGAGTTTTATAACTCTGTTTGAGTTGATTCTTTTTGCATCTCGAAGCTCCTGACCTAATTCTGATAAGGCCAAATTCACATAATTTTGGAACTGTTAGAAATTGTTTTATGTTGCAAGAGTTATTCGCTTGGTTTTGATGTTTTCCGAATCGTACTCTTCGTTCTCTTTCCGATCTTTTGAGTGATTGCTTATGTGTGGTTACTATTGCTTGATCACGATAGATTGACCGGAGTGTGACGAGTAGAACTATTAAGGGTTTTGAGTGCGAATCATCTTCATCAAAATTGCAGGCAAGTTCACACTTTGATCATATCCCTTTCATACCCAGTTTTATTTGCATTAGATTAATCCTCAAACATTGCATGATTAGGATCTAATTAAATTGTGGGATGGGAAGTAGATGAGGTAGTACCTATTACCTGTTTTACTTATGAAACCTTTGGGAGTTACTCTACGTTGCTTATTATGCCATGCTATACTAGTAGATGTGGATTGGGTGAATGATATCCATGACGGATGTGAGTTTGTTAATTTTAATGGTTTACTTAAGGTGGCAACTTAAACACACATCTGGGTGGATTGAGGCACCTGGGGTTTCCAGGACTTGCCTGTTTTTCTTTTGGACCGCCACCCAGGCTCAAAGGGATCATAAGATTATTCATGCTAGAAACTTCCGTGTGCAGCCACAAGCCATTATGGGCTCTGGCATAGTTGATTAAGTCGTGTGAACTCTTAGAGTGGTAGACTAGCAGATGTAGGGGGATGTAGGTGTACCGGTCTACCCGATCGTAAGGTGCTAGCGCTTCTGAAAGACTATGTCTCGGTCATCCGTTTCTCAAACACCATGTAGTGCGAGAAACCAAACGGAGGCAATCGAGTCTTGTGGGGAAAAGTGCGCAAACCTCTGCAGAGTGTACAAACTAATCATGATTAGCCGTGTCCCCGGTTATGGACGTTTTGAGTATCTAGTTCTTGGATTATCCTGTTGATCTCATCATGTTACTTTAATTAATTTTGTTGGGATGTTAATGATTACTTTTAATTGGGATTGAGAATGCTGTCAACCATTCTCAATGTTTAACAACCACCATGATAGTTAAATAAAAGTTATTCCTTTGCAGTAGGGAAAAATTGGCTTTTTGCAAAAACATTATAACCGTAGAGCTTTTCCACCAGCCAAATATGCATGTAGTTATAGCCTTTATTTATCATTACTCTATGGTGTGAATTTGCCAGTACATTCAATGTACTGACCCTCTGTGGCTGCAACGTCTCATGTTGCAGGATCTTACGACGAGTAAGTGATACGTTAGGGTTATGATTTCCTATACTCAACTTTGCCGTTGGTGTTGATGGGAATCCACAACCTTGTTGCTTCCGCTATATTTTTGGATTGAGGTAATAGTACTTACGTTACTTTATACATGTGATTTACCTCTGTTATAAATCCTCGAGTACTGTGTGTGTCAGCATACCGATCCAGGGATGACACTTAAGCACAGAGACTTGACCGTCTGAGGTCGGGTCGCTCTGAGATGGTATCGAGCACATGTTGATCAGAGGACGTGACCTAGAAACTGGCAAGCCCATAGGAAAGATTTTTCTCTACTACTTCATTTTCAAAAAGATCTTTTACCTCTCTTCTCTTCTGAGCTTATTCAAATATTCCCTTTAGTGAGACTATACCCCTTTTGCCCTTTTGACCCCTCAGAGATTCGACTGATGAGACCACTCCAAGGAGTACAAGATATCGGACAAATAAGACCATTCGGAATGACGAGGATTTTACTATACATTATGATAATGGAAACTACAACTGTTGAAGACTCTGAAGGGTAGGAGAATATGAAGAATTTCCAGATTTGGTATGACCAAGGAAGGCTACACTTATGGAACTTGATAGACTATGGAAGCTGTCAATACCCGAGATCAATGTGTATCAAAGAAAGACCTGAGCATCGAGCATTAGAAGTCAAAGTTTTGTCAAGAAAACCCTAAGGCAGGAGATATCAACTATGGAATGATAGCTCATGGAAATAACAAGAGCAGAAACATGGACATTCATGATGTTATCGTTCGCCTATGCTATTGTCACCACGCAGAGTTAAGCATGCAGATGCATGGAAAGATTTGATGGTATAAGGCTGATGGAGCACCTATCAGCAAGGTGAAGTCTTAACCTTAGCTGGTGTATCGCCAGGATCTGGAGTATTACATCAAGGATTTTAAGATGGACTTTAGGAAGCTGTATTTGACAAGGAGGCAATTCGTGAAGAACTCAGGAACTAGAAGCCGAAGTAGCCAAACTGGAGGAGCAATACATCGAGATACCGGAGATTCGTCAGGAACTAAAAGGACAGTAAGACCATGGTTCATGCCAAGGATGATTGAAACCCAGAAGTTTGGAATGCAACCCCAGAAATATTAAAGGATGTCATGAGAGACTTTGCGTCAATAGAGATGATATGGCGGAAGAACTTGAGAAGGACAAGCATGATCGGAAGAAGCCATCGGAGACATGACCAAGACTTGAAGAGTTTGATGACGTTGAAGATTTATTGACCTTTAGCAGACCAAACCCCATTGTACCTACGTTAGATGCGACGTTTGTGAGCTGTCTTTTGTTTGTTGTTTTTTTCGATAGCCACAATAAAACCTGTCTTTTCAAAACTATTGTTTGTACTGTGTGCATCCCTCACAATCTCTCTTATCCCACCCCAAACCCATGGACCCAATAGAGGATGAATGGAGATGAGCTTGTATTTTTTTGGACTGATGAGTCAATTGGATACGGACCGATGGATTTAAAACATGGAGGTTGTACCAAACCATCAATGGATGGCAAGGAGTAACCACTTGGAAAGAATTTAAGTTGACTTTGCCAAAGTCTCGGTTTGTGTCCCAGAAGTAGAAGCCTTATGGAAAGGATATGAAGAAACCTTATGCATACAAGCTTTGTGGAGAAATAGGACACAACCATAAGGAGCACAAGGATGAATACCCTCATAATCGGAGGATTACCAAAGGAGTTAGCCGAGGATCTCAGGGAACTACGGTTGGAGATTGTTCCCAAAGGTTTTGTTGCAGCAATGGAAGTTCAGTCTACATTATTGGGAAAGATCCGTGAAGCTCAGAAGGATGACAAAGATATTGCTGAGTTAAAAGAGAGGATGAGCAAAGGAAAGAGCAAAGGTTTTCGTAAGGATGAGCACGACATCTTATGGTTCGAGGACCGTGTATATGTGCCCAATAATACAAAGATCAGGAAGTAAATACTTCAAGAGGTTTATGACTCACCATACTCGATTCGCCCGGGAAACACCAAGATGTATTTGGATTTGAAGGAGTGTTTCTGGTGGACCGGTATGAAGAAGGATATTACGGAGTATGTAGTTGTAGGTGATGTATGCCAGGGAGAGTAAAGGCAGAGCATCAGAAGCCAGCAGGATTACTACAGCCTATACCGATACCCGAATGGAAGTGAGATAAACTTGGCATGGATTTCGTTACCGAATTTCCCAGAACCCGAACGGGACATGATTCAATCTGGGTAGTAGTTGATTCGCTTGACCAAAGTGGCTCACTTTATCCCAGTAAAAAAACCACCTATACAAGTGCGAAGTTGGCCAAGATATATTTGACCAGGATGTATGTCTGCATGGAGTTCCGAGGACCATCGATAGAGGAACACAGTTTACCTCAAAGTTTTGGAATCAGCTGCACCACACTTTTGGTAATAGGCTAGAGTTTAGTACAGCCTTTCATCCGCAGACAGATGGATAAATTGAGAGAGTCAATCCGATTCTGGAGGACATGTTGAGAGCGTGTGTGCTAGATTATGGATCTAGTAGTGATGATAATCTACCTTACGTGGAGTTCTCATACAACAACAGTTACCAAGACAGTTTGAAGATGGCTCCTTTTGAAGCTTTGTATGGGAGAAGGTGCCAGACACCGTTGATGTGGGATGAAGTTGGAGACCGTCAGTTGATTGGACCAAATATGATCCAGGATTCAGAAGAGAATGTTAAGTTGCTACGAGATAGACTGAAAGCAGCTCAGTCCAGGCAGAAGAGTTATGCAGACTCAAAATTGCAAGGAGGAAGTCTATGAAATTGGAGACAGAACATGTCTTCGTGCGTCCCCTCTGCGAGGAGTTAAACTATTTGGAGTTAAGGGAAAGCTAGCCCCAAGATTTGTAGGACCATACCGAGTTTTGGAGCGTATGGGAGAAGTGTCCAACAAGTTGAAGTCACCCGAAGGACTGTCAGGGGTTCATGATGTGTTTCACGTTTCCAGTTGAAGAAGTGCCATGCAGAGATGGCCAATATTCCCCTGTAAGGATGCTCGACCCTGGAAGGTATAATGATGTTCTACGAAGTGGAGTATGGACTTCATAAGTATAAGTTTTTATCTCGGTATGTGGGACATCCCACAAGGATGAAGAGATGTATTACTATTGGATACAAAGAAGGTATGACGTTGGAAATATGGAGTAATTGTAATTCCATGATGAATCTGAGTAACCATGTCCTAGTTTGGTGCCAATAGAAGGAAGGAAGACAATACTATTGGATGGATTTTAAGTATACTAGGAAGTTGGAAGTTGGAATAATGATCAGTTGCCCCGACGATGAGTTCAAGGTTTACAAGTGATGAGATGGGCCATAACCCACAGGCCCCAGGACCTGCCAAGAATCAAGCACGCTCTTGCTGGAGGAAAACCCTTGGAAGAGGATATGCCTTTACCCACCGACGATTTTATAGGAGTTTACGCAAAACCTGAGAGTTGTGAAGGACCGATAGATGTTTGTTTGGCTTGCAGAATAAATGGATTTATCCGAACTTGGTTTGTTGACAAGAGAAATTCTGCAATGCTTGTGAGGATGACCGAGTGTTAGAATGCGAGATTCGCTAAACCATATACAAGATAATGATTTGGGTGCGGGATGGATTGATCACCATACCGACTTACTCTTATTATTCGCCTTGCTATATGGGATGGTAAATCTGAGTGACTTACCTATAGTAGAGAGACGACGATCAAAACCTTGTTTGAACCTTAGAATGGTATAAGAATTTTTTCCCTTGTACGAGGCAGTTGTTGCCAATCGTAGGTCATACGGTGAGGATTCAACCCAGACCCGTTTTCTGCAGGAGAAACCATAAATTGTTGACCACCATGAGATATCGATAGTTGTTTAAAATTGGCGCCAGACCCGTCAGCTAAGAAGACCCAGTCCTGGAATAACCTTACGAAGATGAAAGGACAAAGGAATTGAGGAAAGGTTATGCCACTACCGGAAGAGCCCAGAGAAGGAAATATTTCAGAGATCTGAGAAGACAGACACTGTCAACAATAAGGATGGAGTATATGAGTTTTGATGGAACCGTAACCATGCTTCTAAGGGTGGTAGCACCCCAGACCCCGGAGATGATCGATGGATTTTGAGAAGACCCATACCCTAACCTATTTCTTGCTAGCGTCTCCGAATCTTGAGGACGAGATTCATTTTAAGGGTGGTAGGTTTGTAACATCCCAAAATTCTAAATTTTGGAATGTTATAAACAAATAGATAGAGTGATTGTTTGTTTGATTGTTGTGTGATTGATTGAGTGAAATTTGAAACTTTTTGAAAGTTAAATGAGAGGGAATAAAAGGACTTTCCCGAACTTTCATTTTGCTTTTATGATCTTCATGAATTCAAATTCTTTTCACCACAAAACCCTGGAGAGAAGATGACATGACTTCTTCCATTTATTTAAATGACAAGGGGTGTTGAAAATATTTGAATTTCATTTGGAAAATATTTCCAATTCTGGAACTTTATGCAACTCAATGATTTTCACGAGAGAAGATAAAAGGACTTCTTCAAAACATATGAAATATGAGTTGGGAGTTTAAAAGAATTAAATTCAAAGTTCTTTTGAATTTATTTTCATTTTGGAGTTATTTGAGTTTTATTCAAATTATTTTTCTTCGAAAATAAATATATGGAAAATAGGGTAACATGATTCCCTACATCAGAAAATTGGAGAGAAATAAGTTTGAATTAATTTTGGTATTTTTAAAATGATTTTTACTGGATTTTTCTAGGGCAGAAGCACTCTTTGTTTTATTTGAATTCGTGTGTATTTTATTTGACTCTCGAAAAATGTTCAGCTTGTAGAAAATCTTTTTCTGAAAATTTTGGTATATTATATGCCTATAGTATATTTTTAGTTTATTTGTTTTTATTTCTTTTCTGTAAAAATAAATGTTTAAAAAAAACTTCTTCTTGATCGGCCAATCGGGCCGAGCCAGCTCTAGCTGCCCAAGCAGCCGCCGCCATCGACCTTGGCGTCTGTGCCAGGCCGGGCACCTCTGCCCCTCGCCACGGCAGCCCGCCTCGCCCCTCCATAAATAGCGCCCCCGCCCGCCTCCTCTCCTCGCCTCACGCTTTGCGCCAGCAGATCCACACACACATAATAGCCGCCATTGCCAAGACCACACGCCAGACTCACGCCGCCCATACCGACGCCATTGCTTGCCGCTGCCATTGCCCGCTGCACGTCCATGAACCACCGCGCCACCGACCCGATCCGCCGCGGACACCGCCAGAGACCTCCGCCGCCGGTTTATTTGTCTCGACCGGTAAAGACCCGCAAAAAAAACCCGATCCGGCCTTCTTCGATTTTTCCTTTTAGATTTTTTTGTTAGGCCTATTCAGTGAACATTTGCTGTTTCTCCCTCCGCAGCGAACGAAATTCGTTCATTAGCGTTCTGCAACGGACGTTCGCTATTTAGATTTTTCTTTTTCTTTTTAGTTTTCGGCCAGGGACCCATCCGTGAATATTTTCTTTACAGATCAGCCCCTGGTTTTCAAACAACTATAACTTTTTACTTGATTGTCCAAATTAGATGAAACCAACGCCCACGTCTTCGTTATGATCTGCTCTTTCCTGTAAAACAACTTAAACATGTTTTTGAAAGTATTAAAATTTGAATTCAAACAGATTTGAATTTGAACTTCGTTTGATCATAGCTTGAGTTTTATAACTCTGTTTGAGTTGATTCTTTTTGCATCTCGAAGCTCTTGACCTAAACTTTATGATAAGGCCAAATTCACATAATTTTGGTACTGTTAGAAATTGTTTTATGTTGCAAGAGTTATTCGCTTGGTTTTGATGTTTTCCGAATCGTACTCTTCGTTCTCTTTCCGATCTTTTGAGTGATTGCTTATGTGTGGTTACTATTGCTTGATCACGACAGATTGACCGCAGTGTGACGAGTAGAACTATCAAGGGTTTTGAGTGCGAATCATCTTCATCAACATTGCAGGCAAGTTCACACTTCGATCATATCCCTTTCATACCCAGTTTTATTTGCATTAGATCAATCCTCAAACATTGCATGATTAGGATCTAATTAAATTGTGGGATGGGAAGTAGATGAGGTAGTACCTATTACCTGTTTTACTTATGAAACCTTTGGGAGTTACTCTACGTTGCTTATTATGCCGTGCTATGCTAGTAGACGTGGATTGGGTGAGTGATATCCATGACAGATGTGAGTTTGTTAATTTTAATGGTTTACTTAAGGTGGCAACTTAAACACACATCTGGGTGGATTGAGGCACCTGGGGTTTCCATGACTTGCCTGTTTTTCTTTTGGACCGCCACCCAGGCTCAAAGGGATCATGAGATTATTCATGCTAGAAACTTCCGTGTGCAGCCACAAGCCATTATGGGCTCTGGCATAGTTGATTAAGTCGTGTGAACTCTTACAGTGGTAGACTAGCAGATGTAGGGGGATGTAGGTGTACCGGTCTACCCGATCGTAAGGTGCTAGCGCTTCTGAAAGACCATGTCTCGGTCATCCGTTTCTCAAACACCACGTAGTGCGAGAAACCAAACGGAGGCGATCGAGTCTTGTGGGGAAAAGTGCGCAAACCTCTGCAGAGTGTACAAACTAATCATGATTAGCCGTGTCCCCGGTTATGGACGTTTTGAGTATCTAGTTCTTGGATTATCCTGTTGATCTCATCATGTTACTTTAATTAATTTTGTTGGGATGTTAATGATTACTTTTAATTGGGATTGAGAATGCTATCAACCATTCTCAATGTTTAACAACCACCATGATAGTTAAATAAAAGTTATTCCTTTGCAGTAGGGAAAAATTGGCTTTTCGAAAAAACATTATAACTGTAGAGCTTTTCCACCAGCCAAATATGCATGTAGTGATAGCCTTTATTCATCATTACTCTATGGTGCGAATTTGCCAGTACATTCAATGTATCGACCCTCTGTGGCTGCAACGCCTCATGTTGCGAGATCTTCTGACAGTAAGTGATACGTTAGGGTTACGATTTCCTATACTCAACTTTGCCGTTGGTGTTGATGGGAATCCACAACCTTGTTGCTTCCGCTATATTTTTGGATTGAGGTAATAGTATTTACGTTACTTTATACATGTGATTTACCTCTGTTATAAATCCTCGAGTACTGTGTGTGTCAGCATACCGATCCAGGGATGACACGTAAGCACAGAGCGACCGTCTGAGGTCGGGTCGCTACACTTGTCTATGTGTGGTGTGTTTACCATGTTGTGTGCTTCTTCTCAATAGTTCTTGTTTCATTGCGATCGTGAGGATTCATTCATCTACGCTTGGTTCGGCTTCATCCATTCGTCTTCTGCATGGACTCGTTCTTCTTCCTAGCGAGATTTCAGGCAAGATGACCGTCACCTTGGATCTCAATACTATCATTGCTATGCTAGTTGCTTCGTTCTATCGCTTTGCTGTGCTACCTATCATTTGTTCTTCAAGCCTCCCAATTTGCCATGTCAGCCTCTAACCTTTTCACCCTTCCTAGCAAACCGTTGCTTGGCTATGTTACCGTGTTGCTTAGCCCCTCTTATAGCGTTGTTAGTTGCAGGTGAAGTTGAAGATTGCTCCATGGTGGACAGGATTATGTTGGGATATCACAATATCTCTTATTTAATTAATGCATCTATATACTTGGTAAAGGGTTGAAGGCTCGGCCTTATGCCTGGTGTTTTGCCACTCTTGCCGCCCTAGTTTCCTTCATATCGGTATTATGTTCCCGAATTTTGCGTTCCTTATGCGGTTGGGTGATTCATGGGAGCCCCTTGACAGTTCGCTTTGAATAAAACTCCTCCAGCAAGGCCCAACCTTGGTTTTACCATTTGCCTCACCACCACCTATACCCTTCCCTTGGGTCGGCCAACCCGAGGGTCATCTTTATTTTACCCCGGGCGGTGCTTCTCTAAGTCTGGTTCGAATCTGGCAGATCAAGGGCCACCTCGGGGCAACTCGAGGTCTGGTTTTACTCGTAGGTCGACCTATCCGGTGTTGCCACGAACGAGATATGTGCAGCTCCTATCGGGATTGTCGGCAAGACGAGCGGCTTTGCTGGTCTTGTTTTACCATTGTCGAAATGTCTTGTAAACCGGATTCCGAGATCGATCGGGTCTTCCCGGAGAAGGAATATCCTTCGTTGACCGTGAGAGCTTGTGATGGGCTGTTGGGACACCCAGTAGGGTATAAACTTTCGAGAGCCGTGCCCACGGTTATGTGGCAGATGGGAATTTGTTAATGTCCGGTTGTAGATAACTTGACACTAGATCCGAATTAAAACGCATCAACCGCGTGTGTAGCCGTGATGGTCTCTTGTCGGCGGAGTCCTGGAATTGAACACGGTTTTGGGTTATGTTTGATGTAAGTAGGAGTTCAGGATCACCTCTTGATCATTACTAGTTGACGACCGTTCCTTTGCTTCTCTTCTCGCTCTTATTTGCGTATGTTAGCCACCATATATGCTTAGTCGCTGTTGCAACCTCACCACTTTATCCCTTCCTTTCCCATTAAGCTTTGCTAGTCTTGATACCCATGGTAATGGGATTGCTGAGTCCTCGTAGCTCACCGATTACTACAACAACAGTTGCAGGTGCAGGTTATACGATGATCTTGACGCGAGAGCGATGTTTGCTTGTTTGGAGTTCTTCTTCTGCTGCTTCTTCGATCAGGGGATAGGTTTTAGGTCGGCAGCCTGGGCTAGCAGGGTGGATGTCGTTTGAGTTTCTGTTTGTGTTTCATCCGTAGTCGGATGGTGCTCTTATGTAAGATGATGTGGTATTGATGTATTCTTGCGGCATTTGTATGCCTTGTATGTATCCCCATCTATTTATGTAATGTTGATGTAATGATATCCACCTTGCAAAAGCGTTTCAATATGCGGGTCTATCCTTGGTGGTACCTTCGAGTTCCTCTTGGATAGGGTCACATATTGGGCGTGACAAGTTGGTATCAGAGCCTTGACCGACCATAAGAGCCCCTTTAATTGATCGTGTAGTTTGGCCGTTGTCGAGTCTAGAAGAAAACTTTTTCGGAGTCTAGTTATATCGGAGAGTAGGAATTCTTTTTACTCCTCAGCCCCTTCGCTGCTCTGGTGAGGAATCTTGACATCGTTTTGAATTACTCCTCTTCCCTTTCAAACTATCTTTAGGATCGCGCAGTTGGTTTTTCGATCGTTGTTCCTCAGCTCTTTTTATCCGGTGCATTTCTCGTCAAGTTGACTCGAGCCTCTTCATCTTTGAGTTCAATCATCAGTTGTTTTATTTTTCCCACCCACCCACCCCTTCTCATCTCGGAGCCGGAGCCTATAATCGAGTATCCATACTACTCGTGCGAAGTCTTTGCTTTCTTTCCTCAATGATTTCAATCGGTGTTTTCTCTTCAAGATATTCGTCGGTTCCCCCTTCCAAGTTGCCTTTGTTTTCCTGCCCTCCCACCCTCTTCTTCCCGGAGCCTGAGTCTCTTTCGACCATCAATTTCATTCGTGTGGAACCTCTTCAGTCTTCCCTCAATTATTTCAACCGGTGAATTCTCGTCTCGTTTGACATTCTTCATCTCTTTTCCGGTGGATTCAATTCAAGTTTTTCGGTGTTGATCATATTCTTTTCCTCGGCTCAAATGTTTTCCCTGCTCGTTTACCTCTTGCCAGTTTATGCTTCCAGAGTGTTCAAGACATCTCAGAAGATTCGTCTGTGTTCGAATTAATTCAAGGTTGTCACCTCATTCAAATATTTCGATTGTTCCGGGGCATCATCTATCTCTTCAACAATCCTTTTCCAACGGTGTTTTCTTTTAATGGGCCCTCACCAACAGGTCTTTTCCCAGGATCTTACCTGACTCTTCTAATTCTCCCGGAGTTATTCTCAAATTTTTTCAAAGGGTGACATAAGAATGGATTTCATCAGTCAGATCTTTTCCAAGATCGATTTCAAATCATTTTCATTGTTGCCTCAACCTCTTCACTTTTTTGTTTACCCGGAGTGCCTTAACAAATTTTGTTGGTGTTTCCCGTCGTCATTTGAAGACCGAAGAAGAGTTTTTCCTCTAAATTTTGCCCGTTCTCTCCAAGATTTGTGGTTCTAGTCTCTTGTTATCCTCTCGAATTATTCCGTTTGTTAGATATTCTTTTCCTTACCCATTCGGAGTATGTCAGAAGGTGTTTTGCCGTTTCTTTTCACCGAAGGCCATCGTTCTAGAAGAATTCTTCGTCCTCACATTTCAGCTACCGTTATCCAATTATCCTCGTGCTTCATTCAAGTGTTCTTTAATCAGCTCATGATCTCTTTGTTGTTTTGCATCTAAATCCCCTCTAGCATATTGGTTCTTCTAATTCTCCCCGGTGATTCATTCTCTTTCATCAGTCATTTTCGAATTCTTACGGTGGTATCTTCAGATTCTTTTCCTTTGATTATCATATCAATTCATTCGTTCTTTTCAATCCTACCGGTGGTTCATGAAGACTTTCTCAAGTTTTGTGCTATACCATTACTTGTCATCAATTTAATTTGATGAAGGCTAAGCATACAATAAATCTTATTCTTATTTCCTCGAAGTGAGTAATCCCGTCCTTTGGAGTTTGTTCTTGATGAATAAATTCTAGCTCCAAGTGTTTACCTCTTTTCTTTTCCAGAATTCAAATTTCCTTGGCCATCTCATCAGAACCTCCATCTAAATCATCGCAAGGCTTTAATCTTATTCCTTTCATCCTTTAATCGTATCTCGTCATCCTTTTGTTACCGGAGTTCTTCACGTTGGTTCGTCATGTATTAATTCATTCTTCAAGTGTTCATCAAGATTCTTTTGGAGGAGCTCAAGTATCTTTCCCTTTTGCTTTTCGAAGTGCAATTAATTCTCCGTATTCTTTTGAAGTGGAGTTTTTGCATTTCTTCGTTCTTCTCAGCGATCCAATCATTTCTGTTTGTGGCCGGTTATCACCTTATGATCTTGAGATGTTACCTATAAGACCACAACAAGCTTATCCTTTTCGTTGTTGATTTTCTCAACAACTCCGTTTAAACCTTCCTTCTAAAGACGCTTTCAATTTCATTCGTGGCACAAGTTGTCATTTTCTTCTCCGTTCTTTTCATCCAACTCTTTCAATTCTTTCCGGAGGTTTTGTGTCATGTCTTCATCAAGTGTCATTTCATCCTCTCAACCTCGCGTTCTATTCCTCCATGTTTCAGCCGGAGTGCTGCCTAAATCCTTTCAGTCTTATTTGTTTTTATCTCGTTCTAACCGGAGAGGTTTCTTAGTCTACCTGATTCTGTCAGCTTTCGATTCTCGTTATTCTCGCCGTTCCTCTCTTCTTCTCGAGTGCTCTCGATTCTTTGCTTCTTCTCTTGACTTCTTGTTTCACCTCTTCCTCTATCTCTTCCGTCTCGGTCCTAAGATCTCGGGACGAGATCTCTTGTTAGTGGAGGAGTGTTGTAACGCCCCAGATTCGATGCGCCAGGTGTCTGCCAGTTATTCGCCGTCATTGCCATGTCATTTGCTTGCATGTTGCATTTTGTCATGTCATCATGTGCATCTCATTTTGCATACGTGTTCGTCTCATGCATCCGAGCATTTTCCCTGTTGTCCGTTTTGCAATCCGACACTCCTATGTCCTCCGACGTCCCCCTTTTGTCTCTTGTTGTGAGCGGGTGTTAAACATTCTCGGAATGGACCGTGATTTGCCAAGCGGCATTGGTACACCACCAGTAGACCTCCTGTCAAGTTTTGTGCCATTTGGAGTCCGTTTGATACTCCAACGGTTAACCGGGGAACCGTAAAGGCCTCTTTTGTGTGCAGCCCAACTCCCTCCAAAGTAGCCCAATAACCCATCCAAACCCCCTCCATGCTCTTGGTAATCAATCACGATCGTGTGGGCGAAAACCCCCTCCACCTTGCAAAAGCGTTTCAATATGCAGGTCTATCCTTGGTGGTACCTTCGAGTTCCTCTTGGATAGGGTCACATATTGGGCGTGACACTTCGTCACACTTAACCTTTCACGAAGTCGGGGGTAACTGGCCTTGCTTCCGATTGAAGATGGTCTCAAAGGATGGATGGTCGTCGACGACGCGGAATGTCATGGTGGATGTAGTTGATGGAGCGATACAAGTCACCGGTGGTGGTTGAAGATGTATCCGTCCCTAAGTAGCCGAAACACCTTAGCAGACTCAAATCACAACTCAAACAACCACAAATGCAATAAGAACCAAAATGGGTTAGTTTGCAGCAGTTTTATGTGGTGGTGCGAAAGTTATGGCGGAGGGCCTATGCAAAGATGTGAAAATGCATAAAATTTTATGGAGCCAAATGGTGGTAAAGCTAATATGAGCAGATTGGGCACGTCGCTAGCTTTCCAACGAGCCAAAGAACACCCAAATCGAAGTTCAGAAGTGGGAGATATGGGCAAAACAGTGAAACAGTGGTGGCTGAAATTGGGATGGCCGTGCACACGGGGTCAAAGGGCCGTGGACACGGGGTCCCGTGCACACGGTACAAGGCCATGGACACGGGGTCTCCAGGAACTCCACGGGGGGCTGTGCACACGGGGTCTGGGGCCCGTGGGCAGGGGGGTGGCGAAAAATTCACGATTTCTAGGTCAGATTTGAAGGGGAAAAATAAAAATTGGGCTATGGGGACGCAATAGGAGGTGGATCTACTTGCTAAACACCAGATCCATGGATCAAAATCAACAAAAACTCACAAGGAACAACAAATCACACAAAATTTGGTATGGCTCTTTTTGTGGGGAATTTTCAAAATTGGGCAAGAACAAGCAAAATTAGGCTAGAAAATTGTGGGGAAGACTCCAGATTCATGATCAACATGGCTCTAGATAATATTTGTAGGGTGGAGACCCTAAGTAGAGATATTTCATGAATTGGAGGGGTATCCACGAAGAACATGAAGAACACGAAGAACAAGAGGGGAAATCACAAGAGAAACACTCAAGAACAGGTCCAATCACACATCCACTAGACCAACAAGCACACAAGATTCACAAGGTACAAGAACAATCAAAGGGAAACAGGATACATGGTAAAGTTCATCTCAAATCCAAGAGGAGATGAGGTCTTGATGATCTAGATAGGTCCTTCCCACACAAGGGGGTCATGAACTCCTATGGACACTACAAAAAATACACTACCGTGATGATACGTGTTTGTCACTGTACGTCATGTTTTTGTCATGCATGTACATCCATGATGATTTTATGACAGAATCAAGTAGTCATACCTGTGTTGTCGTAGAAGTGTTCCATGACAATACCAAAATTATCATCACAGAAGTGTCCAGTTTCATGATGATAAATGCCGCGTCATGGAAGTGCTTTCGTCAAAGGTAACTAACACGTGGCATCCACTGTAATGGGTCGCCGTTAAGCTATCGGGTTCCGGTTTGGATCCGATAATCCTTTAACAGCCGGACCAATGGGGATTTTCCACGTGTAAAATCATCATTGGCTAGAGGAAACACATGTCGGCTCCTCGGTGGGCCAGATGTTGTCCGTCCAATGGAGGAAACATGCCTATGATACGTCGACACGTGGCAGGGCACTACCGAGGCCATATAGGTTAAAAAGGTCGTTCCAGTCAAAGGCCCGTAATATTTACTCAAGTACTAGTGGGCCAGCCCAATAATGACCTGTTTAAACATGGCCCATTTATGGCCCGAAGCCAGATCTGGCCCGTTAATTGTTCGCCAAATATTTGGGCCCAATTACGGCCCAGTGACATTACGACCTGTTAGAGGCCCGATGTAGACATGGGCCCATTTCAACCCGGTGTGTCTTTCGGCCTGGGAATTGCCCGTGCTGCCCATGGGTCATATATGGTCTGACACGACATCTGGCCCTCTAATGGCCCATGATAAAGGTGGCAACAATTCAGCCCAACGTGATTTTGGGCCTGTTAAAGGCATGTCGTATAATTTGGCCCGTTGATGCCTCTACTAAGCTTTCGGACTCTTAAAGGACCATGATATCAGTGGGCCAACTAAGGCCCGAGATATGTTTCGGCCTGGTAATGGCACGTCATATAACTGGGCCAAAAAAGGCCCGGTCTACATTTCAACCTGCTAAAGGCTCGTTGTCGACTAGTGAAAATTGAGGCCTAACATGCATTTCAGCCTGCTAAAGGCCCATGGTTTCTTCTAGGCCACAACAGGCCAGCAGAATATTCATCCTGTTAATGGCCCAAAGCTACATGGGCCCAACTAAGCGCCGGGTCCACTAAAGGCCCAACTAAACTTTGGGACGAATATAGGCCCGTGTAGGTTGTGGGCCTGGCTCAAAGTGTGAAGGCCCCAATGGCCTTTTAGGCCCAAGAAAGTTGCAGGCCGGCCCAATTGTGGCCCGCTAAAAAGCAGGCTAGTTAGAGGTAAATGTTTCGGCCGGTCGACTACATCAGATTTTCTCCATTTTTTTCAGATAGCGAATGATGGCAGTAACTAGTAGGAATCAAGAACAAACCTACTCTATACAATAAAGATTACGACATAGTAACTAGAATAAACCTACACTATACAATAAAGGATTTATGGTATATTACATCCATTGGGCATTGAAGTTCGCCACCAGTGATCATAAAGCATAACGAAGAAGAAGATTACAAAAACTGGGCGCCATTGCAGCGTAACGAAATAATACTGAACCAAGACCACTTCCAAGATAGTTCAAGAAAGGTTAGCCTTGCTGAGGAACTGCCATGAAAGTCTTGAAAAAGGCTGTGAGATCGCCTAGCATGTCACCATAGCTTCTGTGTAGCTGTTTAGCAATGAAGTTCTCATTGGTGTTCTCCGCAATCTTTCTTAGAGATATGACTTCAAGTCGAAGTTGAGTTGCAGAATGCCTTTCTGCTAGAACTTGGGACTGAAGAAGTTGAACTGATCCAGACAACGAATTCTGTGAGCTTGTGTGGCGGCTAGTCTCAAGTAACTTGAACACTGCATCAAGACAAGACTTTGGGGTTGTCTCTCTATATTCAAGATGTTTTGCTTTCTTTGATGCAATATATGTTGGGTTTGTCCCAGAGCCTTCAGCAGACTTGTGCATGCCAACAGGCATATCACCCTGAAACAAGCAAAGAGATGATAGGTTTTGCACGCGTATGAACAAAGATGATAACTATGCTGTTAATTTCATCCAATTTCAAATTAGAAAACAAAGAGTAAGTTCAAAATATCAATAGCATAATTTCGCATTGTTCATAATGCAGGGAGCTTCACCACACTACTGGATTACCATGTCAACATAACAAGCATAGATGAAGGGCAAAGATAATCATTATATCTATTTTGGTTAATGTGCATGGCATGTTGTTCATATCATCAGCCACATCAGTAAGATAAACAAGGAGATGACAAGGTGCAAACGTGGGCTGCTTCACCACACACTAGATTATAGATCCACAAAAACAAGCATACATATAGGGAGTATTGAGTAATGTGCATTGTATGTGCCGGGGGAGTCCTGCCCGCCGCGGACACCTATGGGGCCGGGGGCCCCTTCGTGAGTGCGGTACGAGGGCGGAGGAGGCACAGAGAGCAGATCGAGGCGAGCACGCGGGCGGGTTTTTTACCCAGCTTCGGGGCTCTCCGGAGAGATAAAACCCCTACTGCTGCTTGTGCTTGTATTTGATCTTGCTCAAGAGAATGAGCGTATGGTGGCGTGGAATGAGTCGAATCGGCGAACCCCCACGCTGTGCATGGGCCTCCTTTTATAGTGCAAGGGTCACCGACAGTGTCAACGTAGGAGGAAGGGGTAAAAATGTAAAAGAGGTGGTAGTTGGAACAGTGTGGGAACAGTGAAGCTACAGTGCATGAACAGTGGTTTCTACCTACTTTTGACAGAGGGGGACAAGGGCATTTAATGCCCGTCGCCGTCGACCCCAAAAGCTCCCCCCTTGCGTCCCGTCTGCCACGGCGATGGATCCACCGCCGTGAAATGCCACCGTGTCCCCAAGGCTGCACAGCCATCCGCCACGCGTTCCTGGAAAGGCTCCAGGGCGACGCGTGGGCGGATGAGCTGGAGCGCAGTACATAACGACTCCTTCCGCAAGCACCTTGCCGGTCTTCGACCTTGCCGGGCCCGGAGCTTGCGGCTCAGAACTTGCCGCTTCCGGGCCCTCGCCGGGACGCATGCAGCGCCGAGGCGTGTCTTCTTATGATGTAATCTTCTAATCTTCCCGACGAGCTCCTCTCGCCGGGGCCTTGTGTGAGTGATGTAATCTTGAGCCCGAAACGGCCTTCCCGGCAAGCTCCGCTTGCCGGGGTCTTGATCTTCTGTCTTGTATACTTTGTTCTTGAATGGCTTAACATGGAGCAGGAAGGTCTCCGGCACGCACGTGGTAAACCCTACCGCGGGAAGCTGCAACTGCCCGTGCACAAGTTGGGGTACTGTGGTACCCTTACCTTAGTACACCGACAGGAGCCCCCGGGCCTGGGCCACACACGGTGCCGAGCGCTGTTGGGCCAGGCCCAAAACAGTGCACGGGCACACGCGCCCACGGCGCGTCAATCCACTTCCACCTCTCGCCGATCCTCCTCAGAACGACATCGCCGATTGCGCGCCGTGGGAGACGTGGGCGGCGATCACGGTCTTTATGGCATCCACACCCGTGATCGTGGTGCAGAGTGAGGTCACTTCACCCGTCGCTCCGGCTCCGCTTTTTCGCCACGCGGCCCTCATGCACGGGGGTCGTGGGCGGCGAAGGTGGGAGACCGAGCCGTCACGGGCGGAGATGGTGAGTCGGCCCTGCCCCTCTGCCTTCCTCGCCTTCTGATTGGTCGGGCAGGGCGGTTGAGCCCCCACCTCGCCCTTTAAAAGGGGCGGAAAGGGAGCACAATGGCCTCACACTTTCTCTTCTCTCTTCGTCTTCAGTTTTCGTTCTTCTTTGTGCCATGGAAGGAGGAAATCCCAGCTCTTCAACGGTGGCAGCGAGGGTCGCCCAGTAGCGCACCTCTCCCTACCTCAAGACTGTGGTGGCGGAGCCGCCACGAGGGGGAGAGGGAGGGGCGAGGCAGGACGAGGCCGAGGGCGTGGCCGAGGCGGTCGGGGAGAGGTGGTCGTGGCGACGCGCCTCCCCATCTCCTCCGCGGCTCCCGGCCTCGAGGCGGTCCACACCGAGACGATCCTCGAGTTCTTCATCGAGGCGCCGAAGCGCCTCGACGTCGCCTTCGGCTGTCGGCCCCATTCGCAAGCGCGATGGAACCGGATCCGCCCGAAACGATGGAGTTGCGCATGAGGGGCTGTGGGATCAGCGGCACTCGAGTGAGTGTCGTGTCCCCAGCCCCCGGCGTCATGTACTTCGACCGAGGGTGGAAGACGTTCGCCCGGATCCATAGCTTGATGGCGGGGTTTACCCTCCATTTCAAGTTAATGGAGGGTGACCTTCTCGCCGTCAAGGTCTTCGGGGAGTTCGGGACCCGGGCGAGATGCTGTGTGGACAGCTCCTCCGACAGCGAAGGTCCCTCCTCGAGCGAGAGTGACGAGGAGGGGAGCGACAGCGGCGACGAGGGGGATGGCGGGCCCGACTAGGTGTCGGATGCCGGTGCCTCGTGCGCCACCGGCGACCCCATCTTCTGGGTCGCCGGCCTTCTGAACTCCCCGGGGCCGTCTCCTTGGGCGGCTGGCGTAGGGAGGCTGCGGAAGAGGAAGAGGGGGTGGCGGCAAGGCCACAAATCGAGTACGAGGGCGAGGAGCCTCGACGGCAGGCCGACGCCCACCACCCTGCCTTCAAGCTCTGCCTCCGACGCCTGCTGCGCCAAGCTCTGGCTGGCCCCGGAAGTTCTCTTGAGGTCTTCGCGCCTGAGCTCACCTAGGCGCCTTTGCCCTTCCCAAGCTTCTCTTGCCGGGACTCTTGACCTACCTCCCGAACTCCCTGACAAAGGAAACAGAGAGGGATCACGGCATCTTATCTTTCAATTTGTAAGCCCTCGGCCTTAGTTGCATTTAAAACTTGTAATCCTCTCTATCATGTTCTTCATCCTCTATGGACTTGTACTAGACTAGGATGTTTTAATGAAAAGAAAAGGAATGCTTGCCAGGTCATATCCTTTGTAATGTTGTCTCCTTTGTATGATTTCCCCTATGCTTCGAGGAACTTTGTCGGAGGAAGCACACTTGTCGAAAAGTCTTGAACATCAAGAGTTCAGTGGCGGTGTTGCTCCCGCAAGAACCTTGCCGGGGCTAGTTGCAAAGACTTGTATCGTGAGCGGACTCAAACGAATCAAGGGCGCAACTTAGCCACGACGCCGCTCCTTCCACGCATGGGTCGCTCATACAGGTACAACAGCTTCGAAAAGACACGGTTTTGCATTCCCTAGTCCATAAGAGGATGCATGATGAGGGATGAAAACTTATCTCGATATCACAGCCCCGCCACTGGTCGCCGGGATGAATCTCGCTCGTTCGCAACCCCAAAGAACACCGGCTTGCGCAAGGGATCTTGGTATTGCATAGTCCCCGCAACCCTAGCTTGCCGGGAGGGACCTTGAGACTTTTCGCAGCCCCGCGACCTTAGCTTGCGGGAGGAACCTTCACTTTCAGCCCCCGGCGACTCTGGCTCCGCCAAAATCCAGGTGCTGGTGTGCTCTTCTGGCTTCTCTTTGTTGCTGCAATTTCAGCCATGAAAACAGCTGAGATAGATCTGCAACAGCTTCATTATTTGCATGCGTATGTATATAAATCCTTGCTATGCAACTTGCAATGCGACGCCGTGCCTTGCCTTTCGTATGCTTATACTCTACGCTCTCGGGGAGCTTGCCGGGGCGAACACGCTTGCTGAGTGCGGAACGTCGGCAGTTCACCGGCGGTGTTAAGCTCCGCAAGCAACCTTGCCGGGCGATTCAGCAAGACTTGTGTTTGTTGAGCGGACTCGGAAACAAAACAAGGGTGCAATTGGACCACGACTTGGCTCCTCCGCGCACAAGTTTCTTATACGAAGGGCATCTTGCGGCAGGGCTTGCTATGTTACGCCCTCTACCTTACCCCCTCGCTTTTACCCTACGCTTCTAGGGGGACTTGCCGGCGAGGGGCCCTTGTCGCGAGCGCTGAGTGCTGAACTCGAAGCAGCCTGCTGGCTAAGGTCTTACCGCAAGAACCTTGCCAAGTAGTCAGCGATGCACTTAGCTTGCTGAGCGGTCTCGGAAACGAAACAAGGGCGCGACACTTGTCGCAGCTCGCCTAATCGTTGAGTGTGCTCGGAAGCAAGATAAGGGTGCGGCCGCCCACGGGTAGGTTCCTCAGCGCGCAGGTATTGCGCACAAAGGACGAACGCACGAGGGATATAACATGAAAAAAGTATGGAACTACGGAGCGCTCTGTACAAAAGCTCGGACGACTTAGCTTTTTCCGCTTTCGCGATCCGGGCGAGGTCGCGCTTCTCCCTTGATTTTCTCCTCGTATGTTTTCACCTCACGCTTCAGGAACCCCGCGGCGAAACACACTTGCCGAGTGCGAACATCAGCAGTTCGGCGTGTGCCTCGCAGAAGAACTTGTCGGGCTAGTTGCAGCGCTTCATCGCTGAGCGGACTCAAACAGATCGGCGCAACTTAGCCACGACTCGACCCCATGCGCATTGTGTTCTCCATACAAGGTACGAAATTTCAGGAATACAACTCAAAAGTTTGAAACTGGCCGGTAGAGCTCGATGGCACGCCCTCGACGGTGGCACTCGGAGAGGTGCGCTTGTCGGAGCGAGCGCCAGAGCTGTTCTTGCTACTTTTCTTGCCCTCATCGCGTGGAGCTCGATGGCACGCCTCGACGGCGGCGCAAGAAGACCGGAGAGGCGCGCTTGCCGAGTAGCACCAGAGCTATTCTTTGCCGGGCTTCGCTTGCCGGTGGAGCTCGATGGCGCGTCCTCGACGGCAGCGCAAAGACCGGAGAGGTGCGCTTGCCGAGCAGCACCGAGCACTCGCCGGACTTGGCTTGCCGGTGGAGCTCGATGGCGCGTCCTCGACGGCAGCGCAGTGCTCCGGAGAGACGCGCTTGCCGGAGAAGCAACCCTGCGTTTGCTTGGCGGGAGCCTCCTTGCCGGGCTTCTCGGCGGCAAGCACCTCTTTCTTGTTCTTCCTTCGGTTGTTCCGCCGCCGCTCTTGTTTGCCGGGCGGTGTCGCCGCTATCGCTTCCTCTGCGCGCCAAAGATCCTCCCCGGGAGTCTCCTCCTCCTCCGCTGCGGCGCACTTGTCGCCAGAGCATAGAGTTCATCGACATCCCGAATCTTGGTCATCGCCATCTCTTCACGCATGCGGCGGTTACGCACGCTCGTGGAACGCTACCGATAACCGCGGCAGGTGGACATCGTGGATGTTGTGCCGCACACGATCAAGCGCTGGATATACTTGCGCAGGATTCTCCTTCCTTCGGCCAAAATGTGGAGATCGCTTCCTGGCGTGGGGTTTGTGGTCGCCAGGAAGGCGCCAACAAACCGATGGCAAAGGTCGCCCAAGAAGAAATGGAGTTTTCCGGCAAGTGCATAAGCCAAGAACGAACGCTCGCTTAAGCACGAAGCGGAAGTAGTTCGCCGAATCTTGTCGCCGCGCCCCGCAGCCCGCACCGCGATGGTGTAGACACCGAGGAACTCCGAGGGTGCGCCTTGCCGCCGTATTTCTCGCACGCCGGGCTTGAAGTTCTTCATGCTGGGCCATCGACGTGCCGCAGCTCGCGGGTGAACGCAGGCAGCTCGCCACAGACGGCAAGTCGCCTCGTTCACCGGCGCTGCACGCGTCGGCAGCGCTTCCAGCTCTGGTTCGATTGTCGCCGAAGCTTCGGGCGCCGATCGTGGTCCGAAGCGTCTTCTTGTCGCCGGTCGCCGAGGACTCGGCGTTGATCCCGACGAGCCTGCGGATCCGGACGACGCTGCGGAGCCGCTGCCGGCGTTGTTCCCCTGGACGGCGCTTTTCGCTTCGCGGCGGGAGTGTATCGAGGTTGCACCCGGCGCCTTGTCGCCGTTGCGCCGCGCTTCTCAGCTTGCCGCGGCGCGAGTCGCCGGCTGCGTGTGAAGGGTCGTTGTTGGCGGCGACCAGGCTCTTGATGGTAGCCTCCGCCTTCGCCTTGTCCGCCGCCGAGGGAAGTCGAGGAGCAGCAGTGCCCTACGAGCGCTTCGCCGGAGTGGAGGGAGCGGAGCGAGCGGTGCGAGGAGCGGGTAGGCTCGACTCCTAACAAAGTTAGAAGGAGCAGGTCCTCCCGGCGCTTTCGCTTTTGCTCGCGTCCGGACGTTGGCCCGGAGCATCCCGCGAGCCCCCGGCTTGTCCTTGCCCCAGCCGGCGGATACCACCTCCAGTGGTATGGCGCTGCTGGGTTGTCGTGCGCTGAGATGGACGTGGATCCACGGAGACCGAGGCGCGGTCACCCGTCCCGTCCTTGGATCTAGTGGCGCCGCGAGTGTCTTCGGCGGCGACCACCCTTCCGTCGGCATCTCCGCCGCCCACCGTTGGCTCCGGTGGTGGCGGAAGAGACGCAGACGGGCCTCCAACCTCCGAAGGCTTCTTCTTCGGGGCCATGGCGCGACTATTGACGAAGTTGCTGGTGAAACTGGAGAGGTTGATGACGAGCGCGCCCGCGCAGACGCCGGATCAGGTCCGCACAACCTCGACGCCCCCTACCTGGCGCGCCAAAGATGCCGGGGGAGTCCTGCCCGCCGCGGACACCTATGGGGCCGGGGGCCCCTTCGTGAGTGCGGTACGAGGGCGGAGGAGGCACAGAGAGCAGATCGAGGCGAGCACGCGGGCGGGTTTTTTACCCAGCTTCGGGGCTCTCCGGAGAGATAAAACCCCTACTGCTGCTTGTGCTTGTATTTGATCTTGCTCAAGAGAATGAGCGTATGGTGGCGTGGAATGAGTCGAACTGGCCGAACCCCCTCTACGTTGTGCATGGGCCTCCTTTTATAGTGCAAGGGGTCACCGACTGTGTCAACGAGGAGGAAGGGGTAAAATGTAAAAGAGGTGGTAGTTGGAACAAGCGGGAACAAGGAAGCTATAGTGCATGAACAGTGGTTTCTACCTACTTTTGACAGAGGGGGACAAGGGCATTTACGCCGTCGCCGCCGACCCCAAAAGCTCCCGCCTTGCGCTCTCCCTCGCCACGGCGATGGATCCACCGCCGTCAAATGCCACCGTGTCCCCGGGTTGCACAGCCATCCGCCACGCTGCTCTCGAAAGGCTCCAGGCGACGCGGCGGATGAGCTGGAGCGCAGCACACAACAAGACTCCTTCCGCAAGCACCTTGCCGGGTCTTGACCTTGCCGGGCCGGAGCTTGCCGGGCTCTGTAACTTGCCGCTTCCCGGGCCCTCGCCGGGACGCATGCAGCGCCGAGGCGTGTCTTCTTATGATGTAATCTTCTAATCTTCCCGACGAGCTCCTCTCGCCGGGCCTTGTGTGAGTGATGTAATCTTGAGCCCGAACGGTTTTCCCAGAAGCTCCGCTTGCTGGGGTCTTGATCTTCGCCTTGTATACTTTGTTCTTGAATGGCTTAACATGGAGCAGGAAGGTCTCCGACGCACGTGGTAAACCCCGCTGGAAGTCAGAATCGCCTGCCGCACAAGTTGGGGTACTGTGGTACCCTTACCTTAGTACACCGACAGTATGAATAAGGAATTTGATTTTACAAGTAAAACTTGGAGCTTACGGTTGTTGCGAATATTCATTTTGATAGAAACAACAAACTAAACAGTAGTTAACGATAGGGAGTATGAGCAAATTAAACAACAGTTGATGATATAGGCTTTAGAAGGACTGACTTACATTAACAGTTAACACCGGCTTTATAATGCCCTTCTCCATGTCAAGGGAAGGATAACTCAAGAATTTTAGCACATAATCTTTTTCATAAGCATTGACTGTACTTTGCATTTTGTAGAGAGTAATTACAGATATGATAATACTGGAAGGGATAGAGGACAATGAAGATAAGATGCAGACTGATGCTACATAATCAACTACCAATCCCTAGAAGTACAAGCGTTACAGGACAAAATGTACTGACAAGATCAATGGGCTACACTTCTGCACTGGAATTGTCCGTGTATTCAACTTTTTGGTAAGATTAAATATAAATCTGATATTTTTTAGTAAATGGTGGGCGAGGGAGATAAGATGTAGAATGCTAGACAATGAACCAATCCCTCTTCCCATAATGTAAGTGTTTTGAACACTGGTGTAGTGTACAAAACATTCTTATATTATGGGACGGAGGGATTAGCTGTTAATGTAAGTACAATGATAGACGACATTCAGTCCTTACAAGAGGACTGCAGAGCTAAACCTCTTCAAAAGCATTGGGTTGATTCTAAATTTATGTAAGCGTCCATACGATTCTTATAATGTCCACCAAATGGATGATAATGAGGCTAACATGTGCATTGATGCTACATAATCAACCAGCTGCGAAAGTAAGTATGGTCATACAGGGCAAGAGGTACTCACAAGAGCAATGCAGTGTGCAGTATAGTTGCAAGGTTCTGTGGTCCCTTGAGAATGAATATTCTTCTACAAACAATTTCCGTACAAGTGAGGCATTAAGGCACATGCAAAAATGTATTTCAAATTGTGATGTGATATCATAGACAGTACCTTGCGTCGCAGACAAGACCAATGTGTAACAAGATTATTCCAGTCACTGTCTGATAAATGTAGCACTGGAGACTTTACAGAATTTTGTTTAGAGGCTTGCCATCGAAGAGCGCTTGCCTCAGGTAGGAACGATACTTCATCAATGAGTGCTTGAAAAGCGCAACCAACCCTTGCTCGTCTTGACAATCCAGTTTGGTCCTCGCCTATCTAAAAGAGTGAAATCTTGTGTCTTCTGTCAGGAGAAACATATGCAGTAATTACCATGAATGACATTAGTACATTACTTACGCGTAAGTTGCGGAGGAAGATTGGAAATTGTTCATTGTCTGTGGTATAATATTTCCATGAAGGAAAGATGTGCACAAAGTTCCTGACAACAATATAAGCTTCGTCTTGTCAATTGGGAAGAAGTGGAACATGAGTCCTATTTGTTGCAATTGGGGCTCTCTCTCGTTCAAAAAGGGATTTGGCAACTGGATTTGGTGTACTATTTACTATAATGGGGGGTTTTGCATCGTAGAGCTGGTGCTATGTCAACTGGCATCATCATACTGTTTGTGGCAGTTGGGGTGTGCCGAGTTGGGGCATCAGAGATGGCCAGTGTAGTAGGGCTAGAGTCTGCTAGAGTTGTGGCCGTGTTTTTTGGGTCTGGTGATATTGCAACTACACCTAATGGACTATTTGATTTATCTGGTGTCACTACCTTTTCTAAATACTTTGTTTGTGCTCCTCCACGATCAGAAATAGCCCCCTCTTCCTTTTGAACGTCTTATACACAAGAACAACATTTTGAATGGATAAATATGGTATGATGAAAGATGTAATATGTACTGAAAATGGATAGGCAGGGCGTATTCACATACACAATGTGTAAACTAAGCTAATGGGAGTGCAACAAAGTAGAAGCAATGCAAAGCATCAGTTGCAAGATATGTGCGACCAATATAACCTTGGAAATTTAGAGAAAGCACCTTGATGGGTGAATAAGATAGGGCATCTGCCTCTGACTCCACCACTAGGGAGCTACATTGACTTAGGTTCCTCTAGCTCGTAATCACAAGTAGGATCATATTCTGAGCATGAATCTGTAGGTGGAGAGCGTTTGCATTGCATTGCATCCAGACTTGATTTTAGTCCCTTAATGCCAAGTTTGAAAGCCATGGCATTGTTTTGCTTTATTCTTTTCATGTGTGCAAGCTCATAATCATTATGATGTTGTTCACTATCTGAGATTCATGATAACATAAAAGTAGGCGGATTATCTATGGAATGCATTGCGGATTCAACTCGAAGAGTGTCTCCCTATAAAACCCCCTGCATATGCAAAGTTCACCACCAACCATGCTGACCAGACACACACAAAAATACAAACCTCTTATGTCTCTATAACAGGCATACACACATTTCATAACTGAAGTAGGAACATTAGAATCATATCAAATTCGTATTTGAACAAATAAACTAAGGAATTATGAGTGACATAATGTTTAGCTTCAAGGGTGGAGTGCTGGTAGTGCAACACAAAGCAAGTAGGAAGATTGTATTCCATGTAAAAGATCATAGTCGATGTAAAAGGTGGAAATGACACTTTCTTTCTATACAATGCAGTGTTCGTTGCCCACACATGATGGAAGAGATCACACAGAGAAATACTATTCACTCATGTCTGCGGTTCCAGTATTTTGAAACAGGGAGGATCCATCCTAAAAGAATATTGACAACAAATATGACAAGATAAGCATAGATGTAGTGAATCAATCATTACTTGTGAGCTTACTAGGACAAGTATGCAGAATTGTAACTGCAGTAAGAGACTGTCCAAAATCTGAATCAAGAAGTTGGTCTAGCACTTATTGTTTGCAACTAATCGACGTGAATAATTGGATATCATATCGAATGAGTTAGAAAGACAAGTAAAATTGTCAATAAACCTGGCCTGCAGAAGTAATATGGGTCAATGCCACTATGACCAACAATCCAAAATGAATAGTGTTTGTTCCTAGGACCGAAACTTTGAAACCCTGTGAACTTTACAGGTACTAAAGATTACAGAAATACATCTGAACCATTAAGTGTAGGTAGCACTCAGTACATAACAAACCCTAATGACAGTCCTGCCTAATGAGTAATGAATCAATTATAAAATGGGTGATGAGGAGTGGCTACTGAGTGTTGAGGACGTAACTCAGGATAAATCGGGTTGGCTTAGTGGCCGCTGCACGCCAGAGCCCTGAACAGATTGGGAAGGTAGGCACGGCGGTGCGCTCGTGCAGCGGTGACATTGTTGGGCGAGCGGCTCCACCTCCTGTTAGTCCGGTGTCTCCTCCTAGAGTCATACCGTCCGGTGATGGCAAGTTGCCGGTGAGGCAAGCGGCTGGGGGCGAGTAGAGATCGGAAGCGTAGCAGAACAGAGGGGAACCGGGCCTGGGCCGACCCAAAATCCCAGGATGGGCCATGGCCCACCGTGGGCACCCTGTAGATACACACCCGGGCGGCGTACATGCATTTTTGAAACTAAATTAGGAACATTTAGCTGACCAATTAAATTACTCTATTTTAATAATATCAGATTCATATTTGAACAACTAAGCTTGTTTAGCTTGATGGGTGGAGCAGTGCTATTATGACACGGAGCACGTATGCTGATCGTATAGTGATCATAAAAGGGGGAAACCCTAAGCATTTTTTTGAGCAAAAGAGGGTTTCCCGTCCGATTTCTATTAAAGAAACCACCATGGAACCAACATGATCAATTAAACCCTAAGCATGATCAATTACACCCCATTATGACTGTGCCATGGCAGATTTAAAGCTGCAAACCGCAGAAATGCTATTTACCATCCATTGTTTGCTTCGAACTAAGAACTAAATTCTAAGAGCTGAAAAGAAAGTACAGTAACCAAGTTATGATCTATTTTCTGGTTGAGATCATAAAGTTGAGCAGATATGAAGTACCACCTCTCTTGCAGTGCCGTGTAGGCATCGAGGGTGAGATGGCTATCGGTGGCATTGCATCAGATCTGTGATGGTAGACGGGTGCATTGGGGGATAAGTCCCGTTGTGGTGGATGAGAAGGTCGTGTGAGCGGCCCCGACAAAGAGGACGACGGCACCGATGAAGCGAGAGGATGTGATGTAAGGCTCCTGGTCTGCGTCATGGATGAAAAATGTCCATCTCTAGCAGTGGAAAATGCGGTCTTGGTAGGCGCTCCAGCATGGTGGAGGACGGTGGCGATGGATGGGGTGGAGGACGGCGGCGATGGATGGGGTGGCAGACGGAGGAGGTTGGTGTTCTAGCGTGGATGGTGTATGAATGGGAAAGTGGAGGGAGAGGTACGGGGGTCATGTTGGGACACGCCTGTTTGAAATATGGGAAAGTTACGAACTTAGCCCCCGTTTAAAATTTGGACCTCTCGGCGGTTGGGGATAGGACCGTAATGTCGCATCTCCCCAATATTTGCCCAGAGCGATTTCGGGCGAGGACAGGGTGTTTTGGCACCCATGGTTGACGCCCACGGTGTATGAATGGGGCTGACAGGTAGGGCGGTTGTGTCACGTTTGAGTGAATTTAAGAACCTGCCCCTATTGAAAATATTTGCCTACATCGATTTCGGTCGAGTATAGTTTGTTTCGCCGCCCATCGTGTGTGAATGGGGAAATGGAGGTAGAGACGGACGTATTTTGGACGAGCTTGAATCAAGTGTGTTTTGCCGCCCATGTTTGGCGCCCACCGTGTCGGAATAGGCACAGAGGTGGTCGTGTCATGTCTAATTGAAGTTACTAACCTACCCCTATTCAGAGCAGTGGGAATTGGGCGCATGGATTGTCCGTGTAAGGGGTAGACAGTAATTTCCATTTCCCAAACACTGGCTTCGGGCAACAGTTGTGGGAGTGGACATTTTGCCGCTTCTTTCGAATTTTGGGACAATAAGCATCCACGTTTACCCTGGTAACTAAATTTGAATCCATTTTGTATTCCTATACGAATCTTTATAAATCATTCTATGCATTTTTATATATCTTCAAAAGCATGACAAAGATGTATTCCATTGTCATATATGAATATGATTTACAAATGCGATACTCAAATTTGGAAGCTACAATCTAGTTTAAGGTGAATTTGAATATTTGAAACCACTTTATGTCCAACTCAAGTGTCACACACAACATAATGTGTACTCCCATTTAGATATGTACACAAGAAATGTCTCAAGATTCAAAATACCGAGTCAATCAACCAATAAGGTACAAAACTAACAGACATATAAACACTTATATAGTATATGGATCAATAATATCAACTAACATACATAAGCCAGGCCGCTGTACTTTTTTTTTGCTAGAAGAGCATCCTTTTTAGCGAAGCTAGTACAACATGTTGGCCCTTTCAGATGCGTGCCATTTAAGGACCATTTATACTACTATTATTGCTGAATGCACATTCAGCCCTATTGGCATATTTGTAGGTCTAGCACAACAATCAAAATGAAATGTCTCAAAGTCTTCTCAATTAATATAGACTTGTGCTAAAAAAATTACAACAAAAAAACAATTATTACATGATCTCTAAAACAAATGGTTGATCGATTACATGAAAAAACAACACAAAGGTTATTCAACGATGGAAAGAACATTTCACCTATGATTTACCAAGTGGGAATTTAATTTCCTGTTTTTTTCCTTCAGGACCTTAACAATGCGGTCAGTCTCAGCTTGCTTCATTTTGAAATCCACCAAATATTTAATGGTTGTCTTGAGTACTGCTTGTGATTGTGCTGTTTGCTTCCTCAACATGTCAACTTCATCTCTAAGTGAAAAAGCAAAATCTCTTTATACCAATAGTTTTGCCTCTAGAGTATCAACAATTGGCAATTCATGATGCACGATTGGGCCGGTGCCACTGCTGCGGGACGATACAACATCCATGGGGACCTCGCTCTTTGATCTTGGGCTAACCTGTTTTGCCAATAAAGTTCCGATTGGATTCCAAAAAGATGAAGTTGGCAAAACATCTCAACTGGGAGTTATAACATCAAACCAGTTAAACAAACAAGGAATTAAAGAGTTTCAATTGGATGCTGAGAAGTAGTTATTAACATCATTGTAACTAGTTGCAGCAGCAAAGCAGTTAAACAAACAAGTTTTGCAAAAGGTACCTGTTGTGGCATTGGAGTTTCTCTTGGATCCTGAAAAGTTGAGTAGCCAGTAACGTGATTAGGGCAACCGGCTGCAGCAACAAAGCAGTTAAACAAACAAGTTTTGCAAAAGGAACCTGTTGTGGCATTGGAGTTTCTCTTGGATCCGGAAAAGTTGCGTAGTCGGTAACTTGATTAGAGCAACAAGTTACAGCAGCAAACCTGTTACACAAATATATTTTTGAAAATATACCTGCTGTGCAATTGGACTTCCAATTGGATCCTGAAAACTTGAAGTTGGTAAGATGATTACAACAACAAGTTATAGTAGCAAACCAGGTAAACAAGGAAGTTTCTGAAAACTTACCTATTGTGCCAAAGGAGTTTCAGTTGGATCCTGCAAACTCAAATGTTTGCAATCATAAGTAAAGTGTCACAAGAGCCATAAGAAACTAACATCAAACTAGTAAATCTAACAAGCTCTTGGCAACGTATTAAAGTAACAAGTTGGTACCGTTTACCAGCAACACATACATCTGTAAATTTCTTTGATGTAAGCATTCTAACACATATATATATAAGTTAAAAATACGGTGTCCCTCATATAAACCTGACAATTGTCTATCTATGAACATGCAAACATTACTAGTGCAACAAGTGATAACAGCAAACCATTTAAATAAACAGGGTATCAGAACGTAAATTACACGTGAATTCTGCTGCACCCTAGAAGTACATATGACCAGCTATCTATGTGCTTAAGTAGCTATTTAAGTTTAGGAAAACAGGTAACTCTTAACAGTAAGTATCAAACACATAGATAGGCGCAGTCTATAATAGGATTAACATGCTATGTCATTATGTAATCAGTAGAAAATTAAATTAAGCCAAGCAACGTAATTGAACAATTTTGCAATAAGTGGCTAACTAAAATTCCGAGAAGCAGGTAACTGAACTTACACTAGCTCTTTGTACAGGCACACTGCAACTTCTTTTTCGCTTGCAAGGTTCTACGAAGGAGTCCATGGCATCAATTGCTTGGATACGCAGTCCCAATACTTCTTTCTTCCCACACTGCATTGGTAAGTCAAATGGTTAATCTGATAGGATGGTGCATCCTTGATATGTTATATGAGGACGGGTTGTCAGACTAGTTGTAGCCACACACATCACACTAGCTTTTACTATATATTTCATGCGATTACATTTGGCATAACGAGATCAAAGCGATGACTGGCATCCTTCACATTATTGGCGAACTCAGTTCATAGAAGCAAGAAATTCAACCATTCTGTGGGTAAACCAAAAGCGCCACCAGAATATTTTTCACTACCCCAATCATACACGCAAAAAGGGGCGACGCCACCGTAGGGGCTCGTACGGGCGGCCGCCTGGGGTGGCTGGAAAGCGTGCACCTAGTTTGAGTCGTCCAGGTTGGCCCAGGCTAGTTTTGTTTGGCCCAAACACGAGCAGGCAATGTAAAAAATGAAGAAAAACATTTCAATTTGGATGGGCCAATAATGCAAGTGCAAGGCATGCCCTATAGCAGGCTCGCGACCCAAATGGGTGCCTCCCATATTGATCAACAGCAGGAACAATCCCAATTCGTTCGCTCCAGCCTCCAGTCTGGTTTGCTCCTAACCTAGCTGCCGCTGGACAGACCGACACAACACTTCCTCGCGCCCTCGTTGGACGCCGGTCACCGGGCTTCAAGCGAATGGGAGGACAAGAAGATGAAGATCCAACCCTGGTGTAGCATGCGTGGGAGGCAGCGGCGGCAACACGGGCATGGCATCGAGCTTGCGCAAATGGACAGTCACAACTTGCAAGAGCAGCATGCGCAATGAGTAGGTACATCACATCCCTGATTATATCTAATTCAACTGTTCAATTTTTGGCCAATAGTTAAACCTGATAGTGTTGTAAAACTGCTTGTATGTAGGGAATATATGAGAAAATGAAAGCAATTTGTGCTTATTTTATAGCTCCCCCAATCAATACTGAGCTGACTGAACCTCATGTATCTAATCAAGTTTCCGGTGCAAACATACAAGCTCATGTTGTTCTTGAGCCTGAAGTGTCTAATGAACAGACTGCTAATGAAGGATTTGATGCAAACATTTTACATGCTCTTGGTGATGAACATATAGTGTCTAATGAGGGATCTAATGCAAGCATTTTGCAAGCTCCCATTGAAGGATTTAGTGGCTAATGATGATCTTCTATGTTGACAGAGACATAGAGATTTGCAGGCATTGATGACAAGCAAATTATAGTACATTTTCATGGCTTGAGGAAACATCGAGGCCATCTATCAGAAAGTCCCCGTATCATGACAACGTAGCATAAAAACTTTTCTAATCTGTTGTTTGAAACTATTGGCATACTTGTGCGGAATAGATATATTGATATGCAGTTTGTGCACTAGTTATAGGTGAAATTAAACTTTGATATTTTCAGCTAGAGAACGAATAACTCAAGCAGGTACATACCATGTTAGTAGTCCTTGTACACCATGTTGCATTTTGTGTTTTTTGGTGCTTACATCATTTAGTGTTTTATAATCTGGAACTACTTTGGATCATAAGCCGATTTTCAAAGTGCATGTAGCTTCACATTTCTCAAGTTATGTTGATTTCCAGAGTGCAAGTGCCTTCGTATTTTTTAAGTTAAATTTTCGCTCCTGGTAACTTTAATTCGTGGATCCGCCACTACACACAAATCATACACGCAGGCCAGTACAAATTAAATGAAATGCAGGGACTTACGCTAGCTTGTTGTACAGGCTCACTGCAGCTCTGCTTGTGCTTGGGATGTTCCATGTACAAGTCCATGTTACCACTTGCTTGGATGTGCAGGCCTTGTGCTCGTTGCACCTCCTCTGCATTTTTGACACGGCGAATGGTTGATCAAGTAAGAGGAATCGACCTTGCTGTTGTACCAGAGGACAGGTACTTACAAGGCTATACTGGTGTGCAGGATGTGTACCAAATCCCGTAGCGCCATCATGCTTCGTTAAAAAATTGTTTTGCTTGTTTCGGATGATATCTCAAGAAGAAATAAGAGTTAAAGTTAGAGTTGCATAGGCGTGTAATATAAGAGAGTAGTGAAAGGATATCCAAACATCGGTGGAACAGTGCACAAGGGAGTGATATGTGGATACCTAGTTCAGGCCGACGTTTGGTCATGCTTGCCTAGCTAGAGTGCGGGTCACTTCAGAGCCGTTGAGGGTGATGCGCTGGAGTTGGCTCGCTGTGCACGGATGTAGATCTTGAGTGGTAGCGGAGCGCTATGATGCGGTGGACGAGACTCTTGGTGAAGCCCCAACGGCCTCGGGGGGTGGAGGTGTGACGATGTGCCCGGTGAGGTGGGAGACGGTGTTGGTGAAGCGCACCTGATGCGGTGGAACTCAGTGTCTGTGAGGCACGTTGGTTGCGGCGTCCGAAGTTGTCCTTGGACCACCCGGTGTGGTGAACGAGGGCGTAGATGAGGTAGGTCCGGTGCGGTGGTGAAGCGCGACCGTCTTCTTCTTCGTCGTCGTCTGGCACAGAGGTGAGGAAAGAGATGAGATGAGGGGTGAATTGAACTTTGCTTGGGTTGGCGGCGAATTAGGAATTTGAGCGCTCTGGGCATGGAAGGGGACGGTGGAGAAGGGAGATTTTGCAGGGCTGAATTGGGCCCGCCAGATATTTCAATACGAAACGTGGAAGCGCGAACTTATTTTGTTGTTGTTCTTTTTTGATGGGGGGGAGGGAGGGGGTGGGTGGCTGGGTGCTAGCGTCCATACGACACATGCGACCACCACGACACGACCCTAGTCTGCCTGGTTCGCCTACATTTGAGAATGCAAACGAATCTTCTTCCATTTGCAAACGAATCTGTATGTAATACCATGCCCGTGTTTTCCTTGCAAATAATTAGTCATTCAAAACGAGCTACTATAAATTAATTAATGAGGAGTTATTTGAATTAGAGTGTGTGTCACATAGCGATCTCCAATTCTAACGTGGATTTTGCATTTCACGGTATCCATGCTACTTTTTTAATACAAATTCATATGTATATGATGAACACAATGGTAGTGAGAAAACTTTGGATGGATTCAAACATATGAGCTACAAAATAGCACAACAATCGGGTCAATGTCAACTTTTCCAAACCTAGTATGACATGAATTCAAAATAATTACGGAAGCCATATGCATGGACATCAATTCAAATCTTACAATGTACACTAAATTGAAATGTCAATATTAAGTATCGTACTATCTATATTCAAATATTGTTTCTAGCCCCACCCCCCTCGGCATACACGCTACATACTTCCTGTATCAATCAATCTTCCTCTCCTAACCACCTTAGGAAGCTATCAGTTTCTGACACACATTCATTCTTTCTCTCCATGTTTCAATCTCTAACTCTCTCAACTATAAAACCCCACTTTTCCAATCTGTTACCAAATGTATCTACCTCACACACCCACCATTGCACCGCATGCCGATCTCTCTCTCTCTCTCTCTCTCTCTCCATCCCACCCTCTCTTGCTAGATACATGCATTGCCTATGTAGATGCCTGTCGGTGTCAAAGCCGGCGGATCTCGGGTAGGGGGTCCCGAACTGTGCGTCTAGGCGGATGGTAACAGGAGACAAGGGACACGATGTTTTTACCCAGGTTCGGGCCCTCTTGATGGAGGTAAAACCCTACTCCTTCTTGATTGATATTGATGATATGGGTAGTACAAAAGTAGATCTACCACGAGATCAGAGAGGCTAAACCCTAGAAGCTATCCTATGGTATGATTGTTGTTCGTCCTACGGACTAAAACCCCCCGGTTTATATAGGCACCGAAGAGGGTTAGTGTTACACGTAGTCGGCCATAATGGTAGGGGATCTACATATCCAGATTGCAAGCTTGCCTTCCACGCCAAGGAAAGTCCCATCCGGACACGGACTAAGTCTTCAATCTTGTATCTTCATAGTCCAGAGTCCGCCAAGATGATAGTTCGCTATCCGGACACCCCTAGTCCGGACTCCTCAAGAGCTCTCGAACCAGGCTTCAATGACGACGAGTCCGACGCGATATTGTCTTCGACATTGCAAGGCGGGTTCCTCCTCTGAATACTTCATAGAAGATTTTGAACTCAAGGATAGTGTCCGGCTCTGCAAAATAAGTTCCACATACCACCGTAGAGAGAATAATATTTACACAAATTCAATCTGCTGACGTATTCCATGGCGTGACATCACACCACGGCCAAGCCTTTATTCGAATCGTTTTTACTGTCCCACCTCAACGCGTTTTAGCGAGGCGGTTCCCTTGGCACGTCTTGTCAAAGCAGAGATCGTGTCCCCTTATTCCGGGATTCTCATCAATACGGGCGTGGGTAACCCAACCGTGCCCGTTGGCACGCCTCCTCTATCAAAGGCGAGTCCCGAACGGTCACGGGGGAGGCTCTTGGTATTCAACCTCTTAATAAAGAGACCAAGGCTCCACTCCCTTCTTTCAATCTCAATCAAATTCCCCTCGCCGAGTTCCAACACCCAAAGCTCCAGATTCAGCGCCGGACCTTCGATGATGTCCGCTCCAACCTGCAAGGCGGTGGATGCCTTCCTCCGTTATGGAAGAAGACGACGAAAGCTAAGAGATGCTAGGTATTTAACCGGCGAAATTTCACATAGGCTGCCTGCCCAAGGGCAGGTCATTCCCACTCCCAAGCCTGGTGAAAGCGTGGTGTTCGCGTATCACTTCCTTCGGGGGTTAAGCTTCCCGACGGACCCCTTCGTGAGGGGGCTCATGTTTTACTATGGGTTGGAATTTCATGACTTGGATCCGGAGTCCATCCTCCACATCTCATCGTTCATCGTCGTGTGCGAAGCCTTCCTCCGCATTACCCCTCACTTTGGATTGTGGCTTAATACCTTCAAAGTGGAGCCGAAGATGATCAAGGGGCAACAGGCAGAGTGCGGAGGGTCTGTTATAAGCAAGAATGCTGATGCTCCGTGGCCCGAGGGCTCTTTTCAAGAGGAGCTTAGTTTATGGCAACAAGAGTGGTTTTATATCACAGCTCCCAGGGGCACTAAATGGGTGGCGCCACCTGCCTTTCGCCCGGGTCCTCCACCGCGGCTGGTGTCATGGGTCAATAAAGGGCTTGACTGGGGGCCGTCCAAGGACGTGCCCTTGCTGCAGGGCCGCATTCGAGACCTCCTAGAGAGAGAGATCACTTTGGTCGTAGTGGCGCAGGTCATGCTGATTCGTCGCATCCTGCCCTGCAGACGTCGCCCCTCTGCCTGTGAGAATTTAACCCGGAGGGACCACGAGCTCTCCAACATTTTATGGGCGCGACGCCCGTGGAGATGTACAAACTTTTCTTCGGATCACAAGAGATGTGTCTGGACTTGACCGAGGACACAGGTCTGAGCTGCAATCGCCCGGATACTCAAGTAAGTAGCCCTGTGCCCAGACACGCTATCCTATATTTATTACAAACTTGCCCTTTTAAAAGAGCTGTCCCTTGAACATGAGTGGATAGCGAAAGCAAAGTTAATCAGGTGTCCGACCCCCCTCCCTGAGACAACGCCGGATCCTATGTTAACCAGGATGCTAGAGGTTGCGCCTTTGGAAGAAGGTGAAGGGGGGAACAAGGAAGCTACCACCTCCGCGAAGGAGACTGCCAGGAAAGGAGGGATCGAGAATCCCTCCATACATGGGAAGAAGAGGACCGCCTCTGAAGACTCCGAGACCATGATCTCAAAGCGGGGGAATAAATCTTCGTCAGAGGGTCCGGCGCCGAGAGATGCCTCGGCCGCATTATGCCCCCAAGGGGATCAGCCCTCCACCGAGATGTAAGTAAGAAGGGGAGTTCTTTTTTAAATAAAGGATATCCCTACCCTATTTCTGATAACCGAAATTTTAGCTTGTAGTTCGGATCTCAGCCTTTCTCAGCAGGGCTCATCTTCGGGGATCTTCGTCCGGAGATGATACAGAGCAAAACGCCTCCCCCTGCCGTACCGTCTTACGAGGCGAGCGACCTTGAGGTGTCGTCACGGAGGGTTTCTCCGAGTCCGGCGGGGCCGGAAGGTAGTCGTATGTCCCCTCAAAGCCCTCCGCATTCGGCCTTCTAAAAAGGCCATCGGACGAGTCCGGCACCATATGGTGTATGGTCGAAGGAGCTGAAGGATCTGCTCGGGCGAGCGTTTATCTCGGAAGATCACCGTGCGTTAATGGGTACGGTGATTGAAAGGATTTCGTCCGCTGAGAGCGGATTGCATGAAGCCGTCAAAAGTTTACTGACAGGTTTTGAGGTACGCAAATGATGTACCTTATGACAGTTCCGCATATAAAATGCGCCCTGTGTAGATAGTAGCCCCTGAGACTCAGTGTGTTGTCAAAAATGACAGCTCGCCGAGGGTCATAATCCCAGGTATAATATGTCGCCCTTTCTATGTAGGTGGCAAATTGTCTGGTGGCTAGCCGGACTGATGGATTTGCCGAACTAAGGCAGCAACTTGACGTGGCGGATGCCGACATCGCGCTTGTCAATAAGCGTCTTGACGAGTCACAAGGTATGTGATCTCTCCACGGACACCTGGTAAGGGAGCTTGATGCCCGTGCCTCACAACAAGTATGCTTGATGCAGATGGTGCCACTGCCATGGAGAACCTGTGGGCGGAGCTCGCCCAGGCCAAGGAGCAGGCTAGAAAGAGTGACGCGGCTGCCTTAAAGGCGGCCGAAGAGCTAAAAGCCGAATAGGCTGCTCACTGCCGAAGCAAGAAGGAGATGGCCGTGGAGTTGAAGAATGCTGCCGACCGCTGCAAGCTTCTTGAAAAAGAAGATCGGGCAGTACGAGAGGACCTGAAGAAGGCCACTGCCGAGGCCAAGGATGCTCGCTCTGCGATGAGAGCTATGAAGGAGGAGCTGCGTCAGGCCGGAGATATCATGGCTGGAAAGCCCTTTCTGCTGCGGAGGAAATTCCTGGACCCTAATTATGCTCAGTTGGACCGGCTGTGGAGTGCAGAAGATGCTTATCTGGACTTGGCGGCAAGTGCGGCGGATGCGGCCGAACACTTCCGAGACCAATAGGATCACGAAACGGGGAAGGTTTTTTGGTCGCAGTTCCATAGTCTAGAGCGCCCACTTCCATTAACCGATCGCTTGGCCGAATGGGCGGAGCTGAATAGGTTATCCGGACTTGCGATGAAGGATGTCGTGAGTCTTTTCGGGCCGAAGAGGCCCAAGCCGAAGAGTTATTTTGGCTTGGTGCAGCAGTTCCTTGGTACGGTGCCGCATATCAATGCAATGAGGAGGTCGGCATGCATAGAGGGTGTGCGGATGGCTCTTGCCCATGTCAAGACATACTGGGCAGAGATGAAGGCCACCGATGTTGCAACCCATGATTCGGACGGAAGCCGAGTACCTGTCGAGCACTATTTTCGTGAAGTTCTCATTGGCGCTGCTTAATAGAGACGCAGCTTTCAAGGATATTATGTTCGAATAACATGTATTATTGTGAAACAATGTTTTGATGAAATATAAAAGCTTTTTATACTTGTGCCTTCAAGAATTAAAATACCTCCTGTGCGGCCATTGTTGTATATGTGTATATAACCTGAAAGATGGCAGTCTTCGGCTTCAGCCCCCACGCATATAATGCGGGGGTGTTTGCAAAAGGAGCATTTTCACACTTGATCCAACATCTTGGTCCTATAAAGGAGGTGGTAGCGTAGCAAACTAGGCAACCGGACTATAATGCTTTATCACTTTCACTTAGCCATAGGAGTTTGACAATGGGGCTACTATATAGCCCCTAGGGGCACCGCGCTCACCCGAATTCGGGGCGCGTATGTGCCTGACCGGGAAACGACCCTTCATCAATGCGGAGGAATCCTATAGATTCCGGTAGGTCATCGAGTGGTTGACCAGTCTCACGCTATATCATGACATCAGTTTTCGCTTTCATCGAGGTGCTCGCCGGCGAAACTGGGCACAATCGCAGAGTTCTCCGGTGCCGCGTTAGCCGATAAGCGAACGTAAGGCAGCAAAACACAGAGCCGCAAACCCAACATTTGACCAAAGACATGATTCGGAGCTGATGCATATAAGGCCTAACTCGAGACGCCGAACACTCCCTAAGGTATTCGGTCTTTATGAAAACGGGCAGAACAACGCCCTTTGTAGGAAGCCCCTGGTGTCCAGGTACGCGCAAAATTCTGACGTGGCCTATGCCAAAACGCCAGCCTCCTCCTTGGTTATAATAAGAAACCAGGGGATGTGTATCAAGAAGAGACAGTAAAAAAGGTTTACGCAGGGTCTTAATCTGAAAAGAATCCTTGCAACGGGTCCTCGCTGCACGCCCGCACTGTGTCTCCGCAGTGCGTATCCTCGGACGGGTGCACGTGTTCATCTGTAAAAGAGAGGAACTTAGTTGAAAAGGTCGTATAAAATGTACGTTATATTAAATAAACAAAGTATGTTTCAAAAAATGAATGAAATTGAGCTTTATTGTCTCTTGTTGTATATGCGCGGAGCCGCTAATGCGGGGGTATGCGGCTAGTAAGCCCCTGTATGTTTACCCGGACTCGTCTAACCGTGTCCGGGGTCTGAACGACCTGTTTAGGTGCTTGGATTAGTGAAGCCGGTTTAGTGTGTGGCCGTCAAGGCAGTCACACAATCTTCCGCGCTCAAGGAACACTCGATATTCCCCTTTAAGGAGATGATGCCTCGTGGACCGGGCATTTTAAGTGTGAGGGATGCATAATGCGTTACTGCGTTAAAGCGGGTGAAAGCTTCACGCCCCAGTAGTGCTTGATAGCTACTCCTGAATGGGGCGAGATGGAAGGTTAACCTATCGTGGCGGAAGTTGTCGGGTGAGCTGAACACAACTTCTAGCAATAGAGAGCCCGTACAATGGGCATATCGGCCTGGCATTACCCCTTGAAAGGAAGTGTTGCTATGGCGAATTTTGGTCGGATCTATCCCCATTTTGCGGATTGTGTCCTGATATAGCAGGTTTAGATCACTGCCGCCGTCCATTAGGACTTGTGTAAATTGGAGTCCGTCGATTATCGGATCTAATATCAAGGTAGTCCATCCTGCATTCCGGATACATCTAGAGTAATCCTGATGGTCGAAGGTGATTGGTTTTGACAACCAGTGGCGGGACTCCTCTGGGATTGGCCATATGGCGCGTATCTCTATGGGCGCCGTTCTCTTTTTCCCTTTTTTCACGTGAAGTGAGTTTACTGTTTTGACTTCTTGTGGGAAATTCTTTTGTCTTCTGGTGCTCTGCTTGTGGGGTTCGTCATCGTCCTCGCTTGGTGTGTCGAGCCCCTTGTGTTCGGCGTTGAGTTTGCCGGACTGCTTGAAGACCCAACAATCTCTGTGGGTATGGTTTGCAGGCTTCCCGGGAGTACTATGGATTTGGCATATCTTGTCCAAGATTTTGTTTAAGTTAGATAGCTCCTCCCTGTTATCTGTAGGGGGCAGTTTTTTATGGTCCTGCCGTGAGCTTTTGAATCCGGCGTTGACTGCCGTGCTCTTCGGGCTGTTGCCCTTGGTTCGGCGCTTTTCTTTGCTGCATCGCGGTTTCCCGTTTGCATAATGCGGTACTGCATCTTGCCAGTCAGCTATCCTCTCCTGCGCAAAAGCGGGTCATGAGGCTTGTTAATGCGGCCATTGTTCTTGGCTTTTCTTGGCCGAGGTGTCTGGCGAGCCATTCATCTTGGACATTGTGTTTGAAAGCTGCTAAGGCTTCGGCGTCCGGACAGTCGACTATTTGGTTCTTTTTAGTGAGGAATCTGTTCCAGAATTTTCGGGCTGACTCTCCGGGTTGTTGAGTTATGTGACTTAAATCGTCTGCATCCGGAGGTCGGACATAGGTCCCTTGAAAATTTGCCCGAAAAGCATCCTCGAGCTCTTCGCAACTTCCAGTGGTGTTTTTGGGGAGGCTTTTGAGACAATGCCGGGCTGGCCCTTTGAGCTTGAGGGGTAAGTATTTTATGGCGTGGAGGTCATCTCCTCTAGCCATGTGTATGTGGAGGATGTAATCCTCAATCCAGACTCCAGGGTCTGTTGTTCCGTCCTATGCCTCTTTGTTTACGGGCTTGAATCTCACTGAAATTCATAATCCGTAACCTCATCGGTGAAGCATAGATGTGCGGCACCCCTATATTTAGGTGTACCGTAATATTCGGAAACTTGACGTGTTGCATTGCTTACTAGAGCTTGCTTTCTTGGCCCGTAGATAGATCTAACTGGGCCATCTTTTTGATGCGAGTCCGTGTGCGGATCGCGTGCCGGCTTGTGTGCGGCGCCGTTTGCCACTCTATGTTTGCCATGGGGTCGTCTATCCAACCGGGTGGTCTCCTTGTTTTTTGATTGCGGTGGCTCTACGGCCTCCTCATCAAATTCGGGCAGTAGTTTTCGCTTCGGGTAGTTCTTTGTTCGGCGATCGTCGCCAGATTTGTCTCATGTGTTGAGTACTTTGCTCCATCCGATCTTGAGCGCATCTTCCTCTATCTTGAGCTTCCGCTTCGCTTTCTCGAGCTACGACAAAGGGCGACGGCAGCCTTTGTGGAGGTTCTTCTGCTCCAGCAACTTGTCTGGCGTGAGATCATCCGGACTGTTATCTTCGCCGGGGACGGATTGTTTATCCATATTGTCCTGTTCGGACGGTTGCTCAATAGCATGTTCATCGTCCACCGGTTTGCCCTGCTCTATGGCTGGGTCTGTATGGCTGCTGTCTTTGTCGAGGCGGGACTTTGAGCGGCGCTTACGTCCCTGTTTTGACTGCTTTTCGAGGGGATGATCCCGCGCGTCGTCCCGTTGTTCCTCGTCGTCGCTTCCTTTAGGTGTATCCACCATGTATACATCATGAGATGAGGTGGGTGTCCAGTGCCTTATGGGTGCTGGTTCATGCATACCTCCTACATCGTCGTCCATACCATCGATGTCTTCGAAGTCGAAATCAAGCACGTCGTTTAAACTTTCGACAGTGGTTACGAAGTGGGTGGTGGGTAGGCTTTGAATTTCTTCATTGTCCGTGTCCCAACCTTCCTGACTATAGTCCGGCCAGGGCTCTCCTGATAAAGAGAGAGACTTTAGTGAATTTAGGATGTCGCCAAAGGGCGAGTGCTGAAAGATGTCCGCGGTGGTGAATTCCATGACCGGCGCCCAACCGGATTCGATTGATCGGGGCGCGGAAGGTTCGGAGTCCGGAGAGGAGTCCGGCACCTTGGAGTTACGAGCCTTGCAAAGGACAGGGATGGTGTTTGGCTCAATCGCCGTAGAGATCGCAGCTCCCGAGGCGGCGTCCAGCCACCAGTCCTCGATCGGCGCAGTCGGCTCCGAGCTAAGGGTCAGAGCGGATACTTGTGCGGCCTCCAGGGCACTTTTCGGCGGCAAAGCTAGATCATGCCCATCGTGACAGTGCGGCGCGCTTGGCTGTGGCTCGAACCCGTCGAAGATCAAGTCTCCGCGACGCCACCGTATAGTTCAAACTTCCAAATCGACTCGATGGCTGGGGCGAAGCTTCGATCCGCTCCAGATGGCTGCGAATTGGCCCGCGACCGCAAAGCCGCCGAATCTAAGATCTGTCCGGGAGAAAAGTCTCACCTGGACCGCATCGTTGTTGATGATCGGAGGAGCCATCGGGCCTAAAGATGACGACATACGCAGGAACTCTCAATGAAAGCACCAATGTCGGTGTCAAACCGCGGATCTCGGTAGGGGGTCCCAATCAGGCGTCTAGGCGGATGGTAACAAGAGACAAGGGACACGATGTTTTACCCAGTGTTCGGCCCTCTCGATGGAGGTAAAACCCTACTCCTGCTTGATTGATATTGATGATATGGGTAGTACAAGAGTAGATCTACCACGAGATCAGAGAGGCTAAACCCTAGAAGCTAGCCTATGGTATGATTGTTGTTCGTCCTACAGTCACGCCCAATATGCGACCCTATCCAAAAGGAACTCGAAGGTCCCACCAAGGATAGACCCGCATATTGAAACGCTTTTGCAAGGTGGATATCATTACGTCAACATTACATAATAGATGGGGATACATAGATAAGGCATACAATGCCACACGAATACAACATCATCTTACATGAGAGCAGCATCCGACTACGGATGAAACACAAACAGAAACTCAAACGACATCCACCCTGCTAGCCCAGGCTGCCGACCTGGAACCTATCCCCTGATCGAAGAAGAAGCAGAAGAAGAACTCCAAACAAACGAACATCGCTCTCGCGTCATGATCATCGCATAACCTATACCTACAACTGTTGTTGTAGTAATCTATGAGCCACGAGGACTCAACAATCCCATTACCATGGGTATCAAGACTAGCAAAGCTTAAAGGGAAAGGAAGGGGTAAGGTGGTGAGGTTGCAGCAGCGACTAAGCAAGTATGGTGGCTAACATACGCAAATGAGAGCGAGAAGAGGAGCAAAGGAACGGTCGTCAACTAGTAATGATCAAGAGGTGATCCTGAACACCTACTTACGTCAAACATAACCCAGAAACCGTGTTCACTTCCCGGACTCCGCCGAGAAGAGACCATCACGGCTACACACGCGGTTGATGCGTTTTAATTCGGATCTGGTGTCAAGTTATCTACTACCGGACATTAACAAATTCCCATCTACCACATAACCGCGGGCACGGCTCTCGAAAGTTTATACCCTGCAGGGGTGTCCCAACTTAGCCCATGATAAGCTCTCGCGATCAACGAAGGATATTCCTTCTCCCAGAAGACCCGATCGTCTCGAATCCCGGTTTACAAGACATTTCGACAATGGTAAAACAAGACCAGCAAAGCCGCCTGATGCGCCGACATCCCGATAGGAGCTGCACATATCTCGCTCTCGGCAACACCGGATAAGCAAAGCGATAGGTACCGATTTAATCCAAGTTGCCAAGGAATGGTCCCAAGACGGTGCTCTAGTTTGGACCAACACTTAGACAAGCATTCGCCCGGGGGGCTATAATAAAGATGACCCTCGGGTTAATTACTCCCAAGGGAAAAGTAGGTGGTGGTGAGGCAAATGGTAAAACCAAGGTTGGGGCTTGCCGGAGGAGTTTTATTCGAAGCAAACTGTCGAGGGGGTCCCATAAATCACCCGACCGCGTAAGGAACACAAAATCCGAGAACATAATACCGGTATGACGGAAACTAGGGCGGCAAGAGTGGAACAAAACACCAGGCATAAGGCCGAGCCTTCCACCCTTTACCAAATATATAGATGCATTAATAATATAAGAGATATTGTGATATCCCAACATAACCCTGTCCACCATGGAGAAATCTTGAACTTCACCTGCAACTAGCAATGCTATAAGAGGGGCTAAGCAAAGCGGTAACATAGCCAAACAACGGTTTGGTAGGAATCGTGTCAAAGGTTAGAGGTTCATGGCAATTTGGGAGGCTTGAGGAACAAGTGATAGGTAAGGCAGCATAGCGATAGAACGAGCAACTAGCATAGCAATGATAGTAGTGAGATCCAAGGTGACGGTCATCTTGCCTGAAATCCCGCAAGGAAGAAGAACGAGTCCATGAAGAAGATGAAGCCACGAAGACGAACCGAGCGTAGACGAACGAATCCTCACAATCGCAACGAAATGGGAACTATCGAGAAGAAGCACACAACATATTAAACACACCACACATGAACAATACATGGTGCACAGCAAGCATGATGCATGACAAAGCTACATGAAGCTACTCATGGCAAGAGATAATGCAAACAAGAACAACACATCAAAGCAAGTTTAAATGAGGCCGGAAACAATATATAACAATTCCGGTAAGTCCTCATATGCAAATTTCGAAATGGGTCCAGATCTGAATAAACCTTATGTTCAAGTTGTTAAACAGCAAGTTAAGATGCACCAAGATGATCTACATGAAGTTCAAGTCAAGTTACATATAAAGTTCATTAGATTCCGAGCTACGGCCTAGAAGATATGAGCAAAACAAGTTAAACATGGCATTGATGCAAAATGCATACAAACATCAACCAAACACACCAAAACAAGGATGCAACATGATAATATGAAACTACATGCAAAAACAAGCAAGTTTCATATAGAGCACACTCAAAACGGAGCAACGGTTCAACACATACACTCTATACAAGACATAACAACAATCTGTCCAAAACAGCAACTAGGCATATGGCAAGCATTAAAACAACAAGCTACAGCATCCCAACATAGGAACAAAAGGAATGCGCATGAAGTACAGGTAAAACACAACAAAACATGAACACTGAGCTATCTCCAGAAAAGACTAGAACATGCTCAAATGGACATGGGAAGATTGCATATATTAACAGTTTCAGACTTATCAGGAAATAACATCAGGTTGCAAAGTTTAGAGCTATCAAACAATATGTTACAGGAAGCTATCATGGCAAACAAAGGCATGGCATGAATCTACTAATTACATAGAACAAGATTCCCTTACTGACCATGAGCTAAAAGGGCACAGAAAATATGATGGCACCCATGTAAACATGGCAAGTTATATGACAGATTCATACATGGCAGGAACAACAATAAGTAGGCATGTTGGTGAGCTTGAACCACTCACCACAGAGCAATACATGGCATGGCAAGGCAACCAACAGTAAGAAGACATGTTTATGAAGCTAAGCATGGCAAGACCAAGTTCATAGGGTGCATGGATCACTAGAAAAACACATGGCCAAAACTGAACTTCATGTTAACAGGCTGACAGCAACATTATTTAGCAACTTTGGAGCAAGATAACAACATGTTCTAGCAGTCTATAATTGCAACCAAGGGCATGAATGGATAGCGCAAGACATGTATAACAAAACATCCTTAGTGAACATCTCCCGAATAATGCACGAAATGACTTGTAGCAGCAGGTTTACATAACAACAAAATATATCAGAATCTGTCAGAAAACAAAGAACAACAAGTACCCTACTTAACAAGCTCGACGACTCAAGACAAGACTCACAAAATACATGGATAGCACCTCCGAAAGATGGCATGACATAGATTAAAACACATGTAGACATCAACCTCATAGGATGCACACATCAAACATGGCAAAAATGACAAATGAGCAAGTTATAACAGTTTCCGCAGATTAACATCACATAGCACTCTTACAATGATGATTAGGGCATCAAGATGTGCTCAAATGAACATGATGCAATGGAATGAAATGAAGTAATCGTCGATACGAACAATTTGACATATTACACGCACAAAACGGAGCAGTATGCAGCAAGTTATGACAGGTCAAAGTAGCACACATATTAATGAGTTTTACTGGGGACTTGGTCGATTTTCTAAAAAAAACGGACGGAGCGCAAAACGACTAAATGTCGCCCGGGCGAGGGATAGGGCTGGCGGGGCGCTCACCTAGTGGGTTGCAGGCCCAGGTCGGTGGAGGAGGCGACTGGCAGGCCGGGCCGAGCTGGGCCGAGCCGAGGCCCACGCTGGGAGGCGCCGTTTCCCCACGGCGCGGCGCGCTGACGACGAGCAGCTCTCCGCTCGTCCCAAGCAGGACATGGCGGCGGCTTGCTTGGTCCGGCCCCGGCGACGGCGGGGCTCCGGCGAGCCGAGGCGAGGCCGGGAATGGGACGAGGGGCCCCGGATCCGGCGGATCCCGGGCGGATCCGGCTGGAGGAGGCCGGCGGCGAGGTCCTGCGGGCAGCACGACGGCTGACCTCCAAGGCGGCGACGGTGCCCTGCGAGGGAGAGAGAGAAGGTGAGAGGACAAGGAGGAAGGAGGATGGGAAGGAGAGGGGCGGCGAGGCCCGGCCAGGACGTCGCCGGCGGTGGCTCCGGTGGAGAGGAGCTCCGGCGCGGGGCGTTTGCCTCGATCCAGGGGGGATCGAGAGCTGCGGGAGGTCGGGGATGGATTCACCGAAGCGGCAGCGGACGGGCGGCAGATGGGCTCGGGCGGGCCTCCCAGGGCCCGATCTGGGTTCTGGCGGGACCGCGGCGAAGTGGGGCGCGGGGAGGACTCGTGGCGCACGGGGAGAGGCTGCGGCGTGGTCGGGTGGCGATCTGGCGCCGTTGGGTTGGTCGGGAAGGTGGCGCTGGTGGTGGCTGGCGGCGGCTGGCCGTGGGGGTGGCGACAAGTGGCGAGGCAGGGGGTGGTGTGGCGCGGATTCTGATGAGGGGGAAGGCTAGAGGTAGGTGGAGGGGGCTAGGCTGCCCAAAATGGACAAGGGGTGTCCATATATAGCAGGAGGGGCTAGGGTTGGGGGTTTGGGGCCGTTTTGGAGCCTTCGATCGTGATCCGATGGATCTGATCGCGAGGGGGGTTAGGTAGGCCTAGGTGGGCTGAGAAGAGAGTGCTAGGGCTGAGGGGAGAGAAGAGAAGTGCAGCCCGGGAAGGGTTTTCGAAGACCGAAAACATCCGACGAATAAGCCGGCAAGGGTGCCGCTACGGATGCCAGTTGGCTATCAAACGGACTCCGAATGCGACGAAATTTGACAGGCGGTCTATCTACACTATAATAAGACCACACGCCAAGTTTCAACCCATTCCGAGAACATTTTTCAGCCACTTATAAAAATAATATTTCGGGGGTGCCGCGGGCGCGTGCGAGTGTGGCTGGGCTCAGAACGGACAACGGAGAGAACTGGGGGAACCCGAACGGATGCAAGTTTTTAAGAACATGCAGATGAAATGCAGATGATGACATGGCAAAATGCACATGCAAGCAAATGACATGGCAAAGACGGCGAATAACTGGCAGACACCTGGCGCATCGAATCCGGGGCGTTACAACACTCCTCCACTAACAAGAGATCTCGTCCGGAGATCTTAGGACTGAGACGGAAGGAAAAAGGGATGAGGCGAAACAAAAACTCAAGAGAAGAAGCAAAGAATCGAGAGCACTCGAGAAGAAGAGAGGGATGACGAGAATGACGGGAATCGAAAGCTCACAGAATCGGATAGACTATGAAACGACTCGTTCTAACCGGAGTTGTTAGAATGAGAAAAGAAACGGATAAGACTGAAAGGATTTAGGCAGCACTCCGGCTGAAACATGGAGGAATAGAACACGAGTTTGAGAGGATGGAATGATACTTGATGAAGACATGACACAAAAACCTCCGGAAAGAATTGAAAGAGTTGAATGAAAAGAACGGAGAAGAAAATGACAACTTGTGCCACGAATGAAATTGAAAGCATCTTTAGAAGAAAGGATTGAATGGAGTTGTTGAGAAAATCAACAACGAAAAGAATAGGCTTGTTGTGGACTTATGGATAACATCTCAAAATTATGAGGTGATCTCCGACCACAAGCGGAAAAGCTTGAATGGCTGAGAAGAACGAAGAAATGCAAAACTCAACTTCAAAAGGATATGGAGAATTAATTGCACTTCAGATGCAAGAAGAAAAGGTACTTGAGCTCCTTCGAGAAGAATCTTGATGAACACTTGAGGCGTGAATTAAATCCTGAAGAACGCCATGAAGAACTCCGGTGACAAAAGATGATGAGATAGAGTTCAAGGATGGAAAGAATAAGATTAAGGCCCTGCGATGATTTAGATGGGGCTTCCGACGAGATGGACGAGGAAAAATTTGAACTCCAGAAAAGAAAAAAATGAAAACATTGAAACTAGAATTTATTCATCAAGAACAAACTCCGAAGGAAGGGATTAATCACTTGGATGAAATAAGAATAAGATTTATTGTATGCTTATCCTTCATCAAATTAAATTGATGACAAGCAATGGATTTTGCATACTACTTATTCTTCTTGAAAAAGAATTGAGAAGTGACATATCACAAACTTGAGAAGGTCTTCATGAACCACCGGTAGGATCGAAAAGAATGAATGGATTAATATGATAAACAAGGAAAAAAGAATCTTTAACGAACCACCGTAAGAATTCAAAATGACTAACGAAAGAGAATGAATCACCGGGAAGAATTAGAAGAACAAATATGTAGAGGGGATTTAGATGCAAAAGAACAAATAGATCATGAGTTGATTAAAGAACACTTGAACGAAGCACCGGAAGAATATTGAGACGAACGAAAGGGCACAGATATAGAATAATTGGAGAACGAATCTGAAAACTTAGAATGAAGAAATCTTCCGAAAAAATGGCCTCCGGATGATCGAGAGAGAAAGCAACTCCTGAAATGCTCCGGATGGATGAAAAGAATTTGTATGACTTGAAACAATTTGGTAGGATAACATCGAGCTAGCACCGCGAATCTCCGGGGAACGGACAAGATTTAGAGGAAAAACTCTTCTTCGGTCTTCAACTGACGACGAGAAAAACCACCAAAATTACTGAGATACTCCAGGAGAAAGAAAAGCGAAAAGGTTGAGCCAACAATGAAAAGAATTTGAACGAGATCTTGGAGAAGGCAAGTGACTGATGAAACTCATTCTTATGTCACACTTGAAAAGAATTTGAGAATAACTCCGGGGGAATTAGAAGAGTCAGGTAAGATCCTGGGGAAATACCTGTGGGTTAGGGCCCACAAAAAGAAAAACACCGTTGGAAAGGGATGTTGAAGAGATAGATGATGCACCGGAACAAATGAAATATTTGAATGAGGTGACAACCTCGAATTAATTCAAACACAGACAAATCTCCTGAGATGTCTTGCGAACTCCGGAATGATTGAAATGGCGAGAGGCGAACGAGCAAGGAGAACACTTGATCCGAGGGAAAGAATCTGATCACTACCGAAAATTAGAATTGAATCCACCGAAAAGAAAAGAGATTAAGAATGTCGAACAGAACGAGAATTCACCAGTTGAAATGATTGACGAAAGACTGAAGAGGCTCCACACGAATGAAATTGATGGTCGAAAGAGACTCAGACTCCGGAAGAAGAGGGTGGGAGGGCGGGAAAACAAAGGCAACTTGGAAGGGGAAAAACCGATGAATAACTTGAAGAGAAAACACCGGTTAAAATCATTGAGGAAAGAAAGCAAAGATTTCGCACGAGTAGGATGGGTACTCGATTACGGACTCCGGTTCCGAGAATAAGAAGGGAGGGCGGGTGGGAAAAAAACAACTGAGGATTGAACTTGGCAAAGATGAAGAAGCTCGAGTCAACTTGACGAGAAATGCACCAGATAAAAAGAGCTGAGAACCAACGATCGGAAAACCAACTACGTGAACCTAAAGAAAAATTTGAAGGGGAAGAGGAGTAATTCAAAACACCTACGTCAAGATTCCTTACCAGAGCGACGAAGGGGGCTGAGGAGTAAAAAGAACTCCTACTCTCCGATATAACTAGACTCCGAAAACAGTTTTCTTCTAGACTCAACAACAGCCAAACTACACGATCAATCAAGGGGGCTCCTAAGGTCGTTCGAGGCTCTGATACCAAATTGTCACGCCCAATATGCAGCCCTATCCAAAAGGAACTCGAAGGTCCCACCAAGGATAGACCCGCATATTGAAACACTTTTGCAAGGTGGATATCATTACGTCAACATTACATAATAGATGGGGATACATACATAAGGCATACAATGCCACACGAATACAACATCATCTTACATGAGAGCACCATCCGACTACGGATGAAACACAAACAGAAACTCAAACGACATTCACCCTGCTAGCCCAGGCTGCCGACCTAGAGCCTATCCCCTGATCGAAGAAGAAGCAGAAGAAGAACTCCAAACAAATGAACATCGCTCTCGCGTCATGATCATCGCATAAACTGTACCTGCAACTGTTGTTGTAGTAATCTGTGAGCCACGAGGACTCAAAGAATCCCATTACCATGGATATCAAGACTAGCAAAGCTTAAAGGGAAAGGAAGGGGTAAGGTGGTGAGGTTGCAAGCGACGACTAAGCAAGTATGGTGGCTAACATACGCAAGTGAGAGCGAGAAGAGGAGCAAAGGAACGGTCGTCAACTAGTAATGATCAAGAGGTGATCCCGAACACCTACTTACGCCAAACATAACCCGAAACCGTGTTCACTTCCCGGACTCACGAGAAGAGACCATCACGGCTACACAAGCGGTGGATGCGTTTTAATTCGGATCTGGTGTCAAGTTATCTACAACCAGACATTAACAAATTCCCATCTGCCACATAACCGCGGGCACGGCTCTCGAAAGTTTATACCCTGCAGGGGTGTCCCAACTTAGCCCATGATAAGCTCTTGTGATCAACGAAGGATATTCCTTCTCCTAGGAAGACCGGATCAGTCTCGGAATCCCGGTTTACAAGACATTTCGACAATGGTAAAACAAGACCAGCAAAGCCGCCCGATGCGCCGACATCCCGATAGGAGCTGCACATATCTCGTTCTCAGGGCAACACCGGATAAGCTAAGCGTACAGGTACCAACGAATCCAAGTTGCCAAGGAATGGTCCCGCACGGTGCTCTAGTTTGGACCAACACTTAGACAAGCATTGGCCCGGGGCGGCTATAATAAAGATGACCCTGGGGTTAATTACTCCCAAGGGAAAAGTAGGTGGTGGTGAGGCAAATGGTAAAACCAAGGTTGGGGCTTGCCGGAGGAGTTTTATTCGAAGCGAACTGTCGAGGGGGTCCCATAAATCACCCGACCACGTAAGGAACACAAAATCCGAGAACATAATACCGGTATGACGGAAACTAGGGCGGCAAGAGTGGAACAAAACACCAGGCATAAGGCCGAGCCTTCCACCCTTTACCAAATATATAGATGCATTAATAATATAAGAGATATTGTGATATGCCAACATAACCCTGTCCACCATGGAGAAATCTTGAACTTCACCTCCAACTAGCAACGCTATAAGAGGGGCTGAGCAAAGCGGTAACATAGCCAAACAACGGTTTGCTAGGAATGGTGTCAAAGGTTAGAGGTTCATGGCAATTTGGGAGGCTTGAGGAACAAGTGATAGGTAAGGCAGCATAGTGATAGAATGAGCAACTAGCATAGCAATGATAGTAGTGAGATCCAAGGTGACGGTGATCTTGCCTGAAATCCCGCAAGGAAGAAGAACGAGTCCATGAAGAAGATGAAGCCACGAAGACGAACCAAGCGTAGACGAACGAATCCTCACGATCACAACGAAACGGGAACTATCGAGAAGAAGCACACAACATAGTAAACACACCACACATGAACAAGACATGATGCACAGCAAGCATGATGCATGACAAAGCTACATGAAGCTACTCACGGCAAGAGATAATGCAAACAAGAACAACACATCAAAGCAAGTTTAAATGAGACCGGAAACAATATATAACAATTCCGGTAAGTCCTCATATGCAAATTTCGAAATGGGTCCAGATCTGAATAAACCTTATGTTCAAGTTGTTAAACAGCAAGTTAAGATGCACCAAGATGATCTACACGAAATTCTAGTCAAGTTACATATAAAGTTCATTAGATTCGGAGCTACGGCCTAGAAGATATGAGCAAAACAAGTTAAACATGGCATTGATGCAAAATGCATACAACAATCAATCAAACACACCAAAACAAGGATGCAACATGATAATATGAAACTACATGCAAAAACAAGAAAGTTTCATATAGAGCACACTCAAAACGGAGCAACGGTTCAACACATACACTATACAAGACATAACAACAATCTGTCCAAAACAGCAACTAGGCATATTGCAAGCATCAAAACAACAAGCTACAACATCCCAACATAAGAACAAAAGGCATGGGCATGAAGTACAGGTAAAGCACAACAAAACATGAACACTGAGGTATCTCCAGAAAAGACTAGAACATGCTCAAAAGGACATGGGAAGATTGCATATATTAACAGTTTCAGACTTATCAGGAAATAACATCAGGTTGCAAAGTTTAGAGCTATCAAACAATATGTTACAGGAAGCTATCATGAAAAACAAAGGCATGGCATGAATCTACTAATTACATAGAACAAGATTCCCTTACTGACCATGAGCTAAAAGGGCACAAAAAATATGATGGCACCCATGTAAACATGGCAAGTTATATGACAGATTCATACATGGCAGGAACAATAATAAGTAGGCATGTTGGTGAGCTTTAACCACTCACCACAGAGCAATACATGGCATAGCAAGGCAACCAACAGTAAGAAGACATGTTTATGAAGCTAAGCATGGCAAGAACAAGTTCATAGGGTGCATGGATCACTAGAAAAACACATGGCCAAAACTGAACTTCATGTTAACAGGCTGACAGCAACATTATTTAGCAACTTTGGAGCAAGATAACAACATGTTCCAGCAGGCTATAATGGCAACCAAGGGCATGAATAGATAGCGCAAGACATGTATGACAAAACATCCTTAGTGAACATCTCCCGAATAATGCACGAAATGACTTGTAGCAGCAGGTTTACATAGCAGCAAAATATATCAGAATCTGTCAGGAAAACAGCAACAACAAGTACCCTACTTAACAAGCTCGATGCACTCAGTACAAGACTCACAAAAATACATGGATAGCACCTCTGGAAAGATGGCATGACATAGATTAAAACACATGTAGACATCAACCTCATAGGATGCACACATCAAACATGGCAAAAATGTCAAATGGGCAAGTTATAACAGTTTCAGCAGATTAACATCACATAGCACTCTTACAATGATGGTTAGGGCATCAAGATGGGCTCAAATGAACATGATGCAATGGAATGAAATGAAGTAATCGTTGAGACGAACAATTTGACATATTACACACACGAAACAGACCAACATGCAGCAAGTTATGACAGGTCAAAGTAGGACACATATTAATGAGTTTTACTGGGGACTTAGTCGATTTTCTGAAAAAAAAAACGGACGGAGCGCAAAATGACTAAATGTCGCCCGGGCGAGGGATAGGGCTGGCGGGGCGCTCACCTAGTGGGCTGCAGGCCTAGGTCGGTGGAGGAGGCGGCCTGGCAGGGCCGGCTGGAGCTGGGCCGAGCCGAGGCCCACGCGGGGAGGCGCTGGCCCCCCACGGGCACGGTGCACGCGGGACGAGCAGCTCCTCTGCTTGTCCCGAGCAGGGACATGGCGGCGGCTTGCTTGGTCCGGACCCGGCGACGGCGGGGCTCCGGCGAGCCGAGGCGAGGCCGGGAATGGGACGAGGGGCCCCGGATCCGGGCGGATCCGTGGCGGACCCAGGCCGAGGAGGCCGGGCGGAGGTCTCTGCGGGCAAAGCCACGATGGTCGACCTCAAGGCGGCGACGGTGCCCTGTGAGGGAGAGAGAGAAGGTGAGAGGACGAGTAGGAAGGAGGACGGGAAGGAGAGGGGCGGCGAGGCCCGGCCTGGACGTCGCCGGCGGTGGCTCCGGTGGAGAGGAGCTCCAGCGCGGGGCGGTTGCCTCGATCCATGGGGGATCGAGAGCTGCGGGAGGTCGGGGATGGATTCACGGGAGCGGCAGCGGACGGGCGGCGGATGGGCTCGGGCGGGCCTCCCAGGGCCCGATCTGGGTTCTGGCGGGCCCACGGTGAAGTGGGGCGCGGGGAGGACTCGTGGCGCACGGGGAGAGGCTGCGGCGCGGTCGGGTGGCGACGTGGCACCGTTGGGTTGGTCGGGAAGGTGGCGCTGGTGGTGGCTGGCGGCGGCTGGCCGTGGGGGTGGCGACAAGTGGCAAGGCAGGGGGTGGTGCGGCGCGGATTCTGAGGAGGGGGAAGGCTAGAGGTAGGTGGAGGGGGCTAGGCTGCCCAAAATGGACAAGGGGTGTCCATATATATCAGGAGGGGCTAGGGTTGGGGGTTTGGGCCGTTTCGGAGCCTCCGATCGTGATCCGATGGATCTGATCGCGAGGGGGGTTAGGTAGGCATAGGTGGGCTAAGAAGAGAGTGCTAGGGCTGAGGGGAGAGAAGAGAAGTGCAGCCCGGGAAGGGTTTTCGGAGACCGAAAACATCCGACGAATAAACCGACAAGGGTGCCGCTACGGATGACGGTTGGCTATCAAACGGACTCCGAATGCGACGAAATTTGACAGGCGGTCTGTCTACACTATAATAAGACCACACGCCAAGTTTCATCCCATTCCGAGAACATTTTTCGGCCACTTATATAAATAATATTTCGGGGGTGCCGCGGGCGCGTGCGAGTGTGGCTGGGCTTAGAACGGACAACGGAGAGAACCGGGGAACCCGAACGGATGCAAGTTTTTAAAAACATGCAGATGAAATGCAGATGATGACATGGCAAAATGCACATGCAAGCAAATGACATGGCAAAGACGGCGAATAACTGGCAGACACCTGGCGCATCGAATCCGGGGCGTTACACCTACGGACTAAAACCCTCCGGTTTATTTAGGCACCGAAGAGGGTTAGGGTTACACAGAGTCGGTTACAATGGTAGGAGATCTACATATCCGTATCACCAAGCTTGCCTTCCACACCCAGGAAAGTCCCATCTGGAGACGGGATGAAGTCTTCAATCTTGTATCTTCGTAGTCCAGGAGTCCGGCCGAAGATGATAGTTCGGCTATCCGGACACCCCCTAGTCCGGGACTCCCTCAACGCCCCTCTCATGCGCACACACACACATTGTCTATATAGGTCTCGAGACTGTTTCACTCTTTCTTCCGCATGGCGGGCCACACTCACGCAATCTCGCTCCCTTTATGTCTTGGTATTTCCTCAACATATGCCAACGGGTGGCTAATCATGTAGGGGGTCAATAGAATGTTGTCGGACTCTAGAAGCGGGAGTAGGCAAGACCTCAAACGACGCCGGGTCTTACCCAGGTTCAGGGCTCTCTGTGGAGATAACACCCCTAATCCTACTTTGCGGGGTCTCCTCATCACTATGATCAATAGCAAATACAAGGTGGCTCTTTGAGCTGTTCGGGCTAGAGGAGGAAGAAGGCAGCTAGCTCTACTTCTCCTTAGCTATGTGGGTATGAGGTGATCTGAGGGCTGAACCCCTTGCATGGGTGTCCCTGGGGGGTTTATATAGTCTACCCCCAGGGGTATAATGGTAATCCGGCTGGTCGTAGGACCCGACCGTCAGTGTCTCTGGGCTCCGGCTTCTCCGCCGACGGCTAGGGCCCGCCGCCTGGAGGGTCCCGCCGGCTGCCATGAATTCCCCTGACAGGTAGGGCCCGCCATCTGCGGGCCAGGGGGACCAGGCCGCACTGTAGCCTTGCCCCTGATGACGATGTCTTGGTTGGGGGCGTATGGCTACAGTGCTGCAGCTTGGCGGGCGATCACTGTAGCCACACCCCGTCACCTCTTGTTAATTGTGCACAGACTCCAAGGGGAGGGGCTTCCGCCTGCTAGGAGTTGGCCACCTGCTAGGAGTCGGCCTCCCCTGAGGCCGCTGGCTCAGGCCCTGCCGTCTTCTAGGGATTCGCGGGCTGGTGGCGCCCGCCACCCGCAGGCCACATCGACCGCCTGTCGTGGGGGCATGGCCCTGCCTGACATGGGCGCCATCATAGGCCACGTGGCTACAGCACTGTGCCAGGCGAGGGGGGTCTGCCTGGTATGTCTGCACTATGGCCACGTTCCTTCCGGGATTCGGGGGTGGCCGGTGGCACTATTGCCACACCCCGTCTTGTCATAGTGGGTGGGTGCAGACTTTGAGGTGGCGATGGGCCGCCTGCCAGGAGTCAGCCCAAGCCCTTGCCGTCTTCTGAGGCGCATCGCCTTCTAGGAGGCAGCCCGTCGGCTCCAGCCAGCCATGGAGGCCGGCCTTGTGACTAGTCGGACTGAGGGGCTAGGCCAGCCCCGATGTCTTGAAATCTGCTAAGGTGCGGATGAGGCTACCCAGGGTTTATCCCCCCGTCAGTAGTCCCCGAAGCTGGTGAGGTTCTACGGCTTTGGGCAGCCGGAGAGCCGCAACAGTTTCCGTCTTTAAGTGGCCTTCCGCCTTCTGCTCCATCCAGCTGGGAGGAGTCAGGTGCCAGGAGTCGGACGTTGTCGCGGCCGCCTGGCGGAACTCGAATAGTCATGGTGGGGGCCAGGTTGCGTGCCGGCTGGGCGACAGGCCAGCGCGCCCGCTGCCTGCCCGCCACGCGACGCCTGCCGGCCAGGTTGGTCTACCAGCCAGCGTCGACGGGGCGCCGCAGGCTCGAGCCTCGCCTACCGCTGAGGCCTCGGCGCAGGATCCGCTACGGCCGAGGCGGGCGGTTGCGCTTCCCAGTGTGGTTAATACACACCTTAAAAGGTGTGGGAGATGCACGGTCGTGGGTGGAGTGGGAACAGTTAATGCCACACTCCCCCACATCTCGACCCCTCTGCTCCGCCACTGCGAGGCTATAAGTAGGGGGAGGAGGGGGCGGCAGAACGCACGCGCACCCTCCTCCCTCTTCGCCTCGGCTCTCTGCTGCCGCTGCGCCTTCTTCCCTTGCTGGAGCGCTGCCGCGACTCGCCGTCACCGAGCTTCTCTTCATCGCTGCCACCTCGCGCCACTGCCGAGCACAGAGCCCATGGCGCTCAGCGGCCGCGCCGGCGACTGGGACGGCTCCACCGTCCACGAGGATCACATCTAGTTCCTCCGCGAGACACAACGCCTCCGTCATCACTCCAACGTCATGGTGCACCTCCCCCTGCCAGGGAGATCTCTCCGGCGCCGGAGGGCGACGAGCGCGTCATCTTCCGGTCGCATTTCCTTCGCGGCTTCGGCCTTCCGGCGAGCGGGTTCCTCCGCTCGCTCATGGATTTCTACGGAGTGCAGCCCCACCACCTCACGCCAAACACGGTGGTGCTGCTCTCCGCTTTCGTCACTCTCTGTGAGGGCTACCAGGGAACCCTGCCCACACTCGAGCTGTGGGCGGAGCTCTTCTACCTCAAGCTTGGCCCCGTCACCAAGGGCGAGGCGACGTAGTGCTGAGCCTGCGTCACGGTGCGATGCTCCGGGACCGGGGGCAGGGCTCGCTTCCCGGCCATCGCCCTGCTGCAGTCGGCCAAACTGTGGCAGAGGTCCTACTTATACATTGATAACCTCCACTCGACGCAGAACTACATCAACTTGCCGGCTTATGCAGCCGGCCCGCCTGCCGAGCCCTGTGCCAACTAGAGCTTCCGGCTGAAGATCTTGTCGATCCCCTCCGCCAACACCCTCGCCAGGCTCCAGGTGATGCTGGACTCGGAGGGCCTGAAGGCCTCCGACTTGCTGGCCGCCTTCATGGAGCGCCAGGTTTTGCCTCTTCAAGGTTAGCCCCACATCATCAGTGACATGAGTGGGCGCCGGGACCGTCCTGGATGTCCACCAATGAGATGCCTTTCTCGGAGGTGGTCTGGCTGGTGAACCACATCTCCGACTGCAAGCTGTCGGAGTGGGAGTGGCAGTTCGGCAAGCCGCCATACAGTCGGCCTCATCCGCCGCCTACGATAAGTCCTTCGCTTCTCTTTCTTTTTCTCTTTGCTGGTCTGAGTTCTTCTCGCCGCCTGAGCAGTCGGCCATGGTGCAGTACTTCCCGGGCCAGACAGCCACCGGCGTGCCAGCCCCTGGGGGAGCAGTTCCTGCCGGACCGGTCGGTAAGCGACGTGGGTGACCCCAACTTGGGGGCGGCCGCCATGGAGGAGGACAATGCCACAGTCGATGGCGGAGGGGAAGCAGACGGCTTCTCTGGGGGCAGCCTGGGGGAGTGGCCGGATGATGACACGGAAGACAACGAGCCGCACCGCGGCCACCGCACCCACAAGGTGGGCGCCAGCTCTTCGGCTGCATTGACTGCAGCAGCCGGTGCGCCGGGCTGAGGGTGGGATGTACGGCAGCCGGCCCAAGAAGCCGAAGACCTCGACCGCCGCGACCAAGCGGCAAGAGGCCATTGCGAGAGCGGCCCGGTACCAGAGAGTCTTGAAGCCGTGCCCGGTGGTGTCTACGTAATTGTTTCTGATTTCCTCGCTGTTGCTTTTCGTTTGCTTCTTGTTTGCCTTTTCTTCAATGGTCTTTCCTGCTCCCTTGAACATGGCTCTGCTGTCCCTCTTACGAGCCCCAGTTGCTTCGGTGGTTGGGGCGGGCGACAACTCTCCTGTCCCTCGTCGCGTGGACCCGCTTGCCTCCCTCCAGGAGGCCACGGAGAGGAACGCGCGGGAGGTGCGCGAGGAGCGGGAGAAGGCGGCCAAGGCATAGGCCGAGGCGGTGAACAAGGAGCAGGCGGACGCGGCCGCCAGGGCGCAGGAGGCGGAGGTGTCCCATAGTCAGGCTTCCGGGCCCATTGACTCGCAACACCCGGAGTCGCCTGCGCCGGAGGCCCCGGAGCCGACTGGAGGGGCCGTCGTTGACTAGCCGGCCGTGGAAAGGGAAGGAGGCGGCCCCGGGATTGGGGAAGAGGTGGTTCTGCCCGCGCCGACTGCCGACGCGCAGGTCGGCCAGCCTGAGGGGCCACAGGCGGCGTCGTCTGACGATGGGTTGACGGTGGGGCCGCTTCCCACGGTCCGCGTTCCTGCACGCCCGCGCCCGGCGAAGGCAAGCTCGGCGCCACGATTGATGGAGGTCGGAGCCACCAGTTCAGCGGCGCCCAATGTGGAGGCCAATAGTGCCAACACAGTGGACTGGGCGTTTGGTGGCGGTGGCGGCGTCTTGAACGTGTCGGTGTATGACGTCCAGACCCAGCTTGGTGTCCAAGGCGCCGCCCTCTAGAAATGCATGCAGGAGTTCCTGACCACGCGATCGGTCATTCGGGTACGCGCTTGTTTTTGTCTTTGTCTTCTCGCAATCTTCCGTGGGGGCGCGCCAGCGCACCCACTTGGTGTAGCCCCTAAGTTCTGGGCCGGTTGCTGAGTAGGCGGCTCGGAACTTTAAGGTGAGTTCCGAGTTCTAACTTGTTTTCTTTTCTTCCTTTGTCCTTGCTGTAGGACTACCACAATCTTTGCGAGGCCGCCTACAACTCCCACGTCAAGGAGCTGGCCAGACGGGTTAGTGACCTGAACGAGAGCCGAAGTAAGCCTTCCGCCTTTCTTCTCATGAGGGCGCATCAGCACACCTGCTGGGTGTAGCCCCTGAGATCCGGCCCAGTCGGGCCGGATCTTTCGGCAACTACCTTCTTCTTTTTTCTTGTTGATGTTGATGTCTTCTCTTTTATCTTTGCAGAGGCGGCTGCTGCACTGCAGCAGCGCTTTGGCAAGGGCGAGACTGAGCTTCGTGCCAAGGAGGTGGAGCGCAGCCAGGCGGCGCAGGAGTGCGAGCACCTGAACAAGGAGCTGGCGGACCAGGCGGAGCGGCACAAGGCGGAGCTCTAGAAGATGAAGGACGGCGAGGACCTCCTCAAGGCAGAGTTCGAGACTCAACGCTCAAACTAGGCCGAGAAGGAGAAATTCCTGAATGACGGCTACGAGGAGATTGAGGACATGATCGATGGTGAGTTATTTCTTCTTCTTGAATGGCCGCCGACGGCCGCGGGAGCCGGCGTCTATCTTCTCATACTTTGATCTTCTTCCTTTGCAGAGTACTTCCCGGGCTACTCCGTCGCCGTCACCCAGGCCATCGAGGCACGACGCACGGTGCGAGGGTCGGCGGGCGTGAACATCGCGCCCAATGCGCCCCGCAGCCTCGGTGAGCAGCTCTTGGCCGTCAAGATGCGCCTGCAACCGGCCCACCGGATGCTCCGCCACCTGCAACGCACCGATGCTCTAGTGCTAGCCGCCCTCTGGCCAGGAGCTTGGATTACGCACACCCCCGGCCGGACCGCCGACTGGCTGGAGGCCGCAGTCGGCCACTTCAAGGCCTGGAAGGGCGCCGTGGCTCGGGCGGGTGCTCGGACGGCCCTGGACTTTGCCAAGGCATGGTACCCCAACCTGGACCTAACCCAGCTGGCCACCTTCCGACGGGAGGCCGGTCTGGAGCTAGCGGAGGTGGGCCCTGAGCTCACCCGGCGCGCCGCGGCACTCACCGACTACACCAACACTGCCGTCTTCACCCCCGACCTGGATGATTGTCAGGACCCCGACTAAATGCCACACCGATCCAGGATGTAACACCTCATATCACTTTGCGGCCTCACGCACGGTATCCCCACGGGTGTCGCCTTACCAGGCCCGGGACCTTTTGCGCCTTTTGGCACACGTATATGATAGTGTCGCTAGCATCCATATGACAGGGAGCCCAGGCTGATATGGCTAGTCGTGAACCCAAAGTAGCACTAACTTACAGGGATAGGCATACATGACCCAGCAACGAACGTGTCGGTCATCAGCAAGTGAATCCGGGCTGTAGCAGCTAGGCTAGCAGGACTCCGGAGAATCCGGGCTGTAGCAGCCTAACAGGACTTCGGTAGACACTGCGTGACATTTCTCCGAAGGGGCAGACACTGGAACGAAGAAGGACACATGCCGGCCAGCCTAGGTGTTCCGGAGCAGTATGTAGCAAGCTACCAAGGCTCAGTGGATGCACTAGGAGACATTTCCCGGTAAGAGAGGCTACCAAGGATAAAGAACTAGATAGTCAGATCCCACACATACCAAGCATTTCAATAACATACACACAATATGCTCGATATGGGAAAATACAACATGGCATCACAACATGACTCTACAACTCAAGTATTTTATTCAATAGGCTCTAAGGAGCGAGATATTACAAACATGGGTCTCATGACCTAACATTCAGAGCATACAAGCAAAAAAGCACAAGCAGAAGCTTAACATGTCTGAGTATAGACAACTACAAATGAAAAGGGTTGAGAAGCCTGACTAACTACAAGATCCTGCCGAGGGCACAAGATCGTAGCTGAGGTAACAAGCTAAACGTCGAAGTCCAAGCGGAACTACTAGCGAGACTGAAGTCTCTCTGCAAAAACATAAATTAAGCAAACGTGAGTACAAATGTACCCAGCAAGACTTACATCAGAACTCTCTACATATGCATCATTATCAACAAAGGAATGGTGGGGTTTAACTGCAGAAAGCCAACTTTGACTCGGTAGCTATCCTAAACTACGACTACAAGCAACTCTTTGAGGTGGCGCACACGAGTCCACATATTCACCATATCAATACACGACCATATCAATACACCATTATGGATCTGCTCCCGTCTCCCTACGAGAACGCCATCCATAGCACTCACACTTATCTAGCGCATTTTAGAGTATCCACTTCCACTTGTCCATGAACTGTATAGGCAACCCAGAGGTCCTTTGCCGCGGACGCGGCTATTCGAATAGATCATATTAACCCTGCAGGGGTGTACTTCTTCACACACGCTCTCGCCACTTACCGCCATGTACATGTCATGTATCTCGGCAACCTTCAAGCGGAAGCGTGGCGAGGGTGTCGGCCACAACCTGACTAACCGCACAAGTCTCTAGTCCAGGTTTATCACCTATTCGGGTTCCATCCGCAAGGAGATCCGGCCGGGGTGTCGGTCACGGCCCCAAACATTGCGAGCAGGGTTCCCAAGCCCACCATCCGGGTGCCACTTGGTACACCGTGCCACTGCACCTAGTCTGTCCCAAACCCACGTGTACCGGGTGCCACTTGGTAGACTACTAGAACTACCTACAAACACCAGAAACTAGTTGCAACTCCTGGACAGAGATCGAGTTGATTAATAAGTCGAGAGGGGCACTTGAGCATTCCAATGTGTGGTAGTAGCTGTTCATGGATCACAAACACAAGACTCAGTTCCTGAGGACGGTTTCAATGAGACAACCCACCATGCACTCCTACATGGCCTCTCACTGAGGGAGTCCTGGATTAGGGAGTATCCGGACAGCCGAACTATATACTTCGTCCGGACTATTGGAGCGTGAAGAAACAAGACTCAAGACTCCGTCCCGTGTCCGGATGGGACTCTCCTTTGCGTGGAAGGCAAGCTTGGCGATTCGGATATTGTATTTCCTTCCTTGTAACCGACTCCGTGTAAACCCTAGCCATCTCCAGTGTCTATATAAACCGGAGCAGTTGGTCCTTAGAAGGCCGATCACAATTACAATCATAATCATCATAGGCTAGCTTCTAGGGTTTAGCCTCTACGTTCTTGTGGTAGATCTACTCTTGTACTACTCATATCGTCAATATTAATTAAGCAAGAAGTAGGGTTTTACCTCCGTCGAGAGGGCCCAAACCTGGGTAAACATTGTGTCCCTTGCTTCCTGTTACCATTAGCCTGAGACGCACAGATCGGGACCCCCTACCCGAGATCTGCCAGTTTTGACACCGACATTGGTGCTTTCATTGAGAGTTCCTCTGTGTCGTCGCTGCAAGGCTCAATGGCTCCTTCAATCATCGTCAACAACACGGTCTAGGGTGAAACTTTTCTCCCCGAACAGATCTTTGTGTTCGGGACCGCGACTTGAGTTAATTCGCAGCCATCCGAGCAGATCGGCAGCTCATACAGGCCACCAGATCAGGTTCGGAAACCTGAACTACACGGCGGACATTCGCGGAGACTTGATCTTCGATGGATTCGGGCCTGTGCCAGGAGCACCGGACAATCATGATGAGCACGGCTTAGACCTGCTGTCGGACAATGCTCGGGATATCACCCCTGGAGTAGCCCCGGACCTAAATCCGGAGCAGTCTGCGTTGCCTAAGGCCGCACACTCATCGTCGGTGGAGCCGAACACAGGTCTCACCTCTATGGAAGCATGTGACTTCGGACCCCGGACTCGTATCTGGTTGTTGGTTCCATTCCGCGCGCTCCCGAGCCAGCCGAGCCAGGTTGGGCCCCGGGAGCTTACCACTGCGGATATCTTCCAGCACTCGCCCTTTGGCGACATGCTGAACTCGTTAAAATCTCTCTCTTTGACAAGAGACTCTTGGCCGAACTATGTCCGGCTCGAGTGGGAAGCAGACGAGAAAGGAATTCGTTGCCCACCCACCACCTACTTCATTGCCACGGTTGATGATTTAACCGACGTGCTTGACTTCGACTCCGAAGGCATCGACGGTATGGACGACGATGCAGGAGAACATTCAGAATCTCTAGGGCGCTGGACTACTACCTCGTCACACGATATATACATGGTGGACATGCCCAAGGAGGACGACGACGACAATTCAGAAGATAAAACCCCCAGGCAAAAGCCAAAACGACGGCGCAGACGCTGCTCAAAGTCCAGCAATAGTAAAAATAGCGACAAGAGCGCCAGAAAGATCGACACACCAGTCAATTCCGAAGGCAACAACGACCACATGGACCCAGCAATGGAGCAGGCCGAGCCAAGTCACGCCGAACCCAGTTTGGAGCAGACGCCCGATCACAACGATCCCGAGGGACGAGTTCATCAAACCGCCCCAGGACAAGAAGACAGTCCGGATGATGATGCATTCATCATCCCGGAAAAAACGTGTGGAACGAGATAACATTCACAGAAGGCTTATGGCCACAGCGAGAAGTCTAAAGAAGCAGAACCAATGGCTAAAAGCCGCACAGGAAACGCTCAATCGCAGATGGAATAAAGTGCTAGACACTGAAGAAAGATACGGCGAAGATCGCCATACAAAGAGCTATCCAAAACACAAGCTACTGCCAGAATTTGATGACGAGGCCGTTCCACCAAAGAATAACACGACCAGGAGGCCAGATGTACCGCTTCATAACCACAACAGAGCGGCTAGCGACGCTGCACATGATTTACGTGAGCACCCGGATAAGAAAGCCGGCGCGGCCAGGTCCTTCTACGGATCTAAAGGACACACCCCAGCGAGGGACTATGGTCACCAAAACAATCATACCAACCAAATACCAGTTCGTAATAAACACTGGACACAACAACAGCCGACGGCATGCCACAGCACGTCCAGATACAGAGGGGCTGTTCACCCCCTGTGTTTCACCAAAGAAGTACTGGACCATGAATTTCCACAAGGTTTTAAACCTATGAACATAGAGGCATACGACGGAACGACAGACCCAGGGGTCTGCATCGAGGATTTTATCCTGCATATTCACATGGCTCGTGGGGATGACCTCCATGCCATCAAATACCTTCCCCTCAAGTTGAAGGGACCAGCTCGACACTCGTTGAAGAGCCTCCCCAAAAATTCAATTGGGAGTTCGGAGGAACTCGGGGATGCTTTCTGGGACAATTTTCAAGGGACTTATGTCTGGCCTCCGGATGCAGACGATTTAAGTCACATAATCCAACAGCCCAGAGAGTCCGCCCGCAAGCTTTGGAACAGATTCCTCACTAAGAAGAATCAAATTGTCGATTGTCCGGACGCCGAAGCGTTAGCGGCATTCAAGCACAACATCCGCGACGAGTATCTCGCAAGACACCTCGGCCAAGAAAAGCCAAGGACAATGGCAGCCTTAACAAGCCTTATGACCCGCTTTTGCGCGGGTGAAGATAGCTGGTTGGCCCGTAAAGGCACCAGTGACCCAAGCACATCCGAAATAAGGGACGGCAACGGGAAGCCACGACGTAATAAAAACAAACGCCAAAACAAGGAAGAGAGCCCGGACAACACAATGGTCAATGCCGGATTCAGGGGATCTCAACCCGATCAGCAAAAGAAGCCATTTAAAGGCAGTAAAGAGGGACCGCCCGGTCTGAACAGAGTCCTGGACAGACTGTGCCAAATTCATGGCACCCCCGACAAACCTGTGAACCACACACACAGAGAGTGCTGGGTCTTCAAGCAGGCCGGCAAATTAAATGCCGAACACAAGGGAAGGGAAACACCAAGTGAAGACGAGGATGAACCTCGCCAGCCGAACACTGGGGGACAGAAAAAATTCCCACCAGAGGTTAAAACAGTAAACATGATCCACGCGACTCACACATCCACGAGAAGGCACGAACGCGCTCTCAGAGACGTGTACGATATAGAGCCCATCGTACCCACACCTAACTACTGGATGGCTTGTCCGATCACATTCGATCACACGAACTTCCTAACTAGTATTCGACATGGAGGATCAGAGGCCTTGGTGCTTGACCCAATAATCGACGGATACCATCTCACCCACGTCCTCATGGACGGCGGCAGTAGTCTCAGTTTAATATACGAGGACACTATCCGCAGGATGGGGATAGACCCATCCAGAATTAGCCAAAGCAACACCACCTTTGAAGGGGTGATACCTGGCGTTGAAGCCTACGGGAGGGGCTCCGTCGTACTAGAGGTAACATTCGGCTCCCCAGGCAACTCCAGAAGCGAAGAATTACTCTTCACCATCGCACCCTTCCAAAGCGGCTATCATGCATTGCTTGGAAGAATGGCCTTCGCCCGCTTCAACGCATTACCACACTATGCCTACCTTACATTCAAGATGGCCGGTCCACGTGGCATCATCGCCGTTAACGGAAACACAGAGCACTCTTCACGCGCAGAGGAACACACCACGGCCCTAGCGGCCGGACTATAAGCGACCTCCAATATCAGAAAGCATGAATGGTCATTAAGACCACAGACGCGGTTAGACGAGTCCGGCAGCTCGGATAAAACTAAACCAGGGCACCGTATAGGTAATCCCATAAAGGACACCAGGGGCTATAAATATTTAATATAGCCCCACGCTTGGCTCAACCTTATTGGCAGGCCAACGTCTTACACTTTTACTATCCATCACATACTTACGTTGTACTCTCCTACACGAGTTTTCTTTTTTACAAACAACATTCGCGCGATACCCTTCCAGGATACGGCACAACATGGACAAAGGCGCAGACGTGCAGCAGGGCCCCGCTCAAAAGGTTTCTCTTTAGATTAAGCCCCTGTGTAAACCTTTTCTATTCCCTCTTGTTGTTTAAACATCCCATGGGTTCCATACCCACAGAGGATACTGCCGTTATGGGCATTTCGTCACGACAGACTAATGCAGGTACCTGGAAATATAGGGTTTATAATGAATGGGCATTCTTCAGCCCATTTTCTGTTATAAAGTCCGAATACCTTCGGGAGTGTTCAGTGTCACGAGTTTGGCCTTATATGCATCAGCTCCGAATCATGTATTTGGTCAAATGTTGGGTTTGCCCGGCTCCTGGGTTTGCCGCCTTACGTTCCGTTCTTATCAGCTAAGGCGGCCAAAGGAGAACTATCATGATTGTGCTCGGTTATCCCGGATGAGCACCTCAATGAGAAAAGCCAAAACTGACCGCATGATACAAATGAGACTATTCAACCACTCGAAGACTTACCAGAATCTTTAGGATTCCTCCGCATTAACGAAGGGCCGTTTTCCAGCCATGTACATATGCGCCCGTATTCGGATGCACGCAAAAGTACTAGGGGCTACATAGTAGCCCCACTTTCAAACTCCTATGGCTAAGTGAAAGTGTTACGGCTATATAGTCTGGTTGCCTAGTTCGACGTGCGATCACCTCCTTAATGGACCAAGACGTTGGAACAAGTGTGATTATGCATATTTTTCGCGAACACCCCTGCATTGTATGCGTGGGGGCTGAAGCCAACTACTACTAACTTTCAGAATTACACATAGACATAAAAACGGCTGCACATGAGGCACAAATAATACTTTCAGGCACAAAGTATAAATATAGCCCATAATCAAAATAAACATTGTTTTTACAATGATTCGATTCGTCACTCGAACAATACATTCTTCAAGCACTGCGCCCCTATTTAGCGGGCACCTTCTATTACCTGCTCCAAGTAGTGCTCGGGCGGATACTGGCCTGCCGCCGGATTCTGGGTCGCTACAATGGTGGCCTCCATATATGTCCAATAGGCTTTAATGCGGGCAAGAGCCATTCGTGCACCCTCTATGCACGCCGACCTTCTCATGGCGTCGATCTGAGGCACGGCCCCAAGGAGTTGTTGCAATAAACCAAAGTAACTATCCGGCTTAGGCCCCTTTGGCCAAAGATGGTCTATTACAGACCACATCACAAGCCCGGACAGCCTATGAAGCTCCACTACAGCTGCCATCTTCTCACTTAACGGCAGCGGGCGCGCGGGAGCTTTGAATTGCAACCAGAAAAGCTTCTCCACTTCTTTATCACCTTGATCCTCGAAAAACTTGGCTGCATCAACTGTACTTTTCGCCAAGTCCGCATACGCGTCTGTAGGACTCCAGCGTCCATCCAGGGGAGCATACTTCGGATCCAAAAACTTCGTCCGCAGTAAGTAGGAGCCCCTAGCCGCGATTTTACCGGCCTGTTAAAGCTCCTCTCGCACACCCCTGACCTCGGTCCGCATCTCCTTGGTAGCATTAAGTGCCTTGTTCAGGTTGGCCGAACTAGCCTTATTCTCCTTTTCAAGGAGTTCATACCGATCAACAACATTTTTCAACTCCACAGCCATCTCGGCTATCTTTTCCTCGCTTCGGCGATGAGCAGCCTGTTCGGCTCTCAGTTCTTCGGCCGCCTTTAGGGCAGCCGCATTGCTAACTCGAGCTTGTTCCTTGGCCTAGGCAAGTTCCGCCCTCAGGGCTTCCACGGCAGCAGCACCATCTGCAGTCCAAGCATATTGCATTAATATTATGCCCCTCTCATATTTTCATATACAACATAATAAGGAAAGCAGAGCACATACCTTGTGACTCGTTCAGCCGCTCATACACCAGCGTGATATCGGCATCAATAGATCCGATCTGCCTCCTTAGCTCAGCAACTTCAACGGACTGGTCGGCTGCCGAACCCTTAGATACCTGCGCATATGTATAGTGCAATCATTACTATATGATCCCCCGTTTGCCGCCTAGGGCGGGCAACCAAAGTCTCAGGGCTACTATCCATACGGAGCACACCTAGCGCGTGCCTCATAGCCAAAAATAGGTTATTTTTCACTACATACCTCAAAGCCTCTGAGCAGGCTCGTAAATGCTTCATTCAAACCGCTTGTGGCAGACGAAATCTTCTTGAGCACCGTGCTCATTAATGAGCGGTGCTCCTTTGAGAGCGTAGCTGGCTCCAGAAGGCCTATCAGTATGTTCGGCCGGATATCGAACTGTGCCAGACCCTTCTCATCGCCCCCCGGTGGGAGCCAAACGCTCCGGGCTTAGGGCGGCTGACGTATTAGCTTCTGGCTTCGGCAGATCCGGACTCCTCCGTGACGACACCTCGGTATCGCCCGCTTCATGAGTCGGAGAGGTGGGTGGGGTCTCGCTCTCCATCATCTCCGGAGGAAGATCCCCCGAAGACGAGCTCTGTTGAGAAGAGCTGCTAGCCGGAATGCAAAAGACGAATCCTGGTTATTGATCTCGGAGAAACGCAGTACCTTCGAATTAACGATTAACTCACAGCTTGGTTGAGGGATGCCCCGTTGGAGGGCATGAGGTGGTGAGGACGCACGTCGGGGCAGAGTCCCTCGGCGACACTTTCTTCCCCTGTTTGGGCATCTCCGTCTCCAAGTCTTTGGAGGCGGCCCTTTTCTTCCCGCGCGGGGAGGCGGCCTCGGATTCCCCTCCCTGACTATCCTCCCTTGGGGAGGAAGCAATTGCCCCGGTCCGGATGCGCAGGGTGTGAAGTTCGGCTTCACTATCCTTTCCTTCGTCTTTCCCTGAGGGCATTTTGCTGAGCACCCGACCAAGCATCTTGGCAACGTTTGGACCAGGCGAGCCTTCGGGAAGTGGCACCGGACACCTGATTCTCTCCGCCTTGCTGAGCCATTCCTGGCCACGGAGGGCTGTTAGAATAATGACTATGACAAATAAAAACAAAGTGCCGGTTTTAAGGTTACTTACTTGGGCGTCTAGGCGATTGCAGCTTAGGCCCGCATCCTCGGTGGTGTCCGGACACTTTACCTGTGGTCCGAAGAATAATTTACACATCCCTTCGAGCTTCAGGCCGAAGAAGTGCTTAATAGTCCGCGGACCCTCTGGATTGAACTCCCACATCCAGAGAGGCCGACATTTGCACGACAACATCCGTCGGATTAGCATTACTTGAATTATGCTGACAAGGTTTATGTCCCTCTCAAGAAGCTCCCGGATACGGCTTTGCAGTATTGGAACATCATTGGTGGGCCCCCAATTCCGTCCTACGTCGCTCCATGACGCCAATTGTGACGGAGGGCCTGCATGGAACTCCGGGGCGGCCACCCACTTTGTGCCTTTGGGAGCCGTGACATAAAACCACCTCCGTTGCCATACATCGGATACTTCTGGGAAAGAACCCTCTGGCCATGGGGCATCGGCATTCCTGCTTATTATGGCACCTCCGCACTCTGCATGTCGCCCCTCGATCATCTTCGGCTTCACATTGAAGGTCTTGAGCCATAAGCCGAAGTGTGGAGTGACATGGAGAAAAGCCTCGCACACAATGATGAACGACGAGATATGGAGGATAGTGTCCGGAGCTAGATCATGAAAATCCAACCCGTAATAGAACATGAGCCCCCTCACAAAGGGATCAAGGGTGAGGCCCAAGCCTCGGAGGAAGTGAGGAACAAACACGACACTCTCATTGGGCTCCGGTGTAGGGATGACCTGCCCTGGAGCAGGAAGCCTGTGCTGGATGTCGGCGGTCAGATATCCGACCTTCCTAAGCCTCGCAATGTCCTCCTCTTGGATCGAGGAGGCCAGCCACTGGCCTTGAGGTTTGGACCCGGACATATTGGAGGATCTGGGGTGTTTGAGCTTAGGTCTCGGGTGTTAGAACTCAAGGTGCGAAAGGCGCAAGGGAGGTGGAAAAGAGGCATAGGCCTCGGCCCCTTTATAAAGGGGGTGAATATCAAGAGTCCTCAGCGTGACCGCTTGAGGCTTATCTAAAAACACACGGAGTCATACCAACGGTTGTCGTGGGGTTACGCACGCCCATATTTATGGAAGATCCCGTAATAAGAGAAACACGATCTCTGCTTTGGTGGGGCATGCCAATAAAACCGCCTCGCAACGCGAGTCGAGGTGGGGCGAGAAACACCGGTTCGTGTTGGACAGGGCCACGATGAAAGGGCACGACGTACGAAGATTTCCAGCAGATCAGATTTATGCTATGTTCCCAGCAATAGTATGTGAGGATCATCTCGCAGATCCGTACACTGTCTAAGTGTTCGATAATTACTTTGGGGGTACTCGGAGATGGAACCCGCCTTGCAATGCCGAAGACAAGACTGCACGCCGGACTCATCGTCATTGAAGCCTGGTTCAGGGGCTACTAAGGGAGTCCTGGATTAGGGGGTATCCGGACAGCCGGACTATATACATCGTCCGGACTATTGTAGCGTGAAGATGCAAGGCTCAAGACTCCGTCCCATGTCCGGATGGGACTCTCCTTTGTGTGGAAGGCAAGCTTGGCGATTCGGATATTGTATTTCTTTCCTTGTAACCAACTCCGTGTAAACCCTAGCCCTCTCCGGTGTCTATATAAACCGGAGAGGTTGGTCCTTAGAAGGCCGATCACAATTACAATCATAATCATCATAGGCTAGCTTCTAGGCTTTAGCCTCTACAATCTCGTGGTAGATCTACTCTTTTACTACTCATATCGTCAATATTAATCAAGCAGGAAGTAGGGTTTTACCTCCATCGAGAGGGCCCGAACCTGGGTAAACATTGTTTCCCTTGCTTCCTGTTACCATCAGCCTGAGACGCACAGATCGGGACCCCCTACCCGAGATCCGCCGGTTTTGACACCGACACTCACCGCTACCTTTACCAAATCGTATTCACACACTTAGGTCTCAACAGTAGGACATGTTCACAACTTTCCAATTCATCCCTGATGAATCAGACCTGACTCAACTCTAAGCAGTAGCAGGCGTGACAAACAAGAATGAATGAGTAGGCACATCAGGGCTCAAACTACTCCTACTCATGCTAGTGGGTTTCATATATTTACTATGGCAATGACAGGTCATGCAGAGGAAAGGGGTTCAACTACCGCAGCATGTAACAGTTGAAACATTATTGTCCTAATGCAGTAAAAGAGAGCAGGAGTGAGATAGTGGGATTGTATCGGAATGAACAAGGAGGTTTTGCTTGCCTGACACTTCTGAAGATGATATAGCTCTTCATCGGTGTCATCGAACTCGTCACTGGAATATACATCTACCAAGGGGACAAGCACCAACAAACAAAGAAGAAACACAATCAATGCAATGCAACAATATGATGCATAATCATGACATGGCAAAATGCTGTGATTTTGGCTAATGCAACAAAAAGTCATTTTGATTGAAGTGGAATTCAAAACTACATCAAATTCCAACTCCAAAACTATTATCAAAATTATACTATTCATGTTTCATCTTAAAAAGTGAAGTTAACTTGCTCAAACATGCATGAAAATGGTACAGATGGATTGGATTTTTTGATCATTTTTCATATATAAAACTTTTCATTTGGAGTTACAGATTAATTTCTATGAAATTTTGAAGTTTTAGCTATTTTCTAGAATTTGCAGATATTTCTAAAATAGAAACAATCCAGAAAAGGGTTTATTGCATTAGCACTGCGTCATGCCTGCTTTAGCATGACATTGTTGTGACGTCAGCAAGTCAACAGAGTTGACCAGGGTCAAACGTGACGATCGGGTCCCACATGTCATAGGCTCACGGTTAACTGAGAGTTAAACCCGTGTTGACTTTGATTTGACCCGCCGCGGGGCCTGCTTGTCAGCGTCTGTTAGGGAGGATTAGTGGTGATTAGCATCTATACTAATCACGCCATGTCACCATCACCGGATCAAGTTGTCGGCGACCTCACAGGACGGTGGTGGATCGTCGGAGTTCCTTCTCCGGCGACCATTTCTCACGTGGGTGGGTTCTACGAGGTCATGGGAGTGCGCCGCGTCCAACGGTGCCATCAGTTGGTCGCAGGGTGGCCGGAATCATCGCCGGCATCGAGCTGGGTGGCGGTGGTGCTCGGGCACATGTTGGTAGCGGTGCTACGGGGCACGGGCGAGTCCGCAAAAGAGCTAAGCGGCCTCCTGGGGGCACCAGGAGCTCGTTGCCATGCCCAGAACAACGGCCATGGGCTGCAACGGTGGCGCATGACAAAGCATGCAGCGGGGGAGGTTCGGCCATGGCAGAGACAGTAGCTAGAGGGCGAGCGCAACTAGGGCAGAGGGGAAGATGAAGCAGGAGCTCACGGGGACGTGGATGGTGCAGATGGCAGGGTCAGGGAAGCGTTAGTTGTCGCGAATCAACGGTGGCGATCCACGGCGGCCGAGGCGAAGACGACGATGGTGGCAATGAAGCAGGGCCTCCGGGCTTTACGTAGCTCGGTGGAGAGGGCAAGACAGACGCGACAGAGCTTCTGGGCTCAGCGCCAGGGCGAGGGGTGTCCAGTGGCCATGGTACGATGATTGGCGGCGATGAGCTCCGCTCGGTGGTTGCATGGAGGGAAACTAGGGGGAAAGGAAAGCGACCAGAGAGTGAGGAAGAAGCGAGAGGTGCCTCGGGGTGTTGCCAGGCGTGGATTGGCTCGAAGGGGAGGCCGCCAGCACGAAGCAGGAGGTGGAAGCCTCAGGTGCGTGCGCGGGCAACACGACATCGTCCTGCTGGCAGGAGCTAGGAGATGACTGGCAATGTGGGCTGGGCCGGCTCAACAGTGTCGGGCCACAGGTGAGTGGGCTCTAGGTAGGCCTCTTCTCTGCTTTAGTTTCTGTTATGTTTTATTTGTATTAATCTTTTGCCACTATTGTGTATTCAAACAAATTCAGACAATGCCAAAATATCCTCTGAATAATTTTATGTTGCGAAAGGGACTTTTCCAAATGCACATAAAATGTTTCAGAAATATTTGAAATTATATTCTAATTATATGAATATAATTCAAATTCAAATAGCTATTGATTTAAATTCAAAGTCCCAAAATTAAATCCTTAAAAATGTTCAATATTTTTGGTTTGGACCAGAACCCTTGCCAAAATTATTCAACATCAACGAAGCGATTTTTGGAGCAATGAATGAGATTTCAGGGTTCTTGCTGTTTATTAAAGTTTCCGAGGCTTCGATTATTCCTCAATTCAATTTTCTTGAAGTTAACATGATGCATGATGCTCACTTGTGCAACTAGTTACAAACAAACTCTAGGGCTGTGACAACTCACCCCCACTAAACAAGAATCTTGTCCCGAGATTCAAGACGTGAGGTAAGAGGACAGAGGGGACACAAAATTAACACAATCTTCACAATCCATAAGCCCTTCTCGAGAATGTTGCCTCATCTTGATTTTGACATCTTTGCTTTCGAGATCCTCATCCAATACGACAATGAGAAGAAAGGGAAACTCTAAAGAGTTGATCTTCTCGAAGATCGAGCAACTCACAATCAACTCACAGAATGAGACATAGTAACATCTCTCAAGTTGATACACAAAACACACATCAGAAGGGATGGAAAGAAGCAGATGACGAAAGTTCGAACTGGTAGACAAAATTCCATGCTGAAGAAGATGGTGCCTGGTTTCAAGATAGAAAGGGGGTATCTGCCACGATTCCACAACGGGGCACCTTAGGGAAGGTGACTTGTAGGATTTCCCTGAAGTGGCAAAAAGAATTACTTTTGATATCTAGATCATTGAGACTCTTTATACCAGCATAAGACAATCACAATCAATTGTTGAAAGAGTTCAAAGGAAAAGCATACTCAGTTTGGAAAGAAAACTAAAGTTATAAAACAACTCAGCAAACAGAAAGCACATTCCATTTGATACCGAGGATATAACTTTGTGACTGAGTGTGGTCTCAAGAACTTGAGCATTTCCAAATTCATCAAGGTTTTACCAATATCCGTGTCAAGGATCCTGACAACACAAGATACTACCATGATGAATAGTGATGGACGATGCATATGCATAGGAAGATAACACCTTCTCAGACTTCACCTTGGCGAAGCCAAGGAAACAAAATCTGGATGATCGATCGAGAGACATTTAGCACCCTGCTTCTAATGTTCTCCTTGATGTGCTACCGTAATCTATTCATAGATATAGTTTGATATCTAGAACATCAAGTAAAAGATTGGACTTCAGGAACACAAAAATCCATAAGGAACAACTACTAGAGTAAGTCCTATGAAATCCTTATGGGGAGGTGGCCAACTTCCTCAATCAAGATACTACCATAATAGGTGTTCCGGCTGGGTGTGTTGGCCATGACAACCACTTTACCGGGTTACAGAGAGACCAACATAATAGTTCTTGGGAAATGTTCCAACCATCATATCTGCCTGAGATTCAGATCTGGTTGGTGTCAGGATATTCCAGACTCATCAAGTCTAGAAAGAAAAATGAAAGTTTGCAACACAAATCTATGAGATGGTGTTGCGAGATTCTCGGGAGTTGAACTACGATAGCAAGCTTCAAAACACGAGCTGGTTCTGCTACACACATGTGAACACGCTGTCCTGGACAAGCATGACCACATAGTAGTCTTATAATAAAACACTACCGAAGTTCAGGTGAGAAACCATCATCGAGGATATCGAAGTCCTTGTATAAGCCCAGGTCTTAAGAAGGAACTTCTTCTCCCTGAGCAAATCAATCAGTGGCTTGGTGTGCTACAGAATACATATGGAGTGGAGGTAATTAATCTACCAAACCACAGTATATGTTGCACATGCATGACTAACTTGGGACGATTCCAGAGGAAACAAAACAAACCTTTCTCAAGTTCACGGCGGCAACTTACACCAAGTGCACATGAAATGGAGGAAGTCACTCTTTTCATCCAAGCATATCCTTCATAAACGGAACACGAGGAAAATGCTTACACAAGTTTCGAACACTAGCCGTTCATCATGAATTATGGAGGAGATAAAATGTTGCTGATGGGCTCAACAACAACTCATCGGAATTTCCATATCACTGGAATTCCACCATTATGTGAACATGGTGATAGCATTGGTCAGACCAAAAGATGTAGTGGTGTATGCTCGAGGGATCAACCACAAGTAAGACAACATTACGAACATCATTGGTGCTGATTTGATTTGACAATAGCCCATACTCAAATCAAGATTTGTACAAGACAATAGATCCAATCATTGATCATGAGGACCAATTGACGAGGATATCATCTTTCTTTAACACACACACACACACACAAAGATAGCCCTTGGGAATGAAATAAGTCGGGTAAGCTTCTATCTTTCAACTCTCCAGGTTATTGTTTAGCTTAACCAACTAGCTTAGGGTATCCGACACAGATTCTTGGAGAAAGGGTGGTTTAAAAGAAAACCAACTTGATCACAAACTCAACATAGCGGTCAGGTGACGACTTGGTGATACTTCCCAGAGGATACTCGGAAAATCACGAACCACTGATATGTTACTATACTTGAGAACAATCTTGCTTTTGAGGCAAGACGATATGACCAAAAGAGCGAGGGATTGACACAATCCTAACTCATTGATCGAAAAGTCCACCGAAAATAAGGACTAGGTAGCATAATCAGTCCTAGGATGGTGATTCAATAATCAACATGCTAAGGAGAAGATTATTGTCCATTAACTACCAAGCAACACAGTTGCTAGGTGTATAGATTTCACACATCACGACTCACTTGTCGGCATTCCGGAAGCGACAACACGGAACCGAGGGATGAATAATGATGGTGAGAAGTATCACTGCATCAAGAATTCATAAGAGGGTGTGCAATTCTCACGATACTCTTGTTATGAAATAGGGTGATACTCCGAGGTAGAACAGAACAAAAGCTGGGTTGGCATTTTGATCTGCAGAGTACAACTACTTTGACCCAATGCTGGATATGGATGAGGTTCTGGAGTTTGTTTCTCCTAGTCATTTTGGAATAGAATGGCTTGCCGGACCACAGAAAATAATAAGCATCGATAACACGAATGCATAATCACTCCTTACTATCAATTGATAGACGAGGGTCAGGAAACAACTAAGGAGGGACAGCTCAAAGGAACATATAGTTTTCTGAGTTGTGGATGCATAGATTAGCATGTCGAGCAAGGCTCACACATTTCTTCTAGATAACCCATGCAGAAAGGTAGAGCTAGCAGAGTCACGATATAGAATGAAGAATGCATCGAGAGCACTCTTGTCGTGATCTTTTGGTTCAAAAAAACTTCCATCATATCGGTTCATGATTTTTGGAAGAACAATATAGCACGGACCTCGAGGACTGTCGCAAAGGTTACTAATATACTAAGGAGCTAGCAAACACTATCGACATGAAGTAAGTAGGGTGAATCTTGGGTTCAGAAACCCAGCAGAGAATACCTACTACTAAGTGGCATCACGGGATGCTTTTGAGAATGGTCGCTAGAATCATCACACTGGGAACACAAAGCATGGCCAGATTACTAGGTGATTCCCCAAGACACCTAGGGTCATAATAATAACTCCAACATATATGTCGAGGCAATTGAGTACCTCAACTCACTGATTTAGTGTGGTTAACCTGGCCTAAAAGAACATCAAAATTAGAGGGAAAAGATTTTGCAAATGCATCAGATTGTTTAGAAACCTGGAATGACTCAGACATCATAACGACTGTAAATGCTCAAAAAGATTTGAGACATACTGCCAAATAGTGGCATGACCACTCAACATCACAATATCAAGGTTCTGAAGCCATCTATGAACACATGGAAGTAGTAGGAACTGAACTGAGGCTTGAATCCATCAATCCTATAAGTCTATGGATTAGTAACACGTGATCCTGATAGAAAGAAGAGATAGCCCAGTTCCTTAACCCCGTAGGATAGGATGACTCAGATCAGAAGGGATAAGGTATAAGGAGTAAAAAGAGCCTTACGTTCCATCCCACAATCAATTCCCTTATATAAGTAAAGAATTTCTAGACTCAACTTCGACCAGTTTGGCTTGGTAAACCTACAGGCAGGCAGGCTCTGATACCAAAGTTGTCAGGACCCCGACTCAATGCCACACCGATCCAGCATGTAACACCTCATATGTCTTTGCGGCCTCACGCATGGTATCCCCACGGGTGTCGCCTTACCAGGCCCGGGATCGTTTGTGCCTTTTCGCACACGTATATGATAGTGTCGCTAGCATCCATATGACAAGGAGCCAGGGCTGACATGGATAGTCGTGAACCCAAAGTGGCACTAACTTACAGGGATAGGCATACATGACCCAGCAACGAACGTGTCGACCATCAGCGAGTGAATCCGGGAAGTAGTAGCTGGGCTAGCAGGACTCCGGAGAATCCAGGCTGTAGCAGGCTAACAGGATTCCGGTAGACACCGCGTGACATTTCCCCGAAGGGACAGACACTGGAATGAAGAAGGACACATGCCGGCCAGCCTAAGTGTTTCGGAGCAGTAGCAAGCTACCAAGGCTCAGTGGATGCACTAGGAGACATTTCCCAGTAAGAGAGGCTACCAAGGATAAACAACTAGATAGTCAGATCTCATACATACCAAGCATTTCAATAACATACACACAATATGCTCGATATGTGCAAATACAACATGGCATCACAACATGACTCTACAACTCAAGTATTTTATTCAATAGGCTCGGAGGAGCAAGATATTACAAACATGGGTCTGATGACCCAACATTCAGAGCATTCTCTTGGCCGCCTACCTGCCAGCCAGACAGCCGCTCTACTGTCTATGGCTGGGTCAGGTACTTGGTCGTTCTTTGGAACAGGCAATTTACTTGGGCCAAGTAGAGTGTAGCTTAATCGAGCGAGAAGCTGGCCTACCGACTGCTGAGCAGCCGGACGAGGGAGGCAGAGGGCCGACTGGGCCTAAGTTAGCGTTCTTCCTTAGTCGAATTTTGTGTGGGCGACTGTTCCGGCCTTTAGCTCCCACCAGTCGGGCAGCCGCGCTGCGAGCTGTGACTTAGGGTGGAGAGAAGGCTTTTAGTGTCGCCACACTACTAGTCGACTCCGGCTGGTGCGAACATAGGCTAAGGCGGCTAGCCCCCGGGCTGGCTGACTGGAACCCTGACGGGGCAGGAATAGAAAAAAGCAAGTCATGGCATAAGCTTAACTCACAGATAGATAAAAAGGTAGCTCCCGAGTTCACCTCGGGGGACCTGAGCTCTTTTACTTAATACAAAAGTTGGCGTGGTACATACGCTCGAATCAACTGTAAAACGGGCGGAGCTCTATGTACATGGCAACCCGATGCAAGTCAACATGATATCCATAGGGATGATCGCCTCGGTGCCGTATACGAGGAAGAAGGGCTTGAAGCCGGTTGATCTATTCGGCGTGGTTCGAAGGCTCCAGAGGATGGCTGGCAGCTCATCGATCCAGCAGCCGGCCAACCGCTCTAGCGGCTCGATCAGGCAGGGCTTGATGCCGGACAAGATGAGGCCGTTTGCTTGCTCTACCTGGCCATTTGAATGCGGGTGGTCAACGGACGCTAAGTCCAGTCAGATGCCCTGATTGCACAGAAACGGGCCAAGGTGCCTTTGGCAAAGTTGGTGCTGTTGTCGGTGATGATGCTATGGGGAATGCCATATCGGACAGTGATGTCAGCGATGAATGTAACAGCAGTCGGACCATTCAGCTTCTTGATTGGCTTTGCTTCTATCCACTTGGTGAACTTGTCCACGGCGGCCAGCAGATGGGTCATGCCACCTCATGCCGTCTTGAATGGGCCTACCATGTCCAAACCCCACACGTCAAAAGGCCAGATGATGGGGATGGTCTTGAGGGCGGAGGCCGGCAGGTGTTGCTTGGTGCTGAACTTCTGGCATCCTTTGCACTTCTTCACCAACTCTTTGGCATCGTCCAAAGCAGTCGGCCAAAAGAAACCATGGCGGAAAGCTTTGGCCACGAGGGACCTGGAGCCGGCATGGTGGCCACATTCCCCTTGATGGATGTCTCTAAGGATCTCCCTGCCCTTCTCTGGTTCTATGCAGCGCTGATAAATGCCGGTAACGCTCCATCTTGTGAGCTCTTGATTGACAATGGTGTAGGCGCCCGCTCTGCGCTAGATATGTCTACCAAGCACTTGGTCGGTTGGCAGCACGCGACTGACCAAATAGTCGTGGATGGGCTGCGCCCAGGATGGGGCCGCCACCACTATGAACACGGCGACTGGTATGAGAGGGGCCGGCTTGGGAGGCGGCGGGCTGGGGCCGGCCACTCCGGATGGTGCTGATGAAGTCCCCTAGCCGACTGCAGCAACCCCCAGGCCCCTGCTGGGAGCGTTGGGCCGAGTTCTTGTGCTGCAGCCCCTGGGCCGCTTGGTGAAGGCCCCGAGCCGACCGCTGAAGTCCCCGTGCCGACTTTTGAAGTCCCCGAGCTGGGTCTGACTGCTCCTGGGGCAGCCGGCATGAAGATGGAGTCGGACTCTGGCGAAGGCTTGATGGATGGCTTGCGGAGACACTCGAGGGAGACACCGGAAGGTATAGCTTGCCGGGTGGAGCCAATGCGGGCGAGAGCATCTGCTGCTTCGTTGTCTGCCCTCGGCACGTGGATGAACTCGCACCCGTCGAAGTGGCCTCTCATCTGCTAGACAAGGAAGCGGTAGCTTGCCATGTTGGTATCCTTGGCGTCCCAGTCGCCGGACGATTGCTGGACCACCAAGTCCGAGTCGGCGTAGCAGAGGATGTGACGAATGCCGTTTACTTTGGCTAGTCGGAGCCCGAAGATGAGCGCTTCATACTCGGCTACATTATTGGAGGCGGCGAAGTGGATCTGCAGCATGTACTTCCGCTTGTCACCTTTTGGGAGAGGTGACGATGATGCCGGCTCCCAAGCCGGTGCGCATCTTTGAGCCGTCAAAGTGCATCCACCAATGCGTGGAGTCCAGGGCTGGCGGCAAGTACTGGGACTCGGCCCAGTCGACGAGGAAGTCGGCTAGTGCGTGGGACTTGGTGGTGGTGCAGGACTAATAGAAGACGGTGTGAGGAGCCAGCTTGATGGCCCATGTGGCCACCTGGCCCAAGCCATCTTTTTTGCCTATGATCTCGGCAATGGGAGCAGTGCAGACGACTGTGATGGAGTGCTCTTGAAAGTATTGCTTCAACTTATTGGTGGCAAAGTACATGCCATAGCACATCTTCTGGTAATGGGGGTAATTCTGCTTGGAGGCTGACAGGACCTCACTCAGGTAGTACACTGGCCTCTAGACCGACTAGGCTTTGCCAGCTTCTGGACGCTCGACGATGATCACCGTGTTGATGACTCTGTTGGTGGCGGCGATAATGAGGAGCATGGGCTCTTTAGCAGCCGGAGCCGCCAGGATAGGCGGCGTTGACATCATACGCTTGAGCTGGAGGAAGGCGGCGTCCGCCTGGTCATTCCATTTGAAGCAACTGGTTTTCTTCATGAGTTGGTACAGAGGGAGTGCCTTCTCGCCCAGCCGACTGATGAAGCGGCTGAGGGATGCCAGGCACCCGGTGAACTTCTGGACGTCACGCAGCTTGGTGGGTTTCTCCATCCTCTCAATGGCCTTGATCTTCACGAGGTTACACTCGATGCCGCGTTCTGAGACAAGGAGCCCAGGAGCTGGCCAGCTGGCACATCGAAGACACACTTCTCCGGGTAGAGCTTGATGTTGAAACGACGCAGATTTTCAAAGGTTTCCTTCAAGTCTTCCATCAGGGTGCCACACTTTTCCGTCTTCACCACAATGTCGTCCACAATGTCGGGTTGCCGGCTGAATGAATCAACCAGTCAGTTGCACTTCCAAGTGGTGTGGTTGGATGGCTTCACGCTACTGTGGAACTTGCATGGGGCGTCAAGGGCTTTCTCAAAGGAAAGGGTGGGCAGCCACGCTCCCTTTCCAGTTTTCTGCCGCTTGGTGTTTGGCTGACTAGTCGGCTGCTAATCTTCGACTGCTACTACCTGCCGGCTGCTAGAAGCCGGTTGCTGGGCCTTGCGCTTGTTGTCATTCTGTTGGCGTCGGTTGGCGTCACCTGCCGGCATTTGGGAAGCAGGAGGGAGCACCTTCCCGGACGCGTCCACTCGGAGCTCCGACATCATGGAGGAGTCGGCCGTGGCGTACTTCTCCGTTCCGCTGCTCTTGGGCAGCCGTCGTGGTCGTGCTCGATCGTGAGGTGCGTGCACCGACTGCGGCTAGCAGCCGGCTCTGGGTCCCCTCGGCTGCCTGTCGAGGACCGAGAGGTCGTGGTGTGCTCTCAGCGAGGGAGGCAGGTCTCATCTGGCACGCCGGGTTCAACAGCGCGGTGGGCGGTTTCATGCTGGAAGGCGGCCGCGTCGAGGAGCCGCTGAAGGCGCTCCTTGATGTGGCGCCTCTCATCGCCCTCTAGGTTGTCCAACTCTTCTGTTGCCTCCTAGCCGGCACACAGGTTCTCGATGGGCGTGGCATAGATGGGGCGGTCGACCCCGAAGATGCTGGCGATGGTGGCACCGCGCTATCGGATTGCGCCCAGCCGGCTAGGCTCTCCAGCAGCCGGAGTGCCACCTATGGCCCGATCGACCTCGCACTGGTAGGCGTCAGCGAGGCGCTTTGCGGCGGCCAGCTGCTTGGCGCTGTCGATGAGCGAAAGGCAGTGTGCCTCTAGTGTTGCGCTGTCCACGCTGTCCTCGACCGGAGTGGTGAGGGCTCGCAGGGTCGAACGGATCTGATCCAGGTCCGCTCCGGTCGAGGCTCCGTCCTGACTGATGACCAGCACCTCAGTGACGATGGTGGCGTTGGTGATGCTGTCCGTGCGAGGGAGCGGGTCGTCGATGATCTCTACATGGTCGGGGTAGGCATCAACATCCACCGCGTCAGAGTCGATGACTGTCGGGGCGTATCTCTGTGGCCTCGAGCACCTATGGGGCACTGGGGGCCCCTTCTAGTTCGGCAAGGCAGCGGGGGTCGTGCGCAGAGCAGATCGAGGTCGAGCGCGCGGGGGAGACGGGCGATTTTTACCCAGCTTCGGGGCTCTCCGGAGAGATAAAACCCCCTACTGCTTCCTTTTTGCTTGTTACTTGATCTTGCTCGAGCGTGCGAGCGTATGGTGGTGTCCTAGGTATCGAATGGATCGAACCCCTTCTACGTGCGCATGGGCCTCCCTTTATACTCACGAAGGGGGGATCCACAGTGGCAGCGAGGAAGAGGGGTAGAAAGGTAAAATTGCGGGTTGGTACAACAAGTGACAACAGAGGCCCCTACCTAACTCGACGGCAGGGGACAAGGGCATTAAGTGCCCGTCCGGTCGCCCCAACAAAGTGCAGGAGGGGTGACCGCTAAGTGAGCCACCGGTTGCCACGATGGCATCTCTGTCGACTCCGTTTGCCACCTTGTTCGCATGGCTGCGTAGTGCCTCGCCACGCGCCCTTGGGATGGCCTTGTGATGACACGCCGCTGGCTGCGCCGGAGTTTGGCGGCAGCCTTGCCGCTGCAAGTGTCTTGCCACGGCCCTTCTTGTTGTGCCGGCAAGCTTGCCGCCGTTGGCCTTGCTGGGCGCTGGGCGCCGCGCAAATCTTCCGTGATGCCCTGGTTGGCCTTCCGGCAAGCTCCTCTTGCCGGGCCTTCATGTTCTTGGCTAGTACTTTGTTCTTGAATGGGAGTAATAAAGAATGGTGGAGGGCCTTGGCGGCGCCTCGCAAGCCTTGCCGCTGGTGCTGCGATCGCCTGCAGACAAGTTCGGGTACTAAGGTACCCCTACTTTAGTACACCGACAGAGCCCCGGCTGGGCCATACACGGTGCCGAAGTTGTTGGGCCAGGCCCAAAACAGTGCACGGGCATGCGTGGCCTGGGTCCGCACAGAATCGGGCTCCGTGCCCACCGCGTTCCCCCACAACGGCGTGCGTCGATTGCGGCGTCGTGGGAGACGTGGGGGGCGTGTGCGATCTTTAAGGCATCCACCCCCGTGAATGCGGTGCAGGGCGAGGTCATTTCACCCGTCGCTCTGGCTCCGCTTTTTCGCCATGCGGCTCCCATGCGTGGGGGTCGTGGTGGCGAAGGTGGGAGACCGAGCCGCCACGGCGAGGATGGCGAGTCGGCCCCGCTCCTCTGCCTCCTTGCTCCTCGATTGGCTGAGCGGGCGGCCGAGCCCCCACCTCGCTCTTTAAAAAGGGACGGAAGGGGAGCGCAATAGCCTCGCACTTCTTCTTCTTCCTTCATCTTTAACTTTCACACTTTTCCTCCCATCTCGCCATGGAGGAGATAATCCTGGTCCTTCAACGGTGGCAGCGAGTCGCCTCCCAGCAGCGCGCCTCCCTATCCCACTTTGTGGTGGCGGAGCCAGCCATGAGGGGGAGAGGGAGGGGGCGAGGCAGCGGACGAGGTCGAGGACGTGGTCGAGGCGCTCGGGGGAGAGGCGGCCGGGGCGATGCGCCTCCCCCGTCTCCGCCGGCGGCTCCTTTCCTCGAGGCGGTCCACACGGGGACGCACTTCGAGTTCTTCATCAAGCTGCGCCGAGCACCTCGTCGCCGCCTCCGGCTGCCGGCCTGCGTCGCGATCGCGATGGAACCGACCCGCCGAGATGTTGGAGTTGCGCATGAGGGGCTGCGGATCAGCCGCACTCGAGTCGTTGTCGTATCCCCAGCCCCGGCGTGATGTACTTCGACGAGGGTGGAAGACGTCACCAAGATCCACAGCTTTGACGGCGGGTTTACCCTCCATTTTCGCCAATGGAGGCCAACCTTCGCCGTCAAGGTCTTCGGGACTCCGGCACCGGGTGAGATGCTGTGTGGACAGCTCCTCCGATAGCGAAGGCCCTCCTCGAGCGAGTGGACGAGGAGGGGAGCGACAGCGACGACGGCGAGGATGGCGGGTCCGACTTAGCGTCGGACGCTGCCTCAAGGCCACCGGCGACCCATCATCCGGGTCGCCCGCCTTCAACTCCCCGGCCGCCTCCTGGGCGGCCGGGCGTGGGAGGCTGTGGAAGAGGAAGAGGGTGGCGGCAAGGCCGTCAAGTCGAGTACACGGGCGAGGCGCCCTCGACAGCAGGCCGACGTTCCACCACCCCGCCTTCGAGCTCTGCTTCCGACGCCTCCGTCTCCGCCAAGCTCCTGGCCGGCCCCGGGAAGTTCTCTTGGTGTCTTCTGGCGCCCGTAGCTCTCCTAGGCGCCCCTTTTGCCCTTCCCGGCAAGCTTCTCTTGCCGGGGCCTCCTTGACCTACCTCCTGAACAGAGAAACAGGAGAGGGATTACGGGCATCTTATCTTTCAATTTGTAAGCCTTCGGGCCTTAGCTGTATTTAAAATCTGTAATCCTCTCTATCATGTTTTTCATCCTCTATGGACTTGTACTAAACTGGGATGTTTTTAATGAAAAGAGGGGAACGCTTGCCGGACTAAGTCCTTTACTTGATTTGGTGCCTTGTACGCTCCCGCCCTACGCTTCTAGGGGACTTGCCGGGGCGAACACACTTGCTGAGTGCAGACATCAGCAGCCCGCTGGCGGTGTTGCTTCCGGCAAGCAACCTTGCCGGGCCAGTTGCGGCGCGCTTGTAATTGTTGAGCGGGCTCAGAAACAAACCAAGGGCGCAACTTGGCCGCGACTCGGCTCCTCCGCGCACGGGTTTTACAAGACACGCTCGTTCAAGGACGTGGCCCCGCCTTTCCCGGTCCATAAGAAGATGCATGACGAGGGATGAAAAACTTATCTAACTCTGCAGCCCCCCGGCGACATTAACTTGTCGGGGAGGAATCTTGGCCTTCGCAGCCCCCGGCAACTCTGGTTCCGCCAAGATCCAGGTGCTGGTGTGTTCTTTTGCCCTTGTCGCCGACGCCGCGGCCTCCGGGGGCCTTGGCCCGTCGCGAAGGAGCTTTGGACACTTGCAGCCCCCAGCGAAGCTGGCTTGCCGGGGCCCGCGCGTTAGCGCGCCCCTTTGGCTTCTCCTTGTCCCTGCGTTTATAGCCACGAAAACAACTGAGACAGTGCTGTAATAAGCTATTCTTTCATGGTGCGACTCTGCAACGCGATGCCATGCTTTGCCTTTCGATATTTACACTTCGCGCTCTAGGGAACTTGCCGTGCTAACACACTTGCTGAGTACGGAACATCGCCAGCCTGCTGGGCGGTGTTGTTTCCGCAAGAAACCTTCTCGGCTAGTTGCAACAAGACTTGAATTGTTGAGCGGACTCGGAAACAAATCAAGGACGCAACTCAGCCGCGAGTTAGTTCCTCAGCGCACAAGTTCCTCATACGAAGGGCGCCCTACGGCAAGGCTTGCCACGCTACGCCCTCCACTTCGTTATATACTTTGTACGTTTTTACCCTACGCTTTTAGGAAACTTGCCGGCGCTAACACACTTGCTAAGTACGGGACATCAGCAGCCCGCTGGCGGTGTTGTCCCCGGCAAGAAACCTCCTCGAGCCAGTTGCAGTGCACTTGTATTGTTGAGCGGACTCGGAAACAAAGCAAGGACGCAACTTAACCCCGAGTTGGTTCCTCCGCGCACAGGTTTTTCGTACAAAGGATGAACGTTCGAGGGACATAACACAAAGTCATAGGACTAAAACGTGCTCGCATAAAAGCTCGGGTGACTTAGCTTTTCCGCCTTCACGACCCGTCGGTTGTGCTTCTTCCCCGATCTCCTCCCCTTGTATGCTTTCATCCTCACGCTTTGGGAACCCTCGCGAAACACACTTGCTGAGCGCAGGACATCAAGAGTCTCGCAGCGGTGTTGCCTCCGGCGGGAAGAACTCATCGGGCTGGTTGCGGCGTGCTTTTATCGTTGAGCGGACTCGAAACGGATTGATGGCGCAACCTTACCACGACTCGACCCCTTTGCGCTCGAGTTCTTCATACAAGGCATGGACTTTCAGGGAGCATAACACAAAAGTTTGAAGCTTGGCAGCTTTCTTTGTCTCACTGGCTGGCAAAGCTCAATGGCGCGTCCTCGACGAAAGCGCGGCACTCCGGAGAAGCGGCCTTGCCGGAGTGAGCACCAGAGCCGTTCTTGCCGGGCTTAGTCTTTGGTTGGTCTGCCTTTGCCTTCTCGCACTTGCCGGTGGAGCTCGATGGTGCGTCCTCGACGGCAGCGCAGCGCTCCGGGGAGGTGCGCTTGCCGGAGTGAGCATCAGAGCTATCCTTGCCGGACTTGGCCTTCTTCTTCCCCCGGGGAGCTTCAGCGGCAAGTGGCTCGCGCCCTGCTGCGGCTGCTGCTTCCCGGTAGATCTTGTCGACGCAGATGAGTGCATCCCTCTTGTCTCCTTGGACAGCAATGACACTCATCGGGCCGGGCATCTTGAGCACATTGTATGCGTGGTGAGAGGCCGCCATGAACTTGGCGAGTGCGGGTCAGCCGAGTATCCCATTGTAGGGTAGGATATCAGCCACGCCAAACGTGACCCTCTCGATCCTGAAGTTCAATTCGCCGCGAACGCCACCGCAATGTGATCTTCCCTTTGGTTGGCTCCTTCCCGGATTTATCCCTTGAAAGGTGCCGACTCCTCAAGCTCGCCGTCGGGATCCGGAGCTTGAGTACAGCGGAGGAAATCAAGTTTAGGCCGCCCCGCCGTCAACTAGCATCTTCGTGACCTTGAGGTTGCGGATTGTTGGTCAAACCTACATCGGCAAGCACCCGATCGCAGTTGACGCGATCGTGGTGGTCCTCAACGCCGAAGACGATGGGCGGTCTGGACCACTTCAGAGGCTTGCGCGCCGACGGACGGCTCCGCATGGCGCTCACTTCGCGCACCCATCGCTTGAGTTGGCGGTGCGAGGTGTGCAGAGAGCGCCGCCGTCGATGCACAACACCTCTGCTGCTTCCTCAAACTCCTGGTCATCAGCCTCATCTTCCTCCATCTCATCATCCTCATCTTCTTCTTCGTCCTTGTCGCGCCGCGGGGAGGCTCGCTCCTGCCGCGCCTTGGCCTTGCGCAAGGTGCCTCCCCGGCGGGAAGCTTGCCGGATCCTCCGCCACCTCCCTGGCCCTTCCTTGTCGCGACGCCAGATTCAGCTTTACGCAGCTCCGCCATCTGCTCTACTTTCTTGCAGGTTTGAAGATCATGGCCCTTGGTACGGTGGATCTTGCAATACCGCTTGCCGGAGCTATCCTCGCTTGTCGGCGGCTACCACAGACTCGCCGGAGTCGCCGGTCTTGGCCTTGTCGAGCCGCCTCCGTTGCTTTAATGCTCAACAGCTAGTACATCCTTAGCCTTTCTTCCTATTGTTCCGCCCGGTTCTTCTTGCCGGGCGGCGCCCTCACCGCCGATCCATCTGCTCCGCAACCTCTCCGGGATTTTCCTCCTCCTCAGCCCGTGCACACTTGTCGCCGAGCGTAGAGCTCGCGACATCTCTGATTTTGCACATCGCCATCTCCTCCCTCATCCTGCGGTTACGCACGTTCTGATGAAACGCGCTAATAACCGCGGCAGGGTGGACGTCTAGGATGTTGCGCTGCACCTGGCTGAATCTTTGTATATACTTGCGCAGGGGCTCCCCCTCCTTCTGGACGAGCAAGTGGAGGTCACTCTCCTGGCCATGAGGCTTGTGGCCACCCGTGAAGGCGCCGACAAACTGATGACTCAGGTCCGCCTATGAAGAGATGGAGCCGTCCGGCAAGTGCATGAGCCAAGACCTGATGTTGGGCTTGAGTACCAGCGGGAAGTAGTTGGCAAGGATCTTCTCGTCGCGCCCTCCGGCAGCCTGCACCGCGATGGTGTAGATGCCGAGGAACTCCGACGGTGTATCCCGCCGCCGTATTTCTCGGCACGCCCGCTTGAAGTTCTTGGTTTTGGGCCATCGACTTGCCGCAGCTCGCTGGTGAACGCAGGGCAACCTGCCGCGTATGGCAAGTCGCTCGTTCCCCGGTGCGTGCATGTCGACGGTGGGCCAGCGGCTGGTCGATTGTCGCCGCTTTCTCCGCGCTGGCGCGGTGCGAAGCGTTTTCGTGTTGCCGCTCGAGAACGTGGCGCTGATCGCGTGAGTTCGCGGGTCCGACGACGCGGTGGAGTCGGGCGCAAGGTTGGTCTCGCGAATCGGGCGATCTTGGCCTTTGGGATTGGGAGTGCACGAAGCGCACCCCAGCCGTCCTGCTGGCGCTGGCCTCGCGCGGGCGTTTTGCCGGGCTCGACGCTGGTCGCCAGGGCTTGTCGCCGCTGGCGGCCGATGAGGTCAGATATGGTCATCCTCCGCCGCCGATCTTGTGCGGCGCCGAGGGTAATCTAGAAGCAGCTGGCTCGGGCCAACGCTTCTCTGCTGTCTTGGGTGGCGGTGGCGACGAAGCGGCGAGGAGCGGATGTGCTCGACTCCCAACCAGATTGGGAGGAGCAACACCTCGTCCCGGCGATCAGACCACTCGCGCCAAAGATGCGGGCGCAGCATGTCGACTCGAAGGCCCCGCGACCCACCGCTTGGCCTTGCTCCAACGCGAGCACGGTGCTAGGAGCACCGGGCGTTGTTGACCTTGCACCTCCCGGGAAGGGTGCGGCGTCGCACCGCCGCCGACGCTATGGGCCTTGTTCTTGGATCCGTGATGACGCGAGACCCACCGGCAGCACCCTCCTCCGCCGGCGCCCACCTCACCGCCACTTGCTCCAAATGGTGGTGGTGGAATCGATGTAGACGGAGCGGCCACCTCCGAAGGCTTCTTCTTCGGTGGCATGTTGACGATGACGTTGATGTAGCGCGCGTGGAGACCGGATCAGATGCTCACGATCTCGACGCCCCTCTACCTGGCGCGCCAAAGATGTCGGGGCGTATCTCTGTGGCCTCGAGCACCTATGGGGCACTGGGGGCCCCTTCTAGTTTAGCAAGGGAGCGGGGGTCGTGCGCAGAGCAGATCGAGGTCGAGCGCGCGGGGGAGACGGGCGATTTTTACCCAGCTTCGTGGCTCTCCGGAGAGATAAAACCCCTACTGCTGCCTTTTTGCTTGTTACTTTATCTTGCTCGAGCGTGCGAGCGTATGGTGGTGTCCTAGGTATCGAATGGATCGAACCCCTTCTACGTGCGCATGGGCCTCCCTTTTATACTCTAAAGGGGGGGATCCACAGGTGGCAGCGTAGGAAGAGGGGGTAGAAAGGTAAAATTGCGGGTTGGTACAATAGTGCACAGCAGTGCCCCTACCTAATTCTGACGGCAGGTGACAAGGGCATTAAATGCCCGTCCGGTCGCCCCAACAGTGCAAGAGGGGTGACCGTTAAGTGAGCCACCGGTTGCCACGATGGCATCTCTGTCAGCTCCGTTTGCCACCTTGCTCCGCATGGCTGCGTAGTGCCTCGCCACATGCCCTTGGGATGGCCTTGTGATGACACGTCACTGGGTGCGCTGGAGTTTGGGCGGCAGCCTTGCCGCGGCAAGTGTCCTGCCGCGGCCCTTCTCTTGTTGTGCCGGCAAGCTTGCCGGCCGTCGGGCCTTGCCGGGGCGCGCAGGGCGCCGCGACAAATCTTCTGGTGATGCCCTGGTTGGCCTTCCCGGCAAGCTCCTCTTGCCGGGGCCTTCGTGTTCTTGGCTAGTACTTTGTTCTTGAATGGCAGTAATAAAGAATGGTGGAGGGCCTTGGCGGGCGCCCGGCAAGCCTTGCCGCGGGGTGCTGCGACTGCCCGTGCACAAGTTCGGGGTACTAAGGTACCCCTACTTTAGTATACCGACAATGACCATCTCAACGGGCATGTCGGTGGAGCCGACGGACTCCAGGTCAGAGGCGGGCTTGTCGGCGAGGTGGAGCTTGCGGAGGAGGTCGACGAGGCGGCTCTCGGAGCTGGCCAAACCCATGTCGGGGGCAGGCTCGTCGGTGAGGTGGACAGCGCCGAGGAGATCGGCGAGGGAGCTCGCAGCGCAGGCGGCCTCCATGTCGCGCAGAGTAACGGCGCAAGCGCTATCGGGAGAGCCGGGCTGGCTGCACTCACAGGTAAGGAAATGGGTTCCCGTCTAGAACGTGTCTCCGGACAACGGTGTGCCTTGCCCCACGGAGGGCGCCAAATGTCGTGGTATTTCCTCGACATTTGCCAACGACTGGCTAATCATGTAGGGGGTCAATAGAACGTTGCCGAGATCTAGAAGCGGAAGTAGGCAAGACCTCAAACGACGCCGGGTCTTACCCAGGTTCGGGGCTCTCTGTGGAGATAACACCCCTAATCCTGCTCTGTGGGGTCTCCGCATCACAATGATCAATAGCAAATACAAGATGGCTCCTTGAACTGTTCGGGCTAGAGGAGGAAGAAGGCATCTAGCTCTACTTCTCCTTAGCTATGTGGGTATGAGGTGATCTGAGGGCTGAACCCCTTGCATGGGTGTCCCTGGGGGTTTATATAGGCCTACCCCTAGGGGTACAATGGTAATCCGGCTGGTCGTAGGACCCAGCTGTCAGTGTCTCTGGGCTCCGGCTTCTCCGCCGATAGCTGGGGCCCGCCGCCTGGAGGGTCCCACCGGCTGTCGTGAACTCGGCCGACTGGTAGGGCCCACCATCTACGAGCCAGGGGGACCAGACTGCACTGTAGCCTTTCCCCTGATGATGATGGCTTGGTCAGGAGGCGTATGGCTACAGTGACGCCGCCTGGCGGGCAATCACTGTAGCCAGACCCTGTCACCTCTGGTTAATTATGCACAAACTCCAAGGGGAGGGGCGGCCGCCTGCTAGGAGTCGGCCTCTCCTTGAGGCCATCTTCTCAGGCCCTGCCATCTTCTGGCGATTCGCGGGCTGGTGGTGCCCGCCGTCCGCGGGCCACACCGTCCACCCGTCGTGGGGGCATGGCCCGCTCGACGAGGCGCCGTCATAGGTCAGCGTGGCTATCGTGGTTGTGCCAGCGAGGGGTCCGCTGGTTCGCCTCGCACTGCGGGCCACGTTCCTTCCGGGATTCAGGGGTGGCAGGTGGAACTGTTGCCACGCCCGGTCTTGTCGTAGCAGGTGGGTGTAGACTTTGAGGTGGCGACACTACAAAAAGATACACTTCCGTGATGATACATGTTTGTCACAGTAGGTCACGTTTTCTGTCAAGCATGTACATCCATGACAATTTTATGACAGAATCAAGATAGTCACACATGTGCTGTCGTAGAAGTGTTCCATGACATTACCAAAATTATCATCACGGAAGTGTCCACTTCCATGACGATAAATCGCGCGTCATAGAAGTGCTTTCGTCAAGGGTGACCGACACGTGGCATCCACCATAACGGGACATCATTAAGCCCCGTTCAGCTATCGGGTCCAGTTTTGGATCCGATAACCCGCTAATAGCCATGACCAATGCCGATTTTCCACGTGTAAAATTCTCATTGGCTGACGGAACCATGCGTCAGCTCTGCGTTGGCACAGGTGTCACTCATCCAATGGTCGAGATGGGCCTATAATATGTTGACACGTGGACGGGCCCAAAAGTGGCCCATAAAGTTTAAATGGGCCGACCCAACTAAAGGCCCACAAGATTTAGCGGACCATAATGGACCGGCCCAGCTAAAGACCCACAAGATTTTGCAGACCATAATGTGCCGGCCTAGATAAATGCCCACAAGATTTAGCGGACCACAATGGGCCAGCCCAGCTAAAGGCCCACAAGATTTTGCAGACCATAATGGGCCGGCCAAGCTAAAGGCCCAAGATTATCAGTTAAGGCCCGTACGGCTAGTGTCAAATCAGCCCGTCAATGGCATGTCCTAAACTTGTCATCATCGCGGCCCATGGTCACTTCTGGTCCGTTAACAGTCTGCTAAGTATTTGGGCCGAATTACGGCCTGGTGTATTTCCGGCCTGTTGAAGGTCCTGCTTCATTTTTGCCCATTTACAGGCCATTGAAACTCTTCGCCCATAAACGACGGTGAAGGATTTGGGTCATATTCGGCCATGTGTGACATTCGGCCTGTTAGGGGCCCACTATAGATCTGGGCCACTTTCGGCCTGTTGTGATTTTCGGCCTGTTAACGTCGGACGAAATCCATGGGCCATATGTGGCCCAACGTCACATCGGGCCCATTAACGACCCATATAAAAATGACGCTAATCAAGCTCGACCGAACTTCCGGCCTATTAAAGGCCCGTGTATTAGGTCGGCGCATTTACGACCCGTCTGAATTTCGGCCTGTGAAAGATCCGCATTGTAAATGGGCCACCATTTCGGCCTGCTAAGACCGGTGGGTTATTTGGCACAATCAGGGCCCAATCTCATTTTCTGCCTATTAAAGGCCCATGTTTTTTATGGGCTCGAGATATTTACACCTCTAAACGTCCTATTGTTACGGAGGGTCCAAATTATGTTTAGGCCCGTTAAAGGCCCACAATGGGCACATGCCTACCAGAAAAATATGAAAGCTTATGCTGATTTAGGCCCATTTACTTTTAGTTGGCTACATGCAAATTTCGACCCATAATCGTTTTTAGCCCAATTGGAATGGCCCGACGAATGTTGCCATGTTGGGCTCCTACGAAGCTTTCGACCGAATACATTACTAAGATAAACCTACACTATACAAAAATATCATCATAATTACTGCAGCCTCTGGCAGCATCATAAATGCTGTATCACAACAAAATAAGTTCCAACCATACAACAAAAGGCCTGTTGGCATAAAGTTTACAGTCCTTGCAGATAAAAGCACAATCAGATGTATAGAAGCACAAATCATTTGACCTGAATGCTAATGTTTTAGGCTGTAGAACCTGGTGGAGCAGCACGATCTTCACCTTTTTTCGCCATTGCTCTTGAACAACGAAGCGAATGTCTGATAGTCTAGTTTCAAAACCATTCATATCTTGACGACATTTGTCAACCACTATTCTTGTTTCCGAAACGACGTCCATTAGGGATTGGACTTCTGTCTGAAGCACATATATATCACCCTGTCTAGCTGGAAGATTTTGTTCAGTAGGCGATTTGGACGAGGTTACCTTGACAACCAACCCAGAATTACGCAGGAAGGTGCTTTTTGCATCGTTAGTGGAGAGATACCGACGACCGCAAAGAAAGAGGTGACATTGTGCCTGTGGTAGCCTCGTCACCTTTAGGTGGTTGTGGCTGTTCAATCATTTGTTCATAGCTTGCTGAAAGTTTGAACTTGTAGATTAGTGTACCTGATAAGTTACTAATGAGACAAAAACTAACAAAGTAGGTTACACGTTTATACATAACTTATTTTGGTGAACTCCTGTAATACATTAGTGTGTATACTAGTGCCAACTACATAATAAAATCACTTTCGGAACATATGTCCATGTAGCATGCCTGCTGTATTGTCTATTTCCTCACATTCGTTGACATCTAAGGATAAAGAGACATGGTTTAAAGTAGGATGAACATAGTATGACATCATTCATATCATGGGCGAACAGATATAAAACAAACAGGCTATTTTATCATTGTGTGCGCACATGAACATAACAACTAGATTACAAATCAAGACCAAAAGAATATCCTTCATCTCTTTTAAACCATGTAAGGTGAAATGATACGTTAAGACAACTGTGTATCAAAGTGAACAGAGTAACTGATATTGGCTGCAAACCAAGTAGTTAAATGAACACATCACATTACCAATCAGTTCAAAGGCAGGAGGAGTAAGGACTTACAACAACGGCTTGAACAGGTGTGCCCATGCCCTTCATCTTGCTGGTGTGGCAATCCTTGAAGATTTGCACTGAATTCGGTTCAGGTTCTTTTTGGTCCGCACGGGCTTTCCTCTGTATTTGGAACAAGTCAATATATATACGATAATATGGCACAGAAAAAAGAAGGAAGTAGCAGCTATTTACAAGAGCCTTGCAGTGTGCAATATAGCTATAAGATCATGTTGTCTGTTGGAATTTCACTTTAGAACAGTTGGTCTTGTTCTTCAAACAGTTAGCCTAGAATAAGATACACTTGTAAGGCACATACATAAATACAAGTTCAATATGTGGTCTGATCAAATACATATAGCCTACCTGATACTTTGGACCAGACCAGTGTTTAACGAGGGCTGTCCAGTCTTCATCTGTAATATATTCCACTGGAGATGTTTGGGCGATTTCATTGTTAGCCCTCCCTTCAAAGTGAGATTTTCTAAGGTGGCACCAATACTGTCGCAGAGCAGACTGAAAAACATGAGTGCATGCTTGTTTAGTTGCACCATCTTTCAGATCCAACTTGAACCTCATCTGTTGAAAAAAGAATGTGAATCTTATTAGGTGGAAGCTAGAAAGTATGGGACAGGCAAGACAATATTACTAATTGCGATGAATAGCATTACTTACGGATAAATGGTCAAGGAAGGTGTTAAACTAGGTGTTGTCTTTCTCATTCCTATACTGGATCCACCTTGGGAGGATACATGCATGACACCTAACGGCAACGGCTGCCTCTGATACTAACTTGGATGACTCTGTAGCATCACGTGGCCTTTTTAAACCTACCTCAAAATGGATCTCCATTCTTCCTCCTTTAGATTTTGTTAATCTGTCAAGCATTATCCTTGATGTCTGTTTCCGCTTGCACCGTGGTGGTAGTTCAACCACGAATATGGAAAGTGTTAGTGTACATCAAATGTGAGAGTACATATAAAGGAGCATGCAACTACAACTTGACTCGGTCAGGTACCATCTTGGTGTTGATGCTCATGAGGTCCATCTGATCTTGCCAAGTCCCGTTGTGTCAGCAGTGCTTCGGAAGTAGTGTTAGGTGTGAAGGCATCTTGGGAACTGGCCAGTTCTGGAGCAAACGAACGAGTAACTCGTTGAGATGCTGGTACAGTTGAAGCGGATGCTGCAGCTGCTGGAGCAGGTGATACTGTGTTTGTAGATTTAGCCGGTGGACTTGGACCTTCTACTGCACTATAAGTACCAGCAGAATCTCTATGGCAAATCCTTTTTCGTTTCACTCGACGAGTAACACCACTCCCTACTATATTATTTTCCTTGCTGTTTTTTGACTTTGCCATGTCAAGCCATACCCACAACACAAAAGAATAAAATTGCTCTTCAGAACTCATTGATGCATGATACAGACAAGCAATACTTTGATGTAATACAACCGTATGAGGATGGAATATGTAAGAAAAATAGGACGACGTGACATATTCACAGCTATGATGTGTAAACTAAGGAGAAGGATTTTCAAGAAAATAGAAGTAATGCAAGCTAGACACCATATGAAAGATGCAACCAATATTACTGTGCCAAGTTAAAAGTGTCTTGTCATAAGTGACAATTCAAAAAATTAGAAGCAGTACAACATAGAAATCAATGCAAGATGCAACCACTGTAAAACTGCCATGTTAAAAGCGTCCAATCATGAGTGATGATGCGGGATACACAACAACAAGATTTTGATGTAAGAACATGGTATGTTAGATAGATGCAGTGTATTCTAGACACAGAAAGCCATGTCATATGCACATGTATAATGTATAAACTCAGCAGGTGCAATTTAATCAAATCAGAAGAAATACAGGCTAGACAACATATGCAACATGAAACCAATTATCACACTGTCAACTTAGAGCAAGCACCTGCGATGGTGGAGTATGGGAGATGAACTCATCATGTAGACTTGGGACTTCAAATTCATTAGTAGTAGCAGTGGCAAATCTAGAGAGTCTTTGTTTGTGTCTGTGCGGAGGACCACCAACATCCCCTAACTTACTATTTTCCTTCCTATTTTCTGATATTGCCTTATGAAGTCAAAACCACAAGAAGATGAATAAAATTAGCTCTGCATAACTGGTTGATGCATGATACAGACGAACACTACTTTGATGTAAGGCAAGCGCAGGATAGGAGGATGGAATATATACAAAAAAAGACAAAGTTGCATATTGACACGTACGATAGGACGATGGAATATGTATGAAGAAATAGTAAGCGGAAGGCATTTCAACAAAATTAGAAGAAATGAAAGCTAGGCACCATATGAACATGCAACCAATGTCAGTCTATCAGGTAAAAAGTGTCTCATCGTAAGTGCCATTTCAAGAAATTAGAAGCAGTACAAGCTAGAAGACAATGGAAGATGCAACCTACATCACAGTCCCAAGTTAAATGTGTCTTATGGGTAAGTGATCGTTGCAGGTATAAGTTGTAAGCTACGCAGATGCAATTCAACATAATCAGAAGCAATACAAACTAGATATTATACGGAAAACACAACCACATATAACAGTTCCAAGTTAGAGCAAGCACCTATGATGGTGGAGTAGGGGAGATGTGCTCATCATGTACACGTATGTTCTAGAAACAAGAACACATGTCATATTCACAGGCATTATGTGTAAAGTAAGCAGATGCAATTCAACAAAGTTAGAAGCAATACAAGCTAGACATCATACGCAACATGCAACCACATATAACAGTGCCAAGTTAGAGCAAGCACGTGTGATGGTGGAGTAGGGGAGATGTGCTCATCATCTACACTGCTATGTTGACAGTATAGCCATGTGTTGTCTTGCGAATCTTAATGGGAGGATGGCGGAGTAGAATCTGTAGAGACCCCCTGTTTGAGTTGCTCCGAAGGACCACCATCATCTACTGTCGGACTAATTTCCTTCAGCTGTAATGATTTTGCATTGTGAAGTCAAACCGATAAGAAAAAGGAATAAAATTCGCTCTTCAGAACTCATTCATGCATCATACTGATGAACACTACTCGGATGAATGGAAAACACATGATGCGAGGATGGAATATGTATGAAAACAGGATGGCATGACATATTCACACCTATGATGTGGTAACTAAGCAGAAGTCATTTCAACAAATTAGAAGCACTGCAAGCTAGACACCATATGAAAGATGCAACCAATATCACTCTTCCAAGTTCAAACTATATGGCGTTTCAACAAATTAGAAGCAATACATGCTAGAAATCATATGCAAGACACAACCAATATCACAGTGGCGACTTAAAGGTGCCTTATCATTAGTGACTGATGCGGGATATGCAAGAACAGTAGTCTGATGTAAGAACATGGTGTGATCAGATATAGTATGCTCTAGAAATAGGAACACATGTCATATTCACATGCATTATGTGTAAAGTAAGCAGATGCAATTCAACAAAGTAGAAGCAATACAAGCTAGACATTGTACGCAACATGCAGCCACATATAATAGTGCCAAGTTAGAGCAAGCACCTGTGATGGTGGAGTAGGGGAGATGTGCTCATCATCTACACATCTACATTGACTGTCTAGCCTTGTGTTGTCTTGCGAATCTTGTTGGGAGGATGGCGGAGTAGAATCTGTAGAGAACCTCCATTTCAGTTGCTCGGAAGGACCACCATCATCCAATGCCTTGCCAATTTCCTTCGGCTTTATTGATTTTGCATTGTGAGGTCAAACCGACAAGAAAAAGGAATATAATTCACTCTTCAAAACTCATTCTTGCATGATACTAACGAACACTACTCTGATGAAAGGCAAAGTCACGATACAAGGATGGAATATGTACGAAAAAATGGACCGCTTGACATATTCACACCTATGATGTGGTAACTAAGCAGAAGGCACTTCAACAAATTAGAAGCACTACAAGCTAGACACCATATGGAAGGTGCAATCAATATCACTCTGCCAAGTTAAAACTGTCTCGTCATAGGTGGCATTTATCAAACTAGAAGTAATATATGCTAGAAATCATGTTCAAGATGCAAACCAATATCACACTGCCAACTTAAAGGTGTCCCATCATAAGTGACTGATGCAGGATACACAAGAAGAGTAGTTTCATGTAAGAACATTGTGTGATAGACAGATATATTATGTACTAAAAATTGGAAAGCGTGTCTTATTCACACATATCATGTGTAAGCTAAGCAGATGCAGTTTACACTAATTAGGAGCAATACAAGCTAGACACCATATGCAACATGCAACCAGATATCACACTGCCAGGTCAGAGCGAGCACCTTGGATGGTGGAGTAGGGGAGCGGAGACTTGGACCTTGTAATGCACTAGCAGTACAAGGAGAATCAGTATAGATGCTCCGTTTATGTTGCTGCAGAGGGCCACCATCATCGCCTTTCTTACTCTTTTCCTTCCTCTTTCTTGATTTTGCCTTGTCAAGTCAAACCCACAAGAAAAAGGAATAAAATTTGCTCTCCGGAACTCATTGATGCATGATATTGACGAACACTACTTTCATGTAAGGCAACCACATGATAGGAGGATGGAATATGTATGAAAAACAGGACGGCGTGACATATTGACATGTATGATGTATAAAGTGTAAACTAAGCACAAGGTGTTTGAACTTGTTAGAATCAATGCAAGCTAGAAAACATACGAAAGATGAAACCAATATCACTCTGCCAAATTAAAGGGCGCCCTAACAAATGTATTTGACCAAATTACAAGCAATACATGGCAACAGGCTAGAAATAATATGCAATATGCAACGAATAAAGGTGACTCATCGTAAGTGATTGATGCAGGATATAGAAGAGACGTAGTTTCATGTAAGAACAAGGTTAACACATAAATGTAGTGTGTACTAAAAATAGGAAGGCATGTCATATTCACAGGTATAATGTGTAAACTAAGCAGATGCAATTTACCCTAATTAGAAGCATTACAAGCTAGACACCGTATGCAACATGCAACCACATATCACATTGTGAAGTTAGAGCAAGCACCTGTGATGGTGGTGTAGGTAAAGTGCAGTCTTCAAGTACAGAGCTACGTTCAATATCTTCATTTAGGCTTGCTGTTTCTTGAGAATCATGTGGAGAGGATGAAACTGCATTCTTTATAAGAGTAGCACGTCTCATACTAACCCACGTGTGTGACTGTGTCATCATAAGCGATAGATGCAGGATACACAAGAACAGTAGTTTGATGTAAGAACATGGTGTGATAGGCAGATGTAGTATGTACCAAAAACAGGAAGGCGTGTCATATTCACATGTATAATGTGTAAGCTAAGGAGATGCAATTTAACAAATTAGGAACAATACAAGCTAGGCACCATATGCAACATGCAACGAGATATCACACTGCCATGTTAGAGAAAGCACCTTGGGTTGTGGAGTAGGGGAGATGAGATTTGGAACTTGCACTACAGTAGGAGTATCAGGAGAATCTGCAGAGATCATCTGTTTCGGTTGCTCCAGAGGACCACCATCATTCCGTGCCTTCGTCCTTTCAGATTTTGCCATGTCATGTAAACACATAAGAAAAAGGAATGAAATTCGCACTTCCAAATTCCTTGATGCATGATACTGATGAACACAACTTTTATGTATGGCCACCACATTGTAGGAGGATGGAATATGTATGAAAACGCTAAGTAGAAGGCATTTCAACAAATTGGAAGCAATTCAATCTAGACACCATAGGAAAGATCCAACCAAAATCACTCTACCAAGTTAGATGTGTCTCATTATAAGTGGCACTTCAACAAATTAGAGGCAATGCATGATGATATGCAAGATGCAACCAATATTACACTGTCAACTTGAAGGTGTATCGTCAGAAGTGATTGAAGAGGGATACACAAGAAAAGTAGTTTGTTGTAAGAACATGGTTAATAGAATGATGTAGTATGTACCAAAAACAGGAAGGCATATCATATTCACAGGTATAATGTGTTAACTAAGCAGATGCAATCTTCTATATCTAAATAGGGGCACCCCACTAGATGATTTTCCTGCCTTCTCGTGAAGCCACGTCACTCGAATTGTTATAGCCATTGATGCAGTAGTCTACAGCCGTCCGATCAAAAGGTTGACGAAATTACAAAGACCTGCCACCGCTAAGTGAAGGATACCGCTTCGTTCTTTTCCTAGCGCCCCGCTCGCTTTCCAGTCGTCACGCTCACTAGGACTCGATTTATTTTGGTTGGGCTGTACACATATGCTTTCACCAAAAGCCCATCAGAAGCCTACTTGAGGTCCATCGTTCACTGCGTCAAAAACGGCAGTGCCACGACCAATCCATTGTTATCTCAAGAAAACTGAACCCTACATCTATCCAGCCGCCACCGTCAAGAGCCCTTCCGGCGACTGTGCCACGAGCCCACAACCCACCCTTCCCCGGCCAGATGTTGTCGCCCATGATGCTCTACTGCAGCCGTCACCACCCGTGCTTGCCCCCACCAAGCTGTCGAGGCTAACCCTTCCGCCGTAAGCGCCTCCGGTCCCGGCGAGCAACCTCTCCAGAGATGCGTCACCAGCCCTTCCGCTGCTCGACAGATGAGCATTAATTCCATAAAATTCGTTCATCTTCCTGCTGCTGCTTTTATGTCGCAATCCCTCCACCTCAATGCCACAAATGCGCAGCACTAAATCAGTAGAAATGGATGGATTCATGTCAAAAAGGAACTGATGGATTTATTGCTCCCTCCTCTTGAAGGGTAATCGACCCAGTGGCTCTCCTTTTAAGCAGTGGAGTTCATCCCTTCCCGTGCCCTCGCTGGGTTCTCATCCCAGCTTCTCTTGGCGTCCGCTGATTCTCGACCCATTTCACCTGCAGGTTTGTTTCTAAATTCTAGAACCGCATCATGTAGTTTTCTTGCTTGGTTTTTCTATTCTTATCTTGAAAATTTCATATCTTGGTCGATGCAAAGTTTTATGTGACCTGCCTGCTGTACCAAAGGCCGATGCAAAGCTTGATGCGGTTTGTTTCTAAATTCTAGAACCGCATCATGTAGTTTTATTGCTTGGTTTTTATATTCTTATCTTGAAAATTTCATATCTTGGTCGATGCAAAGTTTTATGTGACCTGCCTGCTGTACTGAAGGCCGACGCAAAGCTTGATGCGATTTTGATGCTGTACAGAAACATAAGGAAATATTACTCATAAATTTTACATGTTTTGATATACCACCACATTGTCTCAGTTCGTTGATTTTTCCTGTATGTTTCTATGACAAGTTGTCATTGGTTCTTGCAATGGATTTAAATTTTGCTATGCAATATTTGTCTCATATGCAATCAGAGTGCTCTATATATAGAGAGAGAGAGAGATAAGTAGTATGTTGGTTGAGCCAAGTCACATACCTGAGAACCATTAAAGGATGTTAATTCATTCAAGCTGCAGGCTAGCAGCTCTTTTTCATGTCTAGCGAACATTCAGAACTACATCCATAAGACAAAGATGAATAAATGTTCATATTGACATATCATCATATGTAACTACATACAAAAAATATACATGTGAAGGTTCCGCTAGCCCGAATGAGTGTATGTACATCTTGGAAATAATACACACTTGACAAGTCTAAATGTGTCCTTGCTTCAAGCTTTATCTCTAACTTAACCATATGGCATATATAGTTTACTGTGAATGTTAGATAAGTGAAGTGGTAAAAAATGAGAGATGTGTAAAGAAGGGAAAAGAGATACAACCACAGATTTAGCAAGCTAAAACTGGGGCTCAACTCGCTTGGCTCATAGAACTTTTTTACCTTTTGCAAGACGTATACATCACCTTCAGCAGGGTAATAGTGAAATGTGACAATATTAGTATAAACATGTGTTAGGCTGCCTGATGCCAAGTTGATTAGCATGGGAAAAGAAAATAATTATTCAATGGAATCAGTCCACTTAACTTGGTTTCCCTGGTGTATTAAAACTTATCCTACTTCCTACTCTGTTATTAGTTTGTGTACTGAAATCACAAACTTGAAGCAGCACTAGGAGATTATGAATTTTAGTAGTACCATTTATTTGGTCATCTTTCTTAATTATTCTGGAATTATCATCATTTTCTTTTTTGTTTGTGTATTAAACTGCTCCTCAGATCCTATAGAAAATCATGGATGTACACCATCTGCTTAGTTTGTAGGAGCAGTAACAACAAAGTAAGTCTGCATTTTATTTAACTTCATCTGTCAGCGGCAAGTAATAGTGCATTTTATTTATCCTCACTTGATAAGCAGCAAAACAGCTTACTATTACAACACACCCATCTATATTAACATCATCCTGTTGCATTTTCATAGCTTACCACTTATCTTTTCAACACGGGTTCGCAGCCAGACAAATGGACAACCGGCCACAGGTACCCTATTGAAATTAGTTTGCTATATATTTTCATTCCACTTCTTACCTGATTAACAACATACTCCTATCTTCTCAAGGACGCCACCTCATTCTCGCAAAAAGTAACATGCCAAGTTCTACCGCCGCTTCAATAAGAGAAGCTCGGAAGAAATACATGGATGCAATTGCAAAGATGAAGGGCACAGAAGACCCGGCATTTATAACTTTCAAACTTGAGTCCAAGCATCTACACATCGCTAACCCACTGTCTGGTGACCATCCATTATCATCCATCGGATACATTGTCGAGTATGAAAAGAATGGGATACCATATATCCAGGTCATAGTAGATGAAGAACGTACACCTACAATCATCAACATATATATCGAGTAAGAATATAGTACATGCTACAAGTTGCTATAGTTTTACCATATGATATATGGTTCATGCTACAAACTGCTACGACTTTATCATATGGTACAAATTTTTTACCAACAAGAGATTTCAATCATTTCCTATATAAGTAATCTATCATTTTATGGACTGAAATTATTTTCTTCTACAAGATGTTGATGTTACTCCAAAAATCCACAGACAAATTTCCGCAGCAATGCGCGGGGCATCATCTAGTTTACCCTAATTAGAAGCATTACAAGGTAGACACCATATGCAACATGCAACCACGTATCACACTGCCAAGTAAGAGCAAGCACCTGCGATGGTGGTGTGGGGGAATTGCGGTCATCAACTAGAGAGCTATGTTGACTATCTTCATTTAGCCTTGCTGTTTCTTGAGAATCATGTGGGGAGGATGACACTGCACTCTTTAAACAAGTAGGGCATCTCAAAGTAACCCACTGGGGTGACTGTCTCATCATAAGTGCTTGATGAGGGATACAAAAGAGGATTAGTTTGATGCACGAACATGGTTAATAGACATATGTAGTATGTATCAAAAACAGGAAGGCATGTCATTATCAAAGGTATAATGTGTAAAGTTAGCATATGCAATTTAACCAAATTAGAAGCAATACAAGCTAGACAGCATATGCAACATGCAACCACATTTGACAGCGCGAAGTTAAAGCAAGCACCTGGGATGGTTGTTTGTGGTAATTGAGATCATCAACTGCAGAGCTACGCCATCGCTCCAATCACGACATCGCACCCTTTAGAGCGCTGAAACGCTTAGTGCTTATCTTCGAATTACACTGGAGCCACTTCTGTCTTTTCTTTTCTGCATTCATCAACACTGCGACAGAATCTGAAATACCCATGCACGGGTGAAGTGTGTGCACAATTAGTACAGTGTAAAGGTAGCAGATAGCAGGTCGGTGAGAAATAAATGACGGGAGATATATGATAGCTCTACAACATGCATGGCACACTAAATTACTACAGGATTCTATGAAAATAATAGTCAACTGAAAACAAATAGGTCAGTCCAGTTTTCTGCACCGTCCGATGTACAAAGAACGGGCAGATCGCCTTCATCTACCTCCAGCCAGTCAGTGTTGACGATCTTCCTCGAAATGCCAGCGACCACCGGCCCAGTCCCCTGCCTCCGTTCTCCCCTCGACCTCACCGCACCGCCGTGCTTGGCACCGCTCCCCGGCCATCCATTCAAGCCCTGCAGACCTCCAGATCTGGTGCAAGAAGCTCCTGCGCCCCACACCCCTATGATAGACACTGATGCGCCGCTTCCCCGGCAAACATGCAGACTAGGTGCTCCACGCGCCTAAGCGGGTGCTGCTTCTTTTAATTGCGGTTCGACTGACCCAAAATTGAAATCCAGGCGGGCTACTGACCTCTAGCAAAGGTGAAATAGTAAAGGGAGGAAACCTTGTGCCTTTAGTATCACGAAGAAGATGCAGTAAGAAGCGCTCAACTAGTTTCTTTCGTGTGATGAATATAGTGTGAGCAGAGACGTAATATTTGCACGAATAAGGGAATAGGAGTACCTCTTTCTGCTGGCAGTGCTGTGTCCTCCTTCTATTTCTCCAACGATCTTCTTGTGGTTTGCTGGAAACGAGAAGTTGTGGAGGACGGTGGAGCCTTGGACGAACCCATGGCCAAGTTGTTGAGTGCGGTGCGGTGGCCGTCTATCAGCGGCGGGGAACTAGATCCGAGGCGGCGAACGGCGGCGTAGCGGGAACAACTTCGTGCGGTGGATGGTTGCGACAGTGGAGCGGCAGCGGTGAGGCGCAGGACGGCGTGGTCAGAGTGGTTCTGGTATGGCGGATGTCGGTGTCGATGTCGTGGAGGCAGCTCTGCCTCGGCTTCAGCTGCTAAGTCCTTGAGGGCGTTGTGGTTGCGGTTGCGTTGGACGACGATGTTGGGGTACCAGCTCCGGCGTGATGGAGGAGGGCGGTGGTGGATTGGGCGCTATGGGGTGGAGGACGGAGGAGGCTGGGGTTTTGCGGCTGGTGGAGGGGCTTTTGGCGCCCACGGAGTATGAATGGGTAAACGGAGGGAGGGGGAACTAAGGGGGAACAATGTTTTGGTTTGGGACGCGCTTGTTTGAAATTTGAGGAAAGTTACAAACTTTGCCCCCATCTAAAATTTCGGACATATTGCGGGTTGGGGTTAGGACAGTAATCTCAGGTGTCCCAAATGTGGGAGGGATAGATTTCGGCCGAGCGCATGGGTGTTTAGGCGCCCACGGCGTATGAATGCTTCTCGGAGGCGATTGAGACTGGCGTCTTGGTGAAGTTACAAACCTACCCCGGTTTAAACCTTTGGATATCGGGTCGGTAGGCTACACGGGCCAGAGTTAGGACAATAATTTCCTACCACCAAACATTAGTCTCGCGCGGTTTCGGGTGACCAGAGGCTTATTTGGCGCTTCGTTCAATATTTGGGAGCAGAAGCATTAACGTTTTCGGTTCTCTTGAATTGAACTTTCAGGATTTGTCAAACTTCACAAATCTTTACTCTTGAAAATCCTAAAGCTACGTTTATTTTGGATTGGAGGGGGTACATTTGAATATACATTGTACACGAGTATATATTAAAAAATATGCAACTTACCTCAGTTCATGCGTGGTTCCAGATATAATCTCCTTGCTTGCAAAAAAAAGTTAGACATACGTATGAATATATAGCATGTTCAAACGCACAACAAATATTGATGCCCCCTCTTAGATCTGATTTACAAATGCCTTATCTTGGGTTCAAATAGATGAATGCACTTCCTATGAATTCAAATCTTCGAAACCCCCTTTATGTTGAATTCAACATGTATTCCATTTCTTAGCTAGCAATTTGGAATGTACCCATGCAAGTGACAAATGTATAAAGTGCTTCACACTAACAACATGGAGTGAACCAATTAATGTTTATATATGAATTGCAAAAGCAATCCATTGCCTGCATTTCAAACCGCTCTCACTCTATGGATCGATAATACGAAATAAACACATGCACATGCTAGAATTCAATAGAGTATGGGTGTCTGATAGAGCGATTTTTGTCCATACGCAATTTGCAAAATTCATGATCTCATCCAAAAATAATAGTGCCATTTATATTTTAATTTAATGCGTAGAACTGCCTTTTACACATAGATGCACTATGCCTCAGCCCGTTCTCACAAACGTGCTATATCTCTCTCTATCTAACGCATAAGTGCACACACTTTATATGCATCGGCATTTCTCTTTCACACATGCTCACAATCTCTCTCGGGGTGTCCGGTGTCTCACGCACATGCTCTCTCTCTCTCTCTCTCTCTCTCTCTCTCTCTTTCGGACTACTATGTACCACTCTTTTCACTAATCTCAGTTAGAAAACACGATTTTGCTCACATGCATATACACACACACACGGTCTTTACTAGCCCTCTATACGCACATATATGTGCCTACGTGTCTCCCGCACGCACATTATCTTTAAGCCTCTCTTGCACACATTGCCCTGGACCCCCCCCCCCCCAGACACACCTCTCTCTTAGTAGTTGGCAGATATGATTCCATCATATCATTCGGTAGGATATCCCTGACTGTTAGGATGGATGGTAATACGAGGCAAAGTATTACCCTAGTTCGGACCCTTGCAATTGAGGAAAAAGCCTACTCTCGGTACTGTATATTAGTGATAGGGGTGTGTACAAAGTACAAGTGAATACCAGGCATTGTGCGTGTGTGTATACTATCGACAAACTAGCCCCCAAGCTGCTATAACATACTTGGGGCCTAGGTTTACAAATCATATATAGTTGGCTTATCACCAGTGGGGATAGAGTCCTCCACGACTCTGGTAGCTTCATGTTGTACGCCGAGTCCTCCACAACTCTGGTAGCTTCGTGTTGTACGCTGAGTCCTCCACATGGTCTTCGTATAACGCGTCTCGGTCCAACCTATGTGGCGCAGGATGGATCCAACCGATGAGTCGTCATATTGACCCACCACAACTAGAAATGATGTGCCCACCACACCACACACGCAATCGGCCACTAAGAAATTAAGCATATACAATAGTACAATGTTATACATGAAAGTTAATTGCATGGTGCATCCAAAAATATTTGTTCTACATTGTGAATGTTTATATATTCTCCTAAAATATTAGTCACAGGAAAGAGAAACGAAGGGCATATCTCTCCTTGTCTCCACTGGACACCCCCTCTTTCTACACCACTTTCACGTACGCACACAAACTATCTCTCGGCCCTCTAAAAGTATGCATGCCCACGACGCATTCACACATGACGGTCCCTGTATTTCAAGCTAAAGCACTATACGGTCACTGGACTTCAGAATATGCTCATTACGGTCATCGTAGACATTCTCGTGGTGATCATACGGTATCTAGCTCAGGATACGTCTTCGTATTTTCTTGATGATACCGACAGACTTTGCATTTGATGTGTGCTCCGTATTTTGTTAACGACACTTACAATCATTGTATTTGAAGCGAAAGCATGATATGGTCACTGGACTTCAGAATAAGCTCATCACGGTCACCACATACATTTTGTCATGCTAACCAACATGTGGTTGGATGGCTAGGAGGACAGTGGTTTCCTGAGCCCACCAGGGTTAAAGTCCCGGTGCTCGCATTTATCCTGGGTTAGTTTCAGTATTTTCCGGCGATGTGCGTTCAGTGGGAGGAGACGTTCCACTCGACTACGAGGCACCTATGGTGACTTCGTAAAATCTCAAGATCATATGCTGGCTCACTCTTGCGAAGGTGCTCATAGGGGTAGGGTCTGCGTGTGTGCGCTTATAGCAGTGAATGCTTGTGCGTATATATGAGCCCTTGCATCTGTATTGTGTTAAAAAAATACATGTTATGATTATACGGTCACTGGCTCACCCGTACAACTCTGTATTTTGTTGATGACACAATCAATTAACTAGTCAAATGTTCCACGTGGCGCAACTAGTGTTGCACCATCGGGGCGCGTAACCGTGGGGCCCACATGTCAGCCTGTATTCGAAAGAAAGAAATGGTAGTTTGAGTCTGTACTGTGTTAATAAAATACATTTTAGGGTGATCATATGGTCACTGACTCACCATACAGCTCCGTAATTTGTTGATGACACGATAAATTGACCAGTCAAATGGTCCACATTCAGCAGCACACATTACCATAGGGCCCACCCGTCAGCGCGTATATGAAGGACAGAAATGGTAATAAGTTAGTGGTCGGTGGGTATTCGAAGTCGTGAGACCTCTGGTTGGCAGTCGCCGGCGGTGGTGGGGGGGGGCTCGGTGATTGGGCGGTGGCGTGAGGATCGCACGAGAAAAAGCTCGGCGCGGGGGGCGGGGGGGGGGGGCTAGAGGGATGGCCGGTGCGGCAGCAGACCGGCGGTGGGGAGTGGTTTATTGGTGGATGGGGCGGTGTGGTGGCACGGGCCGACCGCGGGCGTTGGGGGCTGGCGGTTCGGCCGGTGGTGGCTGGCGGCTCAGGGGGGTGGAGTTTGAAGATAAACTGCAGGCCCTTGATTTCGTATCTAACGGCTAGAAAATCTAATGACCAGAGATGAAAAAGTCAGTCGACTGACGTGTAGCCTCACCCCGCACGTACACATGTACACACTCAACATACTCACGCATGCAGGCGTGCAACATTGACATGTACACATAATGAACACACGCACGCATGCCGGCGTGCAACACTGACACGTACACATGCACTCACGAACACACGCACGTACACACACATGCATGCAACACTGAAACGTACCCTTGCACGCACGCAACACTCGCACGCCTGCATGCACACATCACACGACACAAGACACATGCTCAACCTATACATGCATGCACCCTTTGTTAAGGACATGGATTGTTATGGGTATTAGTCAATCTTATCTGTGATAAGCAGAACATTGATGTTCGCAGCGGTCTTTATGAATCATAATGTATAAAATGGGCTATTAGCATATTTGGCTTATCTACATGAAGTAGATGATGTCACACTCAATGAACAATCATCGGTTTATGAAATGCCCGCTTCTGACCACCCTGGCCCACCAAACATTCCTCTGCCGTGCGCTGCCTGTGTTGGGTCACTGACATGCATGCCATGTACCCAAAGAGCCCACACGTTAGTGGAAGAATGGTGCGGTGTCGTACATTAGAGTCGAGGGCGCTAGTCACTGCACGCCTGGCTGAACACACCTCCTTGCCGTATTCAAACGCCTCCATGAAACCTGCCCGTGTGGAAGCAAAGAAACCCACTCTAGACACACGTCCGTTCATGACCGGCCGGCATTAAACGCAACGCCGACCGAGCTCTGCCGTTCCGCCCACTATTTAATCTCCTATTTAAACAAGGCCAAATGTCGGCCAAGAATCGCACACCTCCGCCGCTCCCCTATCTCCTCCTTCACCATTTTGTCCACTCTTACAATGGCTTACAAAGAGTAGTTATCCAGCATCCAAGCCGGCTGGGTGGCCCGCCGAGCCCGCTGGATACAAGCTATGCAGCTCGCTGATCCACCTCCCTCCCCTCGCCTGACGGAGCCAGTTGCTGCCCCAAGCTGGTGCGCGGTTCAGCAACTCGCCGCTCCGGGCCAGCTCGACGAGGAGCGGCGCACGAGCGTCATTGCTGCTGTCCACGCCGTCGCCTCGTACCGCGTCTCCCGTTTCTGTGGCCGAGACTCCCATGCCGGCGGCTGCGCCATGCAAGCAGTGACAGAAGCCGGGTGTGTGGAGAGAGACGAGTCGGTGGCCAGCGGCTCTGCATCCACCACCATCATCAAGGAGTAGTAGAACACGGGAGGGCGCCGCCGCTTGGGTCCCATGAAGGCAACCGCGGAGGCGACGCCGGCGTACACAGCAGGTGTCTTGCCAGATCCTTTTGTTGCGAGGACCTTCGTCGACCCCGCATGGGCTCCCCGGAAGCGGGGAAGCCTCCTTCCACCATCGTCTTCGGCATCAGCCAATGATATCAGTTGGGCAGTGGGGAAGCGAGCCGTCCGTTGTGCTGAAGCATATACCTCTAGGGCTCCCAGCAGTCCGATGACCGTGCTGCCGGATATGAGGAACACAAATGGATCAGCGAGCGACCATTTAGGCCAGGTATTATATACCTGTGCTGTCCAGAACTAGCACCATGTAGTTCATTTGAATGTAATGAAATCCATCATGTTTGTATGAAAATCCGGTATTTTATATGATTTCCGTCGTTGTATATATAAAATATCACCGTGTTTGCATGAATTTCATCCGGTTGGTTGAGTTGCTGCCATAATGTGTGCGGCTACTGTTGGATGGCGTAATTTGCGGGTCACCGGTCGGTCTGTGGGCGGCTCGAGCGACGTGGTGGGACAAAAAAACTAGTGATATCTCGAGAATTTTATCGGACATCATTTTTGTATACAAGGCCACAAACCCATATTACAGGTACCAAGGCAAACATTAATGTCTTCTAAGTCAACGTTGCAAGCCACCTTGTTTCCTTGTTTGCCGTGTAAATTAATGTGTATTCTTCTCTTTCATGCACATCAAGCCAATGCTTGCAAGGGATAATTAATGTCCTCCTTTGCTAGTACTACAAAGCAAACATCATTAATATTGCATCGATTAGTGTTAGTGGCCTTGTATATCTGCAAATTGTAATTTTGATAGTGTCCTTGTATATAAAAATGGAGGGAGAAAGATGAGAGATAAGGTGAGGAGGAGTGAGGCATGGTGGTGACTGGTGGTCGGACTGGGCGGAGGCATGGGGATGGACGGTGCATTATGTCTAGGTTTGTATCTCTCTTACACACACTCACGTAGGCAGGGGACGTTCACGAAGAGAAGAGGTGCACGCCCGGCGCACGTACTCCTGTCTCTTTGCCAACCACACCCGTGTGGGTACACGGTGGAGCTCATTTCTGTACGAAAAGGCAACCCACGTGGTAATTTGACACGTGTACTAGTTGTCCACTTGATGGAGGGAGGATCATCTACCACGGGTGAACAAACAAATTGCAACTTGACGTGTTATGTTAAAAAAGAGGCAAACCATGTGGGGCCTACCTTAGAGGCAAGGCTCTATACACTGGAGTACTTTTAATGTGTCCCATCAACTCGCAGAACGAGGAGAAGCTTGCTTAGTATGCCGTCTCCCCCGCCCACAGGCGCGGTGGCTCGCAACATGAGGTGGAGCTTGCTTACTAATACTGTATGCCTTACACCCGCTCCCTCGCCCACGCGCGCGGTGGCTCGCAGGACAAGGAGAAAATTTTACTACTCCCTCCGTTTACTCCTCGTCCCTACCTTGGTTAGAGAGATTATCATATTGTTTGGAATATATATGTTCTTTAGTAGTCCCTCCATTTACTTATACAAGGCCACTATAAAAAAATACATTTTTCATCTATACAAGGCCACAAATAGTAATCGAGACAAAAGTTACTACTCCCTCCTTTCTAGTTTATGGCTCAATTTCAAAATCTCTCCAACCAAGGTAGATGATGAGTGGTGGAATTAATTTCGTAGTTTGCATAAGTAATTAGTACGCTCGGTTTTCTCAAGAAGTTATGTTTACCGAGGCATAATTAGAACGAATGCATGAATGACCACTAAATTTCCATGAACTTCTACATGCATTGGTGAGTTTTCTCTTGACACTGCTTGCATCGGGTGATTTAACGCACCTCGAAATCTAACATGTGATGGTACTACTACTACTACTAGTAGAATTGAGACTTATAAAATGGAAAAGCGATTTTTTTAAGATGAGCCCTATAAACCCTAGTGGGTACGTACTCCGTAAATCAGATTTTCCCAAAACTAAGTCGCTCAACCTTTATTTCCTTCCTGCCTCCTTGCCTCGAACAGACTATGCCAAACTCCCTTGCCTGCCGCGCGGAAAAAGACCCGCCCTCGCCTTTTTTAGTCCGGGTTTGTATCGATGGATCGCGCGAAGCAGCAAAAACCAAGCCGTGTCTTGTACTCCTCCGTCGACACTCGCTTTCATGAATTTTGTACTTCCTCTCGCCGACATGTGGGACATATAGCAACCGGGTCGACGTGTCAAGCACCAAATAACAGGTCTTGAGAAAGCAAAGGGACGCACCACTCGTATCACCCCAAGAGTAGTAATGAGAAATGAGACGTCAAATCACAATGCCGCACCTTCCGAGACGGACGAAGCAACCATTATTTCACACTTCGGTTAGCCATCATCTCAAACCACATAGTATTGCTTATGCCTCAAGAGGGACACACACATCGCCTTGGTACATCATGACACGTGGGACCGCATGACAGGCCATGCTCCCTCGCTGATCGCTCGGTAAAATCACCTCATTTTTACTACTTCCTTCGTATCGGTTTACATGGCACACACGTCATTCTAGGTTGAGAATTTAACTGGCTATATATGTGATGAACAATATATGTTTACAAACTACATCCGCTTAAGAATCCACTGATATACTTTTTGTGACATAGTAACTCATATTTAGTTAGTCAAATGGATGACCTAGAACTACGTGTACGCCCTATAAACCGAGACGCCTAAAAAACCGACACGGAGAGGGTAGTACAGTACGTATCTTTTTAGATCAATATAGTCGGGATTCACCAAGGAGCGAAAACAAGTGGTAGGCTGCTCCTGTCATCTTGGCGTAGCAACTCAAGCAGGGTCAGTCCGCACACGAAATGGCGACACACTTAACAGGACCCCTTTGGCCGACATGTGGCTTATCCACCGTCTTGTTCCACGTGTGATGCACCAAATTACAGTTCAGAGCAGCGGTTGGAATTGGAGGCACCCTAGTCGTAGCGCCGCAGTAGTAGAAAATGAGCGATGAGGGGTCAAATCACAAAGCCCCACCTTTCCCGCATTAAGCTGGACGGACGAAGCAACCATCGTTTCACTCTAGGGCACAAGAGCATAAATAAAAGAGAAAACCAATGATGCGTGCGGCACCTACCTAGGGCACCCTAGGGTAGGGGTCTCCACTACAGATCCTTTTTTTGAAAGCGCCTCCACTACAAATCGGCTTCTCCCTCGTCCTCTTGAAGAAAACCAATGATGCCTGCGGCGGTAGGGTTTGTAGGAGTACTACGGCGTGCGGGGCCACGTCGTAGTAAACGGGAGAGGGATTGAGTTCGAGTCGACACCTTAAATATGTGTGGGCCGCTTGGTTTTACGGGAACGAGGCAGCATTTTGGGTTCGGGGACCAGTGGAGATATACTCCCTCCGTCCTTTAAAGAGTGTACTTCCAACTTTGTTGGAGGGTCAAACTATCTCAATGTTTGACCGAGTTTGTGCAAAATATATCAATGTTTATGAAACCAAATAGGTATATGATGAAAATATATTTTATCATGAATCTAATGCTACTAATTTGATGGCATAAATGTTGGTGCATTATTGTATAAATATGGTCAAACATAAAAAGGTTTGACTTTCCAACAAAGTTGGAAGTACACTCTTCAAAGGACGAAGGGAGTACGTACAAAAAATTGTGGACGTAAGTTCGACCAAAAGGCAATGATGCATGGGCCCTGCATTTTGATATACCTGGGGCCGCGTGAAATTTGAAACCAAGTTATGAATAAATACACACTATAGCATGTAAAGCTGTGAGTCATATATGCATGACGTAGGTGTTCGTTTAGTTCTTATAGTTCATCTCATTCAAAATCAATTAGTTTTATAAAAATGTTAAGATTCATGGGGTTGTGCATTGTAAAGCATAAAGTAAAAAACAAATAATGGCAATTCATTTAGAAAAAAATTGGGCAATTATGATACGGAAGATTCTAGAACAAAGGAGAAGTGCTTGTGTTTTGAGATTTGTGCATTATGCTTAAGTTCAACCATGGAGTCTTCTAAATTGTACATGTGGCAGATCTGGTGGAATGTTGATGATATCCAATGGCCAGTAGTGCTCGGATTAGCCATCTCTGCACCGTCGGATTAGCTTCATCCAGCGACCATCTTTCAAAGTTATTCGCACACTATATAGTTCTTGTGCCATAGTTGCATGTCTTGGAAAAAAGCTACTAGTGGGTTGTACTAGCTATTTAGGAATAGAAGATGTATACATGGAAGTTGTAGGGAAAGAGATGACATGGAGTATCTCAATTCCTATGAGTAGGGATTGGAAAAGACATGTCATTTGGTTCACATCATAGAAACTTTTCTATTGAATCTAGAGATGACATGTATCTCAACTCCTATGAGGAGGGATTAGAAAAGAGATGTAATTTGGTTCATATCATAGGAACTTTTCTATTGAATATACGCTAATGTTTTTTTCCTTTGAAATTATGGGAGTATAGGAATCCATTCATATGAACCAAGTGGCTCTAAAGCTGTAAAAATGATATCATGTTTATTTCCTTTGAAATGTGGAGTATATGGATCTATTCCTATGAACCAATTGGCTCTAAAGGAAAAAATCCTATAAAAATCATATCATATAGAGTTCCTATGATATTCCTCCACACCAAAGGATGGTTGAAGTTGCTGCAATTGACTGCAGGTGATATTCTTTGTAGACTCCTCCCCCATCTTTATAGTTACCTCTCGAAGATGAATGAAATTGCTGCAGGTGATACTTGGTATTCTACATGTGCAAGTTGGTACACGAAAACTCGGTAAAAGTTTGCGAGGTTCGAATTTTCAATAAAGCTATATGCATTGCATTTTGGAACAGAGGGAGCATACGGCAGTTGCTAACACTCATGTGGAAGATTTGTGTGTAGGAGGAGTGGCTGTTCTGTTAAATTACATGGCAAAACTGACACTATCGAATGCTGATCTAACGGTTCTTACGGCATTCATCAGGAAAAGGCTTGTGGCGAATGTTTGTCGGATAATGTATTTACGGATGCATGCATTGCATTGATATGTGCCCCCCTCTCTCTCATGCACACACACCCTCACGAGTCACGACGCTCCCGAGTCCTCTCGCACCCACCGTCTATCTGCAGGTAGACGTCATACACATATGTGTTCTTCACTCCCTACCCTCAGAACTTCTAAAAAACAAAAGACGTCGCGCACATTTTATTTTAGTTCATACGTCACACACTTATACTATTACTCTTGTGGCGAACGTTCTTTGGGCATAGTATATTGTACTCTCATGAAGAGAAGTGGTGCACGCACGCACTGGTTCTCTCACACCCACTCGCGGGTACACGTAGGAGCGCATTTTTTTGAAGCTGGTACAACAAAATCACTCCGCTATATATATAAGCAGGAGCCTTAGCGCTTGCTTTACTAGGGTTCCTCTCGTTCACTCTCTCATGCTCTCTAGTCTAAGCAAGACATAGGTGGCCACACTCTCTCTACTCACGGCTGGTCACAAATCCAGCTGGACAACCTCGACCAGGATAGGTGTGTAGGTGCATTGTTCATGCTGTCGTCAGCGGCGAGGGAGGAGACCAACGGTTGCCCACGCATCCCAATCGGTGGCCATGCCGTTCTCTCCAAGAGAGCGCCGACTCGGGAGGGCCTCCGACCCCTTCTTCCTCCCTGCGGTATTGTGGCCAAGATGCGGCCTCCTGACGCCGTCTTTGCCACATGTCGATGACCCTCAGGTATATATTCCTTTGAAACCTGCCTTGTTTCATCGCCTCCCCCACTTGGCTTGTGGATCTTTTTCTACTTCCGTCCGCTGTTCCAAAGCCACCTAGACTTTTAATATTATTAGAGGTAAAGCTAGTTCATACAGTCAACTCTAAGAGTTGGTTCAAACAGGGAAGAAAGTGGGAAAGCTGTAGCATGAATCTAGGACTTCGTTCTAAGAGGAAACGGGGGAAAATAGTAGATACTGGCTACCCAACCGGTCTCTTGGTTGAAAAGACGAAGAAAGCATGGTGGATGGCGAAGGCTGGAGGGAAGTGGACCTGTCTCTTGGTTGAAAAAGGAAAGAAAGTGACGGGTCTTGGGGGACAACGCGAATGAGAATGAGCAGGTCTAGATTTCCTGTGCTCACATAGGAAAATGTCGCCGGGGAGATAAAAATGGGACAAATGCAGACATGCTGCATGAGTGTTTTCCGCTCTTGGCAACCACATCTGCCTCACCACTTTATGCCCCTACTGTCCCTACGCCCACATCGCTACCGTTAATGTAAAATCACATGAAGCATTAAGCAATGCCACCTAATGTCACTATAAGTAATGGTCTAGTGCCATTGATATATTGAAGCAATGCCACCACCATTTTATGAAGTGCTTCCGTCTTGCTTTATTTCCCTTGAATTGTGTTTTTGCAGTTACACTTAAATCTCACACCGCTAACATTGCTTCATCCCAGTGAAACTGCACAAATTTGATTGCACATTTACTGACCATGTGCTACTCTCATGACAGTAATACTAATGCTATTGTTCTGCACGTTAATCTAATGGCAGTGTTGATGTGATGTGATGCTACTTACCTAAGGGCACTTTCATACTATCAATCTAGTGCCAATTATAACACAACAGATGTTGCTGTTAATCATAAGCCACTGCAAATATCTGTCACTGTTTAAATAACCATATTTCATATATGCACAAACAGGGATGTCTGTCTCCATATCATTTCGGGATGTCTGTCTCCATATCGTTTCTTGTCTGTGCAATCAAAAGTACACACCTCAGTTTTAGTACAACTGCACAAAATGAGATGGCTATTCCTAGCTGTCGTCCTCTAACCACCAGTGTTCCAGGTATTCCTACATTGGTAGTAACTAAGTAGAATGACCAACGCAATCTGAAAGAAGCTGATTCATATGTTTTACTTCCTGATTGCAGTGCAGGGATGAGCGAAAACAACTGCATCATAGTCCGGAATGCACTTTCTACCAGTTCATCCATGCACCGAGGACTAGCTGGCACGGCTGCATGGCAGTTTTTTGGACAGGTGCGCGGATAAGAGGCATTGTGGTCTACTTATTTCTGCAAATAGCAATGGTTAAATTTAGTGGAATGCATAAGAATTTCTGCTGGTCAGTACACTTCATGGTTCAGTTCACCATTCCAGTTGAGACCACAATTATAATTGGTTATTCTGTATTGAGAGATCCTAACCCTGGATGGTGGCAACAAGAAAAAACCAGAGTGAACTCCAGGAAATTTAAGCCTGCCGGGAGGCCCTTTGCTCATAGAAGCCTTGCTTGTTTTTTCCTGATTTGTAAACCTTCTCAGAACTTTTTCTTTTGCTGTGAACTAGTATATGTTTGTTATGTTCTATGAATCATTGAGATGTATAAAATTTTCTTAACTTATGCTTTTCAAGTTTTTTATGAAGCCGAGTTTAATGTGAGTGTTCCACATGAACGCTGGACTAGCGTGTGAACGTTTGGAATTTACGTTGTGGCCTCAGTTAACTGCATGAACCACTGTAACAAGATACATAGTTGCTTATATGTCAGACAGCAGAATGTTTATTGTTAGCTGGTTGATAGCCTAGTGTTGAAGCGAGCTGAGCCAATGTGCCATGTTTTGCACAACTGCTTACAAGTGGGGTAGCACCAACATACTTATGTATACATTGGCGCACAGTTCTCGAACGAGTACTCTATTTCATCAAACACACACTACTCGTATGATAAACTGTGACAGCTTATTTCTTACCATGCCATATTCATGAAAAAACTAGTGAGGATGCATTTGTTTCGGCAACAATTACTCGTTCTCACCTGATTCATGAGCACACAAAAGTAGCAGCAGTTCCCATAGACGGATTCAAACAGAGTACTAGCCATAGAGGGCTCAATAACCGGCAAGGTTCGGATAATTAGACACAATCCAAACTACTATTAAACACTAGCCGGGGCAACTATTTCATGCCTCGATCTAATTTGGGATGGACACAAGATGAACCTTGCCATGAACATCATCGAGGATGTCCGAAAGCAGCTCAATCCTGTGAATCTTCATGAAGATAACCTTGTGGCCTTGCCACTCATAAACTTGTTTATGGAGGCATGCCACATCATCTTCCCGCATAAGCTTGACAAGAACAGTATGCCTCACAAACAAAGGAGTAGCTTTGAACTTCTTGTGCTTCAGTACACCCTGGCAACAGCCTGACAACAGTGAGGCTGGAATACAACTTGACATTGGTATAAGTGTAAATGGCTTCCAGGATCCAACAGCCTAAGAACGCTGTTTTCCCAGTGTGTATATTTAGGTCATCCGCCTCATAGCGAGTGACATGTACAACCACACAATCCTTGTCTGCATCAGGGCTCTAATTGAAACAGAAACAAATTCTGAATTACTTTCCAGTATAAGAAACACAAGTTATTTAAACCACTATGTATAGCATGACATCGAAGCTAATAAATTTTTGCATTATTCATCACCACATACTTAGATGAAAAACCACAATCGAGATCGGCAAAGAAGAAAATCACCTTGGGCAGCTCAGCAGGGGGGGGGGGACACATCCTCGAAGGGGGAAACTGCTCCTGCAGTGCCACGGGGGCTGTAACCTCAAATGGGGCATTGACCATCTCAGTAGTGGCCGTGAGCGTATCTGGGGTCGGCTCGGTGGCTGCCTCCATCTTCTTGGAGCTCTCTGTCTCGTGGGGATCAGCCTCCCGCATCTGCTCCAATATCGGCAGATGTTTGCCTGGTTCTCCTTGGTCCATCATGAAACTGACGAATACTAGGAGACCACTGAAAGGAAAGCACAATCGCAATGACAAGGAAACAAAAAAGAGAGTGAGGATCGGTTACTGATTTACAAAAGTTCTTTTTTTTTCTCTGAACGAAAATATACTAACATCACAGACCCGCTTACCTTCCCTTCGTTGGGAGAGAAGAACGGTGGCAGATGCGAGTGTTTTCTTTCTTGAAGACGGTGAGGGAGAAGGGCATTCAGCGAAGAGTGAAATGATGGTTGCTTCGTCCGTCAAACTTAGACTGCGGGGAGGTTGGGTTTTGTGATATGATGGCTCATTACTGCCGTGCTACGACTGGGGTGACTCTCCGCCTTCATACTGCCTTCTAATTTGGTGGATGGCATTTGGGCCCGCGTGCTGCATGGCCTGCTTGTCGGTGAACAAAAGTATAACGACATTCAGTAGAGGGAGACTTTTCGATGACCTAGGAGGAGACAGAAGCGGTATTGTATCCACTGTACTAGTAGTAATTGTTTTTCTGGGTAGCTGTAGAGTATCTCCACTATACTAGTAGTAATTATTTCTCTGGGCCCAAGACAAAACAGCCCATCAACCCTAGTAAACAGTAAAATCAATTCAAAAGCCCATATATTTACTGAATGAGAGGCGCTACCCACACCCAGCACACCGCCCCCCAAAAAACCCTGGGTGCTCTTCTTCCTCCTCACTCCCACCCACATCACGTCACCTCGCTCCACTCATACCCCCAAATTCCTCACCACACTCCTACAGAAAACCCCAGCTACCCTTCTTCCTCACTACTACAGAAAACCCCCAGCTCCCCTTCTTCTTCACTCACACTACAACTAGGCTCGTTATTCATTACTCTGCTCAAATCCATGAGCGCAACACGACGCCCTCAAGGAAATGGAGTCGGCTGACCCTAGCTCCAAGAAGATGAGGGTCCCTCCAGTGGCGACGCCTATTGTAGATCCCGCACCCGGCAGCGTGGGGAGAAGCGGCGACCCCGCCCCCACCGGATCCCAGGAACCCGTAGAATCTCGGGTGGACCGCATTAGCGATTTCCCGGACGTCGTCCCTGCAGAGATCATCCTGCTTCTCCCCGCCAAGGATTGCTTCCACACCCAAGTCCTCTCAATTCGGTGGCGCCCTCTATGACGCGTCGTGCCCCTTAATCTCGACTGTCGTCAGCTATCTCTCTTCAATGATTTTGAAATCCCCAGAGCCATCATCTCCTCCCACCAGGGCTCCGTTCAAAGCCTGTGCATCCCATCACACTACTTGAGCAAGCATACCATGCCCTGCACGATGGACGCCTAGCTAAAATCCCCTGAATTCACAGAACTATAGTTGCTTGAGTTCTACTATTCCCCTGGAAATCACCTACCACATACTGAACGCCATGTACTTGTGCCCTCAGCACCGATGTCCATCTCGCTGTTTTCCTCCTCTCTCCACACCACCACCTTTGTGCTATGCTACCTACCAGACAATCTGGTACTAAACCTTCGACTCTCATTTCTCAAGAAACTTTCACTTGTGCGGGTTCGTATATCGGAGGCCTCATTGCAGAACATCATGCACTCCAGTTGCCCTGCCCTGGAGTGCTTGGTGCTTGTTTTCACAGTTAGAATCGGTTATCTCCAAATAAAGTCACCTAACCTTGTAAGAATTGGAATTTCTTTTGACGGAAGGCAGCTCATTATCCAAGATGCCCCTTCACTTCAAAGGTTGATCTTTGATTCTAGTTATTCACCGTTGCAAATAATCGTCCTCTCCGCGCCTAAACTAGAGACCTTGGGTGTAATACATGATCTCTGAGCTCATTTCAATATGGTGTTTGGCTCCATAGTTCTTCAGGTACTTTATATTATCATCTACACTTGTAACCATGAGCTGCATTTTAAATTTCTACGCATAAGTTATATATCATCTTGGAGTACACATTTTGTACTAATATTATGTTCTATTCTCAATGAAGAGTTTCTCCATGGATGGCCTATCAATGGTGCTGGATTCTGTCAAGATCTTATGTATCCAAATGAGTAGTTTTGATCTGAATAAGATTATTGGCTTGTTGCAATATGCTTTCCATGTCTGGAGAAGTTGTATATAAAGGTGATAATTTCACGCACATTGGAATCCCGCATATAGTGTACTAGATTTAACCGTTCAGCTATTGCTCTTTCGACACTCTTTTTTTAGACCTTAACTGTTTTCAATATTCATGTCTATTTAGGCAACAGGACGGGGTAAGAAAGTTATAACCAATCGGTGGATTCGTAAGCATTGGGATTTTCTCACTTCTCATGAGATTCGATTGAAGACAATAACGCTATAACGATATGTAGCCAACCGTGCAAACACTAGATTTGTCACATTCTTCCTGCTGAATGCGAGGTTACTATTGTCCATCAGGCTTAAGTTTATTAGCAGCATGGTTTTGACGGATGGGTATGTTGAAGAGCAAAAAAAGGAGTTTCAGGTGGGTCAAAGAGCTTCAAAACGTGTCGGGCTTCTATTTACATCATATTGTGGTCATAATCTAGTAAATTTTACGACCCAGGATGTTCATTCTATGGACCTGACCAATCCATTTGACTGTGACTACCGAAAACAGTGCTGGAGTTAGATGTTGTTGCCCTTTTCAATTTGGGTTTTGTGTAAACCTGATGAACAATTAACCCTCGTGCTTTTGTACAGTTTGTAAGCTGGAGTTAGATGTTCTTGCCCTTTTCAACTCGGCTGTGACTGTCATATTTTCTTTGAAACAAGGCAAAATGAGTGAATCTACACTCTAAAATATGTCTATATACATCCGTATGTGGCAGTCCATTTGAAATCATTTCTTTTGAAGCTGTGACTGTCATATTTTAAATGAGAAACAAAACAATACAGCTTCAAAATCCCATCTCCCTCAGCTTCCTCTGTTGAAGAAAACCCCAACTGGCTTCTCCCTCATCTTGTTCCTCATTTATTCAAGAAAACCCCGACCTGCTTCTAGCATCATTCTTCTCTCCCAATGAAGGAAAGGTGAGTGCATTAATGGTGTTGATTCTGGCCAAGGCCCAGTCTTGCAACCCCAAAACTGATTCTATAACTCCCTCTCTATTCTTCTTTTGGGTTTGTGACTATGGTTTATTTTCTTTTATTTCTATTTGACAGTTTCTTGATGGACCCTGGAGCACCGGCCGAAGTGATGTGTATGGTCTGGCCAAAACCGTGGCTCTGGCCAAAACCGTCGAGGCTCAGGGTACGAAGAAACGCAAGCACCCTGCCGAGACTAGCCTAGACAAGCTCAAGGCCATCACCCTGTCCAAGGCCCCCTCGATCTCTCCGGGATCCCTCGTTAAGCAAGTCCAGGTAATATCTCTTCTTGACGATCTTTTTCTCGATCTTGATCGCGTTTTTTCATCTAACACACAGTACTAGTACTAGTAGTACAACTTGCTGGGTGATCTAGCATGTGATTTTTGTGTGCCAAATGACGGTTGTAAATTCCTCTTTTGACAAAACATGCGAGAGGTTGACACTGATTTCTAATAGATTACTTTCAACTACTTTATGAACATCAATTCTACCTTTGAAGAGAGTATATTATCCTCAGTAACTTGTATCATGGATATTGCAAGTAATCCCTCTGCTCTCATGCCTTCGAAGACATGTTCTAGTGTCTTTGTTCACTCATATCTATGTGTATATGTAATCTTATATGGAGTAAAATATCAAAAATCATATTATATTTCTAAACGGAGGTAGTAATAAAACATTTGGTTTCTGTTTGAATTTGAACCTGGTCCGCGGTGGAGATGAAGTTCTCAAAGTCATGCCGTGTGAACTGGAGAACCTGAGGATGAGTTCTACTACTAAACTATCTAGCTGCTGTGTCCTTGTCGTCATGTGTCCTGAACTAGTGTTTTCCAGTAGCATTGTTGTCAGGCGTGTTCTCGAGGGTGTACTTCACCACAACAATTTCCTAGTTGTGCTTTTGATTATGAAGGGTGTGGTTCTTGTAAAGCTTCCTGACAAATCTGATGCAGACTCTCTTCATCGTCATGTTTATGAGTGGAAGGACCACTCTATTAGGTTCTCCAAGGTTGACGAGATGGTGATGGTGCCGATAGATATCTCTCACGAAGTCCATGGCCTAGTCAGTTATGCGGGGCACATCCCGTAGGTCGGTGGCAAGAAATAGTCTGCAGAGTTTAATTAGTGCAACATTGCTTGTCTGTAGTAAGTACTGTTGTTTAGTACTTGATTTGTGTGTGTGTGTGAACCCTGTATTGTTTAGTACTGCCGCTTTTGTTGTGTGGTGAGTCATGAGAACACTTTATGTTAATGTCTTCCAACTCAATTCAGTCTGCATATTTTGAAGTATCCAGATCATCTTTTTTGTGAGGACGGTTTATCAATTATGGTTACACTCCAATATCTCTATGCATTGCAGGGTTTATCGCACCCATCAGGATTTCTAGTCCCATGGATGTTCAGTCCGTACGATTTGTCACGACCTTTGGACTGTCCAGCTTGCGGAGTAAGCAGGGGCCCTGCATGCCACGTGTAATTGGACGATCAATCTTCTGTTTACAACTTGAACATAGTGATTTCCTGGTAAGGATCCACTCGTGCTCATCAAGTAAATATTATTGATTTACTGTCTAAATCTTATTGATTTAATTTCATGTTTTCTTACTTTTGCTGCAATTTTATGATGCAGGTTTTTCCATGTCACATTCGTCACAGAATAAAACCGTTTGGTTTGCTCTATGATGGTTATTTTTGCATGTTTCACTTCTTATGTCGTGTCAGTAACGAAGGCACTGTCCATCGCTTATATTAATTGACACAATTGGATCAGTCTGTTGTTTGAGTACAATCTGAAGCCCTATGATGAACTGCAGTTTGGTTTAACAAACACGCTAGAATTAGTCCTTCTCGCATTTAAAAGAAATGAAGAAAAAGACTAGATCAAGGTCACGGAGCCTAGTCAGGTTAGAAAGCTGATCATAGCAGACCTGAGACGATTGTTGTTGTCTCACACATCGTTCCTACCTTCAGCAAGAGATCGAGCACCGACACCTTCTCTGGCAGCACTTGCTCTAGTACTGACAGCGGTAGCAGCTCAGTCCACCTGAGGATTGGGCACCGACTGCATCAACAGATCAGGCTGGTCTACCAGAGGATTGGGCATCGACACCGGCACCTGCTCCAACACTAGCACGAGCTCCACAAGGAGCACCATCTCCAGCAGTAGCAGCGGCACTACCAGTCACAATGGCTTCGACACCTGCACCAACACTTGAAGTCGCACTTGCATCTGCTCTGGCCCGTACAGCGGCAACGGAACCAGCACTTGCACTGGCAACAGACTGGGTTGTAGTTTGCACTACATATACCAAAGTCCTTACAAAACTGACATCTCCACCTTCTTGGTATGCATTAGCTTCCCAAGTGCTTCGTTCTTTTTTCTTTCCATGTTGTTTCACATGATTCACTGTATTGATCCAACTATTTGTGTATGTCTTGTTGTTTGCAAATAGAGAATTCCTAGAGCAGTAGGGTGTCATTCAACAATCCGAGCGACCGTGGCCAAGTTTCTCTTACCATGCGCAGCCTTGGTGTGAATGAACGTGCTCAATATACCATAAGTACAAAGGATGGTCACATGATGATTGATGCTAAAGGATGGTCAAGGTTCAAATCTAAATCAAATCTTGCGGTATGGGATGATGTCAAAATCAAACTTTCTCGGCAAGGAGAGCTGGTCCAAATCAACTTTGAAGTTCTTCAGTAGCAGCACACAACTAACAAACTGATCTATCCTCCAAGAGATTTTGATGTAATAATATGGCATGGTGAAACAAGTGTCATGTGTGTATGAGTAGTACTACAATATTATTTATCATGTAGGATATCGTTGATAGAATTGCAACTCTAATTGCTGGTTAGGAACTGTCATTAGATTTCATTCTAACAGTTGTCGCGCTTTATTCAATTTTCTGTATTCGCCTTGCGACAACATCTAAAAGTTGCGCTGTACCGATTGCTTGCAATATGAAATGCGCTGAGGTAGAACACATGGGCCCCCAAACATGCCGGCCCACCGGTCTGTGGCCCAAAGTCCAGAACCGTGAACCCGTCTAAGTATTATATTCTCAGGGGAACCCCCATATTATGTTATATATATATTCCCCTTGATTTTTCTTATGTATAAAGTTGTGATAAAAAAGATTTCTATATTTCTTTATAGAGGGAGTATCTCTGTATCAAAAATATATTTATGTGTAACTAATTACTCCTGCCTTTCTACTTCCTTTCGCTGATATGTGGGGCATCTGGCAACGGGGTCCACGTGCCATGCACCAAATTAGAGTGCACAACTGCACGGTAGACTCACCCCGGTCGTAGCGCCACAGTAATGCCCAATGAGCCATCAAATCACAAAACCCCCCACCTTTCCAGCTTTAGCAGTAAGCTGGACGGACGAAGCAACAATATTTCACTGGGCCTGAATCCCCTCTCCTTGTCTGCTTGTTCAGAGAAAACTCCCTCTCTCACTGGACCTGAATCCCCTTCTCCCTCATCTTCTTGTTCAGAGAAAACCCGCTCTCAGCGATTGCATAGGGTTTTCTCATGGAGAACCAGGTATGAATTCTTCATCCATCCCCGATAAATCCAAGTCCTTGGTCGTGGGTAATCCTAGGATGTCAGCCGCCGTCGTTGATGCATTTTTCTTCCTACTGAATCTGGTGTGTTTCATTTGCAGTGCCCAAAGTGCGAGGACCCTACAGGTTTCTGCGCCCTCGGCGAGACACCACACTTGTTCCTTCCCATCCTAACACATGATTTTAAAACGCTCACAATATGTTCCTAGAATCCTCTTTTCTATCCGGGATGGTGGGATTTTTTGAACATGCTGTCGACTAATTTGGAAATTTGGATTGCTATATTTTGGATAAAAGGTACTAGTACCATGGTCAACACTGACGTGAAGGAGGAAATTATTTCTTGATTTGGATAGAGAATACATTGTGTTCTCATATTATTTTTTCCTACAGTGTATTCCTTGGTTTGCTAGAACGCATGTACTCAAGATGGTCGGCCTTGCCATAACTGAATACACCAGTTTAATGGTCACATTAAGACAAGCCATGGATATAACTTCCGAGTTGGGTTCATGAACCAAGAAGATCGCTGCTTTTTTATGGCCGAACTTGGAAACTTTCTCAAGTGTTACGGACTTAAAGTTGGGGCACAAATGTTGATGGAAATAGCAGAACCTGGTCTCATCTTCACTATGATCTTCCACCCCGACGTCATTCCAGTAGTTCATCCATGTTAGTTTTGTATCTGGTTCTTGCTTGTTGCCTCGATTACTTCTTAATTCACCTATTCTATCTAACTAATCACAATTTAACTTTAAAAGTAGCAATGATTTGTGATTCACTTCTCTCATGAAGATGCTACTTCTAACTAATATTTCTTATAATTGCTGACACGTGTAGGTTATTTCAAAGTTAAGAATGCTATTTGTTGGTTATTCTATAAGAACTCAACTATTACTGATGGCACTGAAGTTGACTGGGACGACATCCACAAGTTCCTACACTTTATTGATCATCTATAGGTCCTTGTGGGGCGTTTCAATGGTGGAAGGCCACGTGGGATATGTGTGCCACTGCTGCACACGTTGAATAGGTCCAACTGTGTCGAGAAACTTATGGTATGAGCTGTTTTCTGTTATATATGTTGTTCATAAACTCTTGCTTATACACAATTTTACATTTGTGATCTTCTTGAAACTGAAACTGCCCAGTTTTATTGTTCCTATACAGTTGCCTGACCATGCGGGTCAGACTTGCGCTTGGTCACAACATGATGTTTACGTCAACCTACTCCATTCCCCTTGGAGGTGAAAAGATACTTATTCATGGGTGGTCTCAAATAATGAAGTCCCGCCCATCTTGGAGAATAGCACAGAAGGTTATGCTCATGCTTTTCCATGGCTCTAAAGCGAATATCATATTTATTAACCACATTGCAACATGAAACCGCTGTCAGAAGGTTGTGGATGCGCGGGGTGGCACCTGGGCCTTTTCCTGGGGCTTGGTGGCCTCACCCTTAGTTAACTATAGGAAAAGTAGCACTGTTCGAGGCATGCTTTGTACGGTTGAACCTGTATAAGTACTCATACTGATTTCAGCTATGGTTGTTAAGTGCCCCTTCTGGTTTCAGTTAAGGTTGTTAAGTACTCCTGCTGCTTTTACAGTATAACGTGTTTCCTCAGTATCGTCTTCTTCCAACCACCAAAACCAACCCAGCGCCAACGGGGCCGCATGCTTCCGCCTCCCACCGCTGGCTACGCCTCAGCGCAGGCATCGCTGCCCCACCGTCTCCTAAATCGTTAATGCAGGCGTCCGAGGCCTCTCCATCGTCCTCCATGCGCTTGGTGCGCTCGCCGCGTGATACGTCTCCGTCGTATCTACTTTTCGTACCTCTTTTCCTCTTGTTTAGGACTCTAATTTGCATGATTTGAATGAAACTAACCCGGACTGACACTATTTTCAGCAGAACTACCATGGTGTTGTTTTTGTGCAAAAATAAAAGTTCTCGGAATGAAAGAAACTTTGCCAGGATTTTTTATACAATAAAAGAAAATATCTGGAGCCAATAACCACCGGAAGGGGCCACATCGGTGGGCACAACCCACTAGGGCGTGCCACCCCTCCAGGCACGCCCAGGTGGGTTGTCCCCGCCTGGTGGCCCCGAAGGCCCTGAAACCAACGCTATAAAATCCTAATTTTCCAGAAAAAATTGGGGAGAAAGAATTATTGCATTTCACGAGACGGAGCCGCCGCCGTCTCTTGTACTTCACCGGGATGCCAGATTTGGAGTCCATTTGGGGCTCCGGAGAGGGGGATCTTCGATCTTCGTCATCACCAACACATATCCATCGCCAATTCCATGATGCTCCCCGCCGAGAGTGACTAATTCCTTTGTAGGCTCGTTGGTCACTGAGGAGTTGGATGAGATTGATCATGTAATCGAGTTAGTTTTGTTAGGGCATGATTCCTAGTATCCACTATGCTCTGAGATTGATGTTTCTATGACTTTGCCATGCTTAATGCATGTCACTTTTGGCCCAGGTGCCATGATTTCAGATCTGAAATGTTTATGTTATCACCATTATATCCATGTTCTAGATCCGATCTTGCAAGTTATAGTCACCTACTAGGTGTTATGATCCGGCAACCCTGGAGTGACAATAGTCGGGACCACTCCCGGTGATGACCGTAGTTTGAGGAGTTCATGTTTTCACCGTGCGTTAATGCTTTGTTCCGGTTCTCTATTAAAAGGAGGCCTTAATATCCCTTAGTTTCCAATAGGACCCCACTGCCACGGGAGGGTACGGCAAAAGATGTCATGAAAGTTCTTTCCATAAGCATGTATGACTATTTATGGAATACATACCTACATTATATTTATAAACTGGAGCTAGTGCCGTATCGCCGTAGGTTATGACTGTCTCATGATGAATATCATCCAATGAATCACCGATCCAATGCTTGCGAATTTACCTTATATTGCTCTTGCTAAGGTACTACCATCGCTATTGCTATCGTTACTGCTACGAAATCATTGCTATCACTGTTGCCGTTACTATTGCTATTGCTACTACTATCAAAACTATCACATTACTGTGCTACTAATCACTTTGCTGCAGATAATTAATCTCTAGGTGTGGTTGAATTGAAAACTCAGCTTCTAATACTTGCAAATATCCTTTGGCTCCCCTTGTGTCGAATCTATAAATTTGGGTTGAATTCTTTACCCTCGAAAACTGTTGCGATCCCATATACTTGTGGGTTATCAAGACCTTTTTCTGGCGCCATTGCCGGGGAGCCTAGCTATATTTGTTGAGTTACTTGGGATTATTATCATATTATCTCTATGAAGAATCTAAAGGATGCTAAGACTAAGATTTTTCCCACTAAGACGTGGGGAGGTAAGGAACTGCCATCAAGCTCCGCTTTAGATTTACCTTCTATTAGAAGTAAACTTGCAATACCACCACATGCTATTAATTCTGATATGTTGCAAGTTGTCGGTGTCAAAACCGGCGGATCTCGGGTAGGGGGTCCCGAACTGTGCGTCTAGGCGGATGGTAACAGGAGACAAGGGACACAATGTTTTACCCAGGTTCGGGCCCTCTCGATGGAGGTAAAACCCTACGTCCTGCTTGATCAATATTGATGATATGGGTAGTACAAGAGTAGATCTACCACGAGATCAAGGAGGCTAAACCCTAGAAGCTAGCCTATGGTATGATTGTTGTAATGTATGTTGTCCTACGGACTAAAGTCCTCCAGTTTATATAGACACCGGAGAGGGCTAGGGTTACACAGAGTCGGTTACAATGGTAGGAGATCTACATATCTGTATTGCCAAGCTTGCCTTCCACGCCAAGGAAAGTCCCATCCGGACACGGGACGGAGTCTTCAATCTTGTATCTTCGTAGTCTTGGAGTCCGACGGATATTGATAGTCCGCTGTCCGGACACCCCTAGTCCAGACTCCTCAAGAGTCCCGAACCAGGCTTCAATGACGGTAAGTCCAGTAGCGTTTATAGTCTTGGCGTTGCAAAGGCGGGTTCTCCTTCAAATTCCATGTACCGATTTAACGTTGTCCAGCTTCATCTTGAATATCGTGTTCCTCGGCTTCTCGCCAAATAATGGCCCTCTTCCACGCGTCGCATCGAATGCGAAAAGCCAGGGTGTCTTTTGCATTTCACCCCCCAATTGTGCGAGTCGCCCGCCTATAAATGAGGCAAGAATCCAGATCCAAACCACACCGTCTTCCTCCCGCGAATACTCCATCGAAGCGCCTTTGACCTAGAAATCCATTCCACCATGGATCGTCAACGCGGCTCTTCTTCAAGCGCTCCCAGCCCACCGCCGGGGAATTGGAGGAGGTGCTCTATTTTTCTCAACGAGCTAGTGAAGCTCCAAACGGGGGGGATTCCTCCCTCCGCCCTTCATGGTCCCAGTCCGGGCCGGACTGGTTACTTATCAAGGTGGGGGACAAAGGAGGACACCCAAGCCCCAATAAGGGGAGCGAGTATGTTTTGTCCCTTATCCGATAAGGGACTCGGATTTCAATACATCCGCTCCTCCGCTGGCTCCTCAAGTTCTACGGACTCCAGCTCCACCACCTCACGCCCGCCTCTGTCACCGCATATCGCGGCTACGAGCTCCTTGCGAGCTATTCCCGGCATCGAGCCCCATTTCGCTTTGTGGAAGAGGCTGTTTTGCCTCGCACTCGCTCTCACCAGGGGTCCATATATCAAGTGGGCGGCGCCAATATGGCGATCGCCGGACCGGATACCTATCCGGCACTCCCAAGAAGGCGTCCAAGATCGCCCTCGAGTGGTTTTATATAGGAGACGCCCATTGCTGCACCCGCCGGATCGGCCTCCGGAGTTTAGTGCTGCTCCCTTGAAGAACGCCACCGGCGCCCATGAGCCCCGATTGAGGAAGACAAGAGCGTCCACTACTTGATGGGCCGGATAAGATTAATGGCTCATTCCGGCTTGACCATGATCGGAGTCATGGCGACATGCATCAAGCGAGGGGTACAACCACTGCAATACAGAGGCCACCCCATGTGGGATTTCAACGTGGAAGACGATGCTACCCGGCACGGCCGCAAAGGGCCGGATTCGACCGAGGATCTGGTGAAGATCCTGTCTAGCCTGTACAAGGGGGAGAAGGAGGATTTCCTTCGAACGAACCCTTTGAATGGGTTTTCCATGATCGACCCCAAAGGATGGGTAAGTGAACACCTTGAAGGGCTCAACCCATGCTTTCGAAGTTTAAGCTTCTTACATTATGTCTTCGGCGCAGGATCTACGCCGGACTGTGGAGGACATGGTGAGTCCTGCTCCGCAACCCGAGGATCCGTAGGATCCTCGATCCGCCTCCAAGAGGACCCGACATCGGGTGGAGCTGATCGACGGGTGTATCACCAGCTCAGATAGACAATGCTTTGTCGCCATTACGGCGGACTACCCCGGCTAAGTCCGCTTCCTGTGACCGCGATCAAGTCCGACACCATTATCTCATCCCTGCCCATTTCGACCTTCACGAACGATTGTATTTTGCAGAAGCGCCTTTACGGCAGAAGCCGAGCCAGCACGCGGCCGACCAACAGAGGTCATCCAACCAAAGAAAGGAAAAGGAGTGCAAGGCGGACGGAAACGCCGCCGCAAAGGTATAGCTCAGATTTGAATTTTTAGAGCAACGCCCGAGGAAACGCCCGAGTGCTCATGATCTTTAGAGAAAAGCGCCACGGACTACGAGCGCAGGAATTGCCAATCGACCAACACCGCCAGCTCCAGCGCCCGCCTCGAGGGGGAGGCAAGCGCAAGACGCGAGCGGATCCTTCTCCAACGGAGGATATCGACAGATCGTCCGCCACCAAGTCTAAGGTGGAGAGCGCCATGAACCATAGGCGCCACGACAAGATTTCAAGAAGCGTGCTTTTCCCCGAGGCATTGGATGCCTTTAACGCAGGGGACGCGATCTCCGTGCTGCTCAAAATGGTTTTACCAGAGCTACGGAGCAAGATGTGAAAGACATACGGGTAAGGGAATTTTAATGGTTGTACATACCAAGAGCCTCCGAGACTTAAAGTAGTTATGCTAACTGATTTAAGGATCATTGGAAATTTCAGCACTTAAAGAGAAGAACGCCCACTGTCTCTGGAGCTGCAAGATTGCAAGGCCCAACTTGAGGTCAAGATTTGTCGCCGCAGGAGGAGACGGAAAGACCCTCCTGGTAACACATTTTATTAATAAATATAAGCGATGTGCGGCGGCACGCCAGTCTAATAATGACATTGCGGTACCGCGACAAGATCCGGACAGTAAGATTGCTACGCCACTAAAGGTCGGCGAGAGTGTGCTGAATAGGGTTCAGCAGAAAGGAACAAGCTCCAGATGCCAACGCCAAGCTCGGAGAAGAGCTGAAAGGCGCCAGCCGAGCTGTCCGGCTCCATTAAGGAGAATCAGCGGCTTGCCGCGGCATTTATAGTAGTGCTTGAGCGAACTCTTTTGAAAAGAAGAGTTCGGCGAGGAAGTATTTTGACATGATATGTCTTGTAGGTATACTCACGGGTCGCCCCGCAGAGGAGATGCCCATATCAATGGGTGATCAACTTCCGAACTGTTGCAGCTACTCGAACGAGTTCGACAGCAACGAGCGGCATCGCTCAGCTTTATGGCCAGCCTCACCCTACCCGAGGGCCTCGGGAGCTTGGCGAAGAAGCTGCAGGAGAGGCGCAAGAGCCCGCTTGTGGAAGATTTCGCTTGCCGTCAAGGTGCCGAGGATGCTTGGGCCATGGTGAACACGCTGTACAAGAAGGCGGATCCCAACCACATGGCGAAGTTGGACCGGTGGGGCCCGATGGGAAGGAGATCCTGTGAGTTTAGTGTACAGCCAAGTAGAGTTGGCTGCTAAATTTTCCCAACGGATCAGAACTAGACAGCCTGTTAGACGGGATTGAGGAGGAATACAATCAAGAATTTGACAATGTATGTTATCCTTTAAAGTGACATGTGAAATGCCTTCTAGCCGGATTGTAGATCGCTTGTCTTTGCCGACCTTTTCGCTTCGACCTCGGGACCCTAGAGTCCGCAGTGTGTCCAATACCTTTTGGTTAAGAAACAACCGTGGTATGCATGGAGACCAAAGTAGGGGTCATTAGTGCTTTATCGCATAAGTGCCCAACTAGTTATGTTATATTACATGGTTAGTAAGAAACATCTTCCAGGAGAATAGTTCCGTTAAGGGTTCCTTTCTTGGGAGGCATGCCCTAAAGTGCATGTCCGACTGCAAAGAAAGCGAGAAACATCCGGGGCAAATAGATAAATAGGTAAAAGTCATCTTTTAAGTCACCGATCAATATTCCCTTAAGAACGCGAGCTTTAGGCTTCACCCACCGAGGTACACATCCGGTGACCCAGCAGAATAATCGCAGGTGCTCCTTTACCTCCTAGCCGAACAATCGGGAACATAGGGTAAGCACAGAGCCGCAACCCAGCTTGGCCAAAACTTAAGTCATATCGATGCATATAATGGCGAGTAAAAGGTACATGTGGAAGCGTGACACATGTGGTGGGTATAAAACCCGTATAATTGAGCTTCTGTAAAAGAAGCCCCAGAATAATGAGTGCGGATGGCACATCATGCGTATGCAAAGAACGCAAAAATAGGCCCTAAGGGCTTTTAAGTGAAAAGGATAAAAGAGAAACAAAAGACAGCCAAGTGTAAAAGTTTGACGGGGAAGGGACGAACTCTTAGTCCGGCGCTAGGCATAGAATCGCTCGGAGGCGGGCTGCGCTCCATGGGTTCGGCTCGAGTCGGTGATCCGACGATTTCAGACGGTATGCTCCGCCGTCAAGACTTGATCGATAATGAAGGGCCCTCCCATTTGGGCTTGAGCTTGTCCTTTTCTTGTCCGCAGCGAGAACTAGTTCACCAACGTTGTAAGTCTTGGCCCGCATTTCTACTTTGATATCTTCGGCCTGCTGCCGATAGAATGTGGAACGAGCCTTCGCGACGCCACGCTTCTTCCTCCAATGTGTCCAAGCTGTCCCACCGATCAAGCTCGGCCTCTCTTTCCTCATACATGCGCACTCGAGGTGAGTCATGAATAATGTCACAGGCAAGACTGCCTCACGCCGATACCATAAAAATGGTGTGAATCCGGTAGTACGGTTAGGCGTTGTCCGCAGCCCCCGTGAGTACGGAGTCGAGCTCCTCGACCCATTGTGTGTCGGATTTAGTGAGTGACCTCACTAGTCCGGGTTTAATGCCGCCATTATTAGACCATTTGCTCTTTCCACTTGACCGCTGGTTTGAGGGTGATAGATCGACGATAGTCGAGCTTGATGCCCATATTTTTGCACCATGACTTAACCTCGCTCGGCTGTGAAATTCGTGCGTTGTCGTTGATGATGCTATGGGGACTCAGAACGTGTACCACCCCGATATAAAGTCTATCACTGGTTCGGACTCGCCCGTTTTGACCGGTTTGGCCTCTATCCATTTGGTGAACTTATCCACCATGACCAATAGGTACTTTTTCTTGTGGGTTCCCTTTAAGGGGTCCAACCATGTCAAGCCCCTGCACCGTGAACGGCCGGTAATGGGTATTGTTTTGAGGGTGGTGGGTGGCATATGGCTCGATTAGCAAAGAGCGACAACCAACGTATCGCCGACCAAGTCCCGTATGCGTCGCCCGAGCCGTCGGCCAATAAAATCTCAGACGGAATGCCTTTCCTACAAGGGCCCGGGCTGCTGCGTGGTGTCCGCCTAGTGCGGCATGAATTTCAGCCAGGAGGTTTCGCCCTTCTTCTTCGGAGATACACCTTTGAAGGACTCCGGTGGTACTTTTCTTATAAAGTTCTCCCTCATGGACCTTGTAGGCCTTCGATCGCCGGACTATGTAGCGGGCCTCATTTTGGTCTTCGGGAAGTTCCTGCCTAAGTAAGTAGGCTAGGAAAGGTTATGTCCACGCGGCGATTACTGCCATTATGATGTGGGCGGAGGGTGTTATGTCATCTGCCGAATCACCGGTTGGTGCGGTTTTCTCCGGTTTGTCGCTACCGGGCTCCTCTTCCCATAGTACGGATGGCTTGAAGAGCCGCTCCAGAAGATATTTGGAGGACAAGATCACGCCGCACCGATGCGTGCGGGGCGCCGGCCGCTTGGTTATTATCTCGGCTATGTGATGGAATTTGAGTCCTTCAAACCGAAATGACATGTTTAGGACAGCGCTGCGATATGCTGCCATTTTCGATCCTTGGCGTCAAGTCTCCGCTTATTTGGGATATTGCAAGGTTTGAGTCCTCGCGCACCTCTAGGCGTTGAATGCCAATGGAGACCGCCATCCGGAGACCATGTAACAGGCCTCAGATTCAGCTGCATTGTTGGAGTCCGTGTACATTATTTGAAGTACATATCGGATCAGATCTCCGGTGGGGACGCCAAGACGACGCCAACCCCCAAGGCGGCCAACATTTTGGAGCCGTCGAAATGCATAGTCCATTGGAGTATGCGCCGCACTTTTAGGGAGTTCGCTTCATCCATTCGGCGATGAAGTCAGCCAAAACTTGTGACTTTATAGCTCGTCGGGTTTGTAAGTGATGTCGAATGGTAAGAGCTCAATGGCCCATTTTGCTATCCTTCATGTTGCGTCGCGGTTATTTATAATGTCATTGAGTGGTACTTCAGAGGCCACTGTTATCGAGCACTCTTGAAAGTAGTGCCGGAGCTTTCGAGACGCCATGATCACCGTGATATGCTATCTTCTCGATAGTGCGGTAACGGATTTGCAGGGGTTAACACAAAGGATACAAAATACACCGGTTTTGAAGAGGGAATTTATGCCCTTCATCGCTCGCTCGACGATGAGGACTGCGCCATAACTCGATGTGTTGCTGTGATGTATAACAACATTGGTTCGCCCAGAGTGGGCGCAGCCAGACCGGATTTGTTGCCAAGATGGCCTTTATTTCTTCGAGTCCCAAGAAGGCGGCATCCGCCCACTGGTGTTCGTGCGCCGAGGAGGCGATAGAGGGCAACGCCTTTTCTCCTAAATGGGAGATAAAGCGCTTAAGGCTGCCACGCATCCCGTTAATTTTGTATTTGTTTGAGGTCTTTTGGAATATCCAACCGTGACAGCTCGGATTTTGGCCGGATTTGCTTCAATTCCTCTACCGGATACGATGAAGCCCAGCAGCTTTCCTACCGGTACGCAAAACGCATTTTTCCGGATTCAGCTTGATGTCATATGCTCCGAGGTTGTCGAATGTGAGCCTCAAATCGCCTACTAAAGTTTCGACATGTTTTGTTTTGACGACTCGCCATCTACGTATGCGCCGACTCTTTTGTCGATCCGGGTGGCGGACATGTTTGAATCATGCGCCGATATGTTGCGCCGGCGTTTTTGAGTCCGGGGCATCGTGTTGAAGCGAAATGGTCCATATGGAGTGATAAATGCCGCTATGCGGCTTGGTTCGCTTCCGCCATCTTGATTTGATGATAGCCGTAGTATGCGCCCAGAAGCACAACGAATCGTGCCTCGTGGCGCCGATAATTTGATCGATGCGGGGAGAGGAAGGATCCTTTGGGCAAGCTTTATTGAGGTCTTTAAAATCGACACGAGGCGCCAGGATTTATCCTTCTTGGTACCATCACCAAATTTGCTAGCCAGTCCGGATGTTTGATATCTCTAATGAATCCGCTTGCAATAGTTTGGCTAGCTCTTCTCCCATTGCCTCGCCTTTTGGGCTCGGAAAATCGTCAAGAGCCTGTTTGATCGGCTTGAATCCTTTAGGATGTTTAGGCTGTGTTCGCCAACTCGCGAGGGATTCCGGCATGTCCGAAGGATGCCAAAGCGAAGATATCCCAATTTTCCCGGCGAATTCGCGCAGGGCGCGTCTACTTCGGGTTCAACTGTGCCCCAATGGAGGCCGTTTTGTTGGGTCCGCTGGATGGACCTGGAATTTTATTATCTCGCTCGCTGGTTTGAAGGAGGTGGACTTGGATCTTTTATCGAGTATCACATCGCCCCTGTTCACCGTGAGCGCAGCGTGGTGAGTTCCTCTGCCGCTAAGGCTTTGGATAGTGCCTCGAGGGCTAGTGCGGCTGTCTTGTTTTCGGCGCGAGTGCTATGTCCGGATCACTAGCGAGAGTGATTATTCCGCCGGGCCTGCATTTTGAGCTTCATGTACCCGTAATGAGGTATTGCTTGAAAATTGTGAATGCCTCTCGCCCTAATATGGCGTGATACCCATCGCTGAACGAGGCCACCGAACGTGACTTCTTCGGATCTGTAATTGTCCGAGAGCCAACACCACATCGAGTGTGATTTTTCCGTGCAGCGCTTCCGGCTAGGGATTATTCCTCTAAAGGTTGTGCTGCTTCGCCAATACGGCTCCAATCGATTTCCATTTTTCAGAGTTTCCTCATAAATGAGGTTTAGTCATTGCCGCCGTCCATGAGGACTTTTGTCACCGAAAGCCGCCCACTATGGGACTAAGTACCAAAGTGGTGGGGCTCGTTGTTCGGAATGTGGGCTCGTCGCCGGCATTGAAGGTAATAGCTGTGTCGCTCCATGGATTTGTTGCTACTTGGTAGACTTCGCGAAGTTCGCCGATTGTTCGCTTTGATATTATTTGATGCGAAAGTCTCAAGACTGCTGATACCGTCTTTGGTATTGTTGGAGTGGTTTCGAGCTAGAAGCTCTTCGCCACTTTTGGCCACCGCCGTAATATCCAACATGCTCGGGCTATGTATTGGGACGGCTCCCACCGTATTATGAAGCTTACAGGTCCATTGAGCCATCCCTCCAAAGACGGTTCCGCTTCCTTATTGGGTTTTTGTTTTTCGCTTTTGCATCCGGGGCCCGAGTGTAAGGCGCCTTTATCATGGACTGGGTTTGGGGCGGATTATCCCAAAATTGATTTTCGGTTTTTCGAAACTCTCCATCGCACAAGATTTTCGCATAATGGATGCCGATCGGTGAAGCGTAATTTTGCGATGATCAATGGCGCTTAGTATTCCCTTGTCCGTGCGCTTATTATGAAGATTGATATTGCGCTTTCCTCTCGGCAGTCCTTTATCCCGTCCATAACCAGGAGGAATCGCCCAAGAGTGATGTACTTTGCTTCAAAGAGGCTCTTGCCGATAGAGATAGATCGCATATGTCCGGGCGGGTGGGTGGAATAAAATCCGGATCCCTGCCCATCTTGAGGCTCAAAGGCCAAGGGGTTTCCGAATTGAAGTTTGGTTTGTCGGGACAATCCAACAGTCCGGGAGATGCATGATTTTAATTTCAATGCTCGATCAAGTCCGCCCCCGCTGAATCCGCATGGAGGGTTCGGAATCCGGACATGAATTGTTTTCAACACCGCAAAGAGTTGCCATATTGCTCCTCTACCACTGCGACGTGGTGGGTGGCCTGGGAAGAGTTAATCTCTCTCAGATCGGTTTTAAGCCCAATCTGGTTGTAGTCCGTAGCGACTCCTAGGGCGGCAATGCGATCCAAGAGCTCGTTAACAGCATTTAGAGCTCTATTGATCTAACTGCTCGGCAGCTTTAGGGCTGACGCGAAGATTGCTTTCGACGACTTGAGAAGTCATTGCCGAAGCGGCGGCGGACAAAGCGGTCATGAGAAACCACCAAGCCGGATAGTTTGGCCGCGCCAAGGCCCTCCGGCGAAAAACACCGCCTTTGAAGACGGGTGGAGGCATCCGCTTATCGGTGACGACGAGGAACTCTCAATGAAAGCACCAATGTCGGTGTCAAAACCGCGGATCTCGGTAGAGGGTCCCAAAGCAAGCGCCTAGGCTGATGGTAACAGGAGACAAGGGACACAATGTTTTACCTGTGTTCGGGCCCTCTCAATGGAGGTAAAACCCTCGCCCCGCTTGATTAATATTGATGATATGGGTAGTACAAGAGTAGATCTACCACGAGATCAAGGAGGCTAAACCCTAGAAGCTAGCCTATGGTATGATTGTTGTAATGTATGTTGTCCTACGGACTAAAGCCCTCTGGTTTATATAGACACCGGAGAGGGCTAGGGTTACACAGAGTCGGTTACAATGGTAGGAGATCTACATATCCGTATTGCCAAGCTTGCCTTCCACGCCAAGGAAAGTCCCATCCGGACACGGGACGGAGTCTTCAATCTTGTATCTTCGTAGTCTTGGAGTTCGGCGGATATTGATAGTCCGGCTGTCCGGACACCCCCTAGTCCAGGACTCCCTCACAAGTTGTTGGTGATGCTACTTCTGCTATGAATGCTACTCATGATGATGCTAGTACCTAGCTTGATGATGATGTGCCACTAGGTGAATTTTTGATGAATTAATTGCTAGAGTAAGATAACATGATATTGTTGAAACTGATGATGAGCTTGAAACTGAAAATCTTGAAACACCTACTAGAACTGGTCCTCCTAGATATGAATTTCCAAAGGTACCGGAAGGTTATGCTATGAGTGAGGAGGCAACTAGAGATATTCTTGCTTGTAAGGATAGTGATGATCTAGAGAAACTATTATGCAAGTATAAAGAAAGATCTTTGAATGCTAGAATGAAATGTGATCCTAAGTTTGCTACTTCACCTATCTTTATTGATGATAAGGATTATGAATTCCCTTTTGACCCAGAGTTAATTACTTTGGTTGAATTTGATCCTTTCCATGGTTATGAAAGTGAAACTATTCTGGCACATCTTACTAAGTTGAATGATATAGCTACCCTTTTTGCTCATGATGAGAAGATTCGCTATTATTATATTCTCAAGTTATTTCCGTTCTCATTAAAGGGTGGTGCTAAAGCTTAGTACAATACTCTTGCTCTTGGTTGTGTCCGTAGTCCCCAGGATATGATTTATTACTTCTCTGAAAAATATTTCCCTGCCCATAAGAAGCAAGCTGCCTTGTAGGAAATATTTAACTTTGTGCAAATTGAAGAAGAGAGTCTCCCACAAGCTTGGGGGAGGCTTCTCCAATTTCTTAATGCTTTTCCTAATCATCCTCTTAAGAAAAATGAAATACTTGATATCTTCTATAATGGACTAACCAATGCTTCTAGGGATTTCCTAGATAGTTGTGCTGTTTGTGTTTTCAGGGAACGAACTATTGGGCAAGCTGAGGAATTATTGAATAACATATTGAAAATTATGATGATTGGACTCCTCCTGAAACACCTATTAAACCCACTCCGAAGAAGAGGGGTATCTTATAGGTTAATCCTGAAGATATGCAAGAGGCAAAGAAATCTATGAAGGAAAAAAGGTATTAAAGCAGAGGATGTTAAAAATTTACCTCGTATTGAAGAAATACATGGGCTTGAAGCACCACCACCACCTAAGGTGGTAGAGGTAATATCTTTAATGAAATTCAATGATAGTGATGATCCTCATAATAAACATCCTAGTCAATGCCTTTATGAGTTTGATAATTACCTTAGAAAGCAAGATCACTTCAATGCAAATGTTATGAAACAATTGAAATACAACTCTGATATGATTACTCGCATAAGTGACTTATTATTTAGAATCTCAAATGATGTTAGAGGTGTAGGAAAACATGCCTCTATGGTTCAAACTCAGTTAGAGCAAGTTGCTAAATCTCAAAGAGAGTTACTTGATGAAATGAACAATAATATAAGTGACTTTGCTGTTAGAGTAGCAACTAGAGGAGGTAAAATGACTCAGGAACCACTTTATCCAGAGGGACACCCAAAAAGAATTGAAAAAGACTCTCAAAGAATTAACACCGATGCACCTAGTCCTTCTAAAAAGAAAAAGAAGAAGAAAAATGATAGGACTTTGCATGCCTCTAGTGAACCTGAAATGGAGAAACCTCCTGATAATGATAATGAAATTTCTATCTATGATGCTGAAACTCAAACTGGTAATGAGCACTCACCTTCTGATAATGAAAAAGATAATGATGAGGTTCATGAAGACACTCAACCTAATGATAAAGAACTAGATAATGATGTTGAGATAGAACCAACTATTGATCTTGATAACCCACAACCCAAGAATAAAAGATATGACAAAAGAGACTTTGTGGCCAGAAAATATGGTAAGGAAAGAGAACCATGGGTTCAAAAGCCTATGCCCTTTCCACCTAAGTCAACTAAAAAGAAAGATGATGAAGAGTTTGAACACTTTGCTGAAATGATTAGGCCAGCCTTTTTGCGAAGTCGCTTGACTGATATCTTAAAAATGCCTCCTTATGCAAAGTATATGAAAGACATCATCACCAATCAGAGAAAAATACCGGAAGATGAAATCTCCACTATGCTAGCTAATTATAATTTTAAAGATGGAGTATCTAAAAACATTGGAGATCCGTGAATACCAACTATACCTTGCTCCATTAAAAGAAATTATGTGAAAACTACTTTATGTGATTTGGGAGCTGGTGTTAGTGTTATGCCTTTTTCTCTTTATATAAAAGAATTGATTTGAATAAACTCACACCTACTGAAATATATTTGCAAATGGATGACAAATTAACCGCCATACCTATCGGTATTTGTGAGGATGTGCCCGTTGTTGTTGCTAATGTTACTATTTTGACTAACTTTGTTATACTTGAGATGCCCGAGGATGACAACATGTTGATTATCCTTGGTAGGCCATTCTTGAATACTGCAGGGGCTATTATTGATTGTAATAAAGGAAGTTCACTTTTCATATCAATGGTAATGAGCATACGGTGCACTTTCCGAAGAAACAATTCCAAGTAAATGGCATTAATGTTATTGAAAAATCTCCGACAATCACTATTGGAAGTTTTCAACTACCTCTACCTACTGTTAAAAAGAAATATGAAATGCTTATTGTTGGGGACATTCATATCCCCATTGAGGTAACTTAGTGATTCGGTTTCATGCTAATCGAAAGTGGTTGTTAATAAGACTTGATCAACCTTATTAATGGACCATTTTTGAGAGGTATGAAGTTGATGAATTTAGTGAGCAGTACGTTCTGTCCCTACCTTTTGTTTTCTGTTTTTCTTGGTTAAATAAAATAAAATTCCATGCTTTATCTGTTTTCTGATTTTTCCGTGCAATAAAAAATGACCCAAAAATAAAGTTCTCGAAATGCCCTAAAATTTTAACACGATTTTTCTGAATATTTCTAAATTTCTGGTGCAAATAATATCAGAGGGAGGTGCACCAGGTGGGCACTACCCACCTGGGCACGCCAGGACCCCCAGAAGCGCACTAGTGGGTTGTCGTCCCCACATGGGCCCCCTCACTTACTTGTTCTTCCTACATCACCACATTCACCCAGGAAAAAATCACCATTGCTATCTCTATAGTGTTCTTGCTCCTGAAACCGCGGATTTTGATCTCTTTGCTCGAAGCTCCGTTTCTGAAATTGTTTCGGGGATTTGTTGCTTGGTATGTGACTCCTCCATGTGTCCAATTAGTTTTTGTTTTAGTTGTGTATATTTTGAATAATTAGCTACTCTTGGTGCTGCTGTAGATGACCTTGCATGTTGAATTCTTAGAGTTCTAAGTAGTTTGAATGCTTGCTATGGTCTCTATACATCCCTTAGTAGTTGCTATCATTCTTATGAAGTTTTGTTGACAAATTGTTGTGGACCAAGTTTTTTCAGAAAATTGTACGCGAACATTACGAACTTCTTTGGAAGGAGTTCTTCGAGGAGAAGATCCTCGGAGGCATCTTCTAGCAGCAGCTTCGCTCGCCAGTCTGATGTTGAACCAACTGAAAGTTCCATTCGAAGCGCCACCACCAAAACATACTTATGGCCATGCAATGATTATATGGTGAGTGTGGGCATTAAGGAGGAATTCAAGAAATATGTTCACAATGCCGATCTCGGTCCCTACATTTCAGATAAGTGCGACCAACACCTCATCCTCACTGAATCATTTGTCAAATGATTTAAATTCCTTCCCCATGAGTCTAGTGTGTCATTTAAATTGTATGAAAAATCCATTTACCATATCTCTAGAAAGGTTTGCTCACCTCAGCAAAATCCCATTCTGGGGTTCGCTCTATGAGCCACCGAGGTTTGAGTTTGAAATATTCTTGACTAGTCTTTGTTATGGTGAAACTCGGGGAGTGACGCAAGGTAGAATAAAGAGCATTCATTTTCCTACAATTCAGTACTTCGCATTATTTAACGGAAAATGTATTATAGGCAAAGAAGATTGTAGTACACTTTGTGCTCCTGATCTGAGGCTCATACACACCGCTCTCCATGGTGATAGAAGTTAATCTTGGATCAATTTTTGCACGTAGGTTACATCACAATGATGGTAGTGGATATTTTGATGGTGGAATCTATGCCACACGCTTAGCAAGAGGGTTGGGTGTTTCACCTTTGCCCTATGATCCTATTTTACCCACGCAATACCTAGAATTTGATGCTATGAAACGTCATAAGATCCTTAGAGGTGATCCGCATAATTTCACTTATAATTTGACGTTTAACAAGGACTCCATGGTAGACACATATTTGCCTGCACCTTCTCTCTTTGATGTTCATAACAGGGGAAGATATTATGTTCTTGAGAGCGAGGCCCGAGCTTATAACGCAGTGGTTGTGGCTGCACGACGGGATGAGGCATCCGCACTGAGAGCGTCCATGAGCTACCACTCCGACCATTACACAGGCTATTGACCGATTACCAAGTTAGGCAAAAAGCATAAGCTTGGGGGAGTACGTATTCCCACCGACATTACATTCATGTTCACACATTTCATTCCAGTTGTCGGTGTCCACATGTTTTCATTGTATTATCCATGTTTAATTTATTTTCTCGCTTTCTTCTTGTGTGTTTGAAAAACTTTGAGAAAATCCAAAAATATGTTTCTTGCTTATTTTTGATTTTTCTTCCTAGTTTAGATTATTGTAGCACTAAAAAGAAAACCCAAAAAGATTTCCTTGTTCTTCATTTACTTGTTGGGAGCTTTCCCGTGTAAATAGTTTTTCTCGTTTTTGCTTTTCTTTTTTTCATTTGCTTGTTTATGAAAAACCAAAAACTCCAAAAATATTTCAGTGTATTTCTCTGAATTTCTTTTCTTTTTATTGAGTCATACCGAGGAGAAGACCGGGATGGAAATGTTGAGTGGCTCTCATTTGCATTATTGTTGATTTGATAAAGAGCCCATATTACCTTGTCTTATCCTTTTAAATAAAATGTTTGTAGATTCCAACTTAGTCCACGACATTCTTGCACTATTATTATTTTCTAATCATTCGGTCGTGCAAGGGAAAGGCAATAATGATGATATTAGATGAACTGGCCGTGGCAGAGAGAAACGGGTATGAACTCGACTTGTTCTGTTTTTGTAAGTATGTTTAACCTAGTATTCATGATTCAGCCTATTATGATCAAACAAATTTGCAATGACAATTAGAGATTATAGTTTCTCATGCCGTGCATAAGTAGCTAGGAGTGAATAATGACTTATCTTGGATATCAACATTGCATTAAAATGACTGTGATGTAGTATGATGATATGGTATCCTCCTCTGAATGTTCGAGTGGCTTGACTTGGCACATGTTCATGCATGTAGTTGAATAAAAACCAACATAGCCTCTATGATATTTATGTTCATGGTGTTCATATCCTACTGATGCTAGTATCCAATGTTACTTATGCATAATGCATGTTCATGACCGTTGTTGCTCTCTAGCTGGCCACTTCTCAACCTATTTGCTAGCGTTCACCTGTACTAAGTGGGAACCCTGCTTGTACGTCAAAAACCTTGAACCTAAGTTATTCCAGATGAGTCTACCATACCTACCTATATGTGGTATTACCCTGCCGTCCTAAGTAAATTTGCATGTGCCACCTCTAAAAACTTCAAATAAATATCCTTTTTATTTGCCTGGATCGCTCATGGAACGACAAGAGGTAGTCGGTATCTTCCATGCTATGCGGGTTATTCTCAGGTCGAGTGTTTATTCACTCGCCATCACACGAGAAAAGGGCGGTAATAGGGATGCCTAGTCCCAAACTGCAAAAAGAATTGATCTCTCAAATAATCAAACAAAAACTCCCAATGGAGTCATAACCTTTACTTTATCGCTTGGGAACCGCCACTAGCGTGTTTAGCATGGAAGATATTGATAACTGATAGTCGTGAAGTAAATGAGAAGGGTGCATGTCTCAAAATTTCATTTACCTCTGTTTTGAAAACTTGAGCTCTAGCACCTTTGCAAATCACTGCTTCCCTCTGTGAAGGGACTATCTATTTAATTTCATGTTGTGTCATCACCTTCTCAAATAAGCGCCAGAACCTGAGAGCACTGTTTCCATCCTGATACATTGTGTGTAGCTAATGTTGGGTGCATCATGACTGGATCTTTTCTACCATGAATTACAATGTTTATTCATTGCTTGAACTATGGGGGTGCTCTGCATTTATGTTTTGCGGTCTCAGAAAGGGCTAGCGAGATACCACTATTGTCATATTGTATCATGGTTGTTTTGACAACGTGTTGCTGTTTGAGATATCTTATTATTGCTCTCTAGTTGATTATGTCATTGATATGAGTTAATGTATTTTTTAGGAGTTATTTTCGACATGGTTAGTTATAATCCTTGCTGAAAACCTAGATGATGTTTAAGCTTATTTATGAAACAAGAGCAAAAGAGTTCGTAAAAGTTTTTCTTTTTCACTTTCGGTTTATCAACTGAATTGCTTGAGGACAAGCAAAGGTTTAAGCTTGGGGAAGTTGATACGTCTCCGTTGTATCTACTTTTCCTAACACTTTTCCTCTTGTTTTGGACTCTAATTTGCATGATTTGAATAAAACTAACCCGGACTGATGCTGTTTTCAGCAGAACTACCATGGTATTGTTTTTTGTGCAAGAATAAAAGTTCTCGAAATGGATGAAACTTTGCGAGGATTTTTTATACAATAAAAGAGAATTTTTAGAGCCAAGAACCACCGGAGTGGGCACCTGGGTGGGCACAACCCACCAGTATGCCGCCACCCTCCAGCGTGCCTGGGAGGGTCGCCCCACCGATGGCCCCAAGACCACAAAACCAACGCTATAAAATCCTATTTTTCCAGAAAAAAATAGGGGAGAAAGAATTATCGCGTTTCACATGACGGAGGCACCACTGTCTCCTATTCTTCATCGGGAGGCCAGATCTAGAATCCGTTTGGGGCTCCGGAGAGGGGGATCTTCGATCTTTGTCATCACCAACACATCTCCATCGCCAATTCCATGATGCTCCCCACCGAGAGTGAGTAATTCCTTCATAGGCCCGCTAGTCGGTGAGGAGTTGGATGAGATTCATCATGTAGTCGAGTTAGTTTTGTTAGGCCTGATCCCTAGTATCCACTATGTTCTGAGATTGATGTTGCAATGACTTTGCCATGCTTAATGCTTGTCACTTTGGGCCCGGGTGCCACAATTTCAGATCTGAACCGTTCATGTTATCACCATCATATCCATGTTCTAAATCCGATCTTGCAAGTTATAGTCACCTACTACGTGTTATGATCCGGAAACCCCCGAGTGACAATAGTCGGGACTACTCCCGGTGATGACCGTAGTTTGAGGAGTTCATGTATTCATCGTGTGTTAATGCTTTGTTCTGGTTCTCTATTAGAAAGAGGCCTTAATATCCCTTAGTTTCCAATAGGACCCTGCTGCCACGGGAGGGTAGGACAAAACATGTCATGCAAGTTCTTTCCATAAGCACGTATGACTATTTACAGAATACATGCCTACATATATTTATGAGCTGGAGCTAGTGCCGTATCGTCCTAGGTTATGACTGTCTCATGATGAATATCATCCAACGAATCACCGATCCAATGCCTACTGTCGGTGTCAAAACTGGCGGATCTCGGGTAGGGGGTCCCGAACTGTGCGTCTAGGCGGATGGTAACAGGAGACGAGGGACACAATGTTTTTACCCAGGTTCAGGCCCTCTCGATGGAGGTAATACCCTACGTCCCGCTTGATTAATATTGATGATATGGGTAGTACAAGAGTAGATCTACCACGAGATCAATGAGGCTAAACTCTAGAAGCTAGCCTATGGTATGATTGTTGAGATGTAATGTTGTGTCCTCACGGACTAAAGCCCTCCGGTTTATATAGACACCGGAGAGGCTAGGGTTACACAGTAGTCGGTTACAATGGTAGGAGATCTACATATCCGATTGCCAAGCTTGCCTTCCACGCCAAGTAAAGTACCTTCCGGACACGAGCCGAGTCTTCAATCTTCTATCTTCGTAGTCCGGGAGTCCGCGGATATTGATAGTCCGCTATCCGGACACCCCTAGTCCAGACTCCTCAAGAGCCTCGAACCAGTCTTCAATGGCGATAAGTCCGGCGTGCATAATGTTCGGCATTGCAAGGCGGGTTCCTCCTTGAATAATCCGGAGAAGATAATGAACACCGGATAGTGTCCGCTCGCAAAATAATTTCCACATTCCAAACGAGAGAATAAAACATTTACACCGATCCAATCTGCGACGTATTATGCGGCATGACATCACACCGCACCAAGCCTTTGTTTGAATTATCGCTCCACTTCGCACGCTTAGCGGCGCGTTTCTTGGCACGTCCGGTCGAGCGTAGATCGTGTTCCCTTTTTCCGGATTCTCATCAATACGCGTGGGTAACCCAACCGCGCCATTTGATGGTGGCGCTTGGGAGATAAGCGAGTTTTATCAGCCGGTGAGGGACGATAGTTTTGTCCGCCTATATATAAGGGATAAGGATTTACCTTCTCACCCACGCCTTCTTCCTCCTTTGCTCATCCATCCTCACAACCCAAGCTCCAACGCTCAAGCTCGCGATTCCGCTTGACCCTTCTCCGAACATGTCCGGAGGGGAGGCAAGTGGATGGCCTCCACCACCAAGGAGGAGGACATCACCAAGCTGCGCGACGCCGGATACCTTTCCGGAAACATCGCGCATCGGCCGCCTGACGCAGGCAGCTCGTTCCACCCCTGTGACCTCACGAGAGGTTGTTTTCCTTCCCCACTTCCTCCGCGACTGGGCTTCCCGCCCATCCATTCGTCCGGGATCATGTTCTACTACGGCCTAGATTTCCATGATCTGGCGCCAATTTCGCCCTCAACATCTCGGCGTTTATCGTCGTGTGAGGCCTTTCTCGCATCCGCCCCACTTCGCCTCAGGCTCAAGACCTTCAACGCTGTCAAGGTTGTGAAGGGGCGCAAGCGAATGCGGAGGCGCTTATGTTGGGCAGCCGCCCAACGCCCCTTGGCTAGAAGGGACCTTCGTGGACTCCGCCAAGGTGGCAATCGGGTGGTTCTATATCACCGAGCCGCGCAAGCCTTCGTGGGCGGCGGCCCCCGAATTCAGATCTGGAATCCCCATGCAGCTCACCTCCTGGAAAGAGAAGGGCTTGCAGTGGGGCGACCCGGTGGAGGTGACGGGACTTCGAACCTGCATCAAGAAGCTGGTGAGCAATGGGCTCCGGCTCGTCGACGTGGTCCAGGTCATGCTCCTCCGGCGGATTCTCCCATGCCAAGAAAGGGCATTTAATCTGTGGGAGTTTAATCCGGAACAGCACCAGACGTTGAGCGGGCTCTTCGACACAACGTACGAAGGCGCCTGGAGGGTGCTGTTCAAGAGCGCCGATGCGCCCGCATCCGTGACCGAAGACCGCGGATTCCGCCTGCAGTCTCCGTCTGACGGGGTAAGTGATTCGACCCCATTACGGGACACTCGTAGTAATTAGATTGACTCTAGCGAGGTTTTTAATTGGCCTCTTCCTTTGACAGGAATGGATGGAGAAGGCCGAGCTGCTCATCAGCCCGGCTCCCATGCCAGAAGAACCAGTGAACGCCCATTTAGCAAGGCTGCTGGTCCCGGCACCATACGTGGTGCCGGAGAAGAAGGCCAAGAAGGTGGCCGCGGGGACTCGAAAGAGTTCCCGCAATCAAGCGTCTGACGACGACGACGAGGACTCCTCCCCTGAATACGAGGAGGAGGAGGAGTACTCTCTCCCGGAGGAGGGAGAGAAGAAGAGGAAGGCCTCCCAATCGGGCGGCCAAGGGTCCAAGAGGGGGAGAACTATCCCCCCGGACAGTTTCGCCAACATCAGTGTTGGCGAGGAAGAGTGGCCCCCAAGGGCCCGGCGTCCGGCAAGATCGTAAGTATCCGGATTATTCATATGCCGTATTATAGTATGTCACACAGTGTCCTTCTAATGCCGCATTGCTCCTTTAGTCCGGCCGGTGACGACTTTCCCGACTCGATGAGCGGGTCGTTGGCGCCGTCGGATGTAAATTCCATCCCGACTGCCTCTACCCCACGCGCCGAGGACGACGAGGCGGAGTCCTGAGGGGGACGCACCAGAGGAGGCTCCGAGGCGCCGTCGCAGCAGCCCCGGACTTTGTGCGGACTCTACTCCGAACCGTGAAGGTTCCAGAGTCCGCAAGCAGCCCTCGAAGAGGGGCAGGACCGTGACGCCGGGCGGCCTCCGGCCCAACCGGAGGCACCGGACACCTGCCGGAGGCGCCAAAGGCGCCCCATCGAGGAAGAACACCGCACTCTCATGAGTGCGGTGATTGAGAAGGTCCAGCTATGCGAAGGGCGGGTTGACCGAAGCCTGCAACAGCCTTCTAACAGGCTTTGAGGTAAGAATGGTTAAAATTAAGTAATATAATACTGCATAGACAGTAGCCCCTGATGCTTAGTCCGGTGTTCGGAAGGAAAAGCCGGACTAAGGATCTAACAAGATATACGCAGGGTTGTTAAAAAATATGTCGATATGGGTTTGCAGGCTGCGCTGTTGACCTCTGCCGCGTTAACGGCGGAGGTGGAGGCGCTTAAGAAGGATCTTGAGTGGTCGGAGCAAGACCTCGGCCACGCCAAGAGGCAGCTCAAGGAAAAAGAAGGTAAATAACACCCCTTTAAATAGGTACCTTACAGAAAAGGGTTTTGGTTGCAATCAAGATTAACCAGGATGATATATGTAATGCAGGGGCCACTAACAAGGTGGCAGCCCTGAAGAATGCCGTGTCCGTGGCCGAACGCAATGCGGCCACAGAACGGGCTGAGCGAGAAAAGCAAGCGGCATTGGTGGCGGAAGCTCGGCAAGAGCTCCAGGCTCTCATGAAAAAACATGAGAACTTGGAGCGTGACTCCAAGACTCGAGAGTCCGAGCTTGCCTCGGCTCTCGATAGGGCCGAGTCCGCCAAGGCCGATGCCCAGAAGGCCCATATGGAAGTAGAGGACATGAGGAAGATAGCGGCGGGTAAGGCGTTTTTCATGCAGAGCAAGCATGTTAATGTAAATTACCGGATACTTACCCGAATTCGGAGCTCTCGAGGGGCGTTTGCAGATCTGCTGCGTAGTGCGTCTTATGCCGCCGCTTTCTATCGTGGCGAGGAGGGGAGCTCAATGGAGAAGGTCTTCTGGTCTCAGTACGCTGAGGCCGGCCATCCAGTGCCCCCAAGCGACCAGCTGAAGCAGCTGGTTGAACTCCACAAGGTAGCTGAGGAGGCCATGAAGGGCCTCACAGTCCGGCTGTGGCCTGGGCAGGCCATGCCTGGCAGCTACTTTGGCCTAGTGTGGCGGCTGGTGGATGCATGCCCCAGGCTGGATGTGATCAAGGAATTTAATTATGATATTTGTTCTTTAATAGATTGTATTTCCTTGTTGCAATATGTGTTGAATTCTCCTCATGCTTATAGTCAAAATAAAGCTTTTACCAAACATATTGTTGATGCCTTGATGCAATCTTATGAGGAAAAACTTGAGTTGGAAGTTTCTATACCTAGAAAACTTTATGATGAGTGGGAACCTACTATAAATATTAAAATTAAGGATCATGAGTGCTATGCTTTGTGTGATTTGGGTGCTAGTGTTTCCATGATTCCGAAAACTTTATGTGATGTGCTAGGTTTCCATGATTTTGATGATTGTTCTTTAAACTTGCACCTCGCGGATTCCACCATTAAGAAACCTATGGGAAGGATCAATGGTGTTCTTATTGTTGCAAATAGGAATTATGTGCCCGTAGATTTTATCATTCTTGATATAGATTGCAATCTTTCATGTCCTATTATTCTTGGTAGACCTTTCCTTAGAACGATTGGTGCAATTATTGATATGAAGGAAGGGAATATTAGATTCTAATTTCCATTGAGGAAAGGCATGGAACACTTTCCAAGAAAGAAAGTTAAATTACCTTATGAATCTATCATGCGAGCTACTTATGAATTGAGTGCCAAAGATGGCACTACTTAGATCTATCTTCGCTTTTATGCCTAGCTAGGGGCGTTAAACGATAGCGCGTGTTGGGAGGCAACCCAATTTTATTTTTGTTTCTTACTTTTTGCTTCTGTTTAGTAATAAATTTTTCATCTAGCTTCTGTTTAGATGTGGTTTTATGTTTTAATTAGTGTTTGTGCCAAGTAGAACCTATAGGATAACCTACGGTGATAGTTAATTTGCTTCTGCTGAAAAACAGAAACCTTTACATGCACGAGAATAATTTTAATAAATCACAGAAACTTGCTTTTGCGTTGATTCTTTTTTATTTATATAAATAGACAAATTTCCCAGGACTTCCTATTTTTGTAGGAGTTTTAGAGTTCCATAAGTATTCGAAAGTTACAGATTGCTACAGACTATTCTATTTTTGACAGATTCTGTTTTTCGTGTGTTGTCTGCTTATTTTGATGCATCTATGGCTAGTATCGGGGGGTATAAACCATAGAGAAGTTGGAATACAGTAGGTTTAACACCAATATAAATAAATAATGAGTTCATTACAGTACCTTATGTGGTTGGTTTTCTTTCTTGCACTAATGGAGCTTATGAGATTTGCTGTTGAGTTTTGTGTTGTGAAGTTTTCAAGTTTTGGGTAAAAGATTTGATGGACTATGGAATAAGGAGTAGTGTCGGTGTCAAAACCGGCGGATCACGGGTAGGGGTCCCGAACTGTGCGTCTAGGCGGATGGTAACAGGAGACGAGGGACACAATGTTTTTACCCAGGTTCAGGCCCTCTCGATGGAGGTAATACCCTACGTCCTGCTTGATTAATATTGATGATATGGGTAGTACAAGAGTAGATCTACCACGAGATCAATGAGGCTAAACCCTAGAAGCTAGCCTATGGTATGATTGTTGAGATGTAATGTTGTGTCCTACGGACTACGGCCCTCCGGTTTATATAGACACCGGAGAGGCTAGGGTTACACAGTCGGTTACAATGGTAGGAGATCTACATATCCAGATTGCCAAGCTTGCCTTCCACGCCAAGTAAAGTACCTTCCTGACACGAGCCGAGTCTTCAATCTTCTATCTTCGTAGTCCGGGAGTCCGACGGATATTGATAGTCCGCTATCCGACACCCCTAGTCCAGACTCCTCAAGAGCCCCGAACCAGGCTTCAATGACGATAAGTCCAGCGTGCTTGTAGTCTTCGGCGTTGCAAGGCGGGTTCTCCCTTCGAATTCCATGTTCCTGCCGAACAATGCCCGGCTTTACCTCGAATACTGTGCTTCTTGGCTTCTACGCCAAATTATGGCCCTCTTCCATGCGTCGCACGAATGCGAAAAGCCAGGGAGCCTTTTACATTTCACCCCCGGGTTGTGCGGGTCACCAGCCTATTAAAGGGACAGGGATCCAGATCCAAACCGCACCATCCTCCTCCTGCATATACCCATCGAAGCGCCTCTGACCCCGAAATCCATTCCACCATGGATCGTCAATGCGGCTCTTCCTCACGTGCTCCCAGCCCATCGCCGGGTGATTGGAGGAGGTGCTCTATCTCGCACAACGAGCTAATAAAGCTCCAAAAAGAGGGATGGCTCCCTCCAGCCTTCATGGTTCCGGTCCGAGCCGGACTGATTTCTTATCGGGGAGGGAGCCAGGCGGAGGACAACCCAAACCCCAACAAGGGGGAGCGGGTGTGCTTTGTCCCTTATCTAATAAGGGGGCTCGGGTTTCCAATACACCTGCTTCCTCATGGGCTCCTCAAGTTCTATGGACTTCAGCTCAATCACCTCACGCCCGCTTCTGTATTGCACATCGCGGGCTACGTAGCTCTTTGCGAGCTATTCCTAGGCATCGAGCCCCATTTTGCATTGTGGAAGAGGCTATTCGCCTCGCACTCGCTCTCACCAGGGGTCCATATATCAAGTGGGCGGCGCCAAATATGGCGATCGCTGGGACCGGATACCTATCCGCACCCCAAGAGGGCGTCCAAGACTGGCCCTCGGGTGGTTTTATATAGTAGACGCCTGCTGCTCGACCCAGTCCGGATCGGCCTCCGGAGTTTGATGCGCTCCCTTGAAGAAACGCCACCGGGCGCCCATGAGCCCCCGCTTGAGGAAGACAAAGCGCCCATTACCCGATGGGACGGATAAGATTAATGGCTCATTCCGGTTTGACCATGTTCAGAGTCATGGCGACGAGCGGGGGGTGCAGCCGCTGCAATATAGAGGCCACCCCATGTGGGATTTCAACGGGAAGACGACGCTATTTTGGCACGACGGCCAGAAGGGGCGGATTCGACCGAGGATCCGTGAAGATCCTATCCGCCTGTACAAGGGGAGAAGGAGGACTTCTTCGTCCAACCCCGTGAACGGGTTTTCTATGGTCAATCCACGAGGATGGGTAAGTGAATGCCTCAAGAGGGCTTTTACCCGTATTTTCGAAGTTTAAGCTTCTCATGTTATGTCTTCGGCGCAGAGTCTACGCTGGACTGTGGAGGACATGGTGAGTCCCGCTCCACAGCCCGAGGACCTGAAGAAGTCCACGGGTCCGGCCTCCGAAGAGGATCCGGACCTTGGGGTGGAGCTAATCGACGGGGTGTATCACCAGCTAAGCATTGATGATGCGCTAGTCGCCATTACGGCGGACTACCCCGGGCTGAGTTTGGCATCCCAGGTGACCAAGATCGAAGTCCGGATACCATTATTTTATCCTTGCCTATTCCGACCTTCGCAAACGATGGTATTTTACAGGAAGTGCCATTACGGCAGGAAGCCGAGCCTGCGGCGGCCGACTTACAGGGGTCGGGCCGAACCAGCAGGAGGAAAAGGAGCACCGTGCGGGCGGAAGCGTTGCCACAGAGGTATAACTCGCTTTTGACCCTTACGAGCAATGTTCCGAGGAAATTTCTAAGTGCTCTTGATCTTCATAGGAGAAAAAGTGCTCCGCGGACTACGAGCGCAGGAATCCCCCCCCCCCAATCAACTCCCGCCAGGCTCCAACGCCCGGACTGGAGGGGGAGGCAAGCGCAAGACGCGAACCGGATCCTACTCCAACAGAAGATACCGATAGACTGTCCGCCACAACGTCGGAGTTGGAGAGCGCTATGAATCATAGACGCCACGGACAGTTCTTCAAGAGGCGATTTTTCCCGAGGCATTGGATGCCTTTAAAGCGGGGACGCGATCTCCGGCTGCCCAAAATGGTTTTACCAGAGCTACGAGCAAAGATGTTAAAGACATACGGTAAGGGAAATTTAATGGTTGTATACACCAAGAGTCCCCGAGACTTAAATTAGTTATGTTAACTGATTTAAGGATCATGTAAACTTTCGGCTCTTAACGAGAAGAACGCCCGGCTGTCCCGGAGCTGCAAGATTGCAAGGCCCAACTTGAGGTCAAGATTTGTCGCCGCAGGAGGAGACGAAAAGACCCTCCGGTAACACATTTGTATAAATGAATATAAGCGCATGCGGCGTGCGCGTGAGTCTAATAATGACACTTAGGTGCTGCCAACAAGATCCGGACAGCATCAGCATTACGCCAGCTAAAAGCCGGCGAAAATGTCTTGAACGAGTTCAGCAGAAAGGAACAAGCTTCAAGATGCCAATGCCAAGCTCGGAGAGAGCTGAAAGGCGCCAGAGCCGAGCTGCCGGCCCATTAAGGAGAATCAACGGCCGTCGCAGCATCTATAGTAAGTGCTTGAACGAACTTTCGTAGGAAGAAGAGTTTGGCGAGGAAGCGATTTGACGTGATATGTCTTGTAGGTATACTCACGGGCCGTCCTGCAGAGGAGATGCCCGTATCAATGGGTGATCAACTTCCCGAACTGTTGCGGCTGTGCGAACGAGTTCGACAGGCAATGAGTGGCGTCGTACGGGCTTTATGGCCATCCCTCGTCCCGCCCGAGAGCCTCGGGGAGCTTGCAGAGAAGCTACAGAGAGTGCGGCAACGCTTCCATTTGTGGAAGGTTTCGGCCTGCCGTCAAGGTGCCAGGGAGGCTTGGGCCATGGTCAAGACGCGGTACAAGAAGGCGGATCCCAATCATATGGCCGAAGTTGGACCGGTGGGGCCCGACGGGAAGGAGATCCCTGTGAGTTTAGTGTACAGCCAGGTAGAACTGGCTGCGAAATTCTCCCAACGGGACTGTAAGCTAGACAGCCTGTTAGACGGGATTGAGGAGGAATACAATCAATAAACTTGACAATGTATGTTATCCTAAAAAATGACATGTGAAATGCCTTCTAGCTGGATTGTAGATCGCTTGCCGTTGCCGACCTTTTAAGCCGCCTCGGGACCCTAGAGTCCGTAGTGTGTCCGAATACCTTTGTGGTTAATAAATAACCGTGGTATGCATGGAGACTAGGCGTAGGGGTCATTAGTGCTTTATCAGGCAAGTGCCCAACTAGTTATGTTATATTACATGGTTAGTAAGAAACATCTTCCAGGAGAATAGTTCCGTTAAGGGTTCCTTTCGCTGGGTGGCATGCCCTAAAGTGCATGTCCGAACTACCAATGGAGCAATAAACATCCGGGGCAGATGGAAGAAATAGGTAAAAGTCATCTTTTAAATCACCGATCAATATTCCCTTAAGAACGCTTAGCTTTGGCTTCACCCAAGATGAGGTACACATCCGGCGACCCGCAAGTAATAATCGCAGAGGTGCTCCTTTACCACCTAGCCGAACAATCGGGAACGTGGGGTAAGCACAGAGCCAGCAACCCAGCTTGGCCCAAACTTAAGTCATATCGATGCATATAATGGCGAGTAAAAGGTACATGTGGAAGCATGACACATGTGTTGGGTATAAACCCAGATAGTTGAGCTTCAGAGAAGAAGCCCCAGGAATAACGAAAAGGGTGGCACGTCGTATGCAAAAATGCTAAAATAGTCCCCGAAGGGATTTAAAAAAACAAATTTTTAAAAAGGATAAAAACAGAGATACAAGACAGCCGAAGTATAAAAGATTGGACGGGGTAAGGGGACGAACTCTTAGTCCGGCGCTAAGCATAGAATCGCTAGAGGCGGGCTGCGCTCCATGGGTTCGCTCGAGTCGGTTGTCCGACGATTTAGAGACGTGCGCCTACCGGTCAAGATTTTGATCAATGATGAAGGGCCTTCCCATCCGGGTTTGAGCTTGCCCTTTTTCTTGTCCGGCAGCGAGAACTAGTTCACCAACGTTATAGGTCTTAGCCCGCATCGCTTTTGATATCTTCGAGCCTGCTGCTTTGGTAAAATGCGGAACGAGCCTTCGCAACGCCACGTTCTTCCTCCAATGTGTCCAAGCTGTCCTGCCGATCAAGCTCGGCTTCTCTTTCCTCGTACATGCGCACTCGAGGTGAGTCATGAATAATGTCGCAGGGCAGTACTGCCTCTGCGCCGTATACCATTAAAAATGGTGTGAATCTGGTAGTACGGTTAGGCGTTGTCCGCAGCCCCCAAAGTACGGAGTCAAGCTCCTCGACCCATTGAGTGTCTGATTTAGTGAGTGACCTCACTAGTCTAGGTTTAATGCCGCTCATTATTAGACCGTTTGCTCTTTCCACTTGACCGTTGGTTTGAGGGTGATAGACTGACGCATAGTCGAGCTTGATGCCCATATTTTTGCACCATGCCTTGACCTCATCGGCTGTGAAGTTTGTGCCGTTATCGGTGATGATGCTATGGGGGACTCCGTAACGGTGTACCACTTCCGATATAAAGTCTATCACTGGTCCGGACTCGCCGCTTTGACCGGCTTGGCCTCTATCCATTTGGTGAATTTATCCACCATGACCAACAGTATTTTTTCTTGTGGGTTCCCCCTTAAGGGGTCCTACCATGTCAAGCCCCGCACCGCGAATGGCCGTGTAATGGGTATGGTTTTAAGGGCGTGGGTGGCATATGGCTCGATTAGCGAAGAGTCGGCAACCCACGATCGCCGGACTAAGTCCCGTGCATCCGCCCGAGCTGTTGGCCAATAAAATCCGATGCACGAACGCCTTTCCTACCGGGGCTCGGGCTGCTGCGTGGTGTCCACCTAGTCCGCATGGATTTCAGCCAGAGGTTTCGCCCTTCTTCTTCGGAGATACATCTTTGAAGAACTCCGTAGTACTTTTCTTATAAAGTTCTCCTCATGAACCTTGTAAGCCTTCGATCGCGGACTATGCAGCGGGCCTCATTTTGGTCTTGGGGAGCTCTGGCTAAGTAAGTAGGCCAGAAAGGTTCCGCCCACGCGCTATTACGGCCATTATGTCGTGGGCGGATTGTGCTAGGCTGTCTGCTGAGTCACCAATTGGTGCGGCTTTCTCCGGTTTGTCGCTACCGGACTCCTCTTCCCATAGTACGGATGGCTTGAAGAGCCTTTCCAGAAGATATTTGAGGACAACATCACGTTTACGCACCGATCGCGCTGAATATCGGCGCTTGGTTGTTATCTCGGCTATGTGATGGAATTCGAGTCCTTCAAACCGAGCTGACATTTTCGTGACAGCTTTACGATATGCTGCCATTTTCGGATCCTTGGCATCAAAGTCTCCATTTATTTGAGATATTGCGAGGTTTGAATCGCGCACCTCTAGGCGTTGAATGCCCATGGAGACCGCCATCCGGAGACCATGTAATAGGGCCTCGATTCGGCTGCGTTGTTGGAGTCCGTACATTATTTGAAGTACATATCGATCAGATCCCGGTGGGGACGCCAAGATAACGCCAAATTTCATCCGCCAACATATTGGAGCCGTCGAAGTGCATAGTCCAATTGAGTATGCGCCGCATTTTAGGTAGTTCGGCTTCAGTCCATTCAGCGACGAAGTCGGCCAAGACTTGCGACTTTATGGCTCGTCGAGGTTGGTAAGTTATGTCAAATGGCAAGAGCTCAATGGCCCATTACGCAATCCTGCCCGTTGCGTCGCGGTTATTTATAATGTCATTGAGTGGTACTTCAGAAGCCACTGTTATCGAACACTCTTGAAAGTAGTGCCGGAGCTTCCGGGACGCCATGAACACCGCATATGCTATCTTTTGATAGTGCGGGTAATGGGATTTGCAGGGGGTTAACACAGTGGATACGTAATACACTAGTTTTTGAAGGGGGGATTTATGCCCCTCTGCTGCTCGTTCGACGACGAGGACAGCGCTCACAACTTGATGTGTTGTAGCGATGTATAATAACATCGGTTCGCCTTGAGTGGGCGCAGCTAGGACCGGATTTGTTGCCATATGGCCTTTATTTCTTCGAGTCCGGCAGTGGCCGCATCCGTCCACTCGAAGTGTTCGGCGCGCCTTAGGAGGCGATAAAGAGGCAACGCCTTCTCTCCTAAACGGGAGATAAAATGGCTTAAGGCTGCCACGCATCCTGTTAATTTTTGTATTTGCTTGAGGTCCTTCGGGATATCCAACTGTGATAGAGCTCGGATCTTGGCTGGATTTGCTTCGATTCCTCTACCGGATACGATGAAGCCCAAGCAGCTTTCCGCTAGTACGCAAAACACATTTCTCCGGATTCACAATGTCATATGCTCGAGGTTGTCGAATGTGAGCCTCAAATCGCCTACTAAAGTTTTGACGTGCTTTGTTTTGACGACTACGCCGCTCACGTATGCCTCGATTGTTTTGCCTATCCGGGTAGCCGGACATGTTTGAATCATGCGCTGATATGTTGCGCCGCATTTTTGAGTCCGAAGGGCATTGTGTTGAAGCGTAATGGTCCGTGACGGAGTGATGAATGCCGCTGCGCTTGGTTCGCTTCCGCCATCTTGATTTGATGATAGCCAGAGTATGCATCCAGGAAGCACAACGAATCGTGTCCTGCCGTGGCATCGATAATTTGATCGATGCGGGGGAGGGGGAAAGGGTCCTTTCGGCAAGCCTTATTGAGGTCTTTGAAGTCGACGCAGAGGCGCCAGGATTTGTCCTTCTTTGGTACCATTACCAAATTTGCTAGCCAGTCCGGATGTTTGATATCTCTGATGAATCCGGCTTCCAATAACTTGGCTAGCTCTTCTCCCATTGCTTGTCTTTTGGGCTTGGAAAATCGTCGAAGAGCCTGTTTGATTGGTTTGAATCCTTTTAGGATGGTTAGGCTGTGTTCTGCCAACCTGCGAGGGATTCTGGGCATGTCCGAAGGGTGCCAGGCGAAGATGTCCCAATTTTCCAGAAGGAATTCGCGCAGTGCGGCGTCGACTTCGGGGTTCAACTGTGCCCCGATGGAGGCCATCTTTGTTGGGTCCGTTGGGTGGACCTGAAATTTGACTATCTCATCTGCTGGTTTGAAGGATGTGGACTTGGATCTTTTATCCAAGATCATGTCGCCCCTGTTTACCGTGAGCGAAGCGCAAGAAGTTCCTCCGCCGCTAAGGCTTTTGGATAGTGCCTCGAGGGCTAGTGCGGCCGTCTTATTTTCAGCCCGAGTGCTATGTCCGGATCACCGACGAGAGTGATTATTCCGCCGGGCCTGCATTTTGAGTTTCATGTACCCGTAATGAGGTATTGCTTGAAAATTGTGAAAGCCTCCGCCCTAATATGGCGTGATAGCCGCTGCGAACGGGGCCACAGAACGTGACTTCTTCGGATCTGTAATTGTCCGGAGAGCCAACACCACATCGAGTGTGATTTTTCCGGCAGCGCTTCCGGCTAGGGATTATTCCTCTGAAGGTTGTGCTGCTTCGCTCAATACGGCTCCAATCGATTTCCATTTTCCGCAGGTTTCCTCGAATGAGGTTTAATCCGCCGCCGCCGTCCATGAGGACTTTTGTCACCGAAAGCCGCCCACAATGGGACTAAGTACCGGTCGGCCGGGCTCGTAGTTTGAGATGTAGGCTCGTCGCTAGCGCCAAGGTGATAGCTGTGTCGCTCGTGGATTTTCTGTTGCTACTTGGTAGACTTCGCGAGTTCATGGATTGTTCGTTGCGTGTTATTTGATGCGAAAGTCTCAAGACTGCTGACACCGTCTTTGGTATTGTTGGAGTGGTTTCCGAGCCGAAGTTCTTCACCACTTTTGGCCACCGCCGTAATATCCAACATGCTCGAAGGCTATCGCTGGGATAGCTTCCCAGACAGAAGTTTACAGGTCCGTTGAGCCATCCCTCCAAAGATGGTTCCGCTTCCCTTCTTGGGTTTTTGTTTTTGATTTTGGCAATGGGGCCTGATTGTAAGGCGCGTTTTACCATGGATGGGTTTGGGGCGGATTATCCTGCATTGATTTTCAGTTTTCCGAAACTTTCCGTCGCCTGAAGATTTTCATACTATGGACGCCAGATCAAGAAAACACGTAATCTTGCGACGATCGATGGCGCTCAGATTCCCTTGTCCGCAGCTTATTGCGAATATTGAGATTGCGTTCTCCTCTCGGTAGTCCTTTATCCCGTCCATAACCGTAGGAACCCGCCCAAGAATGATGTATCGCTTCCGAGGGCTCTTGCCGAACTAGAGATAAGTCGCATATGTCGGGGCGGGAGGGTTTAACATAACCCGGATCCCTGCCCATCTTTGGGCTCAACGGCCAAGGGACTTCCGATTTTGGAAGCTTGATTTGTTGGAAACAGCCCAGCGAGTCCGAAGCGATGCATGACTTTAGGTTCAATGCTCGATTAGAGTCCATACCTCCGCGGGAATCCGGCGTGGAGGGTTCGGGAGTCCGGACACAGATTGTTTTCAACAATGGCAACGAGTTGCCGAATTGTTCTTCTACCACTTCAATGTGGTGGGTGACCTGGGGAGAGTTAATCTCTCTCAGATCGGTTTTAAGCCCAATCTGATTGTAGTCTGTTGCGACTCCCAGGGCGGCGATGCGATCCAAGAGCTCGTTAACAGACGAGAGCTCGATCGGATCTAACTGTTCGGCAGCTTTAGGGCTGACTCGAAGATTGCTTTCGACGACTTGAGAAGTCATTGCCGAAGCGACGGCCGGACAGGCGGTCATAAGGAAGCCGCCGAACCGGATTGTCTGACTGGCGGCTAGGGCCCCTCCGGCGAGGACACCGTCTTTGAAGACGGGTGGAGGCATCCGCTCTATCGGCGACGACACAGAGGAACTCTCAATGAAAGCACCAATGTCGGTGTCAAAACCGCGGATCTCGAGTAGGGGTCCCGAATCGTGCGTCTAGGCGGATGGTAACAGGAGACGAGGGACACAATGTTTTTACCTGTGTTCAGCCCTCTCGATGGAGGTAATACCCTACGCCCCGCTTGATTAATATTGATGATATGGGTAGTACAAGAGTAGATCTACCACGAGATCAATGAGGCTAAACCCTAGAAGCTAGCCTATGGTATGATTGTTGAGATGTAATGTTGTGTCCTACGGACTCGGCCCTCCGGTTTATATAGACACCGGAGAGGCTAGGGTTACACAGTAGTCGGTTACAATGGTAGGAGATCTACATATCCGTATTGCCAAGCTTGCCTTCCACGCCAAGTAAAGTACCTTCCTGACACGAGCCGAGTCTTCAATCTTCTATCTTCGTAGTCTGGGAGTCCGGCGGATATTGATAGTCCGGCTATCCGGACACCCCCTAGTCCAGGACTCCGTCAAGTAGCAAGAGCCTAAGATTGGGGATGCCCATGGCACCCCAAGATATTCAAGGATAACCAAAAGCCTAAGCTTGGGGATGCCCCGGAAGGCATCCCCTCTTCGTCTTCGTCTATCGGTAACTTTACTTGGAGCTATATTTTTATTCACCACATGATATGTGTTTTTCTTGGAGCGTCTTGTATGATATGAGTCTTTGCTTTTTATATTACCACAATCATCCTTGCTGTACACACCTTTTGGGAGAGACCCACTTGATTTGTAATTTATTAGAATACTCTATGTGCTTCACTTATATCTTTTGAGCTAGATAATCATTTTTTTGCGGGTGGAGCTAGATAATTTTTGCTCTAGTGCTTCACTTATATCTTTTAGAGCACGGCGGTGGCTTAATTTTGTAGAAATTTTTGATCTCTCATGCTTCACTTATATTATTTAGAGAGTCTTTTAGAATAGCATGGTATTTGCTATGGTTATAAAATTAGTCCTAGAATGATGGGCATCCAAGTTGGGTATAATAAAAACTATCATAGAAAGTGAATTGGATGCTATGATCAATTTGATGCTTGATAAGTGTTTTGAGATATGAGGATGGTGATATTAGAGTCATGCTAGTGGGGTAATTATGAATTTAAAGGATACTTGTGTTGAAGTTTGTGATTCCCGTAGCATGCACGTATGGTGAACTGCTTTGTGATGAAGTTGGAGCATAATTTATTTATTGATTGTCTTCCTTATGAGTGGCAGTCGGGGACGAGCGATGGTCTTTTCCTACCAATCTATCCCCCTAGGAGCATGCGCGTAGTACTTTGTTTTCAAAGACTTGTAGACTTTTGCAATAAGTATATGAGTTCTTTATGACTAATGTTGAGTCCATGGATTATACGCACTCTCACCCTTCCACCATTGCTAGCCTCACTTGTACCGTGCAACTTTTGCCGGTATCATACGCCCACCATATACCTTCCTCAAAACAGCCACCATACCTACCTATTATGGCATTTCCATAGCCTTTCTAAGATATATTGCCATGCAACTTTCCACCGTTCCTTTTATTATGACACGCATCATCATTGTCATATTGCTCTTTGCATGATCATGTAGTTGACATCATATTTGTGGCAAAGCCACCTTCATAATTCTTCCATACATGTCATTCTTGATTCATTGCATATCCCGGCACACCGCCGGAGGCATTCATATAGAGTCATATTTTGTTCTAAGTATCGAGTTGTAATCTTGAGTTGTAAGTAAATAAAAGTGTGATGATCTTCATTATTAGAGCATTGTCCCAAGTGAGGAAAGGATGATGGAGACTATGATTCCCCCACAAGTCGGGATGAGAATTCAGACTTTATAAAAAAAAGAAAGGCCAAAAAAAGAGAAAGGCCAAATAAAAAAACTGAGAGAAAAAGAGAGAAGGGACAATGCTACTATCCTTTTACCACACTTGTGCTTCAATGTAGCACCATGATCTTCATGATAGAGAGTCCCCTATGTTGTCACTTTCATATACTAGTGGGAATTTTTCATTATAGAACTTGGCTTGTATATTCCAATGATGGGCTTCCTCAAAACGCCCTAGGTCTTCGTGAGCAAGCAAGTTGGATGCACACCCACTTAGTTTCTTTTGTTGAGCTTTCATACATTTATAGCTCTAGTGCATCCGTTGCATGGCAATCCCTACTCACTAGCATTGATATGTATTAATGGGCATCTCCATAGCCCGTTGATACGCCTAGTTGATGTGAGACTATCTTCTCCTTTTTTGTCTTCTCCACAACCACCATTCAATTCCACATATAGTGCTATGTCCATGGCTCACGCTCATGTATAGCGTGAAAGTTGAAAAAGTTTGAGAATAATAAAGTATGAAACAATTGCTTGGCTTGTCATAGGGGTTGTGCATGATTAAATACTTTGTGTGATGAAGATAGAGCATAGCCAGACTATATGATTTTGTAGGGATAACTTTCTTTAGCCATGATATTTTGAGAAGACACGATTGCTTTGTTAATATGCTTGAAGTATTATTGTTTTTATGTCAATATGAACTTTTATTTTGAATCATTTGGATCTGAACATTCATGCCAAAATAAATAAAATTACATTAAGGATTATGCTAGGTAGCATTCCACATCAAAAATTCTGTTTTTATCATTTACCTACTCGAGGACGAGCATGAATTAAGCTTGGGGATGCTTGATACGTCTCCAACTTATCTATAATTTTTGATTGTTCCATGCTATTATATTACCTGTTTTGGATGTTTATGGGCTTTACTTTACACTTTTATACCATTTTTTAGGACTAACCTACTAATCGGAGGCCCAGCCCGAATTGCTGTTTTTTTTGCCTATTTCAGTGTTTCGAAGAAAAGGAATATGAAACGGAGTCCAAACGGGATGAAACCTTCGGGAGCAATCTTTTTGGAATAAGTGCAAACCAGGAGACTTGGAGTGGACATCAAGCAACAAACGAGGCGGCCACGAGGGTGCCCGGCGTGCCCCCTGGGGGTGGGCGCGCCCCCCATCCTCGTGGGCCCCTCGAGCGTCAACCAACATACTTCTTCCTCCTATATATACTCCCGTACCCTGAAAACATCGAGGAGCACCATGAAAACCTAAATCCACCGCTGCAACCTTCTGTATCCACGAGATCCCATCTTGGAGCCTTCGTCGGTGCTCCGCCAGAGAGGGAATCGACCACGGAGGGCCGCTACATCATCTCCAAGGCCTCTCCGATGAGTTGTGAGTAGTTTACCACAGACCTTCGGGTCCATAGTTATTAGCTAGATGGCTTCTTCTTTCTCTTTGAATCTCAATACAAAGTTCTCCTCGATCTTCTTGGAGATCTATTCGATGTAACTCTTTTTGCGGTGTGTTTGTCGAGATCTGATCAATTGTGGGTTTACGATCAAGCTTATCTATGAGAAATATTTGAATCTCCTCTGAATTCTTTTATGTGTGATTAGTTATCTTTGCAAGTCTCTTCGAATTATCAGTTTGGTTTGGCCTACTAGATGGATCTTTCTTGCAATGGGAGAAGTGCTTAGCTTTGGGTTCAATCTTGCGGTGTCCTTTCCCAAAGGATGAGGGGGAAGCAAGGCACGTATTGTATTGTTGCCCTCGAGGATAAAAAGATGGGGTTTATATCATATTGCTTGAGTTTATCCCTCTACATCATGTCATCTTTCTTGATGTGTTACTCTGTTCTTATGAACTTAATACTCTAGATGCAGGCAGGAGTCGGTTGATTTGTGGAGTAATAGTAGTAGATGCAGGCAGGAGTCGGTCTACTTGTCACGGACGTGATGCCTATATACATGATCATGCCTAGATACTCTCATAACTATGCACTTCTCTATCAATTGCTCGACAGTAATTTGTTCACCCACCGTAATACTTATGCTATCTTGAGAGAAGCCACTAGTGAAACCTATGGCCCTGGGTCTATCTTTTATCATATAAGTTTTCCATCTACTTTTGTTTGCATATTTTATTTTCCAATCTATATCATAAAAATACCAAAAATATTTATCTTATCTTCTTATCTCTATCAGATCTCACTTTTGCAAGTTACCGTGAAGGCATTGACAACCTCTTTATCGCATTCTTTGCGAGGTTCTTGCTTGTTTGTGTAGGTGCGTGGGACTTTTGAGGAGCCTCCTATTGGATTGATACGTTGGTTCTCAAAAACTGAGGGAAATACTTACGCTACTTTGCTGCATCACCCTTTCCTCTTCAAGGGAAAAACCAACGCATGCTCAAGAGGTAGCATGACGGCAGGGGCAGGCCCTAGCAGCTTGAGGATAATGCAGCCCGAGGGGCGCCCTCAACTGAACAAACCAGAAAGTCACCTGTCATCGTTGTTGTAGAGGCGTTGGAGGAGCTGAAGATGCATGCTGCAGAAGTTGCTCCTCACGAGCCGGCTGACTCCTGAGTCCTGGAGGGCTGCAGAGGTCTGGGGGCTCGCGAGGTTCCGACACCTCCTCCGTCAGGATTGCCTGGCGCCCTGCCTCGTGAGCTGCCAGAACGCCCTGCATGTCTCACTGGTGCAAGGCAGCCGCGTTCGGCAGGCCGAATGGCATGTAGACGTAGCTATGGGGGCGGCCCCTACACCGGCCAATGCGGGATGGCCAGAAGAGCTGCTGAGAAGCAACCTTGTTAAGGCCTGGGATGTTGACGCAGACGCGCAGCTCGCCACCCATGTCGGGGGCGGCAGCTGCACCGGATGACGCGGGGCGGTGCTCGCTACGCATGGCTCGTGCCTCCTGTAGCTCCTCAATTGCCTTGGTGATGAACTCTTGAGTGCCTAATGCCTCGCGCCTTGCTCACGGAAGCGCGCGTTGAAACACGCCTCCACATGGTGCTCGGAAGCCTCCCTCGTGACGCTGGCTAGGTCAGAGGCACTCTAGACGAGAGCCCTCGAGCTCATCCTGAGAGGGCAACCTGGGCGCGCCTCCCAATGCAAGAGAGGGAGGTGCCCCAGCAGTGGGCGCAGGGCCTGAGGCGCGATTGTCGAACGCCCCAGCCTCTTAACCGCCCCTAAGGAGGAGATGCTTCTTCTTCTTCTTCTTCTTCTTCTTCTTGGGGATAGCCTCAGGAGGACGGATGTCACCCTCGTCGTCTGAGTTCTCGACTACTATGGCCTGGTAGGCGCGCTCAAGGGAGCACGCCACATCCTTCTCATTGCAGGCGACCGTGATGATGCCGCCGCTTCCTGGCATGTTGAGGACGTTGTAGCCGTGGTGAGTCGCTGCCATGAACTTGGCAAGGGCTGGATACCCAAGGGTGGAGTTGTACGAGAGGTAAATGTGGGCGACGTCGAAATCGATGAGCTCGATGTGGTAGTTGTCACGCTTGCCGTAGGTGATGGGAAGGCGAATCTGTCCTATGAGGACGATGGAGCCGTTAGTCACTCCCAAGAAGGGCTTGGTGTGGAGCAGCTGGTCGTAGGGCACCTAGAGCGTGTCAAACGTCTCGTCCGAGAAGATGTTGAGCACCGCGCCACCGTCTATGAGAGTCTTGGTGACGAGGACGTTGCTGATGGTCGGCGAGCAGAGCATCGAGAGCGCACCAGCGGTGGCTGAACACTTGAGCTGGTCTACAGAATCAAAAGTGATGGCGTACTTGGACCACCTGAGGGGACGTGACGCCTCGAGCTTGGGAAGGGTCGCATTCACCTCACGAGCGAACTACTTGAATATGCATTGAGAGGCGGGGGCCTGAGCACCACCTACGGTGCAGGAAATGGCGCGAGGCTCTTGGAAGCCCCTAGCCCATCGTCTTGGCGGTGGTCATCGTTCCCCCTCAATGGCGGCAGCAATGGAGGGAGGCCGGCTTTGCCCTGAGGATGATCATCATGAGGCTGGTCACGCCAGAGGCCGTCGCGAGGTTGGCCCTGCTAGCGGTCCTCACGGGGCTGGTCGCGCCAGTCCTGGCGGGGGTCGTGGTTGTTCCAGCGGCCACCATTGCAGCCTCCTCCACAGCCGTCACCACAGCCATTGCGCTCGGTACAGCGGCCGAAGTGCCCATCACAGATCGCCCTGAGCTCTTGGCAGACGTTGGTGTTGTGGCTCTGGATGTTGTGGAAGACGCAGAATGGGCGGCTACCCTTGGAGGACTCAGGCTAGTCGCAACTGCGCTTCATCTCAGGTTCAGCCGCGAGCACAACTGGACCCTTGCGCTTTACATCCTTGGCTTTGGCCTTCTTGTTGTCAGGATCGGCCTCCGGCAGCTCCAGGAGGGAGAGGCGACCTTCCTCTGCCCTCGTGCATCGGGTGGCCATGTTAAACATCTCCAGAGCCGAGCACAAATCCTTGTGCATGGCGAGCTCTTCCTTCGTCTTGACATCTTGGACACCCTTAGAGAACGTCTGAAACCTTCGGGATTTTGAGGCGAACATTGGTGAAGCCCTGTATGTACTTGTGCAAGGATCCGCCGGACTGCTGCTTGATGTGTCGCATGTCGCCTGCCCCAGGAGCGCGGTCATGAGTGCCTTGGAAGTTGGCTATGAAGCGCTCGCGGAGCTCGTCCCAAGAGAAGATCGACCCTACCGGAAGGTTCAGGAGCCAGGAGCATGCGCCGTCCTTGAGGGCCTTGGGGAACCAGTTCGCAGTGACTTTGTCATTGCCGTTCGCCGCCTCGATACTCAGCTCCTAGAGCTAGAGGAACTCAGCGGGGTCGGGGGTGCCATCGTAGTGCGGGGGAAGATCCGGCTTGAACTTTCTGGTCCAGATGACGCTACGCAGCTCTGGGGTGAAAGCACGGCAACCCGCCGCACTCGCTAGAGCCAGTCGCAGGGGAGGATCCTGATCTTGACGCATGCACGATGCCACCTTTGGTGGCACGCGATCTTGACGCGGCGGTGCTGGAAGCGCACGCGCTTTTCCTTGAGGTCGCTGCACCACCTGGCAACTTGCCTCATCACGCGCCGGCGCCCTTTGCAGCGGGTCGCGCTGGGGTGCTTCATGCTGGGGCTCGAGGACGACGTCGCGCCGAGGAGGTGGAGGGGGCGCGCTGTGGGCCACCTCGCCTGCTTGGGACGGGTGAGGCAGTGAGCGAGACGGTGCAGGGGCCTCTCCAGCAGCGTTGACGAACTCGACAATGCAGTCGAGCCAATCCTCGTAGAGGTCATCAGCCGGGCGATAGCGCAGAAGCTTGTGCGCCATGAGCAATGCGGCCTGCACATTCACCAGCCTGCGACGAGCATGAGAAGACGACACAACTATCAGGGTAAGTGATGGAGTTGCAGTGTGACCATCACGCCGCACAGAAGGCGGCAGCGGCGAGCCCTGCTGCTCGTGGGCCGCTGGACCGGTGGCGGCATTGGCTGCGGGAGAAGGGGAGCGGCGAGGGGAGTCGTTGCCCGTGGGTGCCGTTTGAGCGACCCAAGCAGTGAGAGCTGCCCGGCGCTCGGCACGAACACAATGAGCATCGGCCATCGGAACGACGGACTGGGAGCGGAGCTAATGGTGGTGTCGGTGCAACAAACCCTGGGTCCGTTGCCTAGACTGTGCACAAGCCCAAGGACAAGATTACAACACCAAGATCAGACCAAGCAAGAGGGATCAATTCCTTGAAGGATACAAGTACAGGTCAAAGAAAACCAAGATGAGCCAGAGAAGCAAGATATCGCTAAGGAAAGAACCTTCCTTGCCGGGCAGGTGAGCCTGGCGAGGTTGGGTTTGCCCCAGAAGCAAGCTTCTAGATCGACCCGGCAGGCCTGCTAGGACTTGCGGAGGCAAGCCACTCGACAGCTCCACCTAACAAGCGACGCAAGTCATAGATCAGTGCGGTGTCAAGCCCCAAGGTGACCAAGTGGCTGCTTTTCGCGAGATGGCAGCCACTTCCTATAGCAAACACCGCCATATGACACCCGTCCTGAGACGTGTCAAGCAACCAGGCGCGAAGCTGGCAAAACAAGTTGGCAAGGGTTGCCGGGCACTCCATCATGTGACATTCGACGACGCATTTAATGCGCTCTGTCAGCCTGCAGAGTTAGGTATGATAGCCCTGTTTGCTATCTAATCTGTATGTAAAGACTGATTTGCCACTGTGGTGACCCCTTAATCTATAAAAGGAGGTCCATGGCAACCGTAGAAGGGGTTCGGACCCTCACATGTTCATACGCGCATAGCCACTTTCACCCAAAGGCAACCCTACGGGGCAAGTGTGCTGCATCCACCACCATTTTTCCACCATCAACCCACCAAAGCAGGAGTAGGGTTTTACGCCTCACGGCGGCCTGAACCTGGGTAAAACTGCCCATGTGATCTCTGCCGTGCTGTGCCACGCTTCTCCGTTCTTTGTGCAACGTGCCCATCCCCCCGCCGAACCAAAAGGGTCTCATGGTCCCATAGGTGGCCGTGGTTTCCCATGATATCTGTGGCGCACCAGGTAGGGGGATCACTTGCGCCACCCACGATTGACAACGTCGTGGGGAATGCGGGGACGTGAGGATGTGGATGCTACAGGGGATGTGGTCGGCGCAGGCGCCGTTGTGACTACCACTCCCACGGCCGAAGCAGAAGTGGAAGCACCGAGGAAGGACAACATCAGCAACATCTGAGCCGCCATGCTCCTTCGGTCTGAGGATTGATGGTAACAATGATCAAAGGGACACAATGTTTACCCAGGTTCGGGCCCTCTTAATGGAGGTAAAACCCTACTCCTGCTTGATTATATTCGATGGGTATTGGGGTTACAAGAGTTGATCTACCTCAAGATCGTAATGGATAAACCCTAGCTTGGCTAGCCTATCAATGTTATGATCCTGCCTTCGGTCTAAACCCTCCGGTTTATATAGATACTGGAGGGGACCTAGGGTCGTACAAAGTCGGTTTAACAAAAAGGAAATAGTATATCTGGACACCTGAACTTGCCATTCACGCATACGGGAGTCCCAACCGGACACGAGAGGTGGTTATCTTCCTTGTATCTTGACAACCCATTAGTCCGGCCCATATCGAATAGACCGAACGCCCGAGGACCCCTTAGTCCGGGACTCCCTTAGTAGCCCCTAAACCAGTATTCAATGACAACGTGTTCGACGCGCAGATTGTCTTCGGCATTGCGAGGCGGGTTTGCTGAACAATATACACCGGCTTTCCTCCATAAAAGAACTATATTCGGCTTTGCATAGTTAACACAACCCTTAGCCGCGAACGCAGGATATAAGAACAGGAATAGTGTCTTTACTGACAACTTTTTCCGGCGAAGCGTCAGACTTGACCCTTCAGCATTTTGAACCGTTTTCACACTCCACGTTCCGCATTTCGAGGTCAAGCCTCCTTGGTTCGTCTTGTCAAAACAGAGATCATGCCCACTTATTACGGGATTGCTCATCAATAAGATTTGGGTAATCCAACCATTTATGGCGCACGCCCACATTGGGAACCGGCGAGTTAAAGGCATAAGTGGGGGGACGGTTGGCATTTTTTACCGCCTATAAGAGGGCAATAGATTCCTCCTTTCTTCCCCACGCCTTCTTCTAGCCTCTGCCTTCCAATCTCCCAAGTTCTCAGCGCCTGAAAAAAAACTTCCTTCTTCCGCACCGCCACCACCCTATCTAGCCATGGCTGGATCCGGTTCCAAGGGCAAGTGGGAGGCCTCCTCTGTCATGGAGAAGGATGTGAAGAATCTCCAGAGCGGGGGGTACCTAGCCACAGATATTGCGCACAGGTTCCCCACCAAAGGTCAAATCATCCCCACTCTAGAGCTCGGCGAAAGGGTCATTTTCCTCCCCCATTTCCTTAGAGGGTTAGGTTTTCCACTCCATCCCTTTGTCTGGGGACTATGTTCTACTACGGTCTAGATTTCCATGATCTAGCCCCGAACTCTTTCCTCCACATCTCGGCGTCTATCGTCATGTGCGAGGCTTTACTCCGCATCCCCCCACACTTCGGCCTATGGCTAAAAGTCTTCAATGTGAAGCCGAAGGTGGTCGTCAGGTAGCATGCCGATTGTGGCGGGGCCATGATAAGTCAACTGCCCAATGCCACATGGCCCAAGGGGGCCTTAGTTGAGACCGTCAAGGTTTGGTAGCAAGAGTGGTTTTTACATCACCGAGCCGCGCCGCACCAACTGGGCGGCGATTCCGGAGTTCAGATCCGGACCTCCCATGAGGCTCATTTCATGGACCGCTAATGGCCTCGACTGGTGGTCCCAGACGGTGGTGCAGAAAATGCAAACGCGCATCACCAATGTGCTGGGCAAGAATGTTGGTCTCACCAATGTGGTGTAGATCATGCTCTTCCACCGCATCCTCCCCTACCAACGCCGAACTTCCCCCATGTGGGAGTTCAATCCGGAGGACCCGCGGACCCTGCAATACTTCCTCGGCACAACGCACGAAGGAATTTAGAAGCTGCTTTTCAAGGCCCAGAAAAGCTGGCCCATGGAGACCAAAGACGTCGGTCTTGACGACAAGAATCCGGCCTCTCCGGTAAGTATTAGTTTTCCGAAGATACGTATGGTCTATATTTTTGATCAATACAAATCTGCCCACCTCTTTACAGGGCTGGACAAAGAAAGCGGAGCGGATCAAGAGTCCAGCTCCGTTGCCCGAAGATCTAGTTACTCCCCAGCTGGCAGAGATACTGGTCCCGACGCCTTATCAGGCGTCGGAGAAGAAGGGCAAGGAGCCCAAGGGCGGGCCCCGCCGTAGAGGTCCTTTGGACGCTATGTCTGGAGGGACCGAAGCCGTCTCCTCTCATGAGGAAGACGAGGACTAAGAGGATGAGGTGGTGGAGAGTGACTTCCCTCGCAAGTCCAGGAGGAAGAAGAGGGCGGCCTCCAAGAATCCTGAGGTGGCAACGCCGAAGAAGAAGAAGATTACCTTCTCGGTCAGCTCGGACTCGGAGTCCGAACACAGCCCGAGGAGAGCTCCTAGGGTGAAGCCCCTAGCCGAATCGTAAGTATCAAGACCTTACTTGTTCAGTTTTCGCTTACCAGCCTCTATTATGTGAACTAGCAAATTGGCCCGCTCGATGCGCGGGCTAGGATTTTACGAAGTTGAATTAGAAGTTTTTTTATTTGTTATTTTTTGAAGTAAAATTGAAAGCAATTGTTGAGATATTTTTTAAGTATTACAATTTTCAGAACATTATTCTTTGATTTTTTATTGATATCGGAATATATTTGTTGTCCATTCATCCTTTATTTGCTAATTATTAATGCCATACAACTCTAATTTTATGGTCGACTGCATTTCGGAAATCGTATTTTAAACTATAGTCTTATTATCGACTGCATTATTCAAATTATATTTGTATACTTTTGCTAACATTTTTATCATGTTGTTTATTTTAAACAAAAAATCGATAACTTATGTAGGATTGGCATGTTTATTTTTGTTTTCCTTATTTTTTTTATTTTCAGAAAAATGATTTACATTTTGAGACGGATGTCGTATTTGTTTACATAGACATCCATCACAGTAAGGGTTGTCGTTTGCATATGTACTGTGCCTAAATAAACAGTACTTATATGTAGACATATTTTAGTGTTAAATACTTTCGTTTAAGACAACTAATATGGAATGGAGCGAGTACCTTGATAATTTTTTTTCTAGAATAGTATCATTTCCATGCTTGTAGCTATACAAATATTCTCTTGTGTTATTCTCCTGTTAGCTAACCAATCATCATCAGGTAATGTATATTTGACTGGTATAAACATATGACTCTATTTGTACAATAAACACATTAATGGTGGTAATTATGCATGCCATCTAACTGTAGTTTTATGTTTGGTTGAATTCTTCAAATTATATTTGTATTTTTTCTAACATTTTTATCATATTGCTTTTTTGTGTGTAAAATTATTCTTGTTGTTTTCCTGTAGTCATAGATTAATTCACTAACGCTATGTAATATTGGCATATTTAATTTATTTATTTTGTAGTGTAAACAATTTAGTGTTTTTATACACACATGTATCCATGAAAGGTTTGTTGGTGTTATTCTAAAAAAAAGGTTTGTTGGTGTTTGCTTCCATACACGTGCAAGGTAGTACCAAGTTTTGAATTAAAAAAAGCTCAGCAGTACCAAGGGTGCCTTATATTTTGAAGTCACATTGTTTACTCTCATAGTTTCCACAGTACGTAGTACTAATTGGTGTCAGGGGTCCCACCGATATTACTCTTCACTTTACCCATTCTGTAGTCTTCTGGACTTCTCCGTTCTTCTTTCCTCACACAAGCGAGAATGTTCTTGGCCGATCCCCTTTCTCCCCTCCTCTTACCTTTTCTTTTTGTTAAAATTTGCTGGCGTTGGATAACTCCCATCAGGCTGCTCTCTTGATTCGCTGCAATCAGGATGCTCGTCCGAACCTGAAGCCACCCCGCCCCTAGTGCTTCGACAGGGTGACTATCGACGGCGATTGAGGGTTAGCAGGGCCCAATGATCTGCTGCACCACGAAGGAGGCGAGATCATCGATGTGGACGCTGTCGTTGATATTGTCGTTCGTGCAGTTGATTTGGTCATGTATTTCATCTCCCACAGGCCTGCAATGGCAACATTGCTCCAAGCTGAACTACATGTCCTTATTTTTCCTTTTCCCGAGTCTGAAATTTCCCCCTTTTTCTTATCCATTTGCTGTCCTTGTGCCATTCAAACAATATATGTAATTACGGAAATTCTTGCTAGCTGTAAATATTTCATAATTTTTTCCTGAAATTTTTGAATAACAAACATGTCTTCCTTTTCAAGTGATCTATAAGTGTTGAATGAGGTACAGAGTAGATATTAATTAGTTAGTGTACATTTTAAAATGTAAGTATATGTTTTAGCAGACATAGGAATGCAAATTAGTACTACATATATTCACTGTATCGTCGTGTATACTGGCTGCCTTGTTCTTGATTTGGTTGATGATAGTAAGTTGTGTATGCTGACATATTGGATGTCACAACATCTTGGATTATGGGACGGAGGGAGTACACGCTAAGGTGTTATTTTAATTCTTTTATGCCCCCTCCACTTTTTTCCGGGCTTGGGACCGGCATTGGCAGTGTTAGGCCCCACAAACTTAAGAAACAATTAGTACAATGGTGGTTAACTATAGTCTAAATATTTCACAAAGAAGAATGAATATATAATAATATAATAATTGAATATCAAAACATGTTTGATTGCATTGTACATATGAATTACAATAACTAGATGATGGCCCGCACGTTGTTGCGGGAATATTTTGCAATATTTCAATGATTTTGGTTATATGATACATGAATATTTGAAATAATTATTTTTGAAAGCATATAAGAATTAGATGTAATACCATAATAGAATGGAATTTTACATGCATGCAGTATTGCATGTTGAAATGGATTTTTAATATGCATAGTTGCATGTTGAGGTGAGCCTTTTCCTATGCATGTTGAATGATGAGGTGGCATACTTGCATGTTGAGAGAAATTTGTTAGTGGGGGCTAGCTATTTAGATATAGAAGATAGAAGATTTCCCCATGCTCACTATTGGTTGCATGAAATAGTAAGCTTGTAGAACAAAACATCAGATAATATATTTTGTCGATGTTTGGTTGTATTGAACTTTTGAATTGTTGATGCATTTTTGCAATACTTTGCCAACAAAAATTAATAGATAATAGATTAATATGAAAACAGGTCTGATAGCATTGTACATATGCAATATAATAATGTCCCAATGCTTTTACTATTGGTTTTTTATTAAATAATAAGCTTATAGAATGAAGTATCACACAATATAGATTTTTGATGTTTGGTAGTAATGAAGTCTTTCCACCTGTTTCCATAAGTACACCATATTTGACCTGCCATATCATGTTAGCATAGCTAAGTCAGACTTTATTTGCAAGTGATTTTGCAGTGTGGTAAGTTTCTATATATGTAATTCGTATGTAATAGTCCACTGGCCTCATCTTGTGAAAGAAACATCATGCCGAAATTCTGTTATTTTCTCATACCTTTAGAATATTTTTGTATATACTATGTTCTTGACCACATCATCCTCATTGCTATCTTCATCATCTACCATTACCCGCAATCCCTCCCTTTTTGTTACTCTTGAGAGGGCTACGTATAATTGTCCATGTGTGAAAACTTGTTTAGGTAGACATAGTCCTACCTTGTTTAGAGATTGGCCCTGGCTTTTGTTGATAGTCATAGCAAAGCAAACTGATATTGGATATTTTCTCCTTTTTAGAACAAATGGCCACGCTATGTTGCAGTTATTATCTGTGCTTCGATGAATGTTCTTCCAAGTTGAATAATTGTTATCCTTGTACCATTGCATAACCCAACACTTTGGTTGATATTACATAGTAGCATCACAGGTATGCCAACTTTTAATTTGAGCTTGTCCTTCGGGATTCCAGGAAATGGTAAACTATTCAGGAATTCCGTTGGATATAACAATTCTGTTTCTGCATTGAAGGTAGTTGCTTTGCATACTGTGTCACGGCTTAGATAAGTTCTCTCTTGACCTTGTATCTGATCCGCATATAGCGAACTATTTCATTTCTTGGACATAATGTTGCTCTTTCTTCTAAGTATTCTCGCTGGCAATACCTCTCTTGCAAATTAGGATATATGCTCTCTACAATTGTTTTTTGGGATCATTTCCTTTCTTGAGAAGTACTCCCTCCGTCCCAAAATTCTTGACAAGAATTTTGGGACGGAGGGAGTATGTCATTTGATATTTTTATCAATTCCTCACCTTCTGATGATGTATTTTTTCCATCGCTGATATTGAGAATCCACTCTGCAAATTTTGCTACCCTTTGTTTCTCTGATTCATCATTTGTTATGCTGTTTAGCCGCATGTTCTTTGTTAGCTTCATTACATGAAATTTCTTCGAAAGATAAGATCTTTTACTGGATGCAATGACTATGTTGTGTCTTCTTCCTTTTGGTATAACGGAAGTCTCCTCCTATAACCATTGCCATTCCACTGAGTGGTCTCTCTTCGTTGTTCACATTTTTTTCTTAATATATCCCTTATAGCCCTATCTAGCGCCTCAAAACATACCTTGTTTGCCATTGGAGCTTAATCCCATAGTATTAGCGGCGTCTTTTTTTGTCACATGTTCACTCTTCTGTAAGGATTAGGGGATGTCGAACCTCGAGTGTGCCATTCGCCCTCCTTGTAGAAGCAGTGTTGCAATACCAGATGATGCCACTGCTAGTAGTATCTTGCCTTGAGAACGCAGCTTCGTTGTGAACGCAGCTTCTCAATTGAGAATGTATAATTTTTATGATCAAGATTAGGGGCATTACTTTATTTTAAGATCAGTATATCGCAGTTCTAAAATTTCCCTCTATGTTTTCTGTTATAGAACATTTGCTCTTCAAACGTACCTTGGGTGCTTTCGTCGATTCCAATCATTGTTGGAATAACATCGCTTTCGTAATGCCTATAATAGATTACAATATGTGCACATAAACTTGTAACTTCAAAAACATACATAATTGCATTATTATAAACACACCTCTCAATAATTTGGTCTCTCTGGAATTTCAGGAGACTTTAGATGCATTTGTTGTGCATAGTGATAGCCCTGGTAATAAATTGTCAGTAATTTGGATTCAGGTTTACACATAGAGATTATAGTTCTCACCATTGAATTTTGTGACCAAATTTGAAGTCACAATCACTATTGTTTGTTTGTGAAGAAGACCTTAATTGTCAGGACCCCGACTCAATGCCACATCGATCTAGCATGTAACACCTCATATCACTTTGCGGCCTCACGCACGGTATTCCCACAGGTGTCGCCTTACCTTTGCCGGGACCGCTTATGCCTTTTGGCACACGATATGATAGTGTTGCTAGCATCCATATGATAAGGAGCTCGGGCTGACATGGCCAACAGAAACCCAAAGTGGCACAAACTTACAGGACGTACATCCATGACCCAAAGATCGAATGTGTCGGTTATCGTGAGTGGATCCAGTGTAGCATTGGGCTAGCAGGACTCCGTGAACCAGTCAGTGGGCTAATAGGACTCCGGTATTCATCGCGTGACATTTCCCGAAAGGACGTACACGAGAACGAAGAAGGACACATGCCGCCAGCCTAAGTGTTCCGGAGCAAGAGTAAGCTACCATGGCTCGATGAAAGCACTAGGAGACATTTCCCGAAGAGAGGCTACTAAGGATAAACAGCTAGATAGTCGATCCCACACATACCAAGCATTTCAATAACATACACACAATATGCTCGATATGTGCAAATACAACATGGCATCACAACATGACTCTACAACTCAAGTATTTTATTCAATAGGCTCTGAGGAGCGAGATATTACAAACATAGGTCTCATGACCCAACATTCAGAGCATACAAGTCAAAGCACAAGTGGAAGCTTAACATGTCTGAGTACAGACATCTATAAATGAAAAAGGCTGAAAAGCCTGACTATCTACCAGATCCTGCCGAGGGCACAAGATCGTAGCTGAGGTAACAAGCTAAAGGTCGAAGTCCACGCGGAACTACTAGTGAGACGGAAGTCTCTCTGCAAAAACATAGAATAGGCAAACGTGAGTACAAATGTACCCAGCAAGACTTACATCAGAACTAACTACATATGCATCATTATCAACAAAGGGGTGGTGGAGTTTAACTGCAGCAAGCCAGCTTTGACTCGGTGGCTATCCTGAACTATGACTGCAAGTAACTCTTTTGAGGTGGCGCACACGAGTCCACATATTCACCATATCAATACTCCTCTATGGATCCGCTCCCGTCTCCCTGCGAGAACACCAACCATAGCACTCACGCTTATCTTGTGCATTTTAGAGTATCCACTTTCACTTGTCTATGAACTGTACAGGCAACCCAGAAGTCCTTTACCGTGGACACGGCTATTCGAATAGATCATATTAACCCTGTAGGGGTGTACTTCTTCACACACGCTCTCGCCACTTACCGCCATGTACACCTCGTGTATCTCGGCAACCTTCAAGCGGAAGCCTGGCGAGGGAGTCGGCCACGACCTGACTAACCACACAAGTCTCTCGTCCAGTTTTATCGCCTATTCGGGTTCCATCCGCAAGGAGATCCGGCCGGGGTGTCGCTCACGGCCCCGAACGATGTGAGTAGGGTTCCCAAGCCCACCATCCGGGTGCCACTTGGTACACCGTGCCACTGTGCCTAGTCTGTCCCAAGCCCACCTGTACCGGGTGCCACTTGGTAGACTACTAACACTACCTACAAACACCAGAAACTAGTTGCAACTCCTGGACAGAGATCATGTTGATTAATAAGTCGAGAGGGGTCAAGTTACCGGAACCCAATGTGTGGTAGTAACTGTTCATGTATCGCAAACACAGAACTCAGTTCCTGAGGACGGTTTCAATGAGACAACCCACCATGTACTCCTACATGGCCTCTCACCGCTACCTTTACCAAATCGTGTTCACACACTTAGCTCACACACAGTAGGACATGTTCACACACCTCTTAATCATCTCCAATGAATCAGACCTGACTCAACTCTAAGCAGTAGCAGGCATGACAAACAAGCATGAATGAGTAGGCACATCAGGGCTAAAACAACTCCTACTCATGCTAGTTGGTTTCATCTATTTACTGTGGCAATGACAGGTCATGTGGAGGATAAAGGGGTTCAACTACCGCAGCAAGTAACAGAAGAATCGTTGTTATCCTAATGCAGTAAAGGAGAGCAGGAGCGAGAGAGTGGGATTGTATCGAAATGAACAAGGGGGTTTTGCTTGCCTGGAACTTCTGAAGATAGTATAGTTCTTCATCGGTGTCATCGATCACATCGTCGGCACACGTCTACTGAGAGGGGACAAGCACCGACAAACAAAGAAGAAACACAATCAATACAATGCAACAATATGATGCCTGAATGTGACATGGCAATATGCTGTGGTTTGTGCTAATGCAACTAAAACCAGATTAAATGAAGTTGGTTTGAATCTAAGATTCAAATTCAAACTCCACATGTGGTTATTTAAATGCCATTTAATTGAATTGTCCTAACAAGTAGTCATAAGTTGTTCTAACATGCATGAAAATGGTACAGATGGATAGATTGGATTTTTCTGATAATTTTTCATATATAAATTATTTCATTTGGAGTTATGGTTGAAGTTATATGATTTTTAGAAGTTTTGGATATTTTCTGAAATAAATAAATCATTTCTGATTTATTTAAAACTCCAGAAAATATTTACTGCATCAGCATGACGTATTAGTGACATTAGCAGGTCAACGGATGGCCCAGGTCAAACCTGACCAGTGGGGCCTACTGGTCAGTGACACAAAGTCAGCTACAGAGGCTGACATGTGGGACCCGGTCAAAGCTGACGTGGCCAAGTCAACGTTGACAGGCGGGGCCCACTTTAGTTAGTGTTAATCCAACAGAGAAATAATACTAATTAGTTTAGGCATTGGGACCAACATGGCAGTGGCTCTAGGGGTGGCTTAGCTGGGTCATTAGTGGCTAATGACGGCCACGTCATCAGTCGTCGGAGTTCGGCCGGCGACGACCAAACCAACGACGGAGGCTCGCCGGAGTTGAGCTATAGGTAGCGGCTGTGTGCGCTGAGGGCATCTACGCGGAGCTGGAACTCGCCCGCATCCACTCGTGGCAGCGGCTGGAGCTGGGTGTAACGCCCTCGATGCGGCTATATCTCCCACGTGTCGAAGCACGACTTAGAGGCATAACCGCATTGAAAGCAATGTCGCAAGTGAGGTAATCTTCACACAACCCATGTAATACATAAGGGAAGAGATACATAGTTGGCTTACAATCGCCACTTCACACAAATACATGAATAAAGCATTACATCATCCAGATACAATCAAGGTCCGACTACGGAACCAAAATAAAAGAAGAAACCCAAATGCGACAAAAGGTCCCCGATCGACCCCAACTGGGCTCCACTACTGATCAACTAGAACGAAACAACACAAAGGGCAAGATCTTCATCGAGCTCCTCCTTGAGCTTGGTTGCGCCACCGCTTTCGGTAACATAGGCACCGCAAACTGGTTTTGAAGTATCCGTGAGCCACGAGGACTCAAAGAATCCCATTACCATGGGTGTCAAGACTAGCAAAGCTTAGTGGGAAAGTAAGGGGTAAGTGGTGAGGTTGCAGCAGCGGCTAAGCATATATGGTGGCTAACATACGCAAATGAGAGCGAGAAGAGAAAGAAAGGGACGGTCGTGAAGCTAGCAATGATCAAGAGGTGATCCTGAACACCTACTTACGTCAAACATAACCCAAAGACCGTGTTCACTTCCCGGACTCCGCCGAGAAGAGAGCATCACGGCTACACACTCGGTTGATGCGTTTTAATTCGGATCTGGTGTCAAGTTATCTACAACCGGACATTAACAAATTCCCATCTGCCACATAACCGCGGGCACGGCTCTCGAAAGTTTATACCTGCAGGGTGTCCCAACTTAGCCCATGACAAGCTCTCGCGACCAACGAAGAATAGACCTTCTCCGAGAAGACCCGATCGCCTCGGAATCCCGGTTTACAAGACATTTTGACAATGGTAAAACAAGACCAGCAAGACCTCCCGCGTGCCGACATCCCGATAGTAGCCGCACAGATCTCGCCTCGTGCCACGACCGGATGAGCAATCCGTACAACTAAAACCAGACCTCAAGTTTCCCTGAGGGGGCGCTGCAAATGGCTCTAGTTTGGGCCAACACTTAGACAAGCATTGGCCCGGGGGGGCTAAAATAAAGATGACCCTTGGGTTAATTACTCCCAAGGAAAATATAGGTGGTGGTGAGGCAAATGGTAAAACCAATGTTGGGCCTTGCTGGACAAGTTTTATTCAAAGCGAACTGTCAGGGGGGGGTCCATAAATCACCCGACCGCGTTAGGAACGCAAAATCCAGGAACATAACACCGGTATGACGGAAACTAGGGCGGCAAGAGTGGAACAAAACACCAGGCATAAGGCCGAGCCTTCCACCCTTTACCAAATATATAGATGCATTAATAATATAAGAGATATTGTGATATCCCAACAAAACCCTGTCCACCATGGAGAAATCTTCAACTTCACCTGCAACTAGCAACGCTATAAGAGGGGCTGAGCAAAAGCGGTAACATAGCCAATCAATGGTTTGCTAGGAATGGTGTCAAAGGTTAGAGGATCATGGCAATTTGGGATGGCTTGATAAACAGGTAATAGGTAGCGCAGCATAGCGATAGAACGAAGCAACTAGCATAGCAATGATAGTAGTGAGATCCAGGGTAGCGGTCATCTTGCCTAAAATCCCGCAAGGAAGAAGAACGAGTCCATGAAGAAGATGAACGGATGAAGCCGAACCAGCCGTAGACGAACGCATCCTCACGATCGCAACGAAACGAGAACTATCGAGAAGAAGCACACAACATAGTAAACACACCACACATGACAAGACATGATGCACAACAAGCATGATGCATGACAAAGCTACATGAAGATACTCATGGCAAAAGATGATGCAAACAAGAACAACACATCAAGGCAAGTTTAAATGAGGCCGGGAACAACATATAACAATTCCGGTAAGTCCTCATATGCAAATTTCGAAATTGGTCCAGAACTGAATAAACCTTATGTTCAAGTTGGTAAACAGCAAGTTAAGATGCACCAAGATGATCTACACGAAATTCTAGTCAAGTTACATATAAAGTTCATTAGATTTGGAGCTACGGCCTAGAAGATATGAGCAACACAAGTTAAGCATGGCATTGATGCAAAATGCACCCAAACATCAAGCAAACACCTCAAAACAATGATGCAACATGATAATATGAAGCTACATGCAAAAACAAGCAAGTTTCATCTAGAGCACACTCAAAACGGAGCAACGGTGCAACACACACACACTATACAAGTCATAGCAACAAACTGTCCATAACAGCAACTAGGCATCTTGCAAGCATCAAAATAATATGCTACATCAACTCAACATAATAACAAAAGGCATGGGCATGAAGTACAGGTAAACCATAACAAGACATGAACACTGAGCTATCTCCAGAAACAACTAGAACATGCTCAAAAACACATGGAGATATTGCAAATTATAACAGTTTCAGACTTAAGCAGAAATAACATCAGGTTGCAATGTTTAGAGCTATCAAACAACATGTTACTGGAAGCTATCATCGCTAACAAAGGCATGGCATGAATCTACTAAATGCATAGATCAAAAGTCCCTTACTGACCATCAGCCAAAAAGGTACGGAAAATATAATGGCACCCATGTAAACATGGCAAGTTATATTACAGATTCATACATGGCAGGAACAACAATAAGTAGGCATGTTCGTGAGTTTGAACCACTCACCACAGAGCAAAACATGGCATGGCAAGGCAACCAACAGTAAGAAGGCATGTTTATGAAGCTAAGGATGGCAACAGCAAGGTCATAGGGTGCATGGATCACTAGGAAAACACATGGGAACAAGTGAACTTAATGTTAACAGGCTGACAGCAACATTTTCAAGCAACTTTGGAGCAAGATTACAACATGTTTCAGCAGGCTATAAATGCAACCAAGGGCATGAATGGATAGAGCATGACATGTAGATCAAAACATGTTTATAGAGCATCTCCAGATTATGCATAGAATGATTAGTAGAAGCATGTTAACATAGCAACAAAATATAACAGAATCTGTCAGGAAAACAGCAATAGCAACTACCCTACTTAGCAAGCTTGATACACTCAGCACACAACTCACAAAAATACATGGTTGGCACCCCTGGAAAGATGGCATTGCATAGATCAACATTCATGTAGACATCACCCTCATAGGATGCACACATAAATCATGGCAAAAATGATAAATGAGCAAGTTATAACAGTTTCAGCAGATTAACATCAACATGCACTCTTCCAACAGCATTTTGGGCATCAAGATGAGCTCAAATGAAAATGATGCAATGGAACAAAATGAAGTACTTGTCGAGGCGAAAAATTTGACATATTACACGCACAAAACGGAGCTACGGATGCAGAGATATAGCATGATGAAGATGGCATGATTATGATAGATTTTCCGGGAAACGGGATGGAGTGGTTCGGGAGAGCGAGATCCAGGCGGCTCGGGGCGTTTGGATCGCGGGACGGGTGGATCTCATCCACCCGCCCGGATCCGGCGAGGCGGCGGCGGCTCCCGGCGAGGGGCGTGACGCCGGGAGCTGGCGGGCGCGGGCGGGCTGGCGAGGTCCGGACGCTGAGGCGCGGGCGGCGCCGCTGGCCGCGCGAGGCGGCGGCGGCGGCGCGGAAGCTCTCGGGCGGCGAGGCTGCTGGCGGCGGCGACATGCCGCAGCGGGCGACGGGCGGAGCACGGCGGCGGACGGGCGCGATGCGGGCGCGGCAGCGGCGCGGGAAGCGCGGCGGAGGAGGCGCGGGCGGCGGGCGGCGGCGGCGGGCGGCGGCGAAGCGGCGAGGCCGAGGCCGCGAGGCGACGGGAGCAGTTCCGCGAGGCGGCGGCGGCACGCCGGCGGCGAGGTCGGCGGCGGCACCACCATGCGGGCGGGCGGCGCGCGCGTCGGGCCGGGCGGGCTCACGATGGGTTTCAAGCGGGCCGGCTGCAGGCGCCACGTGGCGTGAGGCGATTGGGCATGGGCGGCGGAGCGGACGCGTCCGGGCAGGTCGGACGTGTCCGGCGAGCGCGGGGACGAATTTGCTAGGGTTTGGACCGGGATTTTTGGAGGGGGAGGTGTTTATATAGGTAGAGGGAGCTAGGAGAGTCCAAATGAGGTGCGGTTTTCGCCCACACGATCGTGATCGAACGACTGAGAGCATGGAGGGGAGTTTGGTGGGTTTTGGGCACTTTGGAAGGGGTGTTGGGCTGCAACAAAAGAGGCTTTCACGGTTACCCGGTTAACCGTTGGAGTATCAAACGACCTCCAAACGGCACGAAACTTGACAGGCGGTCTACCGGTGCTATACCAAGGCCGCTTGGCAAACCTCGGGCCATTCCGAGAAATTTTAACACCCGCACAAGAGAAGAGGCAAAAGGGGAACGACGGAGGACATAGGAGTGCCGGATTGCAAAACGGACAACGGGGAAATGGCTCGGATGCATGAGACGAATACGTATGCAAAATGAATTGCACATGATGACATGATATGAAATGCATATGATGACATGGAAAATGCAACACGCAAGCAAAGGACATGGCAACGAAGGCGAATAACTGACGGACACCTGGCGCATCGGATCCGGGGCGTTACAACACTCCTCCACTAACAAGAGATCTCGTCCCGAGATCTTAGGACCGAGACGGTAGGAAAAAAAAGGGAATGAGGAGAGGTAAAACTAAGTTGCTTCTTTGACGAACGAGTGAAACCATGAACCTTGAGAGGTTGAGCAATTTAAAAGAAAGAGTACAACAGAGATGAACGAGATTGCAAACAATCCGGTAGAAAAGAGGAACAAGGAGTATTACGAGAATTTGAAGGTTGAAAGACATGGAAATAAGGGCTTCACGAACGAAAAGAATATGACCACATCGGTATAATGAGATAGCCAAGGAACAAGAATGGCTTAATTTGGACAGCTCTCCGGTAGAAAAGAGAAGAAAACTTGATGAGATGAAAAGATATTGAAGAGATGATACAACACTCCGGTTAAATGGATAAGCACGAAAAGAACACGACCCTAACAATTCGAGATGATGAGTGAAGAGAGCAACATCACAATGTCTTCGGAAGAAAGAATAGAAGATAAATCATTGGAATAAAAGAATGGAGAAGAAAATGCCAACTTCTACCACAATTGAATTTGGAAAGCATCCTTGCAAATAAGAATCGAACGGAGTTGTTGGAAAATCAACAACGAGAAGCACAAGCTTGTTGTGGGCTTATGGCAAACATCTCAAAATGATGAGGTGACAACCGCCCACTAATGGAAACAATTGATTGGTTGAGATCAATGAACATAAGAGAAACTTCTTCCACCAAGTGAATAGAGAGCAAGCTTGGGTCATGCATAATCACCACAAATAGCAACAACCCTTAAGGAAAGGCTTTAGGTGAAATATGACACAAGATAACTCCAACGAAGAAGTTGATTGGTCGAAAAGATCTCTTGAACGAAGAGAAAAAAAGATGGATTTAGAATACCTCATTCTTGAGAACATATGAATCATGAAACATGAATGGAAATTGTCAAGAGTGACATAACACCACCTCAAAAGATAAGGTAGAAAGAATTGCACTTTGGAATGCAAGATGAAGAATACTTGAGCTCCTCAAAATGTGTTGAGCACCATGTTTATTTTAGAGTATAGCTTGGCGGGTCATAACTTCAAGAGAAAACTTGAAGAACAATTGAAGAATGAAAAGAATCCTTGACGAAGCACCATGTGGAGCCTCCATGAAGAACTCCGGTAAACAAAAGGGTGATAGAAAGAAAGAGAAATTGAAAACACAAGGTGAAGCCTTGCAATGATTTAGATGGTTCTTCGTGATGACGAGAGCTTGGAACTCCGAAAAGAAAGATGAAGCCTCTCGAACCGAGAATGTGATATGATGACCAACTCCGGAAAGAAAGATGAATCACTTGTAAACAAGAATTTATTCATCATGAATAATCTCCATAAAAAGAATTGAGTCACCTCGAGGAAATAAGAATAAGATTTATTGTATGCTTATCCTTCATCAAATTTAATTGATAACAAGCAACAGATTTGGCATACTACTTATTCCCGTAGAAAGGATTAAGAGAGATATAGCGCAAACTTGAGGAGGTATTGATGGAACCACCGGTGGGATTGAAAACAACGATTGAATTGATATGATAACAAAGGAAGAGAAATCTTGAACGAACCACCGTAAAAATTGAAAAAGAGAGTAGCAAGGGCACAATTCACCGGAAAGAATTTGAAAACGAATGAAGATACTTGAAGGGATTTGGATACATGAGAACGAAGAGATCATGAACTGATTAGAGGATATTTGAACGATTCATTGATAAGATTTGGAGAACGATAGCTACACACAGAGAATGAAGAATTATGGCATGATGGCCTTCGGAGGAAAGAAATGGAAACAACTCATGAAATGCTCCGGATGGTAAGAAAAAAATTGTCACAATCAAAACAATTATGAGGATAGCATGAAGCTAGAACCATGAATCTTCAAGAGAACGGACAAGATTTATGAGAAATCCTTCTTCGGTCTTTACATGTTGAGAATGAAGATGAGAACCACCATGAATTGTATGAGATACTCCGGGAGAATGAAAATAACAAGGTTGTTGAGCCAACAATGAAAAATAATTTGAAAGATCTTGGAGAAGGCATGTGACTGATGAAAATTTATTCTTACATCAAACTTGGAAAAGAATTTGGGATAGCTCCGGAATAATTAGAAGAGTCAGGTAAGATCCTGGGAAAAGACCTGTGGGTTAGGGCCCACTCAAAAGAAAACACCGTTGGAAATGATTTTAAAGAGAAATTGCACCGGTTGAATTAAATGGCTTGAATGAGATAACAACCTCGAAATATCTTGAAGGGATTGAGAATGGAAACGCAAGTCTTGTGAGATATCTTCAGCACTCCAGAACAAATGAATAGGAAGAAGTGAATGATTAAGAGGTGCATTGGTATGAGAAAGCATTAGAAACGAGGAAAGGAATATGATGAATATCGAAGGCTTGAATAGGATCCACCAGAGAAGAAACAACAATGAAGGACGACGAACTTGAAACTGTTGAGCATCTTCATGGGAAATCACCGAATAAGAACATTGAAAGAAAAGAATGAAGAGACTTCATATGAATAAATGGATACTTGATTAAGAAATCTGTGTCCTTGAAGAAAAAGGGTGGGAGGGCGGGAAAACAAAGGCAACTTGGGACGGATGAAACAAACACCGTTGAGAAAACTTAGAAATGATCTTGCGGATGGGGAGAATGATCGGATCCACTTGAAGAGAAGCACACCGGTTGGAAATGAGTTGACATGACAAAATCAATGATCAAAAGGATTAGTATTCACATAGCAATATGAGAACACCGTTTAGGAAAGGTATGGATTCAACATTTGACATCAAGCAACTCAATACCACAAATAACATAAAACAAAGGATTTGGCTTGCGAATAAGCCGAACAAATACATATGATAGAGATTTACCCAATCCCATATCATGCATCATCGAAAAGATATTCTAGGAGCTACTTGAATTCCCACCTATAAACTCCCAAACTTTCTCGGTTATGCAATCTGGTGTTGGGGATACAAGGAAGCAATATATCTCACCCAAACTAACAATCCCTACATCCAATTGTATCCATCCGTCAACACATAACCAAGAAACCTTCGAAATCGTGTACCTCAACCTTGAAAAGCATCCGTTATACGAAGTCATGGCAATACTCCCGTACTCACCTCAAGATCGGGTTATCGGGTTATCTCACCAACAACTGCATAAAAGAGATTTTCGATGTCGGCATACTAAACTCAGGTATTCCAGAACTGCAATGATAAAATTATGACGACAACACGTCAGAGCTCAACTCCCGGGACACTTCCACTAAACCCCTGACAAGAGGCACCAAGACAATGTTCTCATCATAAAACCATCGGAACGATTCCAAGATACCCGCGTGATCCTAAATTTTTTTTTAGTGAAATTTGAGAAGAGAAGAGTCAAAACTCTATGTCAGGATGCCTTACCAGAGCGATGAAGAGACTGGGGAGTAAAAAGAATTCCTAACTCTCCGATATATATAATCCTAAATGACTCAAAATATTTTTCTAGACACAACTCGACCGCTAAAAACGATCAAGCAGTGGGGCTCCTAAGGTCGGGGAAGGCTCTGATTACCTTGTAACGCCCTCGATGCGGCTATATCTCCCACGTGTCGAAGCACGACTTAGAGGCATAACCGCATTGAAAGCAATGTCACAAGTGAGGTAATCTTCACACAACCCATGTAATACATAAGGGAAGAGATACATAGTTGGCTTACAATCGCCACTTCACACAAATACATGAATAAAGCATTACATCATCCAGATACAATCAAGGTCCGACTACTGAACCAAAATAAAAGAAGAACCCCAAATGCATAAAGGTCCCGATCGACCCCAACCGGGCTCCACTATCGATCAACTAGAACGAAACAACACAAAGGGCAAGATCTTCATTGAGCTCCTCCTTGAGCTTGGTTGCGCCACCTTTCGTAACATAGGCACCGCAAACTGGTTTTGAAGTATCCGTGAGCCACGAGGACTCAGCAATCCCATTACCATGGGTATCAAGACTAGCAAAGCTTAATGGGAAAGTAAGGGGTAAAGTGGTGAGGTTGCAGCAGCGGCTAAGCATATATGGTGGCTAACATACGCAAATGAGAGCGAGAACAGAAACAAAGGGACGGTCGTGAAGCTAGCAATGATCAAGAGGTGATCCTGAACACCTACTTACGTCAAACATAACCCAAAGACCGTGTTCACTTCCCGGACTCCGCTGAGAAGAGACCATCACGGCTACACACTCGGTTGATGCGTTTTAATTCGGATCTGGTGTCAAGTTATCTACAACCGGACATTAACAAATTCCCATCTGCCACATAATCGCGGGCACAGCTCTCGAAAGTTTATACCCTGCAGAGGTGTCCCAACTTAGCCCATGACAAGCTCTCGCGATCAACGAAGGAATAGACCTTCTCCCAGGAAGACCCGATCAGTCTCGGAATCCCGGTTTACAAGACATTTCGACAATGGTAAAACAAGACCAGCAAGACCTCCCGCGTGCTGACATCCCGATAGTAGCTGCACGTATCTCGTCTCAGGCCACGACCGGATGAGCAATCCGTACAACTAAAACCAGACCTCAAGTTTCCCTGAGGGGGCGCTGCAAAGGGCTCTAGTTTGTGCCAACACTTAGACAAGTATTGGCCCGGGGGGGCTAAAATAAAGATGACCCTTGGGTTAATTACTCCCAAGGGAAATATAGGTGGTGGTGAGGCAAATGGTAAAACCAATGTTGGGCCTTGCTGGACAAGTTTTATTCAAAGCGAACTGTCAGGGGGGTCCCATAAATCACCCGACCGCGTTAGGAACGCAAAATCCGGGAACATAACACCCGTATGAGGGAAACTAGGGCGGCAAGAGTGGAACAAAACACCAGGCATAAGGCTGAGCCTTCCACCCTTTACCAAATATATAGATGCATTAATAATATAAGAGATATTGTGATATCCCAATAAAACCCTGTCCACCATGGAGAAATCTTCAACTTCACCTGCAACTAGCAACGCTATAAGAGGGGCTGAGCAAAAGCGGTAACATAGCCAATCAATGGTTTGCTAGGAATGGTGTCAAAGGATAGAGGTTCATGGCAATTTGGGATGGCTTGATAAATAGGTAATAGGTAGCGTAGCATAGCGATAGAATGAAGCAACTAGCATAGCAATGATAGTAGTGAGATCCAGGGTAGCGGTCATCTTGCCTGAAATCCCGCAAGGAAGAAGAACGAGTCCATGAAGAAGATGAACGGATGAAGCCGAACCAACCGTAGACGAACGCATCCTCACGCTCGCAACGAAACGAGAACTATCAAGAAGAAGCACACAACATAGTAAACACACCACACATGACAAGACATGATGCACAACGAGCATGATGCATGACAAAGCTACATGAAGCTACTCATGGCAAAAGATGATGCAAACAAGAACAACACATCAAGGCAAGTTTAAATGAGGCCGGGAACAACATATAACAATTCCGGTAAGTCCTCATATGCAAATATCGAAATTGGTCCAGAACTGAATAAACCTTATGTTCAAGTTGTTAAACAGCAAGTTAAGATGCACCAAGATGATCTACACGAAATTCTAGTCAAGTTACATATAAAGTTCATTAGATTTGGAGCTACGGCCTAGAAGATATGAGCAACACAAGTTAAGCATGGCATTGATGCAAAATGCACCCAAACATCAAGCAAACACCTCAAAACAATGATGCAACATGATAATATGAAGCTACATGCAAAAACAAGCAAGTTTCATCTAGAGCACACTCAAAACGGAGCAACGGTGCCACACACACACTATACAAGTCATAGCAACAAACTGTCCATAACAGCAACTAGGCATCTTGCAAGCATAAAAACAATATGCTACAGCAACTCAACATAATAACAAAAGGCATGGGCATGAAGTACAGGTAAACCATAACAAGACATGAACACTGAGCTATCTCCAGAAACAACTAGAACATGCTCAAAAACACATGGAGATATTGCAAATTATAACAGTTTCAGACTTAAGCAGAAATAACATCAGGTTGCAATGTTTAGAGCTATCAAACAACATGTTACAGGAAGCTATCATGGCAAACAAAGGCATGGCATGAATCTACTAAATGCATAGATCAAAAGTCCCTTACTGACCATGAGCCAAAAAGGCACGGAAAATATGATGGCACCCATGTAAACATGGCAAGTTATATTACAGATTCATACATGGCAGGAACAACAATAAGTAGGCATGTTCGTGAGCTTGAACCACTCACCACAGAGCAAAACATGGCATGGCAAGGCAACCAACAGTAAGAAGGCATGTTTATGAAGCTAAGCATGGCAAGATCAAGGTCATAGGGTGCATGGATCACTAGGAAAACACATGGGAACAAGTGAACTTAATGTTAACAGGCTGACAGCAACATTTTCAAGCAACTTTGGAGCAAGATTACAACATGTTTGAGCAGGCTATAAATGCAACCAAGGGCATGAATGGATAGAGCATGACATGTAGATCAAAACATGTTTATACAGCATCTCCAGATTATGCATAGAATGATTAGTAGAAGCATGTTAACATAGCAACAAAATATAACAGAATCTGTCAGGAAAACAGCAACTACCCTACCTAGCAAGCTTCATACACTCATCACACAACTCACAAAAATACATGGTTGGCACCCCAGGAAAGATGGCATGGCATAGATCAACATTCATGTAGACATCACCCTCATAGGATGCACACATAAATCATGGCAAAAATGATAAATGAGCAAGTTATAACAGTTTCAGCAGATTAACATCAACATGCACTCTTCCAACAGCATTTCGGGCATCAAGATGAGCTCAAATGAAAATGATGCAATGGAACGAAATGAAGAACTCGTCGAGGCGAACAATTTGACATATTACACGCACGAAACGGAGCTACGGATGCGGAGATATAGCATGATGAAGATGGCATGATTATGATAGAATTTCAGGACTTAGTGGAAAAACAACCTCCGGGAAACGGGATGGAGTGGTTCGGGAGGGCGAGATCCAGGCGGCTCGGGGCGTTTGGATCGCGGGACGGGTGGATCTTCTCCACCCGCCCGGATCCGGCGAGGCGGCGGCCTCCGGCGAGGGCGCGACGCCGGGAGCCGCGAAGCGGCGGCGGGCTGGCGAGGTCGTGACGCTGGCGGCGGGCTGCCGGGCGGGGGCGGCAGCGGGCGCGCGGAAGTTTTAGGCGGCGAAGCCCGGCGCGGCGAGATGCCGCAGCGGCGGCGGCGACGGGCGGAGCACGGGCGGCGGACGGGCGCGATGCGGGCGCGAGCGGCGCGAAAGTCTGTGGCGGCGGCGCGCGGGCGCGCTGGCGAAGGGCGGGCGACGGCGAAGGGCGGCACGGAGGCAGCAGGCGACGGAGCAGCGAGGGCGAGACAGCGGGCACGCTGGCGGCGGCGGCGGGCGGGGCACCAGCGGCGGCGGCGGCGGCGGCGGTCGGGCAGGCGGGCCTCGATGGGCTCGCGGGCCGCGGCGGCGGAGGTCGGCGCGGCGTGCCACGTGGCGTGAGGCGATTGGGCGTGGGCGGCGGAGCGGACGCGTCCGGGCGGGTCGGACGTGTCCGGCGAGCGCGGGGACGAATTTGCTAGGGTTGGACCCGGATTTTTGGAGGGGGAGGTGTTTATATAGGTAGAGGGAGCTAGGAGAGTCCAAATGAGGTGCGGTTTTCGCCCACACGATCGTGATCGAACGACCAAGAGCATGGAGGGGAGTTTGGTGGGTTTTGGACCACTTTGGAAGGGGTGTTGGGCTGCAACAAAAGAGGCTTTCACGGTTACCCGGTTAACCGTTGGAGTATCAAACGACCTCCAAATGGCACGAAACTTGATAGGCGGTCTACCGGTGCTATACCAAGGCCGCTTGGCAAACCTCGGGCCATTCCGAGAAAGTTTAACACCCGCACAAGAGAAGAGGCAAAAGGGGAACGCCGGAGGACATAGGAGTGCCGGATTGCAAAACGGACAACGGGGAAAAGGCTCGGATGCATGAGACGAACACGTATGCAAAATGAAATGCACATGATGACATGATATGAAATGCATATGATGACATGGCAAATGCAACACACAAGCAAATGACATGGCAACGAAGGCGAATAACTGATGGACACCTGGCGCATCGGATCCGGGGCGTTACAACACTCCTCCACTAACAAGAGATCTCATCCCGAGATCTTAGGACCGAGACGGTAGGAAAAAAAAGGGAATGAGGAGAGGTAAAACTAAGTTGCTTCTTTGATGAACGAGTGAAACCACGAACCTTGAGAGGTTGAGCAATTTAAAAGAAAGAGTACAACAGAGATGAACGAGATTGCAAACAATCCGGTAGAAAAGAGGAAGAAGGAGTATTACGAGAATTTGAAGGTTGAAAGACATGGAAATAAGGGATTCACGAACGAAAAGAATATTACCACATCGGTATAATGAGATAGCCAAGGAACAAGAATGGCTGAATTTGGACAGCTCTCCGGTAGAAAAGAGAAGAAAACTTGATGAGATGAAAAGATATTGAAGAGATGATACAACACTCCGGTTAAATGGATAAGCACGAAAAGAACACGACCCTAACAATTCGAGATGATGAGTGAAGAGAGCAACATCACAATGTCTTCGGAAGAAAGAATAGAAGATAAATCATTGGAATAAAAGAATGGAGAAGAAAATGCCAACTTCTACCACAATTGAATTTGGAAAGCATCCTTGCAAAGAAGAATCGAACGGAGTTGTTGGAAAATCAACAACGAGAAGCACAAGCTTGTTGTGGGCTTATGGCAAACATCTCAAAATGATGAGGTGACAACCGGCCACTAATGGAAACAATTGATTGGTTGAGATCAATGAACATAAGAGAAACTTCTTCCACCAAGTGAATAGAGAGCAAGCTTGGGTCATGCATAATCACCACAAATAGCAACAACCCTTAAGGAAAGGCTTTAGGTGAAATATGACACAAGATAACTCCAATGAAGAAGTTGATTTGTCGAAAAGATCTCTTGAACGAAGAGAAAAAAAGATGGATTTAGAATACCTCTTTCTTGAGAACATATGAATCACGAAACATGAATGGAAATTGTCAAGAGTGACATAACACCACCTCAAAAGATAAGGTAGAAAGAATTGCACTTTGGAATGCAAGATGAAGAATACTTGAGCTCCTCAAAACAAAACATGTGTTGAGTACCATGTTTATTTTAGAGTATAGCTTGGTGGGTCATAACTTCGAGAGAAAACTTGAAGAACAATTGAAGAATGAAAAGAATCCTTGGCGAAGCACCATGTGGAGCCTCCATGAAGAACTCCGGTAAACAAAAGGGTGATAGAAAGAAAGAGAAATTGAAAACACAAGGTGAAGCCTTGCAATGATTTAGATGGATCTTCGTGATGATGAGAGCTTGGAACTCCGAAAAGAAAGATGAAGCCTCTCGAACCGAGAATGTGATATGATGACCAACTCCGGAAAGAAAGATGAATCACTTGTAAACAAGAATTTATTCATCATGAATAATCTCCATAAAAAGAATTGAGTCACCTCGAGGAAATAAGAATAAGATTTATTGTATGCTTATCCTTCATCAAATTTAATTGATGACAAGCAACGGATTTGGCATACTACTTATTCCCGTAGAAAGGATTAAGAGAGATATATCGCAAACTTGAGGAGGTATTGATGGAACTACCGGTGGGATTGAAAACAACGATTGAATTGATATGATAACAAAGGAAGAGAAATCTTGAACAAACCACCGTAAAAATTGAAAAAGAGAGTAGCAAGGGCACAATTCACCGGAAAGAATTTGAAAATGAATGAAGATACTTGAAGGGATTTGGATACATGAGAACAAAGAGATCATGAACTGATTAGAGGATATTTGAACGATTCATTGATAGGATTTGGAGAACGATAGCTACACACTGAGAATGAAGAATTATGGCATGATGGCCTTCGGAGGAAAGAAATGGAAACAACTCATGAAATGCTCCGGATGGTAAGAAAAAAATTGTCACAATCAAAACAATTATGAGGATAGCATGAAGCTAGAACCATGAATCTTCAAGAGAACGGACAAGATTTAAGAGAAATCCTTCTTCGGTCTTTACATGTTGAGAATGAAGATGAGAACCACCATGAATTGTATGAGATACTCCGGGAGAATGAAAAGAACAAGGTTGTTGAGCCAACAATGAAAAATAATTTGAAAGATCTTGGAGAAGGCATGTGACTGATGAAAATTCATTCTTACATCAAACTTGGAAAAGAATTTGGGATAGCTCCGGAATAATTAGAAGAGTCGTAAGATCCTCGAAAAGACCTCATGGGTTAGGGCCCACTCAAAAGAAAACACCGTTGGAAATGATTTTAAAGAGAAATTGCACCGGTGAATTAAATGGCTTGAATGAGATAACAACCTCGAAATATCTTGAAGGGATTGAGAATGGAAATGCAAGTCTTGTGAGATATCTTCAGCACTCCAGAACAAATGAATAGGAAGAAGTGAATGATTAAGAGGTGCATCGGTATGAGAAAGAATTAGAAACGAGGAAAGGAATATGATGAATATCGAAGGCTTGAATAGGATCCACCGGAGAAGAAACAACAATGAAGGATGACGAACTTGAAACTGTTGAGCATCTTCATGGGAAATCACCGAATAAGAACATTGAAAGAAAAGAATGAAGAGACTTCATATGAATAAATGGATACTTGATTAAGAAATCTGTGTCCTTGAAGAAAAAGGGTAGGAGGGCGGGAAAACAAAGGCAACTTGGGACGGATGAAACAAACACCGTTGAGAAAACTTAGAAATGATCTTGCGGATGGGGAGAATGATCGGATCCACTTGAAGAGAAGCACACCGGTTGGAAAGGAGTTGACATGACAAAATCAATGATCAAAAGGATTAGTATTCACATAGCAATATGAGAACACCGTTTAGGAAAGGTATGGATTCAACATTTGACATCGAAGCAACTCGAATACCACAAATAACATAAAACAAAGGATTTGGCTTGCAGAATAAGCCGGAACAAATACATATGATAGAGATTTACCCAATCCCATATCATGCATCCGTCGAAAAGATATTCTAGGAGCTACTTGAATTCCCACCTATAAACTCCCGAAACTTTCTGGTTATGCAATCTGGTGTTGGGGATACAGGGGAAGCAATATATCTCACCCAAACTAACAATCCCCACATCCAGCTGTATCCATCCGTCAACACATAACCAAGAAACCTTCGGAAATTGTGTACCTCAACCTTCGAAAAGCATCCATTATACGAGTCATGGCAATACTCCCGTACTCACCCTAGTACTGGGTTATCGGGGTTATCTCACCAACAACTGCATAAAAGAGATTTTCGATGTCGGCGCATTAAACTCGGTATTCCGAATCTGCAACGATAAAATTATGACGACAACACCTCAGAGCTCAACTCCACTGGACACTTCCACTAAACCCCTGACAAGAGGCACCAAGACAATGTTCTCATCATAAAACCATCGGAACGATTCCAAGATACCCGCGTGATCCTAAAAAAAAATTTTAGTGAAATTTGAGAAGAGAAGAGTCAAAACTCTACGTCAGGATGCCTTACCAGAGCGATGAAGAGACTCGGGAGTAAAAAGAATTCCTAACTCTCCGATATATATAATCCTAAATGACTCAAAACATTTTTCTAGACACAACTCGGCCGCTAAAAACGATCAAGCAGTGGGGCTCCTAAGGTCGGGGAAGGCTCTGATTACCAACTTGTAACGCCCTCGATGCGGCTATATCTCCCACATGTCGAAGCACGACTTAGAGGCATAACCGCATTGAAAGCAATGTCGCAAGTGAGGTAATCTTCACACAACCCATGTAATACATAAGGGAAGAGATACATAGTTGGCTTACAATCGCCACTTCACACAAATACATGAATAAAGCATTACATCATCCAAATACAATCAAGGTCCGACTACGGAACCAAAATAAAAGAAGAACCCCAAATGCGACAAAAGGTCCCAGATCGACCCCAACTGGGCTCCACTACTGATCAACTAGAACGAAACAACACAAAGGGCAAGATCTTCATCGAGCTCCTCCTTGAGCTTGGTTGCTTCACCTTCTCGGTAACATAGGCACCTGCAAACTGGTTTTGAAGTATCCGTGAGCCACGAGGACTCAAAGAATCCCATTACCATGGGTATCAAGACTAGCAAAGCTTAATGGGAAAGGAAGGGGTAAAGTGGTGAGGTTGCAGCAGCGGCTAAGCATATATGGTGGCTAACATACGCAAATGAGAGCGAGAAGAGAAACAAGCGGAACGGTCGTGAAGCTAGCAATGATCAAGAGGTGATCCTGAACACCTACTTACGTCAAACATAACATTAACAAATTCCCATCTGCCACATAACCGCGGGCACGGCTCTCGAAAGTTTATACCCTGCAGGGGTGTCCCAACTTAGCCCATGACAAGCTCTCGCGATCAACGGAGGAATAGACCTTCTCCCAGGAAGACCCGATCAGTATCGGAATCCCGGTTTACAAGACATTTCGACAATGGTAAAACAAGACCAGCAAGACCTGCCGACGTGCCGACATCCTGATAGTAGCCGCGCGTATCTCGTCTAAGGCCACGACCGGATGAGCAATCCGTACAACTAAAACCAGACCTCAAGTTTCCCTGAGGGGGCGTTGCAAAGGGTTTAGTTTGGGCCAACACTTAGACAAGCATTGGCCCGGGGCTAAATAAAAATGACCCTTGGGTTAATTACTCCCAAGGGAAATATAGGTGGTGGTGAGGCAAATGGTAAAACCAATGTTGGGCCTTCTGGACAAGTTTTATTCAAAGCAAACTGTCGGGGGGTCCCATAAATCACCCGACCGCGTTAGGAACGCAAAATCCAGAACATAACACCGTATGACGGAAACTAGGGCGGCAAGAGTGGAACAAAACACCAGGCATAAGGCCGAGCCTTCCACCCTTTACCAAATATATAGATGCATTAATAATATAAGAGATATTGTGATATCCCAACAAAACCCTGTCCACCATGGAGAAATCTTCAACTTCACCTGCAACTAGCAACGCTATAAGAGGGGCTGAGCAAAAGCGGTAACATAGCCAATCAATGGTTTGCTAGAAATGGTATCAAAGGTTAGAGGTTCATTGCAATTTGGGATGGCTTGATAAACAGGTAATAGGTAGCGCAGCATAGCGATAGAACAAAGCAACTAGCATAGAAATGATAGTAGTGAGATCCAGGGTAGCGGTCATCTTGCCTGAAATCCCGCAAGGAAGAAGAATTTGGCCGGGAACAACATATAACAATTCCGGTAAGTCCTCATATGCAAATTTCGAAATTGGTCCAGAACTGAATAAACCTTATGTTCAAGTTGTTAAACAGCAAGTTAAGATGCCCCAAGATGATCTACATGAAATTCTAGTCAAGTTACATATAAAGTTCATTAGATTTGGAGCTACGGCCTAGAAGATATGAGCAACACAAGTTAAGCACGGCATTGATGCAAAATGCACCCAAACATCAAGCAAACACCTCAAAACAATGATGCAACATGATAATATGAAGCTACATGCAAAAAACAAGCAAGTTTCATCTAGAGCACACTCAAAACGGAGCAACGGTGCAACACACACACACTATACAAGTCATAGCAACAAACTGTCCATAACAGCAACTAGGCATCTTGCAAGCATCAAAACAATATGCTACAGCAACTCAACATAATAACAAAAGGCATGGGCATGAAGTACAGGTAAACCATAACAAGACATGAACACTGAGCTATCTCCAGAAACAACTAGAACATGCTCAAAAACACATGGAGATATTGCAAATTATAAGAGTTTCAGACTTAAGCAGAAATAACATCAGGTTGCAATGTTTAGAGCTATCAAACAACATGTTACAGAAAGCTATCATGGCAAACAACGGCATGGCATGAATCTACTAAATGCATAGATCAAAAGTCCCTTACTGACCATGAGCCAAAAAGGCACGGAAAATATGATGGCACCCATGTAAACATGGCAAGTTATATTACAGATTCATACATGGCAGGAACAACAATAAGTAGGCATGTTCGTGAGCAGAGGTCACCACAGAGCAAAACATGGCATGGCAAGGCAACCAACAGTAAGAAGGCATGTTTATGAAGCTAAGCATGGCAAGAGCAAGGTCATAAGGTGCATGGATCACTAGGAAAACACATGGGAACAAGTGAACTTAATGTTAACAGGCTGACAGCAACATTTTCAAGCAAATTTGGAGCAAGATTACAACATGTTTCAGCAGGCTATAAATGCAACCAAGGGTATGAATGGATAGATCATGACATGTAGATCAAAACATGTTTATAGAGCATCTCCAGATTATGCATAGAATGATTAGTAGAAGCATGTTAACATAGCAACAAAATATAACAGAATCTGTCAGGAAAACAGCAACAACAACTACCCTAGTTAGCAAGCTTGATACACTCAGCACACAACTCACAAAAATACATGGTTTGCACCCCTGGAAAGATGGCATGGCATAGATCAACATTCATGTAGACATCACCCTCATAGGATGCACACATAAATCATGGCAAAAATGATAAATGAGCAAGTTATAACAGTTTCAGCAGATTAACATCAACATGCACTCTTCCAACAGCATTTCGGGCGTCAATATGAGCTCAAATGAAAATGATGCAATGGAACGAAATGAAGTACTCATCGAGGCGAACAATTTGACATATTACACGCATGAAACGGAGCTACGGATGCGAATATATAGTATGATGAAGATGGCATGATTATGATAGAATTTCAGGACTTAGTGGAAAAACAACCTCCGGGAAACGGGATGGAGTGGTTCGGGAGGGCGAGATCCAGGCGGCTCGGGGCGTTTGGATCGCGGGACGGGTGGATCTCATCCACCCGCCCGGATCCGGCGAGGCGGCGGCCTCCGGCGAGGCGGCGGCTCGGCGAGGGGCGCGACGCCGGGAGGCGCGTGAGCGGCGGCGGGCTGCGGAGGTCCGGACGCTGGCGCTGGGCCGCGCTGGCTGCCGGGCGAGGGGCGGCAGCGGGCGGCGGGAAGCTCCCTGGCGGCGAGGCGCTGGCGGCGGCGATGCCGCGGCGGCGACGGGCGGAGCACGGCGGCGGACGGGCGCGATGCGGGGCGCGGCAGGCAGCGGCACGGGAAGTGCGGCGGCGGAGGGCGCTGGCGCTGCTGGCGAAGCGGCGGCGCTGAGGCCGCGTGACCGGAGCAGTTCCGCGAGGCGGCGGGCACGCCGGCGGCGGCGGCGACGCGGGGCACTTGGGCGGGCGGCGCGGCGGGTCGGGCGGGCGGGCCCGCGATGGGCTCGCGCGGGCCGATGGCGGTGGGTCGGCGGCGGTGCCACATGGCGTGAGGCGATTGGGCGTGGGCGGCGGAGCGGACGCGTCCGGGCGGGTCGGACGTGTCCGGCGAGCGCGGGGACGAATTTGCTAGGGTTTGGACCGGGATTTTTGGAGGGGGAGGTGTTTATATAGGTAGAGGGAGCTAGGAGAGTCCAAATGAGGTGCGGTGTTCGCCCACACGATCGTGATCGAACGACCGAGAGCATGGAGGGGAGTTTGGTGGGTTTTGGGCCACTTTTGGAAGGGGTGTTGGGCTGCAACAAAAGAGGCTTTCACGGTTACCCGGTTAACCGTTGGAGTATCAAACGACCTCCAAATGGCACGAAACTTGACAGGCGGTCTACCGGTGCTATACCAAGGCCGCTTGGCAAACCTCGGGCCATTCCGAGAAAGTTTAACACCCGCACAAGAGAAGAGGCAAAAGGGGAACGCCGGAGGACATAGGAGTGCCGGATTGCAAAATGGACAACGGGGAAAAGGCTCGGATGCATGAGACAAACACGTATGCAAAATGAAATGCACATGATGACATGATATCAAATGCATATGATGACATGGCAAGTGCAACACGCAAGCAAATGACATGGCAACGAAGGCGAATAACTGACGGACACCTGGCGCATCGGATCCGGGGCGTTACACTGGGGGGGCTGGAGTTCGCCGGAGTGGAGCCCGTTGCGGCTGCCGGAGCTCGGGGCTGGTGCGGGATGGCGCTAGGGGGCACGGTAGGTCGAATGGGTGGGCGCGCCCGGCTCCTGGAAGCGTGCTGAGCACAGCGGTGTGCTCGGCTTCGAGCTACC